>JAPDVU010000006.1:92109009-92709009 GCA_026230045.1 Corynorhinus townsendii | reverse complement strand
GCTCAGATCATAAGATGAGATTAAAAAAGTGATTGAACCAGGCTCTTTCTATACTTTTTAGACAAAGAAACAGCGCATTTGTGAGAAGTCACAGAAAGGAATCTGAGCAGGGCGTGAGCGTGGTGGGGAGTCAGCAATGTGTTTATAGAAGCTTTTTGGTTCTGGATTCCTTGCTCTGGTAATGAGGGGAGACTTATATTCTGAGTTTAGGGGGACAGAAAGGTCAGGGTTTGCTTCTTGCACAGGCAGTTTCTTAAGTAATTTGGATGCAAAATAATTATGTGCCATGAATGTGGGACATCTTGGGGCAGCCTGCCCAGGGCCCTGACAATAGTAGTTACTCATTTAAAGTATACAACTCAGTGGTATTTAATTCATTCACAATGCTGTGCAACCACCCCCTCTATCTAATTCCAGAACATTCCATTACCCAAAAAGATGCCCCATCCCCATCTGCAGTCCCTCCCTAGAACCTGACAACTAGTGATCCACTTCCTGTCTCTGGATGTGCCTGTTCTGGACATTTCACATTGATTAAATCACACACACTGTGGCCTTGTGGCTTCTCTCACTGAGCATCACGTGTTCAAGGTTCATCCACGCTGCGTCGCGTGTCGGTGCCTCGTTCCTTTTCTTGGCTGAATAATATCCCACTGTGTGGATGGATATATTGTGTGTACCCATCCATCCACTGATGGACACTTGGGCTGTTTCTTTACCTTTTGGCTGCTGTGTACATGGTGGCCTTTCCTCTCTGACTGCTGGTTTCCCCCACTTAAGCTTCCAGAGACTGGCTGTCATTCCCTGCCCTCCCCCCTCAACCAGCACATGGTTCCTGACCGTCTTTGCAAGAAGCTTTGGTTTTTATTGTTCGTCATCCTCCTCAAGTGAGACTGGATTTGGAGGCTCTGCAGATGTGAGAGGCTCCACTGGACCAAGATCAGGGGAGGCCAGGCCTGTGTTTGCAGGGTGGGAGCCACCCTAAGGGAGAAAACTTATCTTGCCTTCTCAGCTGTTTCTTCCTGGCCCAACTGGGTCCTGCTCCACCCCCAGGTGTACAGGAGGTCTGGGGTTGCTTAAAGGGACAGAGGAAGCCACCAGTTGGAATGAGATGCTGCAGCTCCCTAGGGCTGGCGGGCTGGCAGGCTTGCGGGCTGGGAGGCTGGTGCGGAGGGAAGGTGCTGAGCAAGGTCCTGCACCCTGGTGCCCCGTCCTGCCTGGGCACTCAGAGCACTTCCCAGCTGGTTTCTGAAGGTGTCCACGGCCAAGTGCGCTGTGCTCCAGTTTCTGATGCTTTCAACTGAACAGATATAGAGGGGAGGGCGACAGTGCCCCTGAGTGCTGTTCCTGGGGGGCCAGAACAAAGCACCACAGACCAGGTGGCCCAGAGCAACAGACATTTTCTCCCCCACCTTTCTGGAGCCACACATTGGAAACCAAGGTGTCGGGGGACCACACCCCCCCCCCCCCCCGCTGAAGTTCCAGGGGCAGGATGCTCTTGCCTCTTTCAGCTTCTGGGGGTCCCCTGTGCCTGGGCCTGTGGAAGCCTTACCCCAGTCTCTACCTTCTGGGGGTGTATCCTCTATGTCTGTGTCTCATCTTTTTTTTTAAATGTGTTTTTATTGATTTCAGCGAGGAAGGGAGAGGGAGATAGAGACCTCAATGATGAGAGAATCATTGATAGGCTGCCTCCTGCACGCCCCCCTACCCCCACTGGAGATGGAGCCCACAACCCGGGCATGTGCCCTGACTAGGAATCAAACCATGACCTCCTGGTTCATAGGTTGACGCTCAACCACTGAGCCACGCCGGCCAGGCTGTCTCGTCTTTGGTCTCCTATAAGGACACCAATAACATTGGATTTAAGGCCCACCCTAATCCAGGATGACCTCATCTCAAGACCCTAAACTTAATTACACCTGCAAAGACTATTTTTCAAAATAAGCTACCACAGGTTCTGGGGGTGACCATTCAGCCCACTGCACCGTCTGTCCCCTACCCCAGTCCACACCCAGCGCTCCCGGCCCCTCAGTGGTACAGATGATGGTCCTCCTTCTCTCCAATCCCTCCCAGCGCTCCCTAGTGCCCAGAGAACAGAATCCACACTCTCCCCGACCCCTGGAGTCACCACCTGGGGAGGGGTTGGATTTCAAAGCTTCACCCTTTCAGAAAAATACACATAGTTAAGCTGGAACATTTTAGGATAAATGGATGGAATGGGTGTGAAGAGAAGTAAAACCCTATGCCCTCTTCTCTCCCTGTGTCTGTGAGTGCGAAAGGTTTTGTAAGAAAAAGTAGGAAGCAAACAAACCAAAGCCAACACCCTGTGATGGAACCCTGTCTGGTGTCCTCAGTATGAGGCACTTGAGCCAGGACCGCCAGGCGGGACCTCTGCCAGGAGGTGGCCAGTACCACAATGTAAGGAAGGAGCCAGGCAGCAACCTGGGAAGGGCATCCCTGGTGGCAGGCCAGCCCAGGCGAAGACTTGGAGGCAGGAAACGGTGCCAGTGCGGCGAGAGCCAAGGCTTCGAAGAGATGGAGGGTGCTGATGCCCAAGGGGTCAGCAGGGGCCAGGCCTGTGGGCTGCAGAGAGAACCTTGGCTTTTCCTTTTCCTGTGAGAGTAGCTGGAACAAAGAAGGAAGGGCTGCAACCTTCTTCCGTGGCCTCTCTAACCAGGGAGGCCTGTCTACTGCCCAGAACAAAGTTGGAGAGACAGGCTGAAGAAGAGAGTTGCTTGCCCAGCCAGCGAGCATGGCTCAGTGATAGAGCATCAGCCTATGAACCAGGAGGTCACGGTTTGATTCCCAGTCAGGGGGCATGCCCAGGTTGTGGGCTTGATCTCCAGTACGGGGTGTGCAGGAAGAAGCTGATCAATGACACTCTCTCTCATCATGGATGTTTCTCTCTCCCTCTCCCTTCCTCTCTGAAATCAATAATATATATATATATATATATATATATATATATATATATATATATATATATTTTTTTTTTTTTTTTTTTTTTTTTTTTTTTTAAAGAAGAAGAGAGTTGCTTGCCTTGCCCTCTGTTGGAGAAAGATGTCCAGATCGATCCCAGAGGGTGCACTCATCAGAGGTGGGGCAGGAGGGGTGGGGAGCCAGTGAGTGAGGGCCACCCACAGCTAAGCAGGGGCAGCTGTTGTGTGCAGATGAGTGCACAGCAGGAGCCCAGATGAGGTGGTTGTCCCTGACCTGCACACAAGGTCAGAGAGCGACCAGGGCCATGAGGGGGATGGAGCCAGGCTGCCTTCAACTTACAAAGGGGGATGGAGCCAGGCTGCCTTCAACTGGGTCAGAGATGCCAGGTGAAATACAGGGTGGCCAGTTCAATTTGAATTTCAGATATAGAGCAGATAATGTTTTTAGTGAAAGTACGTCCCAGATACTGTGTGGGTTATACTTCTAATATATATATGCTGATTTTTTAAAAATCTGAAATGCATATTTAACAGGGAGTCCTGTGTTTTTACTTTTTAAGTCTGGCTATCCTGACCCAGTGGTCCTGAAGGCCTATCCTGGGAAGCAGTGGGTGACTCAGATTCTTCTGCCCTGGGGTGGGGCCAGGCCTGAGCAAAGCAGGGATCTGGGGAGTGGAAGGGGGCAAGGCAGGCTTTCAAGGGAGAGGATCAGAAAACTGGGTCTTCAGGAGACTGAGCTTTATTTTGCAAACAAAAGCAAAGGCTGTTTCCCACGAGAGCTGTCCTCAGCCCGGCCTAGGGAGGGCAGGATAGGAGAAATTCCACCTCCCCGGCTGTAGGGGTTTTGAAGCCAGCTGGCTGTCTTCCTCCCTCATTCTGCACGTAGCTCTCGACCCCCATCTGTGTGGCCTTGTGGCCTTGTTAAGCCTGGGGCTTCTAGTTGGCTCTGAGGCTCCTAGGGCCTGAGAGTAGATCTTCCAGGAGTGAAATCCTCATCCTAAGGTCCCATTATCAGCACGTTGTGGCCTATCTGTCACATCCTTCCAACCTTTTCCTTGAATGTCCATTGTAGCTGGCACTCCACACACTCTGCCCAGCCTCCTCTCTGGATGCTGCCTCCCCCACCTGACAGACTGTGACTGTTGTCAGACTACCTCTCACTCCTTCCCATGGCTTCCGCCTCCTCCTCATTCTATGTCACCTCATATGTCATTGACAGCTGCCTGATCCCTTATGCAAAGCAGCCCTCCTTACATCACCTTATTATTTTTTTAATCCTCACCTAAAGATATGTTTTTATTGATTTCAGAAAGAGAGAGAAACATGGATGTAAAAGAGAAACATGGATGGGCTGCCAGGGCCACCCTTTTTTGTTGTTCATGTTCACCTGAGACCTGAGAATAGCTTTTCCATTTTATTATTACTATTACTAGTGGCCCAGTGCACAAAATTCGTGCAAGGGGGATGGGGGGGTTTCCCTCAGCCTGGCCTGCAACCTCTCACAATCTGAGACCGCTGGCTACTAACCGCTTGCCTGCCTGCCTGATCACCCCCTAACCACTCCCCTGCCAGCCTGATTGATGCCTAACTGCTTTCCTGCCAGCCTGATCACCCACAACTGCCCTCCCCTGCTGCAACCCGCCTCCTTCGCCGGGATCCACCTCCTCCGTGAGCGTGGCCATCTTGTGGCGGCCATCTTGTAATGACGTCACTTGTGAGGGTCACCTAGGCTTTTATTAGTATAGATTATTGACTAGAGGCCCGGTGCATGAAATTTGTGCACGGTGTGGTCCCTAGGCCTGGCCAGTGATTGAAGCGTGAGCATCTGGTGTGGAAGGGCAGGTCCCAGCTGTCCTCTGGGCCCTGGGCAGCACCTGGGCCCCCAGGCCCCCACAATACCCCCTTCCACCCAAGTCCCCACATGGAGATGTGGTGAGCGCGGCTGGATGCCGTGGGCTGGAGAGCAGTGTGGGACTCTGGGCCACCCAGCAGTGCCACACAAAAGCCGGGCTGGCCTCACAGACTGGCTCCTGCACAAACCCACAGGGAGCCCGACTGGCCCCTGTAGTCCCTGCGTCTGCGGCCTGGCTCACCTGGAAGACACAGAGCAGGTGTGAGGAGGGCTCCTCACTGGCATCTGAGTGTGGGGGCTTCCCCTGTGCTCAAGCCCTGGCATCCCGAGGGAGAGTAGCAGGGGGAGTGAGAGCAAGCTCAGCAAACACCCTGCATTCTCTCAGCACCTCTGTCCCCGTCACCCCCATGTTCCACGCTGCCCCCTGGTGGTCAGTACATGTCATACGGAGCAATCAAACTCTCATTCTCCCGTCAAACTCCCGAGGGGACATTTTGCATATTAGCCTTTTATATATATTTATTATGATCTCTGAATGCATAATAATCTGTCCACTCTGTGTGTGTATGTTTGTGTGTGTGTGTGTGTGTGTATCTCCTATATAATAAAAGAGCAATATGCAAATTAACCATCACTCCACTACACCGATAAGCCTCGCCCACCAGCCAATGAGGAGCGAATATGCAAATAAACCCAACCAAGATGGCTACTGCCACAGAGAGCAGGAGGGAGGCTTGGGTTTTCCCCGCAATGGAGGAAGCCAGGCTTTCTGCCTGCCCTTGACAGCCCAGGCCTCCACTCAAGGCTACAAAGTTTCAATGATAGAAGATACATAAATCCAAACAGAAATGGTGGCAGCCATGGAGCTGGAAAGAGCAGGAGGCTAGGGTTGCCCCCGGCGACAGAGGAAGCCAAGCTTTCCACACACCCTGGCCTGCTTTGGCCTCCACTTAAGGATACAAAGTTTCAATTATAGAAGATACATAAAACCCAACAGATGGCTGCCACCAGGGAGTGAGCAGAAGGCTTGGCTCTGCTCCAGGCTACAAAGTTTCAATTGTAGAAGATAAATAAACCCCAGATACCAGGAACTCCGCTTGGGTCACCAGGGGGTGTGGTCAGCTTGCAAACCACCACAGGCCCCTCGCCCAGGTCGCCCCATGCCCCAAGGGAACCCCCACCCTGATCCGGGACACCCTTCAGGGCAAACCAGTTGGCCCCCACCCATGCACCAGGCCTCTATCCTATCTAATAAAAGAGTAATATGCAAATTAACTATCACTCCAACACATAAGATGGCTGCCCCCATGTGGACACAAGATGGCCACCACAGATGGCGAGCAGGGGAGGGCAGTTGGGAGGGATCAGGCCTGCAAGGGAGGGCAGTTGGGGGCGATCAAGCCTGCAGGGGAGGGCAGTTAGGGGTGACCAGGCCTGCAGGGGAGAGGGAAGGTGGCGGTGACTAGGTCTGCAGGGAAAGACAGTTGGGAGGGACCCAGGCCTGCGGGGGAGAGCAGTTAGGGGAGACCAGGCCTGCAGGGGAGGGCAGTTGGGGGAGACCCAGGCCTGAAGGGGAGGGCAGTTAGGGGTGACCAGGCCTGCAGAGGAGGGTAATTAGAGGTGACCAGGCCTGCAGAGGAGGGCAATTAGGGGTGACCAGGCCTGCAGGGGAGGGCAGTTAGGGGAAAACAGGCTGTCAGGGGAGCAGTTAGGCATCAATCAGGCTGGCAGGGGAGTGGTTAGGGGGTGATCAGGCTGGCAGACAGAAGCAGTTAGGGGCAATCAGGAAGGCAGGCAGGCGAGCAGTTGGGAGCCAGCAGTCCTGGATTGTGAGAGGGATCCCAGATTGGAGAGGATGCAGGCTGGGCTGAGGGACAACCCCCCCCCCCCGCCCCGTGCACGAATTTCATGCACTGGGCCTCTAGTGTGTGTGTGTGTGTGTGTGTGTGTGTGTGTGTGTGTGTGTGTATTAGAGGCCCCGTGCATGAATTCGTGTATGGGTGGGGTTCGGCCAGCTTGGTCAGGGGGAGGAGACATAGGCGGTTGGCCAGCCTGCCTGCTGGTCAAACTCCTGGTTGAGGGGACAATTTGCATATTAGCCTTTTATTATATAGGATATACACTGAGTGGCCAGATTATTATGCATTCGGAGATCATAATAATTTGGCCACTCAGTGTATAGATTTTAGAGAGGAAGAGAGATAGAAACATCAGTGATGAGAGAGAATCATTGACTGGCTGCCTCCTGCATGCCCCACACTGGGGGTTAAGCCTGCAATGTGGGTATGTGCCCTAACCAGGAATTGAACCGTGATCTACTGGTTTATAGGTTGAAGCTCTACCACTGAGCTACGCCGGCTTGGCTGTTCATTTGTGTTTTAATATTCATCTGAGGGTATGTTTTATTGATTTTAGAGATAGGAAGAAGAGAGACATCATTCATAGGTTGCCTCTGGTACGCTCCCTGACCACGGATCAAACCCACAACCTAGGTATGTGTCCTAACTGGGAATCAAACCTGAAACCTTTTTGGTGTACAGGACCATGCTCCAATAACTAAGCCACCTGGCCCTGACCAGAGCAATAATTGTGTGTTTAACTGTTGGGGTATTTTTCATTGGTTGCACCATTCTGCATTCCCACAGCAATGAATGAGGGCTCTAGTTTCTTCACCTTCTCCAACACTTATTATCTGTTTTTTATTTTTATTTATTTATTATTTTAATCTTCACCTGAGGACATGGAGAGAGAGAGAGAGAGAGAGAGAGAGAGAGAGAGAGAGAGAGAGAGAGAGAGAAACATGGATCTGTTGCCTTCCATAGGTTCCCTGACTGGGGATCAAACGCAAAACCCAAGTATGCGCTCTGACCTGGAATCCAATCAGCAACGTTTTGGTGCATCGGATGACGCTCAAGCAGCTGAGCCACTCATTATCTGCCTTTTTATTACAGTCATCCTAGTGTTTGTGAAGTAGTGTCTCACTGTGGTTTTGATTTGCATTTCCCTGATGGCTCAAGATATTGAGCACTTTTCATGTTCTTATTGTCCACTTGCTCGTCTTCTTCAAAGAAATGTGTATTCAGATTCTTTGTTCATTTTAAAATTGGGTTATTATATTTTTAAATTAAGTTGTAAGTGTTCATTATATACCCTAGATATAAATTCCTTATCAGATACATGATTAACCAATATTTTCTCCCATTCTATGAGTTGTGTTTTCACTTTCTTGCTATTCTCTGAAGCACAAAAGGTTTTATTTTTATAAAGTCCAACTTATTTTGTTGGACTGTGTGCTTTGTCATATGTAAGAAATTGTTGCCTAATCCAAGGTCACAAAGATTACATTACCCTGCTTTTGTATGAAATTATTTTGTAATTTAAAAAATATTTTTATTGATTTCAGAGAGGAATGGAAAGGGAGAAACAGAAATAGCAATGATGATTTCAGAGAAAGGAAGGGAGAGGGAGAAAGAGAAACATCAATGAGGAAAGAAAATCATTGATCAGCTGCCTCCCACACGCCCCAGACTGGGGATCAAGCCCACAATCCCAGCATGTGCCCTGACTGGGAATTGTTAATGTAAAAAAACACATTGAAACCTGTAAAGAATTTTTGTGAGTTTATTTGAGCCAAACTGTCGACATATGCAGGGAAGCAGAACCTCAATGAATTGAGGTAATGCTCTGGAGAATGGAGGGTTACATCTGTATTTATACATTGCAATCAAAGGAAAGGGACGTAGGGGAGTTACATGAAATTCATTGGTGATAGATTAGGGAGGTGGGATAAAACAAAGCGGGGAAACCTCTGGGATAGGGTAAAAAGTGAAATGATGGACATGTGCTTCTTTTACAGAGATGGATACAGGATACTTCAATGTAATTAACAGTTGACAACTTGGTAACAATAGCAATGAGGGAATGTCGGGGGGGGGGGGGGGGGGGGCCATTTGTTGTGCCCTGAGGGGTTCAGGGTAAAAAGGAAGTTACAAGTTACCCAGACATTTCACAGATATGTTATCTTAGAGGAAAAAAGACAAATGGGCTCAGTAAAAATAAGTTGATCTTTGTCAGGGAAAATATCCGCCT
Source organism: Corynorhinus townsendii (assembly GCA_026230045.1). Lineage (NCBI taxonomy): Eukaryota > Metazoa > Chordata > Mammalia > Chiroptera > Vespertilionidae > Corynorhinus > Corynorhinus townsendii. The sequence goes on along the minus strand of JAPDVU010000006.1, from coordinate 92,700,129 downwards.
AGGACATGACTATCCACTATAACCTGTTTTTAGTTAAATATTTAATTTTCAGACCATCTTTTGTGGTTATTTTAGGTCTCTGAGTTTGCAAGACTGCCACGCAGGCCTCACCTGAGCTTGTCAGGTTAGCATATGGCCCCTTTTGTCCACAGAATCGAACCGTGTCCAGTTCATAGGTTGATGCTCAACCAAGGATCCACACCAGCCCGGGTATTTTGTAACTTTTTAAAGTGTTTGTTGAAAAACATTGGGAACTCAGGGTAGGTTTTCCAGACAAAATACAGGACTGACAGTTACATTTGAATTTCAAATAAATAGTGAATGTTAGATAAATAACGAATACTTTGCTTGCATAACTATGTCCAAATATTGAATGGCATAGTTCCATTAATGAACTACTCATTTTTTACCTAAAATTCAAATTCTAACTGCTTTCAAGGTGTTTTCACTAAATCTGGCAGTCCCAGCCAGAGGACTTATCCCACTTGTTCACAGGGATCCATGTGGCCTCCCTTAATGTTTTGTGTGTTTTTTTGGAGTGTGGTAAAATACACATGATATAAATTGAGCATTTCAACTACAGTCACAGTTTGGTTATCAACACTTTCTGGACAAATGAAGGCCCGCCCCCGTTTCCTAGCAAGGTAGCCACACCCCTGCTCGCAGGGTGTAGCCCAAAGCGGTCACGTGATGCGGCCGTCCGCCCTTACGTAGAGCAGGCTTGCCGGCCTGCCGGGGCTTGCGTGAGTACGTGCGTCTGCACGCGTGCGCAGACGGCTCCTCCCTGTGCACCCAGGCCCGGCCCGCCTTCCGGGTTCTTATAGCGCCGCGGGCGGCGGTTGGCGACGGAGACAGCGGCGACATGGCGGCGGCACTATTCGTGGTTCTGGGGCTCGTCTTGCTGGGCCTCGAGAGCGGCTCCGGGGCGGGTGAGGACTGGGAGGGGCGCGCAAAGGCCGCAGGCGAGCGCGGGCTCGGCCTCTGGGGTCCTCCGGCAGGGGCAGAAGGGGATACCCGGAGAGCTCCGAGGGCGGGAGTACCTGGGTCAGGAGGCGCCAGGTGTTTGGAGGCACCCACGGGACTCCCCGCCGAGGTAGTGTGTGGGGAAACCTTGACTTAGGGGACTGAGATCCGACGAGGGAGATCCCTGGAGGTGAAGTCCTAGATTTTCGACAGCCTGGGGTAGGGACGGGGTCCGGGAGTGGCCTGGCCCCTTGGGAGGGATTCTGGAGGCGGCCTCCCATACTCTCCCTGCAGGAAAGGGACCATCCGGTTGGGTCTTGCAGCGTCTCCTTTGAACGCGAGCTCAGGAGCCTGGGGAGGTAGCTTGAGGGTGGGCCCCCTCCCGGGGTGTGCTGGGGCGAGGTTGCGGCGGAGGGGCCCCTGAACTCCCCGGACCCTTGGCTCTCATCTGGAAAGCAGGCTGTTGTTCTTAAGTGGACGCTGGAAGCAAATGCATGTGAGTGTCCCTGAGGCAGGCGGCTCTGGGGTTGGCAGGGATTGTCATTCTTGATGGGATTTAGTTCTGAGTCTTGCTCCGGATATGCCCCTGCTCTCTGGTATTCGGACAAACATTTAAGTTTAAACCCTGGTAGAAAGCCAACAGGCTCTGCTGCCCGTTTTCTGATTTTTCGGCACAGATAAAACGTCTAGGTCCACCTACCTCCCTTTACAGGGGTGGAGTAGGCTGGGAGGGAGGGGGGATGTTCCAAGGTCACCATAAGGTCGTCCCGGCCACTAGTAAAGAGCAGGAAGTGGAGAGAGTTTTTGAAATGCTCAATTTATCATCCGGCATTAAATTTTAGAGCTCTTCTTGGGGATGAACAGATATGTGGCTTGAATGCTCATGAGAAATGGACTGAGTTATAGTTTTCCAGGGGAAGGCCTGATAGAGATGTTTTTTTCCCCGGATGAAGACTTTCCATTTGATTCTGGGTTAAAGATTTATAGTTACCAGAATGTAGGGAACAAAGTGCAGACCAGAATGGTCTGGGGCTCTTGTGGAGAGGCAGGACCTGTTAGGCTCTGAGAGGCTTGTCAGCTGTCCTGGGCAGGAGCCCAGAGAGACTGCCTCTAGTAGAAGCTTCACTGGGTTGTTCCTGATCTATTTTATGATCTCAGTTCGTCTCTTTTGTCTTCATTATAATCAAAACAGCCATTTATTGAATGCTTCTGGGTAAGGGCCTGTCTTCCTGCCAGCACTCTCTCAGGAACCTGTAGACAAGTGAATTAGGAGGATACACAGCTACAGTTGGCAGCTTGAGCCCTTTGGAGATAGCCCTCGATGGCTGCGGACAGCCAATGGGTGGAAGCCCCTGTGGTCTCGTCTGCTGGGAGCACAGTTCCTAAGTTTGTGCCTCTTTCCTTAGAGCAGAAGCACTGGGTGCTTTGGAGCCCCAGCCAGGAAGCCAAGAGGGTCTGTGCCATTTTGCATCTTTGGAGCTGTACTTGCACATTTGCCTGAGTCTGACTCCCTGGGACTCCTCTCTGTTTTGTTCTCTTTCACTTTTGACAGCTCCCCTTTTCCCAAGGTATCTAGGAAAGATCTGAAAGTCTTTCAGAGGATGTCACCACATGTCCTTTTTCTGCCTAGAAGTGACTTAGTGACAGTGTTTGCCTCTCCTGGCCAGGTCAGTGCCCCAGAAATGCTTTGAGGTCTCTGTCAGAAACAGGTTCCTTGACCTGAGCATCAGCATCAGCACCCTATCCCCTGAGGCCCTGGGTCGATTATCCTGCCAGAAGACCCTGGCTCTCCCTGAGATTACCTAGAATCCTGGTGTGTTGGCCAGACAGGTTGGGAGGGCACAGGCTTTCCAGCTGGGTCCCTTGGGCTGATGACTTGGCCTCTCTGAGCCTCAGGTGGAGGGAGCAGGAGCTGCTTCCTGATGGGATGGAAGGGAGAGGTGAGGAGCCACAGCTGGTATCCCTGAAACATTCTTGGCTCCTATCTGAGCCCTGCAGTGCTGCCGTGGGTGAGGAGAGGGTGGGTGCCTTGTCTCATCCTGCAAGTTCCTTGGCTGTTTACCACGAGGCCTGCCTGGCCTTATGCCCTGGCCTGGCTGCAGAGTGGGCACAGAGAAAAGGGTAGCTGTTTTTAGATGAAGGTGACTTCACTTGAGAATGTGGGTTACAGTCACGGGGCCAGAATCACAGAATGGAATTTTCACTTTTCTCTCCCTGGTCTCCTAATGTTCTAAGGGTGGAGGCTCCTGCCTCTTCTCCCTGTGAATTCTAGGGGTACTTCCCCCAAGTCACCTGGGCAATGGGTTTGGTCAGGGGTTGCCAGAGGGTTTGCTTTTCGACCTTTCTCCAACATTGCTCAATCTCCTCCACCCCCACCCCCTTCCCCACCCTGTGTAGGAGCCTTTTGAGACTATTTTTCCTAATGGCCCTGTCCCAGTGATATTTTAATATCACAGATTTTTAACATCACTTATAGCAGTAGGTCTCCGTGTGTGGTGACCCTGGGTAGGGCAACAATCCTTGTAATGCCTAAGACACCCCCCACCCCCGCTTCCCCCTGGGAGTGTTGTGGCTCTATTGAGGATGAACGAGAGAGATGTGGTAGCATGGTGGCCAGCTCACAGGAGGCTCCTTGGTGGGAAGGCTGGCAGGTGGCCCAGGTGGGGCCTTGGTCCCCTACTTGTATATGGCCCTCAGGCTGGATCAGGGTGTCTGCCTAAGGGGCTTTAGGCTCACTTTTGAGCCACCTCATTCTCCCACAGGGAGGCAGGTGCAGCTGGGACAAGTTCTGACTGACCTCCTTTCTAGCAGCTCCTGGGTGAGGGAATGAGAGCACAGATGAGGGTCCCAGGCTCTAGAGTAGAGAGAGGCAGGCCTGTCGGAATAGGGCTGCCTCGGCCTCACTTCCTACCCTGACTACTCCCAGCTTTTCATATGGCTGCTTGTTTTGCAATCTTGGAAATTTTGATTCCTAAGAAGTGTGTATTACCTGGAGGCTTCCAGATCAGGCAGTGGAGCTTCTAGCGTCACACCCCTGTCTGGTTGTAACTGTGCCTGTCTTGAGTCCTGTGAGTTGCTTTTGGGCCACCGCAGGTGGGGAGACCTGAAGGTCCACTTGTTCCTGGGGCTTTGGGGCCACCTTGCCCCAGAACAGACAGCCTGAGGCCCCAAGACCTCCTGGCCAGCAGTCTGTGCTCTCCTACATGCAGCAAGGGAGCTGTGTGCATGCATGCACACGCATATGTGTGCAGATACACATCTATGTGTGTGCCTGCACCTATCACCCACATATGCACACATATAGTGGTGCATGTATGTACATGGCCTGGGAGCAGATGGGTGCCCCAGCCCCAGAGGCCTCCTTCTATTTCCTGTCTGGCTGTTGAACTTTTATTTATATATATATGTGTGTGTGTGTGTGTTTTTGTTTTTTTTTTTACTTCAGAGAGGAAGGGAAAGGGAGAGAGAGAGATATTAATGGTGAGATAGAATCATTGATTGGCTGCCTCCTGCACATCCCCTACTGGTGATCAAGCCCACAACCCGGGCATGTGTCCTTGACTGGTATCGAACCTGGGACCCTTCAGTTCCCAGGTGGATGCTCTATGCACTGAGCCAAACCAGCTAGCGTTGGCTGTTGAACTTTTTGCTTCATCCCCTGCTTGCCTGGAATTCTGAGTCATCATGTCCTCTTTTAAAGAAAGAGCCAGCAGGTGGCCAGTGGTGAGTCAGGAGGACTGGCCTGCTCAGGAAGAGGCCCTGCCTGGCTGTGCATGTGTCCTGTTCACAGGCAGGCCACCATCCTCCCAGACTAGAAACACAGCTGGGCAGCTGGGTCTGCATGTGTCAAGTTCGCAGTGAGACAGGATGGGGGTGCCAATAGCCCACTGAGGACATAAGTGCCAGGCCCCTAGCTATTGATTGCCCTGGGATCCAGTGCAAGTGTGGGGGCAGTACTGCACCCTCAGGGCATGCTGATCTTAGCTGCCCATGGATCATGCCAGATCCAGCTGTGATGTCTCTTGAGTAAAGTTTTCCTGCTGCCCTTTGGGTTTTGAGGTTTAATTTTCTTTTGTTAATCATCCGGGGATATTTTTCCCATTGATTTTAGAGAGAATAGAAGAGAGGGAGGGAACAGAAGAGAGAGAGAGAAACATCAATGTAAGAAAGACACATCGATTGTTTGCCTCCGACACATGCCCCAATTGCGGTTGGTAATCGAACCTGTGACCCTTTGGTGCCCAGGCTGATGCTCTAACCACTTAACACACTGGCCATGGCTTGAGGTTTAATTTTCTTAATGACTAACCCAGTCTCTGTGGATTGGTGAAGCTGAGCAAGCTTTGCTTACGTAGTGAGAACCTGGTGTCCAGTGGATGCAGAATACCTTTCCTGTCATTTCCCTCTGGATTGGCAGTATTAGGCCTGAGCCAGAGGTTTGCTGCCCAAAGAATCAATTTATACTGTTGCTGAGTTCCAGGCAGCTAAGATAACCATTCAGACAGGGATCACTACCTTAGCAATTCTGCCCAATTTCATGTGTTTTTTCTGTGATTTCACAGTTTTGCTCTAAAAAGTCACTGTGTGCCCCCAGTGAGGAAGCAGGTGTCCAGGTGGAGCAGACCTGCTGAATGGCTGCTAGACTGCTGGGTTTCTTGTAGCTGCTTTTCTGGAATGGTTGACTCTGAGCAGAAGTTGTTCAAATATAGTCTCTATTCTGCTTTTTTGCCTAGCTTTATACCACAAGCTTCTCCCCACAAACTAAAAGGAAAAGAAGTTCATTGCAAACATTTATGGCTGGATTTGTTTATGCTCAATCCTGTGGGCATAGCTTTTAGAAGAGATGCCTCGCCCTGAGCATCATCCCAAGCATCAAAAGGTTGCTGGTTTGATTACCGGGTCAATGTGCAGGTTGAAGGCTTGATCCCCTGTAGGGGTCGTGGAGGAGACAGCTGATAGATCAGTGGTCGGCAAACTCATTAGTCAACAGAGCCAAATATCAACAGTACGATTGATATTTCTTTTGAGAGCCAAATTTTTTAAACTTAAACTTCTTCTAATGCCACTTCTTTAAAATAGACTCGCCCAGGCGGTGGTATTTTGTGGAAGAGCCACACTCAAAGGGCCAAAGAGCTGCATGTGGCTCACGAGTCGCAGTTTGCTGACCACTGTGATAGATGTTCTGCTCTCACATGTTTCTCCTCTCCCTCTCCCTTTCTCTCTAAATATAAACCGTAAAAAAAAAAAAAAGCCCTAGCCAGTTTGGATCATTGGTCCGTGGACTGAAGGGTCTTGGGTTCGATTCTGGTCAAGGGCACATACCTCAGTTGTAGGCTCAGTCACTGGCCCCAGTCGGGGTGCATGTAGAGGGCAACCAAGGACATCTCTAGGGTTCCAGCCTGTGGGTGACCATCCTGGAAAAACAGACACTACTGAGTAAAGCTCTGCTACGGAGTGATTCCAAAGAAGACAATTGGACGCCAGTGTGGACAGCCCTATGGTGCCTGGGACCCCCTGATGATGGGCAGGGGTGTCCCCACCGCACCTACCCCAACCTAGGGACAGGGCTCCGGTGTGGACATGGGTGTGCTCACTGCCCCACTAGTGGTGGCATGGCTGGGCAGTGGCAGGCCTGCCCTCAGAGGTCTCCATTTCCCTCACCCTCAACTTCTGGTCCATGGAACACCTGCCTGGCTTTTTATCTGAACACTGGGAGGGCTGGGTTTCACCTCCCATCCCTGGCCCCTGAGGAGGAGTTCTCCCAGCTCACCTCCAGTCTCTTGTGCTTCTCACTTTCTGATTTCCTAGTGATTTTCACATTTTGATTCTTCAAGAGACCATCTGAAACTAACGGGAAGATTTACCTAATTGGAAATAGAGTTGAAGGGCTTTTACTCGATTTGAGTCCACCCTCAGTGTCCTGGGAAGGACAGCATATTGTCTCTTATACAGTGGTTTTGTGGCCGTTGTGAGTGGGCTGTGGGAACTCTTGAGCTTCAAGGAAATTAGGATCTATGCTGGGCTGGACCCACAAGTTGGGACCCTGGGTAGGTATTGGTCTCTGTTCCCACACCTGTGATCCATGTCTCCTTGACAAAACCTGCATTGAGTCCTGCATCCTCCCCAGTAGCCCATCACACCCAAAGCCCATTAATTCTATAGGAGGTATCCTTCCTGAACATGCCAGTATGATTCGAGACTTGTTAACAAGGCTGTGTGTGGAAGAGCCACTGTAAATTAACTGCGGGACAAGTAAGCAGGTGGCTGTGGGGTCACAGGCTTTGTCCTTCTCTAATCCCTTGGCTAATCTCTCATTTGTCCACACAGGGAACAATATCTCGATTTCCCAAGTTGATGTTGACTCCAAAACACGCCTCACCTGCACCTTGGATTCCAGTGACACTAACATCCTGGGACACCGCTGGATGAAAGGGGACAGGGTGCTGCAGGAGGACTCGGAGCCCGATCTGACAATGCAGTATGAGTGCGTGAGGCCCATGGAAGCACCCAAGCCCCATGTCCCACTGGTCCTAGCAGAAGAGGGGTGGGCCTCATTTCAGGGAGCTGGTTTTACCCTGGGCCCCCTGTTGCCCTGTTTGCTCTGATGTATTCTCCCTGATAACAGCCATGTCGTCAGCAGGAATGAAGGCTGTAACCCGTGGGCTCACTTTGGACAGACATTAGATACAAGCTCTGTTCATATCCCTCATTTGTGAAAAACTCAGGAACCAGGGAGGGACCAGTAGCTGCCAGACATCATGGCCTCCATGACCCTTTCTTTTTCTTCCAGGCGCCGAAGGGGAGGGGGGCACTACATGAGTCCCCCTCAGCCTGGAATCCCTGTGTTCCCAGTTTATTAAGGTCTTGGGTACTCGAGGCTGCCCAAGCTGAAGCCTTGTCTTAACAGCCTAAGCCAGCTCTGGAAACACAGAGCTCTGTTGTTTATGGGCTTCTATAGGGTCATGGTACAGAAGCTCATTGGTTTGGGTGCCAGGTCAGGAGTGGGGCCAGACCCACCTACCATCCCCCAAATCACCTTCCTTCTTGATGGGATATGGACAGTATGTGCCCTCCAGCAGGATCTCCTGATCATGACCTCCGAGGCTTGTTCTGGCCCCACAGGGTCACCGGTAGAGGGTCAACTCACAGCTGCGTCTGCTTGCAGGGTAGACACACACGAGAGCTCAGGACAGTATGTATGCACCTTCCTCTCAGAACCTACAGACAGAACCGCCAGCGTGAATGTGAAGGGTAAGTGAACATGAAGGGTGAGCGGCTTTATGGCCCCCAGAGCACGTAGGAAGGGGCAGGCTCATCCATCCCTGGGGTGAGAGGAGCCCGCACACTGAAGGAGGGTAGACTCCTCCAGACTGTGGGACTCAGGCTCCGCTGTGCTCTGCTTCCCACCAGGCCCCCCCAAGATTAAGGCTGTGAAGAAGTCAGAGCATGCCACCGAAGGAGAGACAATTGTGCTGGCCTGCAAGTCTGAGTCTTTCCCCCCAGTTACCGACTGGTTGTGGTACAAGATAAACGATGGGGTCCAGGTGAGGGCTGCACCGGCTTGGGGTGGGGCAAAGGCCTGGGCCTGTGCCCTACAAGGTCTGCCTGTCCCCAGGTTTTCACCAACGCGTCCCAGAGCAAGTTGGTGGTGTCCTCAGAGACCAAGACGGAGTTGCACATCCAGAACCTAGACCTGGAGGCAGACCCTGGCAAGTATGCCTGCAATGGCACCAATACAGAGGGCACTGACCAGGCCATCATCACACTGCGTGTACGCAACCGCCTCGCTGCCCTCTGGCCCTTCCTGGGTATCGTGGCTGAGGTGCTCGTGCTTGTTACCATCATCTTCATCTATGAGAAGCGGCGGAAGCCTGACGAAGTCCTGGATGGTGAGCTTGCCCCATGCCCTCTGCTCCCCACCTGTAGGGGACCTGGACACCGTCCTGGAATGCAATATCGTGGAGGACACTTTGGGGTTGAGAGACGGCCCCCTCTTACAGGTCAGGGTCAGGTCCCCAGGCTTCTCCTCAGGAGCTGCTCCACCTTTTTTAGTTCTTTAATTTTTACTTATTTATTTTAGAGAGAGAAACATCAATTTGTTGTTCCACTTATTTATGCATTGAATGGTTGATTCTTTTTTTTTTTTTAATATATTTTATTGATTTTTTTACAGAGAGGGAGAGAGAGGGATAGAGAGTTAGAAACATTGATGAGAGAGAGACATCGATCAGCTGCCTCCTGCACACCTCCTACTGGGGATGTGCCCGTAACCAAGGTACATGCACTTGACCAGAATTGAACCTGGGACCCTTCAGTCCTCAGGCTGACGCTCTATCCACTGAGCCAAACCTGTCAGGGCTGAATGGTTGATTCTTGTATGTTCCTTGACTGGGGATTGAACCTGCAACCTTGGCATATCAGACAATGCTCTAACACCAACTGAGCTACCCAGCCAGGTCCTCCTGCCTCACCTTCTGAGGCTGGGATCTGCTGCCTTCACAGCCTCACTTAGCTGCTAGCAGGTGTCCTCTAGGGAGCATCTGCCCTCAGTTGCTCAGCCTCCCCTCACATCAGCTGCTTGGGTCCAAGGGCCAGGGCCAAGCAAGCTCAGTGACTACCTGATAAAGCTCAGGAAACCTGAGCCACCCTGGCCAGGTGAGGGCACCTGCATGCCTACCTGCAGGTGGACAGGAGAGCAGGCAGGGCTCCCAGAGGCCCTTGGGCTGACCCCATAGCTCATTTTGAGGGTATATGTCCCAGGGATGGACTGCCTCCCCACATGACAAGTCCCTGCAGCACAGGAACCACATCTGACACCTGTTCTTCTCTTGCACATGGCTTGGCTGCGCGTCTACACAGATGAGGACACGGGCTCTGCTCCACTGTGAGTCCTGGCCTGGCTGAGTGTGGGGGGATGGGGAGGTGGTGTGGGCAGGATTGGAGGAGCTGCTGACCTGGATGCCCCTCCATCTGTGACTGGGGGTAGGGGGCAGCTGTCTTGTCCTCATGAGCACTGAAAAGCCCCTTCCTGTCCCCAGGAAGAGCAGCGGGCACATGAATGACAAAGACAAGAACGTCCGCCAGAGGAACGCCAACTGAGTGAGCAAGTGAGTGAGGTGAGGAGCGTGACAGGGTGGGAGTGAGGGCTCCTGACCTGCCAGAGCTAGCGTCTGAGTGCCCCTTCCTTCCTGCAGGCAGTGAGGAGGAGTCTGCACAGGCCTGAGCTGCTGTCCAGAGGAGCCTGGTGTTCCAGGTGTTGCTGGTGTTCGCACCATTCCAAGTCCTCTCCCCTTAAAGGAAACCTACCCTGCAAAGTAGATCACACTGTTTATTCAAATCACATGTTTTCTCTTATTTTTAAAAGAAACTAAGCTAGGGTTTTCTCTATGTAGAATTCCATTCCTTAGGGGTTTTGTGTGTTTTTTATTTTTATTTTTAAGAGCACTCCAGGGGAGCTGCGAGGTTCTGTGGGAAGCCCCTGCTGTCCCCTGCCTATCCCCTCCTTGTTCCTTCCTTACACCCCCAACCCATACCCTTGGTGTCCCCTGGGCATTTAATTTAGCCTCTTGTCCGTCATGCTGGTGGGCTGTGGAGGGCAGATTGGCTTTTCCCTGAGACGACTCCTTCCGCAGCTCACCTGAGGCTGCATTCTGCTGCTTCACTGCCCTTTTCAGGAGGACACAGGTCACAATGCCTGGTGTCCTGCCTGCCTGAAGCAAGTCCCATCACATCACTGCAGGTCTATGTGACCTGGTACAGCCTGACTTCATGGCCACCCCTCAGAGTATCCCCCTCACTGCTCCTGCCATCCCCATGCTGGGGGAGGGGGGTCTGGATGACCATCATGGAGTGGGAGTTGCTGTAACAGCCCCATTTGCATCTGTGCCCATGGTGACTGAAGAAAGCCCCCTCCCCAGTTGGGCCTGAGATTTCTTCCTTCATAGCGTCCTGACTTATATGGGAGCCCCCAACCCCACCTGCCTGCTCCCCAATAAAGGCTGACCCACCTCTCCCTCTCCTGGCTCCTGTCTCTGCCTGTCCTAAATCTTACCAGGAGAGTTCATAGGGCAAGCGCTAAGCTGTACTGAGACCCAGAGGTTGCAGTGCATGTAAGGGCCAGGCAGGACATGGTGGAATGAAGCTGAGCACTTGGATTGGGGGCTTTGTTCCTAGGACAAGGGGTAAAAGGAGGGGTGGGCAGGCCACAGGACCCTGGGGGGCCTGTACCAGGTCTGAATGGGATGAGTGGTCACCAGGTTTTAGAGGCCCTGGACAATTCCTGGGATCCTTCCCACTGGCTCCCCAGTAAGGAATAGGCAGCCTCTACCCACCCGTCCTGTGTGGCCTGTGAGTGGCCGGGGCAGCCGGGACTTTTCAGAGCTGTGTAGGGGAAGGTGCAAGTGGGAGCACCTGGAGCCTGGCCTCTTAGAGGGCTGGGGCCTAGAAAGCAAGAAGGGGGTGCCTGCTCATGCAGACTGTACCCTGACAGGTGGGGAGGTATGGACAGGTTGAAGGGCCAGGGAGCTTTCTGGTGGAGTAGGAGGTCACAGGAGGCAGAGCCTCATTGAACCCTGGACTAGCAGGTACCATATGGGCTCCCGCCTGGTACAGTGGCGAAACAGTCCAAGAGAGGGGCAAGAGCTTGTACAGGCTAAACCCATTTCCACACGTAAGGAACTCCTGGACACAGGCTCAGACTATAAGCAGGTCTGGGTGAGGGTTGTGGGGAGCATTGGACCAGCTCTTCCTGGGTCTCCAGAGAAGCAGGCTTTTTCCAGTGTTGGGAAAAGGTGCAGCATAACTGCCACAAAGTTGAAACCATCGGCTATGCCCACCAGCCACCAGGTGCCCCTGTCAACTGACCAGGCACTTCACTGAGCCCTCTAAGGCCACATAGCTGTCAGCTACCAGTCTGATTTCCCCAAGTTTCTGGGGGGAAAATAGAGGGTTCTTTAAAGGATCCCTCACCCTGTTTGTCCTGCACCCCACAGCCTGGGAAAAGCCACCCCTTATTTCACAGAAAGGAACCAAAGTTCTTCCATGCCAGAAAACCCTAGCCTGGTTATTGGGGACTGTCCCGGCCGGCCCTACCCTCTGGCCGCCACCAGAGGGTGCCACATGCACACTGCTGAGTGGGACGGGCCAGGGAAGCAAATTCACAAAGCCCCTTGTTTTTTATTACCTTTTAAAAACGTTTTTATTGGTTTTTAGAGAGGAAAAGAGAGATAGAAACATTGATAAGAGAGAAACATCATCTATTGGCTGCCTCCTGCATGCCCCCCCTGCTGGGCATCCAGCCCACAACCCAGGTATGTGCCCTGATCTGGCATCCAACCAGCAACCTCTTGATTCATGGGTTGATGCCCAACCACTGAACCACACCAGTCTGGTGAGAGCCCCTTGTTTTTACTGCCTGGTCCTGTGTGCCTTCCAGCTGGACACACCTGAGTGCCAACCTCCCTGAGCCCAGGGGTCCCTGGGAACCCACCACTTTAACTTTTCTGGGGCCCATAAGTTACACATGCCTACCCATGCTCAGCAACATTGGTTGGGCACCAGTGATATACATGGGGCTGAGGAGTCTTTGGAGAGGCCTGAGGTCCAGTGGGAAGAGCCAAACCTGTGATGAGGTGACAGTGAGGCTGACCCCTCACTAGGGATGGCTTCGCGAGGCCTCCTGGTCAGCCTATCCTCCAACTCTGGGGGCTTGAGTAGGCGTTTGCTTGCTTGGGGTTAGATGAGGCAGCTACACTGGATTCTTCAAGATGGGCAGTGCTGCCCTAGTTGGGTGGCTCGGTTGGAGCATTGACCTGTGCACCAGAGGGTGATGGATTTGGGGTACATACCTGGGTTGCAGGTTTGATCCCTGGTTCGGAGTATGGGAGACAACCAATCAATGTTTCTCACATCAATGTCTCCCCCCACCACCCCTGCCATTCTTTTTCTAAAATCAATTAAAAATTGATTTTAAAAATTGTTTTTGAAATAAAAGATGGCCAGTGCTATGGGGTCAGATGTGATTTTCGTGGAGCACAGAGCAGCAGATGGAGGGTATAGTATAGAGGTGAGCAGGACTCTGCCTCCTTGGCAGGTTTACATAAAGCATCCTTCCTCCAGTGAGAGATGCTGTTCATGGTATGTAGATCACCATCCACTTCTGTGCACATAGAAAATAAACAATTAGAGAAGCCAAGATGGCGGCATAGGTGAACACCTAAACTACTGCCTTGCACAACAATTTCAAAACTACAGCTAAAAGAACAGATGTCATCCAGAACCACAGGAAAGCTGGCTGAGTGGAAATTCTACAACTAGAAGGAAAGGGGGGCACACGGAGACTCAGAGGAGCTGCAAAAGGCTGAGGTACAGAGACTCACACAGAAAGGATGGCAGCTAAGTGCCTGGCTAGCTTTCTCCAGCGGGAGAGAGACAGAAGCTCCTGACTGCACTGAACCCCAGTTCTGGGCAAGACCCTAGGGTCCCAGACTCATATGGGGGGAGTCTGGACTGTCGGGAAAAGAAAGCGCACGGAAACTCGGGAGCCGTGAAAGGCAGAGGTCTGGAAGCGCGCGCACGAGTGCGTGCACAGTGGACTGACTGCTGAGTGTGCTGCTGGCTTTCTCTAGCGGGAGGAAGTCGGAAGCTCCCAACTGTGCTGAACTCTAGTTCTGGGCGAGAATCTGGCAATCCAGATTCATTGGGGGAGAAACTGTACTACTGGGCAGCGGGTGAAACTCAAGGGCGGCTTTCTCTCCGAGGTGCTTGCAGTGATTACCGAGGGACACTGAGACCCAGGGGCCTCATAGGGCAGGGCTGATGGGAAGCCAAGGCTGTCTGCTCAGCCCTGAGACTCCGCCCCATCCAAGCTGAGCACAGAGGCTTTTGCAATTTTGCAAGTCTTGTCTCATAAGGCTGTCTTCACAGAAGTTCTCCCGGTGTAAGACACAGCTGATCCTCACAGCCAATTGGCCTGGAGGTCAATTCCTCCCAGTGATACCAACAGCAATCAAGACTTAACTACAACAAGGCTGTACACACAGTCCACAAAGGGGTGCACCAGGAGTGTCCACCTCAGGTAGCTGGGGAGGTTGAGCTACTGTGTCCTATAGGACACCTACCACACAAAGCTACTCCATCAACTCAGGGAAGCAGCGGAAATGCAGAGACAAAGAAACAGATCACAAATGAAAGAAATGGAGGAAAGCAAACAACTGGATATAGAGTTCAAAACCATGGTTATAAGGTTTTTCAAGAATTTCCTAGAAAAGGCCAATAAATTTAGCAAGACCCTTGAGGATATGAAAAAGGAACAACTAGAAATTAAGCATACACTGACTAAAATAAAAAATATTATACAGAGACCTAACAGCAGACTAGAGGAACGCAAGAATCAAGTCAAAGAGTTAAAATACAAGAAGCAGAAAACACTCAACCGGAAAAGCAAAAAGAATCCAAAAATTTGAAGACAGTGTAAGGAGCCTCTGGGACAACTTCAAGCGTACCAACATCAGAATTATGGGGGTGCCAGAAGAGAGAGAGCAAAATACTGAAAACCTATTTGAAGAAATAATGACTGAAAACTTCCCCCCACCTGGTGAAAGAAATAGACTTACAAGTCCAGGAAGCACAGAGAACCCCACACAAAAGGAACCCAAAGAGGACCACACCAAGACACATCATAATTAAAATGCCAAGAGCAAAAGACAGAGAGAATATTAAAAGCAACAAGAGAAAAACAGTTCATTACCTACAAGGGAGCACCCATACGATTGTCAGCTGATTTCTCAACAGAAACTATGCAGGCCAGACGGGAGGGGTAAGAAATATTCAAAGTGATGAATAGCAAGAACCTACAACCAAGATTACTCTACCCAGCAGAGCTCTCATTCAGAATTGAAGGTCAGATGAGAAAAAGCTAAAGGAGTTCATCAACACCAAACCAGTATTATAAGAAATGCTGAAAGGTATTCTTTAAGAAGAGGAAGAAGAAAAAGGTAAAGGTAAAAATTATGAACAACAAATACATGTCTATCAACAAGTGAATCTAAAAATCAAGTGAATAAAAAATCTGATGAACAGCCCTGACCGGTTTGGCTCAATGGATAGAGCATCAGCCTGCAGACTGAAGGGTCCCAGGTTTGATTCCTGTCAAGGGCGTGTACCTTGGTTGTGGGAACATCCCCAGTGGGGGGCATGTAGAAGGCAGCTGATCAATGTTTCTCTCTCATCTATGTTTCTGACTCTACCCCTCTCCCTTCTCTGTAAAAAATCAATAAAATATATTTTTTAAAAATCTGATGAACAGAATAAATTGGTGAATATAATAGAATCAGGGGCATAGAAAGGGAGTGGACTGACAATTCTTGGGGGGAAAGGGGTGTGGGGGCGTGGAAAGAGACTCTACAAAGGTCATACACCTATGGATGAGGACAGTGAGGTAAGGGCAGAGGGTGGGGTGGGAACCGGGTGGAGGGGAGCTATGTGGGGGGGGGGGGAGAGAAGAACAATTATAATAATCTGAACAATAAAGATTTATTAAATTTTTAAAAAAAGAAAATAAACATAATTAGCAACCGGGCCAGCAGCCTGGTCCTTTTCCTCACACTAGGTATTCTTGTCCCTTCATCCACTCAGTAAGCAGTCCTGTGCCACTGCGGGGTATTCTTGGTGACAACTCACTGAAATCTACCTCAGTTTCCCCAGGGGTGACATGGAGAAATCCAAGCAGCCAAGTCTGGATTTATGAGAACGTCTTTAGCAAGTGCTTGGAGGGTTCAGGAACCAAGGTCTCAGGGTCACAGCCTGCTCAGGGCAGAGGGGCCCATCCCCCAGACTGCTTTGAAATGTTCCACCTGCTTCTCTGGGACACAGTGAGCACAGGGACTGTGGTGGAGGCCTCTGTGGGCCCTCCGTGAGCCTCTGCATCAACCCTCATCTGGTGCCATGACCCTAAGAGTGCCTCTACCTGAAACAGAAAGGGCTGTCAGACTGGGCCTCCCACCCCTCCTGACCCCCACCAGAGGTTCTGGGGGCAGTGAGCTCAGCAGAGAAAGGAAACCCAGATGAGTCCTAAGCACAACTGGAGACCCCACCCTATGGTGCAGACTGAGACCCTGGGGAGGGATGCTCTGCCTAAGGTCACTTGCCACTTGGGGTGGACACCAATGCTCTGTCCTGCACAATGGTGTTTAGACATGCCACTCCCCTTCCTAGAGGTGAATGTGGGGTCCCAGTCCTGCCATGCATGGCTGACCAGCCATTCAGTATTTCTTGAGTGTGGCCATGGATTTTCCAGGTAGCGCTTGAAACTTAAACTCCAGGGCTCCTCACTGGTCCCCAAACTACGGACTTTAGGGCTTTGGACCTGGGCCTGCCCCAACCGCTGAGGGGGGTGTGAAGTGGTGGCTGAGAGGTCATGACCAATGTTGTGGGGTGGCCTTGAGGGAGGGGAACAATAGAGTAATGTCCTGGGGCCTATTGGAGGCTCAATATGGGGAGGTCTGTGTGCCCAGAGCTCTGGATGGTGGGATAGACGGGTTCCTTTTAAAGCTACTGGGGAGTCAGGAGCAGTTTTAGGCAACAAACCAAGAGTTTTATACCTGTCTACAGTCTAGCCCTATGCTGCCATCTCTGGGTGTCATCTACACTCATCCCCTAGGGCAGTGGTTGGCAAACTCATTAGTCAACAGAGCCAAATATCAACAGTACGATTGAAATTTCTTTTGAGAACCAAATTTTTTAAACTTAAACTTCTTCTAACGCCACTTCTTCAAAATAGACTCGCCCAGACTGTGGTATTTTGTGGAAGAGCCACACTCAAGGGGCCAAAGAGCCGCATGTGGCTCGAGCCGCAGTTTGCCAACCATGGCCCTAGGTCCTCAATATCCCTTCCCACACAAGGCAAGCACAACCTACCTCAGGGCCTTTACACAGGCCGTTCTGTCTGCCACTCTTCCTGCAGATGTCCATATAACTCTCCCTCCCTCCAGGTCTTCATTCAGACAGCACCTCCTTGGGGCCTCTGGACATCACACCACACACCTTCCTTACTCTTTTCATGGCTCTTAATAGTTGTGTAGCACTCACCACCTTCTAAAGGACAATATGTTGCCCTAATTGGTTTGGCTCAGTGGAAAGCATGTCGGCCTGCAGAAAGTTCTTGGGTTCAATTCCGGTCAAGGGCACATGCCCAGGTTTCAGGCTCGATCCCCAGTAGGGGGCATGCAGGAGGCACACCAATCAATGATTCTGTCATTGATGTTTCCATCTCTCCCTTTCCCTCGAAATCAATAATATATATATATATATATAAAATTAAATAATACATATATTAAATATATATTTTAAATGTTTATTAAAAAAGGACACTATGTCTACTAAACATAATGTTTGCAATATTGGTTATCTGTGTTCTCTGCTCAATGGTCAGCCCTACCAGGAAAGTGTGGCCCATTAGGTTCACTTTTGAGTCCCAGCCCCTGATCAGATGCTTAATAAATATTTTGGAATGAATGAATGAGTGCATTCAGTGCAAAGAGTCCTCTGACCTGGGAAGTAGTGAGAGTGAGTGAGAGAGATGCGGGAGGCTGGTGGCAGCCCAACCCAGGGGTGGAACCTGTACTTTGTGGAGGAGTCATCGGGACTTGGGGACAACACTCCAAGGCTCAGAGAGGCTGGAACCCTGTAGGCCTCAGAGTCCTTTGACTTGCAGGTCTATCCCAGGTCCCTAGGAAGCAGTTGCAGGTCTGCCTCTCCGGCTGCCAGGCACGGTGGGTTCTCAGGCTGGTCCGCAAATTCACTTCCCCACTCTCAGCAACCAACCCCAGGGGTTCTGGCGGCTTGCCCAGACTGACATCTTCCCAGGGCACACATAAAAGATCCCCCTTCAGCGGGAACACACATCTGCCTGGGGGGGAAGGGGCACAGCCTGGCACTGCCAAGTCTGCCCAGCCTCTCTTGCTGCCTCTGGACAGACAGTGGCCCTGCCTGCCTCCCCAGGGTCTGGCTGAGGGCAGCACAGAGGTGGTCCTTGGTGAAGGCATAGGAATTCCCAGGGCTCAGGGCAGCCTGATGGAAGCAAGAGATGGCCTAGCTCCACTAACCCATTGTCCAAATGTGCAGGGACAAGTCAATCTCCACTCTCATGGCCCTGACATTCTGGTAGGTGGAGGCACCCAATATGACATCAGGCTGAAAAGTGCCATGAAGGCTGGAGGGTCCCAGGAGGTCAGGGCTCCTGTGTCCTAGGCTGGGGTGTTCCCCCCACTCTTAGAGACCACTCTTTTTCTCTCCTCCCTCTGTCTTTCCTTTGTGTCCATCTCTAGCTCTCTCCATCCTCCTCATGACACTCTCCAGTTGAGCTGGGGGAAACAGGGGAGGGGCAAAGGACAGAGTCCTGGGCCTGTGCCCCCTGTCACCTAACACCAACTTGACTCCAGCCCCAGAAACAGAGCCTCAGGTGCCTTCTCGGAGTTGGAGGCAGAGGGGCTGGAGGCTAGGGGCCTGTCTGGGGCAGAGTAATTTGACACCTGGTGGGAAGGGATGGCAGGCTCTGGGACTTCCCATTTTTTTAAAATATATTTTTATTGATTTCAGAGAGGAAGGGAGAGGGAGACAGAAACATCAATGATGAGAGAAAATCATTGATTGGTTACCTCCTGCACGTCCCCTACTGGGGATGGAGCCCACAACCCAAGGCATGTGCCCTTGATCGGACTGAACCCGGGACCCTTCAGTCTGCAGGCCAATGCTCTATGCACTGCGCTAGGGCCTGATTTTTTATTATTATTTATTTCAGAGAGGAAGGGAGAGGGAGATAAGCATGATAAGAGAGAATCACCAATCTGCCGCCTACTGCTCACCCCACACCAGGGATCAGGGATTGAGCCTGCAACCCCGGCATGCACCCCAACCAGGAATTGAACTGTGACCTCTTGGTCCATAGGGCCCAACCACTGAACCACACTGATTTTAAAGCCCACTAATTTTGTCCCGGTTGGGTAGCTCAGTTGGTTAGAGCATTGTCCCAATGCACTAAGGTTTCCGGTTTGATCCCTAGTTAGGGCAAGAATCAACAAATTAATGCATAAATAAGTGGAACAACAAAGTGATGCTTCTCTCTCCTGTCCTCTCTCTAAAATCAATAAGTAAACATTTAAATGCCCACTAAATTCACACTGTGTTCCGCTGTGATTTAGGACCCTGTTTGAGGGTGTGAGTCACCAGCACCCTTAGGCGGCTCTTCCTATTGGCCTCAGTTTCCTTATATGCAGAGGGTGGGGGGAAGGGGCGACTGAGGAATGAGAACAACGGCATCGACCCCACTTCGCCCCTTCCCACATAACACATTCTCACTTGAGGGGGCCCTCAAGTGAACAAGCAAGGTTCTCCTAGCCTTTAAAAACAGCCTTTTATTACGGAAATCTTCAAACCCAAAGAAAGGAAAGAGGCTGGCACGGGAACGCCCCACTTCTCCGCGTCCCGCCGGTAATGGTTACCGCCCCGCCGGGAGCTCTGGAAAGAGGAGAAACCCAAGGCCAAGGTCGCGTGCAGAGGTTCAGGCCCCGTGGCTGGGCTCGGTGACCTTGAGCGCGTCCTGCCGTTTCGTGGGCTTTGGTTTCCCCTTCTGGGAAGATACCTGAGCGGGTCTTTCAGGTCTCAGGCCGCGTGACCTTGGGCTGTCCCCCACGCGCGGCCTCAGTTTCCCGGCGCGTACACGGGCAGAGGCGGGATTCCCGCCCCTGCCCAGCCCCTGCGAACCAGGCTCCACCCCACGCGACTCCGCCCCGCCCCGCCCCCGCCTCCCCCCCCTCCCTCGGGCTCCGGCCAGCGGCGGCGGCGGCGGCGGCGGCTCCGCTCCGCACTGCCCGGCGCCGCCTCGCCATGGACGCGCGCGGGGGCGGCGGGCGGCCTGGGGAAAGCCCGGGCGCGACCCCCGCGCCGGGGCCGCCGCCGCCGCTGCCGCCCGCGCCCCCCCAGCAGCAGCCGGCGCCACCGCCGCCGCCCGCGCCCCCTCCTGGCACCGGGCCCGCGCCCCTCCAGCAGCCGCCCCGTACTGAGGCGGCGCCCCCGGAGGCAGCGGACGAGAGCGGCCCTCGGGCCCGGC
Organism: Corynorhinus townsendii; assembly: GCA_026230045.1. Taxonomy (NCBI): domain Eukaryota; kingdom Metazoa; phylum Chordata; class Mammalia; order Chiroptera; family Vespertilionidae; genus Corynorhinus; species Corynorhinus townsendii. The sequence goes on along the minus strand of JAPDVU010000006.1, from coordinate 92,680,061 downwards.
TCCGCAGCCGCGACAGCTCGTGCGGCCGCCCGGGCACCCCGGGCTCGGCAAGCACGGCCAAGGGCAGCCCAAACGGCGAGTGCGGGCGCGGCGAGCCGCAGTGCAGCCCCGCGGGGCCCGAGGGCCCAGCGCGGGGGCCCAAGGTGTCGTTCTCATGCCGTGGGGCAGCTGCGGGGCCCGCGTCGGGCCCGGCTCCGGGGCCGGGCCCGGCGGACGAGGCGGGCAGCGAGGAGGCGGGCCCGGCAGGGGAGCCGCGCGGCAGCCAGGCCAGCTTCATGCAGCGCCAGTTCGGCGCGCTCCTGCAGCCGGGCGTCAACAAGTTCTCGCTGCGGATGTTCGGCAGCCAGAAGGCTGTGGAACGCGAGCAAGAGCGCGTCAAGTCGGCGGGGGCCTGGATCATCCATCCGTACAGCGACTTCAGGTACTGCCACCGGGAGGGGCGGGCTGGCGCGGAGGGGTCGCGGCGAGCGGAAGCGCCGGGGCTGTCCTTGGAGCGTCTCGGGGAGGGCGGGGCGGTCGCCCCGCGGTTGACCTGGGGGCCTCTCGGTGACCTCGGACGCGTCCAGGACCCGCCTGGAATGACCTGGTCGCGCGAGGCTCCGCCCTTGGAGGGGCACTGGGAAGTGCGCGCAGACTCCTGCCTTAACCCTGGTGCTCCCCCTCTCACGCACCCACACATCCCCAGCCCTGCTGGGAGGGCGCACGTCACGGCCGCAGAACTAGGGTCTGAGCGCGGAGGGACGGAGAGGACGAATAGAGGGGAACGTGAGCGCCAGGGAGGCAGTAAGGCGGAAGGAAGGAGGAAGGAAGTGCGCCCTGGAAGGACGCGCCTTGGAAAGGCTAGCAGAGAAAGGGTTAAGCGGACACGGCCCGCTCCACGATTTCCACCTGCGCTTCACACCCCTGGGAGGTGCGTCCCGTCCCGAGCCGGGGTATTGCGCGAGGAGGGGGCGCTGAGCATCCCGGGGTCTCCCGGCTGTGTCTTCTCTGAGCCGCCCAGCCTCTGGGTGGTATGCACATGTCTCAGTGGGTGTGTAGATGTTATGGATAAAACCCGTTGATTGATGCGTGGAAAGGCTCAGAGCGATGTTAGGCGCAGGGTCACCACCGTGCTCCCATACTACCCCTTCTGCAGCCAAGAGGAAGCCTAGGGCCACCCAACAAGACCTGTATTATTGCGGTTCTTGTTCCTTGGCTTGTGCTCTGTGGCCTGCGAGCACGGACACTGCAGACCGTGTGTGTGATCACGAGCATGTGACTGGGGGGCGGGGGTCCTGGGGGCGTGGGCCGAGTAATGGGGAGGAGCGTGTTCCTAGGGGTGTGTCTGTGTGGTGGGTCACTGTTATGTGTTAGGGAGAAATGGAGGTGTGTGCCCGCGTAGGTGTGCACCGGTGGACAGTGTTTGTGAGTTGTATGCACGGTGTGTGTGAAGTTTTGTGTTCGTGAGTGGGGTCCAGGCCTCCCAGCCCAGCTCTCTGGGCGGGCGCGATTTCAGCACCACGGACAGCACCCAGCAGCAGCTCCCAGCTCGCCAGAACCCTCACACAGAGGTTCTCCACCTACTCCGCCATGTCCCCATGTCTGAGGTCTCCACTTGACAACTGGGGAAGCCCAGGGGCACACAAATCTGGGACAAGGCTGGAAGAAAGTCTGGGATTTCGACTCCTCAGCCCTTAGACCTTCCCTGTGAAGTGAATATAGCCTTAACCAGTGGCTTGAGTTTTGAGAAAGGCCGGGGAGGTGAGGGGTGGGGGGCCTAGGGGCAGCCCAGATGGTATGCATCTGGATGGTCTTGACCTGCATGGGGGCTCAGCATTCCTTTGGGTCTCAGCTGTGAAGGGCCATGTTCCAGTCTATGAAAAGGGGGAGCTGGTGCCAGCTGGCTGAGACAGTGCACTGAGGACCTGGTAGGCAGGGGTAGATGGCTGCAGAAAGTAACCATCCCCTCATTCCTTCCAGCACTTAGGTGGTCCTAGGCTTCCTCTTCTTCACAGAAGGGCTAGTGTGGGGCATGGTTGAGGGGTGCTGGGAGGAGCAGTTTGGCTCCCCATCCTGTGTCCCTTGAGCACAGTCGCCTGTGGGATCCTGGGCAGGCCATGAGGTCTGGGATGGTTAGATAATTGTAAAATAGGATGAGCAAGTGTAGGGTAGCCTGTAGTTGGGACTAGGGGAGCCACAGTCAAATTGAAAAACTTAGGTAGGGGAGGCTGGGGGAAGGTCAATGGGGGGAAAAAAGGATATATATGTACTACTATATGTAATACTTTAAACCAGTGGTCGGCAAACTGTGGCGCGCGAGCCACATGCAGTTTGCGAGCCGCGGTTTGCCGCGCTGTTGACTAATGAGTTTGCCGACCACTGCTTTAAACAGTAAAAAAATATTTTAAAAAAAGAAAAACTTAGGCTGTTGCCAAGCTGGGGTGCAGCAGGACCTCTACAACCCCCCAGCTTTCAGAACTTTGCCACATCTAGAACCTCTGATTCAAATATGGAGACAGACCCCAAGCACATGACCAAAACAATTCTTCCTGAGCTCCGCCTGGGCCAGGTGTTGAAGGAGCACCTTAGGAATATTGATTCAGTCCTCACATCAGCTGTGCCGTGGTGCTGCAGTTACCTGCATTTTACATATGAGAAAGGTGGGGCACAGAGAGGTAAAGTCACTTGCCCAAAGCCACACAGCTAGTCAAGGGCAGATCAGGTATTTACACCTAGGCAGATTGGCCCATCCATGTTCTTGACTACTGGGCAGCCTGGCCTCTGGCCATGTGCCATACAGGCCAAGAAGACATGGGAGGAAAGGGCTTTCTGGGGATTGATCAAGATATTGGGAGCACCTGGATGTGTGCTAAGTGGTTAGAGTGTTGTCCCTCGAGGAAGGGCTGCAAGTTCAATTCCTGGTCACGGGCATGTACCTGGGTTGCAGATTTGATCCCAGCCCGGTCAGGTGAGTGTGGGAGGCAACCAATCAATGTGTCTTTCTCACTTCGATGTTTATCTCTCTCTATCTATCTCTCTCTATATATATCTCTATCTCCCTCCCTTCCAGTCTCTCTAAAAATCAATGGAAAACCCTCCGGTGAGGATTAACAAAACAAAAAACAAACTGTTCACAGAGCAGTGGGGAGGGGCCTTTCTGGATCCACTTTTCCACTTTGGCTTCCTTGTGTCCTCAAACCCCAAAGATGTAGATACCACTTCTGGAGGTGTCCCTCCCATCTGCACACCATTCCTGATTTTAAGTGGAAATTGGGGTGGTGAGATGGAGGTTCCCTTCTGAGCAGCCCCCAGGGTCCCACCTAGGAGAGTCTCCACTCTCCTTGAGCTATGACTTCTTTGCTTGCCAGTGGAGCCCATCCCTGCACACTGGCCTGGCACTTGCCTGGTACCAAGAACAGGACAATTACTGTTTGGTGTACTAGAAGAGCCCCGGCTGTGCCTCATTCTGTGAGGGCTGCATGGTGTGTCCAGGGAGGAGGGCATTTACAGAGGCCCGTAGGAAGGAGGCCTCTCAGCCAAGACAGTACTGTGGAGGGTGTCTTCCTCAAGCCCCTGTGTCAGCTATGGCTGGTCTTGAGTTCTCTCCGGAACTCCCTGCTCAGTTTCCCCAAATGTGAGATGGTGGTGGTAGGAGCAGAAGGGAATGTCTGGCTTTCACAGCTATGCCAGCATCACACCAGGCCTCAGATCTCACACTGTTCTCCTCTCCTTCCTGTGGAATGATAGCCTTTGTACAAGGTGGTCCCCCTGCCACACATGTCCTCACCCTGGTTCTTCTGATTTCCAGCTCCCATTTACAAGCTGCTTCCCCCAGGATCCCCTTCAGCATGTGCACCTGCTGTTCCAACCTGCGTTGTGCCTGCTGCCTTTTCACTTGGGGTTGTCTACTTGCCCATCAGCCCCCCACCACAGGCAAGAGGGTCTATAGAGATCCCTGACACAGTGGGTGCCCATGACATCTCTGAACTCCCTGAGGGGCATGCTTGGGTGCTGGGCAGGTTGAGGGGAGCTTTCATCTGGGTGTGGAGTCATCTCCCAGAGAGAGTTTAGGCAAGTGGCTTCCTTGCTGCCTTGCATCTGTTCTTAAGTCTGAAAGTGCCTTTGAGATCCGAATTGAGTCTTTCCTACTGCTGTTGATTTTCAATATAATGTTCCTGAACTGTCTATTGCTGGGAGGCCTGGTATGGGAGGAGTGGGTCCCTTTCCTGACCCTCAGAGAGGTTTCTACAAAGCCAGGATTTGTGGATGCTGACCTGTTTTTGAGTCATGTCCTCTGGGGTCCCCCAGACTGGGGTAGTAGAGGAGGCTGACTTGAAGAAACTTACAGGACTGGACACCCTGTCCGCCCCGCCTCCCCGCCCCCCCCCCCCGCCAGAGGATCAGCTGGAGATCAGGATGGGGGGGGGGCTCTCTGCAAATCCCTACATTATCTCATAGGAATAAACCCCACTTTATCCAGAGTGGGTGGGCCAAGGGACAAGGGCTAGGGTTCCCTGGCTCTAGACCCAACATGAAGGCACTTGGAGTCGGGAGCAGTGAAAAAATCCATTTCCCAGGTGGGAGGATTGAGACCCAGCCCACCCCCCATCTGGGAGGAAGTTAACTCCATGATCCTTATAAAGGGGTCAGGGCTGGGGTTCACCAAAGCCTCTCTCCTCACTCCAGAGGCTTCCTGCGAGAATTTCAAATCTCTGGTCCCTGAGTTCCCTGCTTTAAACTTTCACCTCCCCAAGCCTTCTCAAGGGGATGCTTTGGGGTTAGGAGGGAGGAGCTTCCTCAGCCACTCGCTTGGTTAGGCCAGACCCTGCCACACTTCACGCATCAGCAAACCCACTTCAAATCCAAGTAGCACAAGTTATCTCCTGTCTGAATGTCATCCTAAGCCCACTTCCTGGCCTTCTGGCTGCCAGCAGGGGCGTCTCTAAGTTCATCTTTCCCCTCACTTAAAGCCTCCCTGGCCCAAACTCCCAAGGCCCTGTAGAGCCATCTTCTGTCCCCTCCCGTCATCTCAGCTCCTTTACTCCCCTCTGCTCCAGCCCCAGGCCGCCCAGCCAGCCTCGAAAGGGGAAACCCCACTGCAGCCACAGGGCCTTTGCACTTCCTGCTCCCTCTGCCATGCCATGGCGCAGTGCCTCCCACACTCAACCAAGGGTCCTTCTCCATAATCCGTTCAAATGCCACTTGCTTCAAGAAGTCCTCCCAGACCACCCTGGATAAAGTGGTCCCTCTGAAGCACCCCTTTCATTTATCTGTTTGTGTGGAACATTTGTCTCCCCTGCCTGAGTTTGGGCCTGAGGGAGGGCCAGGTCTGTCTGGTCACTGTGTCCTCGTGGCCTGGCACACCATCAACCCCACAGTCCACCCTGGCTTGGGGTAAGCTGGGAATCCAGCATCTTCCCTGGCAGGAGTATCCCTTTCCTAATCCCTGACACTCGCCTCTCCTGTAGCTCTGCATCCGAGGGCTCAGGCCCCTAATCCTCTGTCCCTGCTCTCCCTTAATCACCGACGTGACCCCTAATCCCTCAGATTTGCCAGATATATAATTCCCACAGCTCTGGATTCTTGCATCCTGGAGGGAGGAAGCCAGCTGCCTTGTTTGCCGTGTCTCCCACCAGTGGCTGTGGGGGCCTCAACCCAGTGCCTGCTGGGAAGTCTGGCTGCATGGGTCCTGTCACTTAGCACTGGCCATGCCTCAGATTGTCTGTCTGCGCCAAGAGAACAGCTGGGCAGCTGCTAGAGGAGAACTGAGCTCATGGTGGTGGCAGCCACCAGGGACCCACTGAGGTCACCAGCCTGTGGGGGTGCTCCTGGAAGAGGTTCCAGGCCCTCTCCCATCTACAGGGCGCAGGGCTGAGGAGCCTGGGCCTGGGGCCAGGGGCCGTTGCTGCTGCGCCTTCCACTCACTGTGTCTCTCTGGCCTGCTTTTCTCCGTGAACAAGGTGTGAACTGGCCAGTCCGCCCACTGCCCTCCTGGAAGAGCAGCCGGGATATGGGTGCTTCCGCAGAAGCAAGGGCTCCACTGTGATTTGTTGGGGAGCATGTTAACCTACAGGACTTAACTGTGGCCTTGGAGGTGCCGGGTAACAGGGCTGACTGTGCATCAGCTCCTGCTTCACTGCCTGGAGATATCCCAGTGGTCCCTGCATCCTGGCGGTACTTGGGGTGCCCGATGAGGAAGGGGCTGCTGGGATTGGGCGGATGAGACATTGGGGCTCAGAGAAGGAGAGTGATTAGCCCCTGGCTGCATGTTTCAAGGGGTGGGCAGGGCAAGGAAAAGGTGAGGGTGCTGGGGCACATACCCTGGGTTCCTCTACCCTCCACCCAGTTCCTTTACCCCCAGTCTCAGTTTCCCCTTGGGGGACCAGGCTGGCTGGAGAGGACAAGGGTCAAGGTCCCAGGCCAATTGGGGGCATCCAGTTGGAGCAGGTGAGATGCCCTGTGCATGACACCAGGTCATCCTGCCCATCAGCCCCTCTTCAGTCCCCTGCCTTCTGCTCCAACACCTTAAAGCCCAGGGGACACCATGCACAATGGGAAGGCCGTGCACAGCATGTGATCAGGCTGAGGCTCAGAGACTGTGGGCAGAGTTCCAGACAGCGGGAAAGTAGACAGAGGACAGGCCCTGGGGGTGGCAGTTCTGGGTTCCAGTTAGGGGGCTGGGGCACCTCTCTCATCTGTCAGTGGGGAAGTGTGGTGCCTGTCTCTACCTCCCCCACCCCAAGAATAAAAGGAGAGAATGTCTGGAGAATCTCATGTCAAGGATGCCCTCATGCTCTGTGGCCTTTCAGATAGTTTCTAGGCCCCCCTGGCCTTCTGTTACTCTTTCTTGCTTGCTCTGTAACAGGGTGTATGCCCAAAAATGGGGGTAGCAGTTCTCATTTCAGCGAGGGTGGGGATGGGATTAGGAGCTCTGTAGTGGATGCTCTGGGTATTGGGAGTTGAGACTAGAAGGAGCAAGCAGGTGGAGCCCCTCAATCCCATTGGATGTTGAGGCCTTGGGGTCTCAAGGATGAGTAGGCATCTCAGATGGGGGCCTGAGCCCATACCTTGTCTAGATTCAGGTGAAAAAAGGTCTGGAATTTCTAGCAATCATTTGATTTTGCCCTTAACACCCACCCCCAGATCAAGTCAGCCCTTTAGTTCTCTCAAGGTCTTTATCCCACCCCAGATGGGTTTGTCCAGGGCTCTCCCAAAGGACTGGTGCCCTCCCCATCATGGCCAGAGCACCCACGACCGTTCCGAGAAGGTCCCATCGCATGTGGGCAGGACAGTTCCCTAGGAGGACCCTCAAAAGCTGCCACGCCCTGGGCTCCTCCGGGATGAATAGGAGAGACTGAGGTTCCCAAGGACTGGAAGGACTTGCCCAAGGTCACACCTGCCAGTGGGCAAAAGTGGGAGTTGGCCAGCTCTGGCTGCTGCCACCACAGTGTCAGATGTTGGGTCTCTTCGAGCCTTTGGCTCTCTCAGGCTGAGCTATTGTGAATATGTTGGTGCAAATAACTTTTTAATTTTTTTCTCTTCCTCTTGGACAGTTTCCTTGGGATCAGTTCCCTGGAGTGGAACACCGGCCGGCAGGCGTGGTGTTAATAGCTCTCACAGTGCCATCAGAAAGGAGCCAATTTACAGTAGTTACCAAAATAGGGAGCTCACTGCAGCCAAGCCAGTGCTAGGGCTTGAGGCTTTTTCTTTACGTGTGCTAGTTTGGGCGAGTCCCTGCAGCCACTGAGAACCTCAGTCTCTTCTTCTGCCCATCCGAGAGGAGCCCAGGGAGTTGTAGGCTTTGAGGGTCCTTCCAGGAAATGCCCCACCTACATGTGACAGAGCCTTCCCTTAGTGAACGTGGGGTCTCCAGCCATGAGGGGGAGAGTGCTGGTCCTACAGGAGAGTCCCGCACAAACTCACTTGGGGATTGAAGACCTCGAGAGACACCTGAGAGGACCAACATGATGGGGGTGGGGTGCCTTTCCCTCCACATTAAAGGCAAAATCACATAATTGTCTGTTCAAAATTCAAGACCCTCCTTTGTCTGACTCTAGGCAGCAGGTGTGGCCTCAGACCCATGATCTGGGGCAGCTGCTCATCACTGAAACCCCCAGGCTTTGTTTCATTTTTATAATGTCAGCGTGTGTGTGTGTGTGTGTGTGTGTGTGTGTGTGTGTGTGACATAAAATTGGCATTTACTCATTTGAAATGTACAATTGAGCGGCATTAAGTGCAATCACAATGTGTTGTGCACTCCTCATCCCATCCATGTCCAGAACATTTTCATTTTCCAAAACAGAACCTCCCTATCCCCTTTCTCACCCCTGGCAACCAGGAACCTACTTCCTGTGTCTATGGATTTGCCTGTTCTGGACATTTCACATAATTGGAATCACATGCTGAGTGGCCTTTTATGTCTGCTTTTCTCACTGAGCATCATTTTTTTCAAAGTTTACACATGTTCTAGCGTCGGTGCTTCATTCCCTTTCATAGCCAAGTAATATTCCTGAATGTGATGAACTGCAACCATTCAGTGATGGACATTTGGGTGGTTTCCACCTTTTCAGTGCTATGAATCGTGATGCTGTGAACATGGGAGCACAGTACCTGTTTGAGTCCCTTCTTTCAATCTTAAAATATATATATATATTTTAATAATATATATATATATATAAGAGAGGAAGGGAGAGAGAGAGAGAAAATCAATGATGAGAGAGAATCAGTGATTGGCTGCCTCCTGCATGCCCTACACGGGATTGAGGAGCCTGCAACCCAGACATGTGCCCTGACTGGGAATCCAACTGTGACCTCCTGGTTCATAGGTCGACGCTCAACCACTGAGCCATGCCAGCCAGGCCCTTCTTTCAATCTTAAGATGGAATTGCTGCATCACATGGTGACTCAGTTTAACTTTTTGAGGGACTGGTAGTTCTCACTCAGAGTGATTTTGATTCACATTTTCTTGATGGCTGCCGGGCCGGCAGCTTGTCCATGTGGCCTTTTGCAGTGTCTGTATGTCCTCATGAATGCTTTATTCAGGACACCGTGCTTGGCCATCTGTAGATATTCCTTGAGTGGACGGGCCCTTTTCTGAGAGCACTTTCCAGGTGGACTTTTGGAATTGACCTTAGGGTCTTGTATTTGGGAATAGAAGCAACCCATCATCCCCCTTTTTTAAAAAAAAAACATTTTTATTGATTTTTTACCGAGAGGAAGGGAGAGGGAGGGAGAGTCAGAAACATCACTGAGAGAGAAACATCGATCAGCTGCCTCCTGCACACCTCCCACTGGGGATGTGCCCGCAACCAAGGTACGTGCCCTTGACCGGAATCAAACCTGGGACCCTTGAGTTCACAGGCCGACGCTCTATCCACTGAGCCACACCAGTGAGGGCCCATCATCCCTTTTTCAGGCATATTTACCACACCAAATGTCCGTGCAGCTGCCAAGTCCTGCTGCTCCGGTCCCTCCCACAGTCTCAGCCCTTTGCCCTGGCCCCACCTCTTTCCCCCAGCTGGACTGGCACCCTGCTGCCTCCTGTCTGTGGCACTCAGGGAGCTTCCTGAAATGGAAATACAAGCACCTGGAAGTCCACCTGCTGATGTTGGTGTCCTGGATCTCCAGGTCAAGTTGACATGTCCAGCTCCCACCCTGCACTCTCCAACCCCTGGCGCCCCCACTGAACCTGCCATCATGTTCCTCCTTCCCTGCCACCACCATCCACTCCCCACCACCCTGGCCTCTCTCTGCTTAGCTCCCTCTCCTTTCTTGTCCTTTGGACTCCACCCTTATGCTAGGCACATTGGGTGTTTTTGGTCAAAGGAAACATTTAGTCAATTTTTGAGCGACCTCTTTCTTAGGCTTTGTGAGGTCTGGAGCTTCTTCATGGATGGAAGGTTAGAACTGAGCCAGCTAGAGGGCCTCCGGCTGGGGGAGCCCAGCGGGCTGTAGGGCTCTCTGTAAGGGGTTGGGGGTGGGGACTTCCTGGAGACAGAGTCCACCCTAGTGACACTGGGGCCACAGTCTCGGATTTGCTGGTGGAGGAGAGATCTGGGCTGGTCCTTGAAGGCGAATGTGCACAGTGGGAAGGGCAGGCCTACAGAGTGCATGGCGTGGGCCGGGGCTCCAGGGCTGACGCCATGCCTCTCCCCAGGTTCTACTGGGACTTCACCATGCTGCTGTTCATGGTGGGCAACCTCATCATTATCCCGGTGGGCATCACCTTCTTCAAGGACGAGACCACGGCCCCGTGGATCGTGTTCAACGTAGTCTCGGACACGTTCTTTCTCATGGACCTGGTGCTGAACTTCCGCACGGGCATCGTGATCGAGGACAACACGGAGATCATCCTGGACCCTGAGAAGATCAAGAAGAAGTACCTGCGCACGTGGTTCGTGGTGGACTTTGTGTCCTCCATCCCCGTGGACTATATCTTCCTCATCGTGGAGAAAGGCATCGACTCCGAGGTCTACAAGACTGCACGCGCCCTGCGCATTGTGCGCTTCACCAAAATCCTCAGTCTGCTGCGGCTGCTGCGCCTGTCGCGCCTCATCCGCTACATCCACCAGTGGGAGGAGGTGAGGGCGCTACGGGAGGGGCCATTGCTGCAGGGGTGGGGCTGTGAGGGCACCGGGAACAACCTGGCGGGCGTGATGGGAGGGAGACTCAGGGTGGGGCTATGAGGGCCCAGGGGCGGGGCCACAGGGAGAAGGCAGGCCGGGTTCCAGGCACAGGAGAGGGGTTTTGAAAGGGCTGGGGTGGGGTCACAAAGGCTGCAGTGAAGGGCCTGTGCCATAGGGGATAGGACTTGGGCGTGGCGTTGGGCACGGTGGGGTCTCAGGGGCCCCTACAGGGCGGAGCCACGGGCTCTGGTCATGGGGAGCACAGCGCGGACTCTTGACGCGCCCCTTTCCTTCATTCTGCGCCCCTTTCCTTCATTCTCCCTTGTCAGAGGAGGAATCCACAGCTCGGTTTGGCAGTGGGGAAACTGAGGCCCAGGCAAGCGAAGTCATGTCCCTGTCCCCCAAGTTGGGACCACCTCTGAACCGCCCAGGCCCAGTGATGTCACCCCCAGTTTCCAGGGCAGCGACAGGCTCCAAGGGGGGAAGCGGGCAGGGACAGGGTTGCTGGAAGGGACAGTGGTCTTGCCCACACGCTCTCAGGACATTTCACTAATCAGAAAGGTAGCAGGGCCTCCTGAGAGTGTGGGATGCTGGGCGGGGATTTGGGTCCTGCGGGGCGTGGGGCGGTGTTGTGGCGGGGGCCGGGGGCTCCTTTCTACCTCACTGCGTCCACGCCCCAGATTTTCCACATGACTTATGACCTGGCGAGTGCGGTCATGCGCATCTGCAACCTCATCAGCATGATGCTGCTGCTGTGCCACTGGGACGGCTGCCTGCAGTTCCTGGTGCCCATGCTGCAGGACTTTCCTCGCAACTGCTGGGTGTCAATCAACGGCATGGTGGTAAGCGCCCCGCCCTGGGCCACGCCCACCCGGGCCTCGTCCTGGGGACCCAAAATAGCGCCCCTCTGGGACCAGGAACAGACAGCTAGCTTCTTGATCATTCCAGTGACTATAATAACTTTTGTCACCCAGACGTAATATCATCTGCTTACTGCCCCCACCATTGAGTCTACTTTCTAATGTACATCATTTATTCAAAAGACAAAAAAAAAAAAAAAAGGCAGATGGGAACGTGGTATCATGGGCCATAAGATATAACAATCCATGGAGAGCCCAGTCACCAATCGCTGCCTCGCTGAGATGCCCACTGTTGTAAAGGGCGAGTCTTGGGTGCTCTTTAGCACCACAAGGAGCCTTTCTCCCACCCCTGGAGTGCTGTGCCTCTGGCACTTGTGGGGGTGGGTTGCACCCGGCGCTGGGCAGGAGTGGGAGGAGGGACTGGGGGCGTTGATGGGCGAGCGACAGCAGAGGGAGCATCCTCAGGCGCGCACCCAGCGCCTGGCACAGCTGCCTGGCTGAGGCAGCTCATTGTCTGGCCGGACACCCGGGCATGCTGTCCTGTTTCCTGAATGGGCCCCACTGCCCCCTCCCACAGCCGGGTTAACTGAGGACTGGGGCAGGGGGGCGCATCCTCCTGGCTCTGCCAGATGCCTCCACCCTCCTGGCCCTCTGATCGGATTCTGGTGTCCCCAGCTCACCATCCACAGGGTCCCTGGAACTTTCACATCCTCTTGACCCATTCTAATCAGAGGCTGCAAAGGGGCGGGGGGTCCTGAGCACCCAGGGCCACACTGGCCCTTCTGATCCTCAGTTTCTCCAGGAGTAAAGTGAGGAAGCAGCTCCAGACCTGCTCCTGCTGCTGACTCACTGTGACATGTGTACATGTCACATCACCTGCCTGCGTCTTAGTTTCTTAGTTGTCTCTGGACATGGGAAGCTCGCCACTTTGGATGCCTGGGGGAGGACAGGCAGGTGGGGCCTTGGGGTCAAGGAGCTCCCTGGGGCTGTGAGCACCTGTCCATGTGCCCACCTGTGTATGGCCTTGCAGAATCACTCGTGGAGCGAGCTCTACTCCTTTGCGCTCTTCAAGGCCATGAGCCACATGCTCTGCATTGGGTACGGCCGGCAGGCGCCTGAGAGCATGACTGACATCTGGCTGACAATGCTGAGTATGATCGTGGGTGCCACCTGCTACGCTATGTTCATCGGACACGCCACAGCCCTCATCCAGTCACTGGACTCCTCGAGGCGCCAGTACCAGGAGAAGGTCTGGGGGGCTCACCCCACTATTCCTCCAGCTCCATGTGGTGGGGGAGGACCCTAGAGGGAAGTCTGGAGCCTGGAAGGGACATATGCTGAGGAGGAGGATGGAAGTCAGGGGTCCAAACAGGGCAGGGCCAGTCCATGAGGCATCAGGGAGCTCTCTAGGGGTAGGGAACACAGGGGGACCTCTCTAGGAGGTGAAATTCTGGGGTTTCTGGACTGGCTTGAGAGGGGCTATAACGGCGGGGCGGGGGGGCACTCAGCAGGGTCCAAGAGGACTGGGGTCACTTGAGTACATGCAGGTCAGCCAGGTCCATGGGGGAGGCCACTGGGGGAGCAAATACATTCAGCCACTTGGACCTGGCCTCAGGTTTGGGGGAGCCTGCATGGGGCTAGTCCAAGGGCCCAGGGACTGGAAAGGCTGAGGGAGAGCAGGTGCTGGCCCCGCAGACCAGCCCTTTCGGGAATATGGCCTTGATGTCTACCCTGTGCCTCAGTTTCCCTAAGGGCCAATGGTGAGCTTGGCCCCCACCCCATTGCTGCCCTTATCTATCCTGCACTGCTACCAGATGGCTGACCCTGGCTGGGCAGCTGTGAGCACCCCCAGCAGTGCCAGTCGGGTTAGCCGGGTCAGCTGGGCCCAGTGCCAGGTATCCTGGCTGTCCGGAAGCCACGGCCTCACACCCAAACATGAGCTGGTGCTGCCACCCGCCCACCATCACGGGTTCCGCTGAGCTCAGGGCAGCTGTGGCTGGGTGGGGCTGGAGTGGAAATGGAGCTGAGGCACCCCTGTGGGTGCCATCCGGGGGACAGCAGGGCCTGGCACCTCTGCCACATCCCCTGGATTTATAGAAAGATCCTGGGGAGGAGCACCAGGGCCATAGACAGAGTTGGGGGTCTCTGAAATGGGGGACCAGCATCTTGGGGGCCTGGGGTCAAGCTGTCAGGGATAGGGTTGCTAGACAATTTAGGACACAAGGAGTAACTTCTGTTAGCATAAGCATATCCCAGGCATTGCATGGGATCCACTTACACGAAACATTTTTGCTGTTGATCTGAAATTCAGATGTAACAGGGTCTTGTGCTTGTTGTGGTTGTGGTTAAATTTGGGAGCCCCGTTTAGGCTGAGGCAGGGGTTCCCTGAACAGCAGCCACTGACCTTGGCCCCTCATGCCCCCTACAGTACAAGCAGGTGGAGCAGTACATGTCCTTCCACAAGCTGCCTGCGGACTTCCGACAGAAGATCCACGACTACTATGAGCACCGCTACCAGGGCAAGATGTTCGACGAGGACAGCATCCTGGGGGAGCTCAACGGGCCCCTGCGAGAGGTGAGGCGGGGCCACAGGACCTCGGGGTTGGGTAAGATTTGCGACTCCCCTGCTACCCGGCTCCCAGTCCCCAAGATGAGGAGGGACTGGTACAGCTGCAAAATGAAGGACTCAAGCTAGACTTGTACACACACCAGGGTACCTCCTTGAGCCTCTGTCACCTGCACTCCCATGATGCCCCAGCCGCCCTGGGTTCCTAACCCTAACCCTAACCCTAACCCCGTACTACTTACCTTGTTTGGGGTCAGACTGAGGGAGAAGGCAGAGGAAGGCAGGCTGGAGCCAGGCAGCTCAGGCGGGTTGTGGAGTCCATTCCAGCTCTGCCCCTCGGCCTGTGCGACACTGGGCAAGATTCCTGGGGCAGCCATGAGGAATGACCACCCACTGGACAGCTTAAAACAACAGGAATTTAGTGTCTCAGATTCTGGAGATCAGGAATCCCAGATCAGGTGTCACAGGGCTGTGTTCACTATGGAGCCTCAAGGGAGGATCCTTTCTGCCTCTTCCTGCTTCTGGTGTAGCCAGCAGTCATTGTTGACCCTGGGCTTAGAGATGTATCACCCCGACCTCCACCTCTGCTTCACATGGCCATCTTCCTGTGTGCGCGTGTCTGTCCTCTTCTCATAAGGATGCCAGTCATTCAGGGCCCACCTACTCCAGTGTGACCTCCTCTTAACTAATGACAACTGCAAAGACCCTATTTCAACATAAGGTCACATTCCCAGAGTTCAGGACTTCAACATACCTTTTGGGGAGACATGATTCAACCCACAACACTCACCAAGCAGCTACTGAACGAGTCTGTGAGCCCTGTACTGTGCCCTCAGGGAGGTCCAGAGGGAGGAGCTTTGGGAAGGATGGGAAGGCGGAGGGGAGGAGGAGGTGACATCTTCTTGAGGCATTGTGACTCTGGGGGCATCCCAGGTGGAGGGCACAGCTAGGAAAAGGCCTTGAGGAGGGAAGATGTTTTTTTCTAATGCTTGTATAATTTCATTCATTTTTAATTTTTAATCTTTATTGTTGAGAATATTACAGATGTCCCTCTTTTTTCCCCCCATTGTCCCCCTCCACCCGCTTCCTGCCCCACCCCAGTCTTCACCACATTTTTTTAAAAAAGATATTTTATTGATTTTTTTACAGAGAGGAAGGAAGAGGGAGAGAGAGTTAGAAACATCGCTGAGAGAGAAACATCGATCAGCTGTCTCCTGCACACTCCCCACTGGGGATGTGCCTGCAACCAAGGTACATGCCCTTGACCGGAATCGAACCTGGGACCCTTCAGTCTGCAGGCCAACGCTCTATCCACTGAGCCAAACCGGTTAGGGCTTCACCACATTTTTTAAATATATATGTATTTTTATTGATTTCAGAGAGGAAGGGAGAGGGAGAAAGAGATAGAAACATCAGTGATGAGAGAGAATCATTGATCGGCTGCCTCCTGCATGCCACCTACTGGGGATCGAGCCTGCAACCCGGGCATGTGCCCTTGACCGGAATGGAACCTGGGACCCTTCAGTCCACAAGCTGACACTCTATCCACTGAGCCAAACCAGCTAGGGCATTCACCACCCTATTGTCTTTGTTCATAGGTAATGCATATCCTATATAATAAAGATGTAATATGCAAATGGTCGTTATGACCAGATCACGGATCAGCAGGAGTGTGGGGCAGTGAGCTACAAGCAAGCAGCAGAGAGCTACAGGAAGGGGCAGGGCAGCAAGCTATGAGTGGGGGGAGCAGAGGGAGCTACAGAAGGGCGGGGCCATGGGCGGGGAGCTAGTGGAGGGTGGCAGCAAGCTACTGGCGCACATATTCGTGCGCAGGGCTACTAGTCTGCATATAAGATCTTTGGTTAATCTCTTCCCATTCCCCATCCCCCTTACCTCTGAGATTCATCAGTCTGTTCCATGTTTCCATGCCTCTGATTCTATTTTATTCACCAGTTTTTGTTCATTAGATTTCTTGTTCATTTGATTTTTAGATACAGTTGTTGATAGATATGTATTTATTGCCATTTTATTGTTCGTATTTTTTATCTTTCTTAAATAATACCCTTCAACATTTCGCCAAAACCAGTTTTGTTTTTTTTTTAGAGAGGAAGGGAGAGAGATAGTCAGAAACATCGATCAGCTGCCTCCTGCACGCCCCCTACTGGGCATGTGCCCGCAACCCAGGTACATGCCCCTGACCGGAATCGAACCTGGGACCCTTCAGTCCGCAGGCTGACGCTCTATCCACTGAGCCAAACCGGTTTTGGCTCAATAAAATATATTTTAAACAAAAAACAAAAAACATTTAATGTGATACTGGTTTGGTGGTGGTGAACTCCTTTAGTTTTTTCTTGTCTATGAAGCTCTTTATCTGACCTTCCATTCTGAATGATAGCTTTGCTGGGTAGAGTAATCTTGGTTGTAGGTTCTTGCTATTCATCACTGTGAATATTTATTGTCACTCCCGTCTGGCCTGCAAAGTTTCTATTGAGAAATCAGCTCACAGTCATATGGGCGTTCATATGTAGGTAACTAACTGCTTTTCTCTTGCTGCTTTTAAGATTCTCTCTTTGTCTTTAACCCTTAGCATTTTAATTATGATGTGTCTTGGTGTGGGCCTCTTGGGGTTCCTCTTGTTTGGGACTCTCTGCGCTTCCTAGACGTGTAAGTCTATTTCTTTCACGAGTTAGGGGAAATTTTCTGTCATTATTTCTTCAAATAGGTTTTCAACATCTTGCTCTCTCTCTCCTCTCTCTGGCACCCCCATAATGCAAATGTTGATACACTTGAAGTTGTCCCAGAGGCTCCTTACTCTATCTTCATATTTTTTCTTTTTGCTCTTCTGATTGTATGTTTTTTGCTTCCTCATATTTAAAATTATTTATTTGATTTTTGGAGTCCTCTGCTCTACTGTTGAATCCCTGTAAATTATTCTTTTTATTTTATTTATTTTACTCATTTATTTTTTAAAATATTTTTATTTGAGAGAAGTAAGGAGAGGGATAGATAGAAACATCAATGAAGAGAGAGAATCACTGATTGGCTGCCTCCTGCATGTCCCCTACTGGGGATCGAGCCCACAACCTGGGCATGTGCCCTTGACTGGAATCAAACCTGGGACCCGTCAGTCCACAGGCCAGCGTGCTATCCACTGAGCCAAACTAGCTAGGGCTGTAAATTATTCTTTATTTCAGTTAGTGTGTGCTTAATTTCTGACTGGTCCTTTTTCATGTCTTTGACATTCTCACTAAGATCCTTGAAAGTCTCACTAAGTCCCTTGAAGCTCTCATGAAGATCCTTGAGTAACCTTATAACTATGGTTTTAACTCTGTATCCAGTAGTTTGCTTTCTCTGTTTCTTTCATTTGTGACATGTTTCTTGGTCTCCGCATTTTGGCTGCTTCCCTGTGTTTGTTTCCATGTGTTAGGTAGAGCTGCTGTCTCCTGGAGTTGGTAGAGTAGCCTTCTATAGTAGGTGTCCTGCAGGGCCCAGTGGCTCAGCCTCCCCAGTCACCTAAGCTGGGTACTCTAGGTGCACCCCTTTGTGGGCTGCATAGTCTTGTTGTAGTTGAGCCTTGATCACTGCTGATGTCACTGGGAGGAATTGGCCTCCAGGCCAATTGGCTGTGAGGACAAGCTGTGACTACAGTGGGAGAGCTGCTGTGCAGGAAACACCCCTGTGGAGCAGGACTTGCTTCAGTGGGGCTTTGCTGGTTACTGAGTCTGCCCCTTGAGTGTATTGTGTGTCACTTGCGGATGTGTAGAGTTGTAATTTGGTTTGGTCTGAAGCCATCTACTGGGTACACTGGCTCTAGGGTCTCCAGGGAGGTGCAAAGTCAGCCACTGCCTGGGGCCACCTGGTAGTAGCTACAGAGAAATCTGCAGATGCCTGCTATCTGTATTGGGCTAGGAAGTGCCCAGGCAAGACCTAGCTGTGAAGCAAAGCAGGCTGGTGCTAGTGCTGGGTCTTTGGCCTTTTATTGGTAAGTTTGGGGCATGCTGATATCAGCTGCAGCTTATTTGAGAGGTTTTTAAAAGTCTGAAGCCTGAGCCAGGACAGGCTGTTCATATGGAAAAGCTGCTGCAAACAGCTTGGATGGGACTGCAAATTGGATGGGGCAGGTTTTCAGGGAACCACCACGTGGAGCAAACAGTGTGCTCTAGGCCAGCGTTCACCAACCTTTCGGATCTCACGGGCCACCAGTGGTCCGCAGACCATCAGTTGGTGACCGCTGCCTAGGCTAATTGAGACTCAGCTATGATGCCTGCCAGTCAGCCCTGCGACAGGGGAGGTCTGAGCACAGGAAACAATCCCCATCTGGGAGAAAGCAGCCCCCAAGTTCCTGCCTCAATGCCAGACAATCCAGTTCCTCCCTCTATGTTTCTGGGTCCCCCAACACCTCCTGGTACTGGAACTCAGAGGGATAGAGTTCAAGTAAGTTTGTGCGCTGGCTCTTTAAGAGGGGCAGCTGGGTCTCCGAGGGCAGCCTCCCTTTTCACTGAGCCCCAATCCCCACAGGATTTTACAGCCCAAAGTTCCTGGGACTTATTTTCAGCTCTGGGAGTCTGGGCTGAGGGTCTTCTGGTGTGGGGCTGGGCCCTTTGCTCCTCACAGGCAGCCTCTGCAGGGACAGTTTCCCTCCCAATTGAGAAAAGTGGTCCACGTGGGGTGTCGGACCCTCTTGTTCTACGCCTCCTTCCCTCCTACCAGTCTCAATGTGCTTTCTTCTCTACTTCTCTAGTTGTACGACTTCCATTCAGCCAGTTTTCAAGGTGGTTCTGAATGATGGTTGTTCTGTGTTTTAGTTGTAATTTTGATGTGCTTGTGGGAGGCCGCAAATACCAGCGTTTTCCTATGCCACCATTTTCGTTCTCATTTACTTTTTTATTCCCATTTCCCATCCCCTCCCCTCCAGCAACCATTAACTTGTTCTCAATATCTGTAGTTCTGTTTCTATTTTGTTTTGTTTATTCATTTATTTTTCTTTAGATTCCATATACAAGTGAAGCAATACAGTATTTGTCTGAAATTGACTTATTTCACTTGGCATAATACCCATAGACATACATGTCCAATTCACGTTGCAAATGGCAAGATTTCAATTTCATTCTATAAATATATATATTTAAAATTGATTTTAGCCCTAGCTGATTTGGCTCAGTGGATAGAATGTCGTACTGCGGACTGAAGGGTTGGATTCCAGTCAAGGGCACATGCCTGAGTTGTGGGCTCCATCCCCAGTGTGGGGTGTGCAGGAGGCAGCTGGTCAATGACTCTCTCATCATTGATGTTTCTATCTCTTTCCCTCTTCCTTCCTCTCTGAAATCAACCCGGGCATATGCCCTGACCGGTTATCGAACCGTGACCTCCTGGTTCATAGGTTGACGCTCAACCCGAGCCACACCGGCTGGGCTACTTTTTTTATCCAAACACCTGGGTTGTTTATCTTGGTTATTGTAAATAATGATTCAATAAACATAGAGGTTCATATGCCTTTTCAAATCGGTATTTGATTTCTTTGGATAAATACCCAGAAGTGGGATTGGTGGGTCATATGGAAACTCTATTTTTAATTATTTGAGGAACCTCCATACCGTTTTCCACAGTGGCTGCACCGATCTGCAGTTTCAGGGTTCCCTTTTCTTCACCTCCTCACCAACACTTAGTGTTTTTTTTAGAACAGCCATTCTGATAGATATGAGGTGATATATCTCATTGTGGCTTTAATTTACATTTCTCTGATGATTAGTGACATTGAACTTCTTTATGTCTATCAGCCATCTGTAGGTCCTCTTTGGAGAAATGTCTATTCAGGTCTTCTGCCCATCATTTAACTGGATTGTTTTTTCTGGTGTTAAGTTGCATAGATTCCTTATATATTTGTTTTGTTTTTGTTTGTTTTTCTGTTTATTTTCCCTCATATATTTTGGATATCAATACCTTATCAGATGTATCATTGGTGAATACCCTTTCACCTTCAATAGGTTGTATTTTCTTTTTTTTTTTTTTAAATATACCTCACTGACTTTCTACAGAGGAAGAGAGATAGAGAGCTAGAAACATCGATGAGAGAGAAACATCAATCAGCTGCCTCCTGCACACCCCTCACTGGGGATGTGCCCGCAACCAAGGTACATGTCCTTGACTGGAATTGAACCTGGGACCCTTGAGTCCACAGGCCGATGCTCTATCCACTGAGCCAAACTGGTCAGGGCAATAGGTTGTATTTTCATGTTGTGGTTTTCTTCAGTGTGCAAAAACTTTAGTTTGCTGTAGTCCCATTTGTTTTTCTTGTCCAAGGAGACATACCCAAAAGGATTGCTAAGGCCCTGGCCGGTTAGTTCAGTGGTTAGAGCATCGGCCTGCGCATTGAAGTGTCTCGAGTTTGATTCCCGCTCAAGGGCATATACCTGGATTAGGAGATCACTTCCCACCCCTGGTTGGAGCATGTGCAGGAGACAACCAATTGATGAGTTTTCCTTACATCAGTGTTTCTTTTTCTCTCCCCCTCCCTCCCTCCCTTCCACTATCTCTGAAAAGCAATGGAAAAAATATCCTCAGGCCCAGCCATTGTGGCTCAGTGATTGAGCACTGACACATAAATCAAGAGATCACAAGTTCGATTCACTGTCAAGGGCACATGCTCTGGTTGTGGGCTTGATCTCCAGGAGGGGGTGTGCAGGAGGCAGCCAATCTGTTTTTCTCTCATCAATGTTTCTCTCTATCCCTCTCCCTAAAATCAATAAAAAAATATTTAAAATTAAATAAAAAATATTTAAAAAGAAAAAACATCCTTGGGTGAGAATTAACAACAAAAGATTGCTAAGACCCATGTCAAAGAGTTTACTGTTTTCCTCTAATAATTTTTTGGTTTCAAGTCTTATGTTTAAGTCTTTAATCCGTTTTGAGTTTATTTTTGTATATAATGTAAGATAGTGATGCAATTTATTTTACTTTTATTATTTATTATTTAAATCCCCACCTCAGGATATTTTTCCATAGATTTTTAGAGAGAGTGGGAGAGAGAGGGGAAGACAGAGAGAAATATTGATGTGAGAGGAACACATTGATTGGCTGCCTCCTGCATGCGCCTGACCAGGGTCTGGCCAGGGAGAAGCCTGCAACCAAGGTATGTGCCTTGACCAGAATTAAACTTGGGACCCTTTGGTCTGTAGGCTAACACCCTATCCACTGAGCCAACAGGCCAGGGCAGAAAGTAAGCCAAATTTAACTTTTTTTCACTTATCTGTCCAGTTGTCTCAATACCACCTATTGAAGAACCTGTCTTTATCCCATTGTATTTCCCTTTTCTTTATCCTATTAATTGGTCACATAAGCAAGGATTTCTCGGCTCTGTGTTTTTTTCCATCTATATGTCTGTTTTTATGCCACTACCATGCTATTTTTTTTTAATTAAGTGTATTGGGGTAACATTGGTTGGTTAACAGAATCATACAAATTTCAGGTGTACAACTTTATAATACACATCTATACAGTCTATTGTGTGCTCACAGCCTGAAGGCCAGTCTCCCGCCACCACCATATATTTGACCCTTTTACCCTCTGTCTGCCCCTCTTCCCTTCTGGTAACCACCTTCCTGTTGTCCGTATCAATTACTTTGTTGCTTTTTGTTTTATATCCAACATGAATAAAATGATATGATTCTTATCTTTTTCCATCTGATATCTCTCACTTAGCAAGATTTGTTGCAAATGGCCATACTTCATCCTTTTTATGGCACAGTAGTATTCCCTACCGTCTCTTTATCCAGTCATCCATCAAAGGACACTTAGGTTGTTGCCATATATTGGCCACAGTCAACATAGGGATATATATATCCTGATGACTAAGTGCTTTCAAAATGTTTGGGTAGCCCTAGCCAGTTTTGCTCAGTGGATAGAGCATTGACCTACGGACTGAAAGGTCCCGGGTTTGATTCTGGTCAAAGGCACATGCCCAGGTTGCGGGCTCGATCCCCAGTGGGGGCATGCAATGATTCTCTCTCATCATTGATGTTTCTATTTCTCTCTCCCTCTCCCTTCTTCTCTAAAAAAAAATTTAAGTTATAGAAATTTTTTGAGGGGGTAAATACCCAGAAGGATTGCTGGGTCATGGTGGTAGCTCTGTTCTTTTTTTAAAAAAAAATTTTTATTGCTTTCATAGAGGGAGAGGGAGAGAGAGATAAAAATGTCAATGATGAGAATCATTGATTGGCCACCTTCTGCACATTCCACACTGGGGAACTAGCCTGCAACCTGGGCATGTGCCCTGTCCAGGAATCAAACCATGACCTCCTGGTCCATAGGTCTACAACCACTAAGCCATGCCGGCTGGATGTCTCTCATCCTTATGATAGTGAGGTTTTCTGTCTAAGAACACACGGTATGTTCCTGTTTCCTTCAGTGCCTTTTGGGAGTATTTTCCAGTTTTCCTATATAGGTTTGGACACATGTGTAGCTCTTTATATTGGTGTAAATGGGGTCTTCTCATCCATTATATTTTCTTCTTTTTTTAAATTAGAGAGGGAGAAAGAGAAAAATTGACTTGTTATTCTACTTATTTATGCATTGGTTGATTCTTGTATGTACCCTGACTGGAGATTGAACCCGCAACCTTAGTGCATTGGGAAGATGGTCTAAGCAACTGAGCTACCAGCCAGGGCTCATCCATTATACCTTCACTGAGAAGTTACTGTTTGTGTATACAAAAGCTGTTGACTTTCTTTTAAGGTATTTTCCTTTTTATTGAAATACATCTTACAGAAAACTCATGTCATAAGGGCACACTCGATGTTCTATAAAATGAAATCCCCGTGTATCATCACCCAGTTCAAACAGGAAACATTTAAGTCTCCCAGCTTTTTTGTCAAGATTAACTGTCAACCTGACTTCTTCCACATTGGTTTATTTTAATGTTCTTAGTTTTTATGTTTATTCTTATTGATTTCAGAGAGGGAGAGGCGGGGAGAGAGAAACATCAATGATGAATCACTGATCAACTGCCTTCTGCATACCCCCTTCTGGGGATCAAGCCCGTAACCCAGGCATGTGGCCCTGACTGGAATTGAACCCGAGACCCTTCAGTCCACAGACCGACACTCTATCCACTGAGCCAAACTGGATAGGGCTTTATGTTTATTTTTGTATCACTTGCTAGTATGATTAACTTCCATTATAGCTTTCTATTGATTCCTTGCAGTCACATTAAAGGAGATAGTTTTAATTTTTCCTTTCTAATTCTTATGTCTGCAATTGCTTTTTCTTGTCTCATAGCCACCATTGCCAATAGTGTTAAATTATAGGGAATCAGTGTACGTATTTTCTTGACCCATTCTTTTTTTAAAATATATATATATATTTTTAAAATATATTTTATTTACTTTTTACAGACAGGAAGGAAGAGGGATAGAGTTAGAAACATTGATGAGAGAGAAACATCGATCAGCTGCCTCCTGCACACCCCCTACTGGGGATGTGCCCACAACCCAGGTACATGCCCTTGACCGGAATCGAACCCAGGACCCTTCAGTCCGCAGGCCGACGCTCTATCCACTGAGCCAAACCGGTTTCGGCATGTATTTTTGATTTCAGAAAGGGAGATGGAGAGATGCAAACATCAATGATGAGAATCACTGGCTGCCTCCTGCAGGTCCCACACTAGGGATCGAGCTTGCAACCTGGGCAGATGCCTCACCGGGAATGGAACCCTGACCTCCTGGTTCATTGGTCAATGCTCAACCACTGAGCCACACTGGCTTGGCTCTTGCTCCATTCTTTGGTGGCAAAACCTCTAGTATTTGTTAAGTAAAAGGCTGGCTTTCAGGCTGAAGTGTTAAACACATTTCACAGATGAAGAAACTGAGGTGAAATAAGTCCCAAAGTTAGATTGAGCTGGAAGCAAGAACTCAACCTGTGTCCTGATGTCAACCCTGCCTCCTTCCCCTACAGGAGATTGTAAACTTCAACTGCCGGAAGCTGGTGGCCTCGATGCCACTGTTTGCCAATGCTGACCCCAACTTTGTCACGGCCATGCTGACCAAACTCAAGTTTGAGGTCTTCCAGCCAGGTGACTACATCATCCGTGAAGGCACCATTGGCAAGAAGATGTACTTCATACAGCATGGCGTGGTCAGTGTGCTCACCAAAGGCAACAAGGAGATGAAGCTATCCGATGGCTCCTATTTCGGGGGTTAGTGTCCGTCTATGGGGACCAAGGAACAGGCAATACAAAGCTGGACCCTTCCTGGGGATGGAGGGATTACGTGGGGAGGCCTGAGGTGTTGGCAGGAAGGACCTCTGACCAGAAGGGCCACATTAGCAGAGGGTGGGCTAGACTGTGTTCAGGGCAGTTGGGAGCACCCCAGGGATGAATGGGTGCAGCTGGGTGTTGCCCAGCCCCTGAGGTGCCTCCCTTGACCATACACAGAGATCTGCCTGCTAACGCGTGGCCGGCGCACAGCAAGCGTGCGGGCTGACACCTACTGCCGCCTTTACTCACTGAGTGTGGACAACTTCAATGAGGTGCTGGAGGAGTACCCCATGATGCGGCGGGCTTTCGAGACCGTTGCCATTGACCGCCTGGACCGCATTGGTGAGTGGGCCTGGTTGTGGTCATAGAAGAAATTGTGCTGAGATGGGAGATGGTGTGGCCTAGATGACCTGCAGGAAACTTGATTCTGACTGGCTTTCTCCCCTGGCCAAACACAGCCCTGGTTTCCCAAAGAAGAAAAAGTGTGGGGTGTTTCCAGTTGTACAAACTCTGATGATTTGGCCAACACTTGCTGAGCACCTACCGTGTGCCAGGAGGTATAGCTGCTGGGCCGTGACGATGCCTCAGGCACTGCCCTCAGGAAGCTTGCATCATAGAGGGCATGTGGGAGCGGTGGGGCTTCCTGGAGATGCTAAGTGGAAACTAGCATTAGTAGGTGTTGCTAGAATGACATGGATGCAGTATGTGCAAGGGCCCTGAGGTGAGAAAGAGGCCTGGAGTCGAGAGAGCCAGGGAAGCTAAGAGGAGGGAGGCTGGGGAGCTAGGCAAGAACCCAGGCACACAGGGCCTAGTGGGCAGTGGGGGGAAGACATTTGGACTATAAATCAGGATTAACAGGGAGCCACAGACAGTTCTCTGCAGGGGAGGACCTGGCCAAATTTATATTCTACAAGGGTATACAGGTGGGTGGTACATGGTAGCCTTGGGTGTAAGGTGAAGTGGAGGGAATCTCAGGAATAGTGGGGATGTGGAGCCCTCAGGACTGGCTGACAATTAGAGGCAGGGAGATAGTGGCCCTTGCTGCTATTTGTGGGAATAAAGACAATGGCTGAAAAAGCAGGACTGGATGGGGCTGACAGGGGTTAGAGGGAGGACTTTTTCATATACAGAAAGTGCTCGATGCATGTTTATATACAAAAGACACTCAACAATTTGCTCTATACGTAGGTATTTAACATATTTATGAGTGAGAGGTGTTTGGACTTATTTGCTATATACAACAGGCACTCAACACATGCCTATTATATGTTATACACTTGGCACTCTGGCTGTGAACAGGCAGGTATTCTGGGTATGTTGCTGTATACTACAGGTGCTCAATACATGATTGCTACATATAGGAAATGCTCCATGTATGCTGGCAGTTTACATAGGTGTCTCATACCTGCTTTATGTATGCAGCAGGTGCTCTTCGCTTGCTACACACAACAGGTGCTTGATACCTGTTTGTATATAGATCGTGCATACCTACTATATACAGAGGTTCTCAATTTTTGCTTCCCATACACAGCAGACACTTGTACACACAATAGAGAGTAGGTACCGATAACTGCTTGCTATATGCAGGAGGCACTCAATACACTTGATTCTTATCACTGTATGCAGGAGGTGCTCAGTAGTGCCTGTGGTATGCTTTGCATACAGGCTATAGAGAGTAGGTGTCCGATACATGATGCTTGCTGTATACAGGAAGCAATTGCTATACATCTGTATATGCACAAGCTGTAGAGAGTAGGTGAGAATACCTGTTGGCTGTATGCAGGAAGCCCGCAGTACACACAGGTGTATGTGTACTGGCTCTAAAGAGTAGGTGCCTTACCTGCTTGCTTTATGCAGGTGTTCTGTGCCTATTGGTTGTAGTGTTGGTGCCCAATACCTGGTTGATGTATTCAGGAGGTGCTCAGTACATGCAGCAGAATGCCTACTGGATACACCCGCTCACTGTATCCAGGAGGTGCTCCCCTGTGCACTGACAACTCTCCTGTCCCCAGGCAAGAAGAACTCGATCCTGCTGCACAAGGTACAACACGACCTCAACTCAGGCGTGTTCAACAACCAGGAGAACGCCATCATCCAGGAGATCGTCAAGTATGACCGGGAGATGGTGCAGCAGGCTGAGCTGGGCCAGCGTGTTGGTCTCTTCCCGCCGCCTCCACCACCGCAGGTCACCTCGGCCATTGCCACGCTGCAGCAGGCCGTGGCCATGAGCTTCTGCCCCCAGGTGGCGCGCCCACTCGTGGGGCCACTGGCACTCAGCTCGCCCCGCCTTGTGCGGCGCTTGCCCCCAGGGCCTGTGCCTGCTGCCACTGCCTCACCAGGGCCCCCACCTGCTGCTAGTCCCCCGGGTGCACCTGCCAGTCCCCGGGCACCACGGACTTCGCCCTATGGCGGCGCACCCTGCTCCCCAGCTGCACCTCGAGCTGGGCCCGCACTTCCAGCGCGCCGCCTGAGCCGCGCCTCACGCCCGCTGTCTGCCTCACAGCCCTCGCTGCCCCACGGCGCTCCGGGCCCTGGCCCCGCAGCTTCCGCGCGTCCAGCCAGCAGTTCCACACCACGCCTGGGGCCCATATCCACCACTCGGGCTGCTGGGCCCAGCCCGGACCGCAGGGACTCAGCCTTGTCCAGTGTCACAGGAGGCCTCGACCCGCTGGACTCGGCGCGCTCGCGCCTTTCGTCCAACTTGTGACCCTCGCTGCACCGCCCCATGGGCCCGGGTGGGCCAGGGGCGGGGCCTTCATCCAAACCAAAGCCATGCCATTGCGCGCTGCCCCGGCCGCCCACCCCAGAAGCCATAGAGGAGACGTAGGTAGTTGTAGTCGGATGGACGGGCCCCTGCCGTCCCCCCTCATCACCCTGCGCCCACCCACATTGCCCCCGCATCCCCGTGGTGGCCTCGCAGGCATGTGAGGGGCTCCCTTCACCTCGGTGCCTCAGTTTCCCCAACTGTGAAACAGGGAGGGAGCCACCCCATGGCTGAAAGGAGATAGCTGTGGACTTCCGCCCACCCCTACCCTCGTAGCTGGCCCACTGTCCGATGAGGATTCTGTTTAAGTGCAATACTTGGCCTGCTGGCTTCCCTGCTGCCCACATCGCACTCACGCAATAACCGGCCCGGCCCCTGTCCATGCGCACCCCGCGGTGACCTCTCTGGAGCGGGCACACGCAGCATCCTCCAGCACCCAGCGCCCAGGGGTCGGCAGTCCTGGCTACACCTGGGTGTGGGGGCAAGGCTGGGGATTCCCCGCCTTTGTGATGAATGTACTGACTAGCCGAGGCAGCAATGCTCCCACCACACCCCCCACGCCCCACTAACCTCCACACCCCCATTCCGCGCAATAAACGACAGCATTGGCGCCCAGCCTGCCCGAATCTGCTTGCCGGGAGCCCACAGACGGCAGGGTAGTACACACCCTCTCCCTGCAGAAGGCAGCGCTCCCCTAGGTAGCAACAGAGCTTTATTTACACTATGGTACAGAGGGGCCCAGGGACAGCCCAGCAGGCCTGCATCAGCTGAAGAAGTACTTTGAGTGCTTTACCTGGTCCAGGTCGAAGGTCCCTGCAGAACAGAGCAGGAAGACCATGAACTCTGGTCCTGGGATGGACTAGAAAGACCCAGCCCCCAGCCAGCAATTGGGACACCCCTCCCCTGACCATGGCCCTACCTGTCTTGGGTACTGACAGTAGCATTTCCTGCAACTTGGCGACTTGGGCACTGGTTGACCTGAAGAGGAGAGCAGAGTGGAGTGAGGTCCAGGAAGGATGGGGGGGAGGGGCGGTGGTGGGAAATACAGAGGGTGGGGGTATCTCACCTGGGGCCAGAGCAGTACCGTTCCACCAGAAACCTGGACAGGTTGTGCAGGATGGGCTGGCTGTGCAGGCGAACAAACTGCTCACGGCACACCTTGGGGGATGAGGGGATTGCTTCAGAAGCTGGGATTAAGGGCCTGAGGGATGGAGTCACCACCCCTGCCCCAACACCTGAATGGGCACTGGGACCAAAAGCCAGATGGAGGCTTTGTGGCTCAAGGTCCCACATGGAGTGAGCCATGGGACCAGGGGTGTCCATTCTTGGGCAGGTGGGACATGGCAGGCACCTGATTCATGATGGCGACATCAGCTGCATGGGTCCAGAAACAGTCGTGCACGGAGACAAAGGTCAGGCCCTTCCTGCAGCAGAGGAGGGGCTTTCATGAGGAGGGACTTTCATGAGGAGGGACCAACCCTCTAGGTCCACTCAGGGTCCAGCTCCTGAACACTGGTCTGGGGGACTCAGTCCAGTGATGTACCACCATCCTCTTCTCTCACGCCTGCCTCCCCCCGATTCTTGCAACTGTCCCCTCAGCATGCAGATAAAAAGTTCTCATCTTAGAATGAAACTCTGCTCCACATCCTCTTCACCCTGCTCCCAATTGCGGCCTGCTTGATTCTCAGCTCCCTGTAGGGACCAATGAATGCTGTCCTCCAACCCCACCACCCATCACAGGGCTTCATCCCATGGGTTCCCATGACATGCACAGGGGAAGGATGGGAGCAGAGAATTTGCCCCTGACCCCCAAGCTCAGCCCAGCCAACCCTCCCAATTTTTAAAAAATGGATTTTAGAGAGGGAGAAAATGGGAGGAGGGGGAGAAGAGAGAGAGAAGGAAATTATCAATCAGTTGCCTCACACATGCATCCCTATGGGGGATCGAACCTGCAACCCAGGTACGTGCATGGGATGATGCTTATAACCGAGCCATGTGGCCAAGGCTTTAAAGGTCATTTCTAACAGAACTGTCCACACACCTGCCCCATTACCACAGGTTCACTGTCTCTGAGAGGCTCAGGGCAGAAAACCAGGAGGCTCTGCCAGCTGCCACAGGCCCATGCACCTGACATGACAACACAAGCCCCTAGAACTGGCCATGCAGTGTGTGCCTGCACTCACCTGGGTGCATGGGTTCAGAGACCCTCCAGGGCCAGCTTTACACCCCTTCCCTCCATGGCCCCACACTCCCCCATCACTTAGACCTCACTGCCCCAGGGCCATTACACCTGGCACAATGATCTGGGCACCAGGCCCAACAGACTTACATGGCTGGGTTCCCCGCCTGCTGTAGTCTCTGCCCCAACTCCCACCTGCAGGAATGGCTTCACAACCTATCTCCCGCACTCTGAAGGTCTCCCCCATGTCCCCAGCACCAGGCCTGCCTGCAGGTGGTTAATGAATGTGTGCTGTGCAGATGTAGGACCTACCTGTAACAGTGCAGGGCTGTAAGCATCATGTGCGAGGAGTCCAGGGAGTGGATAAAGTTGGGTGGGAAACCATTCTTCTGCTTCAGTGTGTTGGGCTTCCTATGTATGGGGTTGGGCTATGCTCAGGTAGAGGACCCAGTACCTCTACCCTGGTCAGCACCCCATCAGTCCTCACCCAGCTCTTAGTCCAGCTACCTCCCTCCTCTGCACTCACTGGTTGGTGTCCCCACTGCTGCAGAAGGTGAGACTCTGGATCCCTCCGCTGATCTGTAGGATTGGGATGGAAGGAGAAGGGGGCATGAGGCCTGCCCTGGCAACTGGGGTGCAGGTGGGGGTGGGCATGGAGGTGGGGGCCATACATACGGACACTCTGGTGTCACGATGATAGGGCTGAATGATGGGGATGCCCAGAGGGGTGACCCACTCCACAGCCAAGCCAGATCGAGCAATGAGCCGGGCACTCTCAGTCAGCCAGCGCTGCAGGGATGGGAACAGGCTCAGTGTGGGGCCCTATCTGGGAAGTCACACTGGGAAGAGGAGGAGGACATACCTGGATGGCCCGAGTGCTTGAGAACATTTCCTGAAGACTGTTGAACACCTGGCGCACAAGGTAGTGAGAGGCCTGCCACACAAACTCCTGGGATGGGCAGGGCACAGAAGTGGTAGGGCAAACTTGGAGGGCAGGGCAGCCTCTATGCCCACCCCACAGCCCAGGGCCAGGCAAGCTCACAAGGCTGTCCCAGATACATGAAGTCCACACCCCCATTTTTCAGGTGTAGAAACCAAGGCCTGAGGGCCCAAGAAGATAGCTTGCTCCTCTGGATCCCTCCCTCTATCCCTCCCTCGCCCCGCAGTGGAGGGAAACAAGCCCCTCCCTCAGAGCTGCCTGCTGCCCAGCAGCCAACTGCCCAGCAGGGAAAGCTGCAGGCTGGATTTGGGGTAAAACTGCACACCTGGGGGAAGTCGCTGAGCTCCCGGAGGCGCTTCTCGATCTGTAGGCGGCCCCCATAGCGAGTGACCCCATACACCACGGTCATCACCGTCTGCTTGACAACCTTGCGGCTGACGAAGCCTTCCAAAACCTTGGCCACCTGCACACCCCGCTCAGCGTCCTGCCTCCGAAACACCTCCACCTGGGCAGGTGCTAGCAGTCAGTAGGTAGACCCCAGGACCCTCTGCCTGCCTCCCTGTCTGGGCTCACCCACCCTACCAGCAGCACCCCCATGAGGTCCCTTCTCTGTTGGCCTCACAGTTCCCCCTTGTGACACCTCCCCTAGGAAGCCTACCCTGACTGCCCAGTCACACAGGAGAGGCCATGGGGTTGGCAACACACAGGTATTCACAGGACAGAGACCCCAGATAGGCTTTGGGGAAGAGAACAGGTTAGGGAGCCATGGTGCCCACCTGTGCGGCTACGCTGCTGTACACATCCTGTGGCACGTCTGAGGGCATCAGGTTGACAGAGGCAGCCCCCACGCTGTCCCGGCCAAGGGCGGCATAGTGTTGTAGGCCATTACAGGAGCCATCCTAGCCGAGGAGGAGATGATGAGGGGTCTGGGCAGGGCTGGCAGGAGCATCCTTGGCAATGAACCACAGCTCTGTGCTTCCCAGCAGTCTGCTCATATTGCCAGCTTGCTGGATCCCAATGCTTAGGGGCAGGTGTTGTTAACCCACCACAAAGAGGAAACTGAGGCACATGAAACAGGAAATATGCCTGCATGAGGCCACAGTACAAGCCCCGGTGGCCCCCACACAAAGACACCAGCTAGATGCCTACACTGTCCTGCAGAACCTCAGACTCGAGACAACTTTGGATAGGCCCCCTCCACACCAGGGTCCCCACCAACTCACCTGGTGAACGGGGAAATGGGAGATGTAAGCAGCAGGGTCGGGGGCACGCACAGCCCGAGCAATCTCCATGCAGCAGGCCAAGGCTTGCCAGGGCTCATCTGCCTCCATCCACCACTTCCGACCCTGCAGGAGGGCAGTGTGCTGGGTAAGGCTGGGTTGGGGTCAGTGGGCTGGGGCTTCCTGAGCATGGATGGGATATGGGCTGAGACAGAGCTTCTGGGACAGCAAGGTGAGGACAGGAGTGATGGACCACGGAGGAAGACGGGGCCCAGACCTGAGTGAGCAGCCATGAGATGGGATGGAAAGAGGGTTACCACAGAGTGGGAGGTGGCAGATGGACTAGGGCAAAGGAAAAGGCCAGAAAAAAAGGTTTGTCCTAAGGGGAAGACTCGGGGGGCTGGGGTTGATTTTGGCCTAGAGATGGGGATGCCTAGAGGGTGTCCCAGGTGGGTGCTGAGGTGGCTGGAGCCAGAGTGAGGACAGGCCAAGATACAGACAGAGGGAGAAGGCCGCCCCTACCGTCATGGGCTGGTCGGCTGAGTCCAGGATGTCATTCATTATCTCATCAGCAAAGGCCAGGCGTGCCTGCAGTGACTCACGCTTCTTGAGCCCAGTGAGGTTGACCAAGTGAATTTTGAGCCAGTTAAGGCCATGGGGGCCAAGAGGTCGGCCCTGGGCAAACTCCAGCAGGGCGCGCGCTAGGTCACTGCCCAGGTGGTTGAAGTGGGGTGGGCAGGGGTAGGTGCGTCCTCGGAAGTCCATGTTGTGAGGCAGCCAGAAGACACGGTGCCGCAGATGCTGGGCCAGCGAGAGGCGGTAGAGCGCGTCGGTCCACAGACTATGCATCTCCCGCGCTACCTTCAGGCAGCGGGCCAGCTCCCGCCGCAATTCTGCCTTGTGCTCCGAAGAGGCATTGGCTGACAGGCAGTGCCTGGATGGGCGGGGCGCCTCAGAGGCAGGGGGTGGCACGCCCAGGTGGGGGCAGCCCTTGGCATTGAAGATGGTTAGCACCAGGTCCAGCACTCGCCCATTGACACGCCAGGCACAGTTGCCCAACTGGGTGAGGGCATCTAGGGCACCATGTAGTTCAGTGGGTGGGCAGCCCTCCAGCAGGCGCTGGTGCTGTATGGTGCCCTCCAAAGAGCGCATCAGCTTGGTGGGGCTCAGCAGGAAGGCACCTGAGTATGGCGAAGTCCAGGGCAGTGGTGGGCACAGCATGGGCACTTCGGCTGCCTCAAAGGTCATTGTGCGCTCGGCCGCAGTTTCTAGCAGCTGTATGAAGGCTGGATGTGGCTTCAGGATCCCAATCTGGTGGTCAGAATGGGTAGACACTGATCAAGGAGTCAACTGCCCCAAAGGCAAGCAGCAGGCAGAGGGCCCCAAGGCCCCATCAGATGCCTTATCCTGAGATCAGGCCATGACAGCAGGATTTCCACAGTACCCCACCATGGCCCATAGTTCCCACACCACCCTGAGCCCCTAGCCTCATCTCAGACCCCCACACTCTAAATGCCTTCTGCTGCTGGATACAGGGGAGGGCTCTTTAGGCCCAGAAGCCAGTTTCACATCCGTTTACCTGGCGAAAGCTCTGGAAGGAGTACACATGGTAGAGGACGGGGATGAGCTTGTGGGTGTCCTGTTGCTGGGCCAGGTTGCTGGGCATCTTCACTGTCTGCACAAGCACTTCAGCCAGCTGTTTGCCCAGCTGCACCACCAGAATCAAGGGCCAGGGCTGGTCTTGGGAGGTCTCAGGCGTCCCTAGTGCCTCCCAATGCTGCCGTGGCAGACGGGACATCACCACCTGTGGGTAGCATTATGGGTCAGGGGGCTGAGCACAGAGCTCACTCCCAGCCACCCCCACAGGTGCAAAGTTACAGATGAGGAAACAAAGTGGGGGCAGCCAGAAAGTGGCAGGGGCTGGGGGCATATCCAACTGTCCCAGGGTGGGAGGGAGGGGAGTAGGGGGGACTCAGTTTCCCCACCTGGAAACCCACCGAGGCTCCCTAGCCCTGAGGAACTCCTAAATCCCAGGCCCAGGAGCAGCTCCTCATTCTGCCCCGCTCCAGACCTTACCTGTGTGTCTGATGCCAGCAGGTGTAGGTACTTGAAATAGCGCTCCTGCAGTGCCTGCACCTCATCATTGAGCTGCTTCCTTTGCACCACGTGTCGGTTGAAGATGCGCATGCCCAGGTCTTGTGCCAGGGAGAGAAGTGACTCTCCCTGCTGGGACAGCACCTGCAAGGTCTGGGGGTGGTGCTGTAAGCCTCTTGCCCCACAGGTGCCCACACTCTACCCACCTCCCATTTCCTGTCCCATCCCCACCCAGCCCACCTGCAGCATCATCTGCGTAAGCTCCCCCTCGCTGAGCAGGCACAGGTACGGGAAGAGTGAGGGGCGGCCCTTGCGGGCAGCTTGGGCCTCTCTGGCCTTTGTCTGTTGCAGCGCCAGGCACAGCTCTGCCTCCCAACGGGTGCGTAGCTCCTGCAGGGTCTTTCGCTGTGAGGCAGGTACAAATGAGGGTCCGATGAGCCCAATGCTCCCAGGAGGAGTCCACCAGGAGGTGGTGCCAAGGTGAACCAAGTAGCTGCTGAGCACTCTTCTCTAGCAGTGAGAGGGCACACAGTGACCTCAGCTCAGGGAAAGGGAAAGAGGACAGGACAGCTGCAGGGTGGGGAGGAGGGGATGCAGCATAGCAGGCAGCACGCCCAGACCAGGGGACGCCTGGTTTAGCCGAGCAGGAACCTGAGCATAGCTGGGTCCCTTACCGCTTGCAGGACCTCCTTGGTCAGCGACGGGGCCTTCTCCACGGAGTCCACAGTGACAACAGTGGCCATCTCCACACTGAGCTGCTGCTGAAACAGGTCCTTCAGTGTCTCCAAGGGTAGGTGCTGCTTTGGGTAGGACACAGGGTTGTCCTGCCAGTGGGGACAGGCAGGTGGTGAGCTCCCAGGTGCCTGCTCTGCAGACCTGCATCTCATAGGAAAAACTCGTCCACAGCCAAGTTAGAGAAAAGCAGCTGCCCATCCTGTGCGGCCCAGAACCCCACCCCCTTGCAGATCACATCCATTTCTCCAGGTCTCCTGAAAACCATCCATCCTGCACATCACAGGGAAAAGGCTGGTGCGGAACAGCGTGAAGAATAACTACACTGGTTTAAAAACAAAAAGCTCTGTATTTGCCTAGCCTTACTGGGCTGGGTGCTCGACAGCCCAGGAAGGTAATTCAAATCCCTGGATGTCGCTTTTTGCTTTTTAAACTTGGAACTGCCTGAATGTGTGACCCGCCTCAAAATAGATAAATTAAAAATAGCAAAACCCAACATGCTGAGACTCAAAAACACAAAACTTGCCCAGCTGACATGGCTCAGTGGTTGAGCTTTAACCTATGAACCTGGAGGTCATGGTTAGGTTCTGGTCAGGGCACATGCCTGGGTTGCAGGCTCAATTCATAGTAAGGGGCATGCAGAAGGCAGCCGATCAATGTTTCTCTCTCATCATTGATGTTTCCATCTCCCTCTCCCTCTCCCTTCCTCTCTGAAATCACCATTTATATATATACTAGTGGCCTGGTGGACGAAATTCATGCACATTAAAAGGGGATTAATTAGAGGAAATAATTTAATATTGCTATTTGCCCTTTCTCTATAATAGAAGTGTCAGAGATGAAAGAAAATTAGTAAAATGTATATGAAAACCTTCCTCCTATCAGAGTCTGGGGCACACCATGGGACCCAGAGTCAAGTCCCTGCCCACCCATGTGCACCTCAAAATTGCGTGAGACCCAGACCTGCCCAGTTCCCCTTCCCATTGGGCTAGATCCAGACCCGGCCAGTCCCACCCTTGTCAAGCCCCGCCCAGGCAGGGGACGTAGCCTCAGGTCTCCTGGCCTGGCGCCAGGATGGGGGTGTGTGGCCTGAGGTCCCCCAGCCCAGACCGCAGCGGGGGGAGTGTCTTGAGGTCCCCCGTCAAGCCCCACCACATGGCCTGAGGTCCCCCGTCAAGCCCTGCCGGATGGGGGGTGTGGCCTGGTGCTGGACCAGGGGGAACAGCCTGACGTCCCCTAGCCCAGCACCAGGATGGGAAGCGCACCTTGAGGTCCCCTGTCAAGCCCTGTTGGGTGTGGGGCGGGACCCGAGTTCCCCTGTCAAGCCCCACAGGGGGTAGCCTCAGGTCCCTGCTGATTGCTTGTTAAGGCTCCTTATGGGAACTTGGCCTCAGCTGTGGGTGCAGCCATCTTTGTGACGGACTTGGTCAATTACCATATTCCCTCTTTATTAGATAGAATATATATATTTAAAAAATAATATAAAATATTTTAAAAACACACCACAAACAGCCCTAACCGGTTTGGCTCAGTGGATAGAGCATTGGCCTGTGGACTGAAGGGTCTCAGGTTCAATTCCAGTCAAGGACATGTACCTTGGTTGTGGGCACATCCCCAGTAGGGGGCGTGCAAGAGGCAGCTGATTGATGTTTCTCTCTCATTGATGTTTCTAACTCTCTATCCCTCTCCCTTCCTCTCTGTAAAAATTCAATAAAATACATTTTTTTAAAAAACAAAAAAACACACAAACACTTGTATATGCACACCCACAGCAGCGTGATTCACAACAGCCAAATAGTGGACACAATCCCAGTGTGCATCAGCTAATGAATGGATAAACACAATGTGTCCATCCACACACTACAATACAGGGTGAATACAGATTTTATTCTTGTATTCTTATTTATTATATTGTTCTCCATGTCAACAACTATAAACCTACTTTTGCCCCACCCTGTATTACTCAGCCATGAAAAGGAGCGAGACACTGACACTCGCTACAACATCATGGATGAGCCTGGAAAACATGATGCTCAGTGAGAGAAGCCAGACACAAAAGGCCTCACAGTATGTGATTCCATTTATGTGAAATGCCCAGGACAGGCACATCCACACAGACAGTGAGTGGGTTAATGGTCGCCAGGAGGTTGGGATTTCTTTTGGGATGATCGAATGTTCTGGAATTAGAAGTAAACCTACTAAAAAATACTGAATTAGCCCAGCCGGGTATAGCTCAGTGGTTGAAAGTCGGCCCAGGAACCAAGAGGCCACTGGTTCGATTCCCAGTCAGAGCATGTGCCCGGGTTGCGGGCCTGATCCCCAGTGGGGGGTATGCAGGAGGCAGCCAATCAATGATTCTCTCTCATCATTGATGTTTCTCTCTCTCTCTCTCCCAAATCAATAAAAATATTTTTAAAAAATACTGAATTATACTTTAAAAGGTCAACTGTATGGTTGGTGAATTGCATCCCAATAAAAACAAGTAAGAACCCAAGGCAATCAGATGGTTATCCACCCTTAGCGCTGTCCTCTGTCCTGGGCAGCGGTGCTGAGGTCTTGCCCCACCAGCTGCCCCTGGTGCTTTAGCCTGACAGTTACACCCTGCTCTGCTACCACTCCTGTGCTCAGCCTACAGCTGTGTCTAAAGTACAACAGTGACTGCTGTGGTGCCCGAAGTGCATGTGGCTTTTCCTCCTTCTGGCACCTTCCAGCTTCAACCCTGGGGTGATGGCCCTGCTGGGGGCCAGGAGCTTGCCAACTCTTAGTTGGTTCAAATTCCGAGGAGCAGGGAGGAAGTCCCAAATATGTAGGCAGCTCAGTGAGGAGAAATAAAGGGAGGGCTGAGGTTCCTGGTGCCCCCATAGGGGCAGGATGACCGACACTCAGCCTGCACGTGATAGGACCCCACCTGCAGGCTGAAGCTCACCGTGCTGTAGATCTCCTTGAGCAGTGGGGAGGTGTTGACCTTGAACGAGGGCAGGGGCGGCTGTGGAGGTAAGAAGGTGGGCTCAGCCTTGCGCACAGCCCTCAGGAGTACAGCCTTGTCCTCCTTGCACAGTGGCAAGCTTGTGAAGAGCTCCTGCAGCTGCAGTCCATCCTGGGCCATCTGCTTCAAACACCTGTGGGGGATACATGGTGAACCCCCAACTCACAGAGCCACCCCCAACCAATCTAGAGGTCTCAGCACCAGGAAGCCATAAGGTCCCGCAGGGAATCTGGGCCCCCAGCGCAGGCTACACCACCCTCCCAGGCCCAACAAGTCGCTGTGTTCCTGGCAGGACCACCAGGACACCCACCCACCTTTGGATGGTGCTGGCATCCTGGTTCAGCCGTCCCATGCACTGCAGGGCGGCCGCATAGGACAGCAGGTCTGGGGCGAGGCCGGCATCTTTCATCATAAAGAACACATAAACCAGCTCTTTGAAGGAGCCCTGGGGAGACCAAGCCAGGGTGAGGGTCTGGGATGGCCCAGCTTGCTGCCCCCAGACCCCTCTCTGCAGTTATAGAATCAGGCTGAAAGGGCCACTAGTTGGGAGTGGCCCAACTAAGCTGATGGCCCATCTAAGGTTTCTGTGTGCAGCAGAAATGCTAGCACAGTGGTAAAATCATGGCTGGGTCACAAAGGAAGCTTAGGTACCAGGGGGAGGGGTGTTAATACTTTTTGGTTTTGTGGCTATGAACATGCACAATTTCAGGGCAGATAAAAAGGGACCCCTTTCCAGGTCACTGAGCTGCAAGAAGTTCCTAAAGTTCTACTACCTTCTCAGAGGACCCACTTTCAGGTTTGTTGGTTTCCTGCTGTTTCTTTTCTCTATCATGGTCTTTGTATTTCTCCCTGACCACCTGCTTGGGTTTCATTTGCTTCTTTTCCCTAGTTTTCCAACATGGAAGTTGTGTTACCAGTTGGAGACAGCTATTGTCTTCCTTCCGAGCATGGCTCTACTGCACCTGTACAGTCACTTAGTTTAAATTTCAATTAAATATTCAGTTATTCAAATGCTTAGTAACTACATAGACTGATGTAGAAAAAAATAATTTCCACAGGGAGTCTGAGATGGGGCAATGTGGAATTTGCCGCCTCCCATTCCAAACTCAAATATACCAGTAAGTAGACAACAGTTATTTCTGTGAGACAACTGAGGACTATGAACAACTTCTGACAACAAACAAGAGAAAGAGATGAACAGAGAAGGCCGAGGGCCACAGGAGCCCTCTGGGGGGAGGAGCCTTGAGCACCTTTGTAGGCGTCCCTTCCACCTCCACAGGGCCATGGGGATTACTACAATGGTTCCCAACTACACTGCCAGAGCCTTTTGCCTCTGCACAAAGGGACAGTAGGACATCACCACACCCACCTGGCCTCCCAACCTGTGGTCCAATGCCTGTGGATGCCTATTGACTTCCAAAAACCACCCAGCACACCCAGCCTATACAGAGGTCACTTCTATATCAGGCCACTTTTTCATGACTGGGAAAGAGAGCTATTTTCTCTAATTCATATAAACAATTATAGAAAGTCAACAAAATGAAAAGACAGAATATCTCTTAAATGAAGAAACATGAAAAATCTTCAGGGAAAATAAAACCCTAAGAAAACAGAGATAAGTAATTTGATTAAATATTTAAAGAAATGGTTAAGCCCTAGCCGGTGCTGCTCAGTGGTCAGAACATCGACCCACACATCAAAGGGTCATGGGTTCGATTCCCAGTCAAGGGCATATACCTGGGTTTCAGGTTCATCCCTGGACCCAATAGGGGCATGTGCAAAAGAATGAACCCCAAAACAATGAAACAAAATGGCAATAAGTAAACACTTCTCAATAATTAAATTACATGTAAGTAAGTAGATTAAATGGTCCAATAAATAGATTAAATGGTTGGCAGAATGGACTCATCTATATGCTGCTTATAAGAGACTCACCTCAAATTGAAAGACACATACGAACTCAAAGTGAAGGGATGGGAAAAAAATATTCCATGCAAATAGAAACAAAAAGAAAGCTGGAGTAGCAATATTCATATCAGACAAAATAGACTTCAAAACAAAAAAAAAAGGATAATACATAGTTATAAAAGGGGTCAATCCAAGAGGATATAATAATCATGAATACCTATGCACCCAACATAGGGCCACCTAAATATATAAAGCAATTTTTAGTGGACATAAAGGGAGAAATCCACAGTAATACAATAGTAGGGGATTTTAATACCACACTCACATCAATGGACAAATCATCCAGACAGAAATTAATAGGGAACATTGGCTTTAAATGTCACATTAGACGAGATTGACTTACAGTCATTTATAGATCATTTAATCCCCAAACTGCAGTATACACATTTTTTCAAGTGTACATAGAACATTCTCTAGGATAGATCACAAAACATGTCACAAAACAAACATCAATAAATTCAATAACATTAAAATTATATCAAGCATCTTTTCCAACCACAATGGCATAAAATTAGAAAAAAACTACAGGAAGACAACTGGAAAAACACAAATATGTGGAGACTAAACAATATGCTAAACAACCAGTGGGTCAAAGAGGATATCAAACAAGAAATCAACAATAATCTTGAGACAAATGAAAATAAAAACACAACTTTACAAAATTTATGGGATGCAGCAAAAGCAATTCTAAGAGTGAAATTTATAACTATACAGACCAACCTCAAGAAACAAGAAAAATACCAAATAAACAACCTAACTCTACACCTAAATAGAGAAAGAACAAACAAAACCTAAAATAAACAGAAGGAATAGCTAAGATCAGAGAAGAAATAAACAGAAAGTTACAAACCTTTAGCCAAACTCATCCAGAAAAATAAAGAGCCCAAATAAGTAAAATCATATATGAAAGAGAAGTTTCAACTTATACCACAGAAATACAAAGAATAATTAAAGAATACTACAATTATATGCCAACAAATTCAACAATCTACAAAAAATGGAAAAATTTCTAGAATTACATAACCTTCTAAGACTGAACCAGGGAGAAATACAAAATCTAAAGAGACCAATTACTAGCAATGAGATTGAAGCAGTAATAAAAAAACTCTCAACAGCCCAACCAGCAATGGTTGAGCATCCACCCGTAAACCAAGAGGTCACCGGTTTGATTCCTGATTAGGGCACATGTTCAGGTTGCGGGCTCGATCCCCAGTGGGGAGCATGCAAGAGGCAGCCAATCGATGTTTCTCTCTCTCTAAAAAAAAAAAAAAAAAAAACTCAATAAAAACATATTAAAAGAATCAACCAATGAATGCATGAATCAGTGGAACAACAAATCAATGTTTCTCTCCCTCTCTCTCTGAAATCAATAAAATAAAAATTTAAAAATAAAGACCTGACAAACGAATTTGGTAAAGTTTCAGGGTACAGAAACAATATACAGAAATCAGTTGCTTTTTATGCACCAATAATGAACAATCAGAAGAAGAAATTAATAAAACAATCCCAGCCCTAACCGCTTTGGCTCAGTGGATAGAGTGTTGGCCTGTGGACTGAAGGGTCCCAGGTTCGATGATTCTGGTCAAGGGCGTGTAGCTTGGTTGCGGGCACATCCCCAGTAGGGGG
Source organism: Corynorhinus townsendii (assembly GCA_026230045.1). Lineage (NCBI taxonomy): Eukaryota > Metazoa > Chordata > Mammalia > Chiroptera > Vespertilionidae > Corynorhinus > Corynorhinus townsendii. Next base: position 92,639,273 of record JAPDVU010000006.1, on the reverse strand, counting down.
TGTGCAGGAGGCCACTGATCGATGTTTCTCTCTCATCGGCGTTTCTCTCTATCCTTATCCCTTCCTCTCTGTAAAAAATTAAAAAAATAATAATAATAATAAAAACATATATATATATATATATATATATATATATATTCCAGCCCTAGCCAGTTTAGCTCAGTGGATAGAGCGTCGGCCTGTGGACTGAAAGGTCCCAGGTTCAATTCTGGTCAAGGGCACATGCCCAGGTTGCAGGCTCGATCTCTAGTAGGGGGTGTGCAGGAGGCAGCCAATCAATGATTCTCTGTCATCATTGATGTTTCTATCTCCCTCTCCCTTCCTCTTTGAATTCAATAAAAATATATAAAATAAAACAATCCCATTTACAACTGCATCATTACCTAGGAACAAATTTAACCGAAGAGGTGAATGAAAGACCTGTACTCAGAAATCTAGAACACCGAAGAAAGAAACTGAAGAAGATACAACTAAATGGAAAAATGTAACTTGCTTGTGGATTGGAAGGATTAATGTTGTAAAAATATCCTTACTACCTAATAATATACAGATTCAGTGCAATCCCTATCAAAATACCAGTGCCATTCTTCTAAGAATTAGAACTAATCCTAAAATGTATGTGAAACCACAAAATACTCCCGAATAGTCAAAGAAATTTTGAGCAAGCACGAAGTGTGAGGTATCACACTCCCTGTTATCAAACTACACTATGCATTGTGAAGAGGCTGTTCCTTGAGCTAGATCCAGCCAGATCTGAGCTGAACAGAGATTGCTTTCCATAACCTCCACAGAGACTGACTGATCCCCATGTACTTACAAGTGACCCATAAGTTAGATACTGTGTGAGTGTGGGGATGCTGGAAGATGCTGGCTGGCCATATACATCTGTTTCCCAGATATGCTGGCTCCTGAGACAGGCCCTCACCCTGCCCTGGGCAAGGATACAAGGAGCACCTGCGGGAGTTCATGCCCCAGGTATTCCATCCATACTGCCCTGTCCTACATAATCACTTAGCACCTGCCACATAGTGCAGAGGAAATCCACATCATCACCACTGCCTAAGACATACCTTGCATGTAAGTTCCCTTAATAAACTCTATTAATTATCAGACAAGTGGCATCCTATTTCTTGGGTCTTAACCTGCCCCCCATGTATGGAGGTAGATTTCTAGTCTCGAGACTTTTCCCTGGATCTGAGTGTACTGACAGTTGGTGAGCTAGCCAGAAGACTGAAGAAATGGGGTTTGGGAAAGAGGAATCCCCACAGGAAATCTCAGGCTGGCCATCCATCGACCCCCATGTGGGGAGGGGAGGTCTGAATGCTAGATACCAGATGAGCATGGGGATGCCCTGAAGATGCAGGCTAGCCTTATGCGTTTGCTTAAGTACTCATACACCAGCAAGGAAGGGGTGCACTGGGTCACAGCTCTGGGCTAGCCCCTCTTACAGGTGATGCAGCTGGCCACTGACACCTAGATGGAGGTAGAAGCTAAGAGTAACAACTAGAGGTAGAACTGAAACTAGAAAAGGATGTCAGACTGTCTACAATTTTGTTAGCATTGGAACTGGCTGATAAGAGGTAGGGAGCAAGGCAATAGCTGGAAACCTTGGCTTGTCACTTTGTGAAACTGGGAGAATGCAGGCTCCCACAGCCTGAGGTCCAAGCACTTGTGACTAAGCCAGGGTTGGGCCAAGTTTCAGCAAAAGACCAGAGTGTTCTTGTCTGGCTCATGTAGCTGTGGGCTTGGGGAGACAGCAATTCTGTAACTCAGCAGGAAGCAGAGGACGAGCATTATGAGCAGCTACATGGTGCCTAAGTATGTCATGGTACCTACTCCCAGTAGGGTGACCTAGTCAGATGACCATGACCATCCTGGGCAATGTTGGCCCTGGGAGTCTACAGAAGTACAAGAGATCCTAGAGCGCTGGTCAAGTACCAGGTGATCTGCACCCTGGTGTTTCAGGGGTCTGATTGCACCACGTCTACAGTAGGAATGGAAACAGATTTTGTAGATGATATGCACATGATATGGGACACTCATCCCATAGTGACACACAGTATCTATGATGTCAGGCAATCTGCAGGTCTGGGGGAAGCCATGTGGTCTCAAGACAGAGTCTAAACTATGAGGAAGAGAAAGAAAAGGAAGGAAGGTCCTTTGAACAGAACCTCCTTGTTTATGGAAGCTGAAGTCTCTGTGCCTGTATGGTTATGTATGTCTACACATGTGTAGTATCAGTGTGATATTTTCTACCTCCGATGGTATTGCTAACTTGTAAAAACAAACCAAAAACCTCTATTTAATTGATTTAACAATAAACAAGCACTTGTAGGGATTGGCTATTCTAAAATTCTCAGAAATATAGTTCCAAGTAAGAAAAAATACTGAAACATTACTGGACATAGATTCACCTACTTTGTTTCCTTCTTAGAAACCACCATTTCTAATGAAAACTAAGGGTTAAGAATTCTAATTAAGATGAAAGGAAATTAATAGGTATGTTTTTGGTAACAGAAGGTATATGGTATTTAAATACATTTTTTAGGGAATTGAAGGAAAGTGGATTTGTCCTAAAATAAGGTTGGTTATTTCTGAATGAGTAAGAGATAAACTACACGGGGAAAAAGAAAGTTGTAGAAGGTTTGCGGAGAAGGAACCTTTGGAAAGACATGTTAATGAGTAGTCAAACTAGTTAAGACTGGAATGAATTTAATTCAGTACACGAATTATTTTTAATTTAATAAATCTTTATTGTTCAGATTATAATTGTTCCTCTTTTTTCCCCCCATAGCTCCCCTCCACCCGGTTCCCACCCCACCCTATGCCCTTACCTCACTGTCCTCATCCATATGTGTATGACCTTTGTAGAGTCTCTTCCCGCACCCCTCACACCCCTTTCCCCCTGAGAATTGTCAGTCCATTCCCTTTCTATACCCCTGATTCTATTATATTCACCAGTTTATTCTGTTCCTCAGATTTTATATTCACTTGATTTTTAGATTCACTAGTTGATAGACATGTATTTGTTGTTCATAATTTTTATCTTTACCTTTTTCTTCTTCTTCCTCTTCTTAAAGAATACCTTTCAGCATTTCATATAATACTGGTTTGGTGGGGATGAATTCCTTTAGCTTTTTCTTATCTGTGAAGCTCTTCATCTGACCTTCAATTCTAAATGATAGCTTTGCTGGGTAGAGTACTCTTGGTTGTAGGTTCTTGCTATTCATCACTTTGAATATTTCTTGCCACTCCTGTCTGGCCTGCATAGTTTCTGTTGAGAAATCAGCTGACAATCGTATGGGTGCTCCCTTGTAGGTAATTAACTGTTTTTCTCTTGCTGCTTTTAATATTCTTTGCCTTTTGCTCTTGGCATTTTAATTATGATGTATCTTGGTGTGGTCCTCTTTGGATTCCTTTTGTTTGGGGTTCTGTGCGCTTCCTGGACTTGTAAGTCTATTTCTTTCACCAGGTGGGGGAAGTTTTCAGTCATTATTTCTTCAAATACGTTTTCAGTATCTTGCTCTCTCTCTTCTTCTGGCACCCCCATAATTCAGATGTTGGTACGCTTGAGGTTGTCCCAGAGGCTCCTTACACTATCTTCAAATTTTTGGATTCTTTTTGCTTTTTGCTTTTCCGGTTGAGTGTTTTTTGCTTCTTTGTATTTCAACTCTTTGACTTGATTCTTGCGTTCCTCTAGTCTGCTGTTAGGTCTCTGTATAATATTTTTTATTTTAGTCAGTGTATGCTTAATTTCTAGTTGTTCCTTTTTCATATCCTCAAGGGTCTTGCTAAATTTATCGGCCTTTTCTAGGAAATTCTTGAAAAACCTTATAACCGTGGTTTTAAACTCTACATCCAGTCGTTTGCTTTCCTCTATTTCTTTTGTTTGTGATCTGTTTCTTTGTCTGCATTTCCACTGCTTCCCTGAGTTGATGGAGTAGCTTTGTGTGGTAGGTGTCCTATTGGGCACAGTGGCTCGGCCTCCCCAGCTACCTGAGGTGGACACTGCTGGTGCACCCCTTTGTGGACTATGTGTACAGCCTTGTTGTAGTTAAGTCTTGATTGCTATTGGTATCACTGGGAGGAATTGACCTCCAGGCCAATTGGCTGTGAGGATCAGCTGTGTCTACGCTGGGAGAACTTCTGTGCTGGAGACAGCCTTATGAGACAAGACTTGCAAAATTGCAAAAGCCTCTGTGCTCAGCTTGGATGAGGCGGAGTCTCAGGGCTGAGCAGACAGCCTTGGCTTCCCATCAGCCCTGCCCTATGAGGCCCCTGGGTCTCAGTGTCCCTCGGTAATTGCTGCAAGCACCTCTGAAAGAAAGCCACCCTCGAGTTTCGCCCGCTGCCACACAGTCCAGTTTTTCCCCGAATGAGTCTGGGTTCCCAGAAACTTGCCCAGAACTGGAGTTCAGCACAGCCAGGAGCTTCCGTCTCCCTCCTGCTTTAGAAAGCCAGCTGCGCACTCAGCCACCCGTGCATTCAGCAGTCAGTCTTCTCCGCGTACGCACCTCCAGACCTCTGCCTTCCGCAGCTCCCGAGTCTCAGTACACTTTCTCTTTTCCTGACAGTACAGATACCCCCTGAATAAATCTGGTTTCCCCGAGTCTTGCCCAGGACTGGAGTGCAGCGCAGTTGGGAGCTTCCGTCTCCCTCCCACTTTAGAAAGCCAGCCGCGCACACTCAGCCGCCCATGCATTCAGCCGCACGTCCTCTCCGCACACATGTCTCCGTACCTCAGCCTTTTGCAGCTCCTCTGAGTCTCAATGTGCTTTCCTCTTTCCTTCTAGTTGTAGTATTCCCACTCAGCCAGCTTTCCTGTGGTTCTGGATGGTGTCCGTTTTGTCTTTTAGTTGTAGTTTTAAAATTGTTGTGCAAGGCAGCAGTTTAGGTGTTTACCTATGCCACCATCTTGGTTTCTCCACCTCAGTACATAAATTTAAATATCAAATCAAAAAAAGTAAGCTGAGCCGTAGCTGGTTTGGTTAGTGGATAGAGTGTCAGCCTGCAGACCAAAGGGTCCCGGGTTTGATTCTGATCAAGAGCACAAACCTTGGTTGCAAGCTCCTCCCCAGTCCAGGCCCTGGTTGGGGCTCCTGCAGGAAGCAACCAATAGATGTGTTTCTCTCACACTGATGTTTCTCTCTGTCTTTACTGCTCTCTTCTACTCTCCCTAAAAATCAATGGAAAAAATATTCTCAAGTGAGGATTAACAAAACAAAAAAGCAAGCTGATGCAAAATTCGAGTTCAGTTTTCCCTATCCATGCTAAAAGTCTCCTGTACTACTTGTCTGATTCTTATAAGATTTATGTGAAAAGTTTTCTGCCAAAATGCAAAAATTCTATGATTTATTAAAATAATTTACTGTGTTTTATGCTGTCTTACTCAGGTCCTCGATTACTTAAGAAATCTGAATCTTAACAGTAAGAACTAAATTTTACTAGCAATTAGGCTTATTTGGGATGCACTATCAAATACACAATAATATTAAACTTTCTTTGTGTTGTATTTGTATGTGTAATTTATAAGTATTCCAGAAAGTGTGCGAAATTCCCGGAAATCTGAGATATCCTGGCGTAGGATGTCTATCATCAAAATTGAGGCACGCACTAATAGGACTGAACTTGAGTATGAGCATGTGGCACGTATGGATAAAGTCCATTATGCCTCAACAAAAATGGCCCCTCCCCTGGCCAGCTGCTCAGTGGTTAGAGCATAGTTCTGTTCACTGAAGGGTCGCCGGTTGGATTCCCAATCAGGGCACATATCCAGACTGCAGGTTCAATCTCTAGTCAGGGTGCATACAGGAGGCAGCTGATCGATGTTTACCTCTCACATCAATGTTTCTCCCTCTCTCTCTCTCTCTCTCTCTCTCTCTCTCTCTCTCTCTCTCTCTCTCTCGTCCTCTCCCTTCCTCTCTCTCTAGAATCGATGAAAAAAGCATGTCTTTGGCTGACAATTAAAAAAAAAAAAAAAGGCCCCTCATTGCCAGACTTTTGCCATCCTGACATCCTTGTAACATGGCAGCAGTCTGCTCCTGAACGAAAGAAACTAAGATCGGTACACAATGGCTGTAAATTGAACAAATAACGAGGCTCCCTAGAAAGCCCCATTTTTCTGAGTTTGCTTTCCTTCATGCATCACAGTGCATTTATGCTGGCCTTTAATTTTCCTGAGTGAAGGCTGAGGCCCTCACAGTGACAAAGAGACTATTAGAAAATGTTTCCCACTTGGAGTATTCCTTCAAGTGCTCCTTCAAGACTATTTACCTAACCCCACCTAGGAATGGTGGCTTGGGACAGTCACTGTTTTGCTTCCTGACCCCTGTGAAATGGACTCATGTCGATGACATAACATTAACCTGTGAAAATTTGCCTCTGCTACAGAGAACCTTGCAGGCTTTACTGGATCATCTACAACAGAAAGGATAAGCAGTGAATCTGCAGAGAATTCAAGGTCCAGACACCACAGTAAAGTTTCTATAAAAGCCTACCCACACCAAAAAATGTAAAAGAGGTACAGGCTCTTGTAGGAATTTGGGGTACTAGTGAACATTTATATCCCATTTAATGCAAAGCCTTCTCCTAGTTAAGAAGGGGCATATATGGGACTGGAGAGCTGAACAACAGTCTACCTTTTTTTTTCTTTAAATAAATCTTTATTGTTCAGATTATTACAGGTGTTCCTCTTTTTTTTTTTCCCCCATAGCTCCCCTCCACCTGATTCCCCACCCCACCCCATGCCCTTACCCCCTGCCACTGTCTTCATCCATAGGAGTAAGATTTTTGTCCAATCTCTTCCCCCACCCCTCACACCTGCTTCCCCTGAGAATCGTCAGTCCACTCCCTTTCTATGTCCCTGATTCTATTATATTCACCAGTCCATTCTGTTCTTCAGATTTTTTATTCACTTGATTTTTAGATTCACTTGTTGGTAGGTAAGTATTTGATGTCATTTTTTTAAAAATATATTTTATTGATTTTTTACAGAGAGGAAGGAAGAGGGATAGAGAGTTAGAAACATCGATGAAAGAGAAACATCGATCAGCTGCCTCCTGCACACCCCCCACCGGGGATGTGCCCGCAACCCAGGTACATGCCCTTGACCGGAATCAAACCCATGACCCTTCAGTCCACAGGCTGACGCTCTATCCACTGAGTCAAACCGGTTTTGGCTTTGATGTCATTTTGTGGTTCATAATTTTTATCTTTACCTTTTTCTTCTTCTTCCTCTTCCTAAAGAATACCCTTCAGCATTTCATGTAATCCTGGTCTGGTGGTGGTGAACTCCTTTAGCTTTTTCTTATCTGTGAAGCTCTTTATCTGACCTTCAACTCTGAATGATAGCTTTGCTGGGTAGAGTAATCTTGGTTGTAGGTTCTTGCTGTTCATCACTTTGAATATTTCTTGCCACTCCCTTCTGGCCTGCATAGTTTCTGTTGAGAAATCAGCTGACAGTCGTATGGGTACTCCCTTGTAGGTAATTAACTTTTTTTCTCTTGCTGCTTTTAATATTCTCTCTTTGTCTTTTGTCCTTGGCATTTTAATTATGATGTGTCTTGGTGTGGTCCTCTTTGGATTCCTCTTGTATGGGGTTCTGTGCACTTCCTGAACTTGTACGTCTGTTTCTTTCACCAGGTAGGGAACGTTTTCTGTCATTATTTCTTCTAATAGGTTTTCAATACTTTGCTCTCTCCCTTCCTCTGGCACCCCAAAAATTCGGATGTTGGTTCGCTTAAAGTTGTCCCAGAGGCTCCTTACACTATCTTCATATTTCTGGATTCTTTTTTCTTTTTGTTTTTCTGGTTGGATGTGTTTTGTTTCCACATATTTCAGATCTTTGGTTTGATTCTTGGGGTACGTTGATCTACAGTTGAGTTTCTGTATATTCTTTATTTCAGACAGTGTATGCTTCATTTCTGACTGATCCTTTTCCATTTTTTTGACATTCTCATTAATATCCTTAAAGGTCTCATCAAGTTTCTCACTGGTTTTAAGAAGATTCTTGAGTAACCTTATAAATGTGGTTCTGAACTCTATGTCATCCAGTAGTTTGCTTTCCTCCGTTTCTTTCATTTGTGACATGTTTCTTTGTCTCCACATTTTGGCTGCTTCCCTGTGTTGATGGAGCAGCTTTGTGTGGTAGGTGATCTATAGGGGGCAGTAGCTCAGCCTCCTCAATCACATGAGGTGGATGCTCTTGGTACACCCCTTTGTGGGCTGAGTGCAAAGTCTCGGTGTAGTTAAGCCTTAATTGCCATTGGTACACTGGGAGGAACTGACCTCCAGGCCAATTAGCTGTGAGCACTCGCTGTGTCTATAATGGAAGAACTGCTGCGCTGAAGACACGCTTATGGGGCAGGACTTGTTTCAGTGGGGCTTTGGTGCTCACTAAGTCTGCCTCTTGAATGTGTCACTTATGGATGTGAGGAGTTGAAATCTGGTGTCTCACACTGACCACTAGGTACACTGGCTTCTGGATCTCCAATGGGGTGCAGGTCAGCTACTGTCTGAGGCCACCCAGCAGGAGCTACAGCGAGAGCTACAGTTTTCTCCTCTTTGCTTGGGGTTTGGAGGTTTTGGAGCTGTCTGACCCGGGCTGCAAGTTTGCTAGGTTAAGCTGCAATAGGGCAGGCCTTTCTTATGCTAAATCCGCTGCTTGGAGCTTGGGTGGGTTTGTAGGTTGTGCAGGGCGGGGTCTCAGGGTGTCACTAGGCTAGGGCGTGGCAAACAGCAATGGCTGCTAGTTAACCGGCTCTGTGTCTCCAGTAATCGGCTCACCATCTCTGCTATTGGTAGGTCTCCCTTTTCCTTACTATCTCCTGATCCGATGGCATCCGCGAGTCCCATGCCCCAGTGCAGTAAACAATTTTTCCTACGCGCAGCTCTGCAAGCAAGCCACCCTCACTGGCAGACAGTCCAGCTTCTCCCCGTAGGAGTTTGGGTCCCCCGTGTCTCCCCAGAGACTGGATTTCAGAGTAATCGGGGGCTTGTCTCCCTTCGGGTTGAAAAAAGCAATGCCTGCTGCCAGCCCAGATCACGCGCCTCCGTACCTCAGCTTTTCAACGCTCGTGCACGTCTCAATGCTCTTTTCTCTTTTCTTCTAGTTGTAGAACTTCCACTCAGCCAGCTTTCCCGTGGTTCTGGGTGATAGACATTTTGTCTTTTAGTTGTAGTTTTGAAATTGTTGTGCGAGGCAGCAGTTTAGGTGTTTACCTACACCACCATCTTGGATTGCCCAACAGTCTACCTTTGAGAAAGCAAAAACACTGGTCCTACAAATTGAAGTTCCTGGACTCTCCTTAGCAGGACTGCCATTTGAGTTAGATGTCTCAGTAACCCCAGAAGGTCTGGGTGGGGCTTGATAACAAAAACAGCAAAGGGAGCCCTGGCTGGTGCGGTTCAGTTGGTTGGGTGCTGTCCTATGCATTGAAAGGTTGCTGGTCGATTCCCAGTCAGGGCATATGCCCAAGTTGTGGGCTTGACCCCCTATTAGAGGGTGTGCAGGTGGCAGCCGATCACTGTTTTGCTCTCACACTGATGTTTCTTCTCTATCTCCTTCTCCCTTCCTCTCTAAAAAAAAAAGGCCCTACCTGGTTTGGCTCAGTGAATAGAGCATCAGCCTGCAGACAGAAGGGTCTCAAGTTTGATTCCGGTCAAATACATATGCCTGGGGTTTGGGCTCGATCCCTAGTAGGGGGCATGCAGAAGGCAGCCAATCAATGATTTCTCTCTCATCATGGATGTTTCTATCTCTCCCTCTTCCTTCCTCTCTGAAATCAATAAAAATATATTAAAAAAAAAAAAACTAAAACATTTTTGTACAGCAAAGGAAACCATCAACAAAACAAAAGAACAACCTACTGAATGGGAGAATATATTAGTCAATGATATATCCAATAAAGGGTTAATACCCAAAATATATAGGGAACTCATACAACTTAACAATCAAAAACAATCCAATTAAAAATTTGGCAGAGGATCTGAATAGACATTTCTCCAAAGAGAATACACAGATGGCCAATAGACATGAAAAGATGCTCAATGTCACTAATCATCAGGGAAATGCAAATTAACCACAATGAGCTCTCACCTCACACTTGATAGAACCCCTATCATCAATATACCAACAAATACCAAGTGTTGGCAAGGATGTGGAGAGAAAAAGAACGCTCATGCACTGTTGGTGAGATTGCAAATTGGTGTAGTCACCATGGAAAACAGAATAAAGGTTCCTCAAAAAATAAAAATAGAACGGCCTTATCAACCAGCAATTCCACTTCTGGGTAATTATCTGAAGAAATCCAAAGACTACCAGTATATATGAGAAGACATATGCACCCCCATATTCATAGCGACATTATTTACAATAGCCTAGATATGGAAGCAACCTAAGTGTTCATCGAGAGACAACTGGATAAAGATGTGATACATATATACAATGGAGTATTACTTGGTCATAAAAAAATGAAATTTTATCATTTGTAACAACATGGATGGTCCTAGAGTGTATCATGCTAAGTGAAATTAGTCAGAGAAAAACAAATACTGCATGACCTTACTTATATATGGAACCTAGAGAAGAAAACAAATGAATAAACAAAACAGAAAGAAACCCATAAATAGAGAACAAGCTGATGGCTGCCAAAGGGGAGGATGGGAGTACAAAATAAAAAAATAAAAAAGAATATTCCCAATTGGATTGCACTGGTCTAGAGTAAGCATATTTATCGCACCTTCCAAAAACATTTTTTAGTAGTTTCATCACCCATGTGAAAACACATTTTAAAATATCATATACCTAAAGAATTATTTTTAAAAATAAAAAAGATAAAGAATTCACACACATACACACACACAAACACACACCTCACATACTCTCCACCCCTCTTACACACATGTGGAGGAAGTCCTAGGTTCAGTGCCTCGCTCCTCCCAAGACACTAGCAGAACGGTTCCCCACCTTACAGATGAGTAAACTAAGGCTCATAAAGAAGTGAGTTGCAAGGCTCATAAAGAAGTGAGTTCCATCCTACTCATGCCGGCTATCCAGAAACATTACTTAGGAAGCCAAGGAAGCCATGCAGCCCCTGCAGTGTCATGGGCCCTGGCTAATCAAATACATCCTGCTGTAACAGTGCTCTTTGCTGGGAATTCTGGAAGGTTCATGGACTCATCTCAACTAACTCAAGGAACTGAGTACATCTCCCACAATGATGCAAGCAAAATACCAGCTGACTGTCACCTGGGGAGATGTCAGCATCTCCATGTCATAGCACAGTGATGCAGATGGTAGTCGCCAGCTGCTCCTCCCAGGGACTCCTGGGTCTCGCTGTTAGTACGTCAGTCAAGCACATGGATGTCTCCACCATAGATGTCCCACATGTCGGTGCATGTGTCTACACAAAACTGGCTCCTTTGTTCCCTTTAGCAGTAACAGTTTTTCCTACAGTTCCACGAATTGAAGCTGCATGTGAAGAACATTCTTCTCAACAGCCAGAGTCAAAGAAGGAATCGCAGGGCGACTGGAAAATACTCGAGATGAAGAAAAGGGAGAAACACGGGAGCCGGCTAACACAGCACCCAGAGGGAAGTCCATAGCTATGAATGCCTGTATTCAAAAAGAGGAGTCTTAAGGCAATCACCTACCCTTCCACCTTAGGAAACAAAGAAAAGGAGCAAACTACACCCAAAGCATGGAAGTCATTATCCTGCTGAGGGTCTGCAGGCTGTTCTAAACCCTAAGTGTCCCTTGCCCTAGCCCAGTGGACCAGAAGGAAATGCACAAAAACATGAGCAGGATTTCTTCCTTCATTTTGGTTATTTTCAAAACTTCTTTTGAGGGCCACATGAGATTTATATCTATCAAGCCTACAAGAATAATAGTAGTAACAAAGCACTTGAACTTTGGGTCTAAAAGACAAAAGCATAAGATCTAAGTGCAGGCACAGGCAAATTTCGCCCCCTAGCCTCACCTCCACCTGTGACAGGTGGTGACCCCATTTTCCCTGGCCCACGTAGCCCCGCTCACCTTGCGAGCCCAGCCAAGCAGAAGGGTGTTGTACATGGGCAGGGTGAGTGCCCGCTGCTGCCGGGACTTGCTGTGATGCATTACCATCACGTGGTGGGCGAGGGGCAGCTGGTCCACAAGCACGCAGCACTCCAAGAAGGCCAGAAGCCTCTGCTGCTGGCCCTCGTACCGCATCTTGGAGAGCCTATCCACCTGATCATGTTCCTCCTTGGGGCTCAGCCTCTTAGGGGCCTCCTGTAGCAGCTGGGCCAGCTGCTCCTCCCAGGGACTCCTGGGGGTGCCGTGTTCCCAACGCTGCAGCCAGCCTGCCAGCTGCCTATTCAGCAGTTGGGGCTCCACACGCAGCTGATGCTTGCGGGCCTCCTTCTGCAGGCTTTCCGCCAGCTTTTGCTTGCGCTTCTGCATCACGAGCTTCTCCTTGTGCAACTTCTGTGCCCAGTGGCTGGTGAACCTCAGGGCAGCACCCTCGTTTCCTGCCTCCATCTTCCTTGGTGACTGGGAGCCATCGGCCTCTGGAAGTCGAGCCACATCCACCAGCTTCGCCCTCACCTCTGAAACATTGTCGGCCTGCAGCTGCCGCACTCTGGCCTCAAGCACTGTGGGAAGGCAAAGGGCAAGGATATCAGGGGAATCTGGTTCAAATCCTGATCTCTCCAAACACCCTGCCAGCCAGGAGATAGGAGGCAGCTGGTCTCACCTGCTCTTGAGGCCTCCCTTCTATGTATTCGCTGATAACTCCCACATGTCCCTGGACTTCTAAGCACATGCACCCCACTCACCTTACTTAGCACCTCTCCACCCAATCCCCATAGCACTCAACTTCCCATACAAGATCCTGATGTCCCCTCCGCATCTGTCACCACAGCTCTGTCTTCCAGATGCTCAGCCCAAAACCCCAGGGATGTCTCCACTGCTCTCCCTCCAAGTCCATTCTGTTGGCACATCCCCAGGGCTGTTCTCAAAATCTACCCGGTGCCCCCGTGGCCTTCCACTGCCCCTATCACTCACTCTGCTCCAGCCATAATGGCCTCGGGGCCTTTGCACTTGCTGCTCTTGCTGACTCAAAGGTTCTCACCAAGGATTCCCAGCCCAGCCCTGCTCTACAAGACCAGCAGCTCTGTTCTCTGCAGTTCTCTTCTCAGAGTTGCCAAGACACTGAACTAGCAAATACAGAGCCACTGCTCCTGGGGAAACACAAGGTTCCTGTGAGCTTCCCATCACATTTCTGCCAGCTGATCAGCACATCTGTTTTATGTATGTTTCTGTTTAAGAGCCCTTATCTCACATATATCACTAATTCAGTAACATCAAGCACACAGTAAACAGCACTACCACTCACACCTGAACAAAGTGAGCTAACATTTTCTCCAAAAGGCACAGCACTGCCTTCCTGCTCAGGATCAATGGACAGAACTCCAGCTTTACACCTGTAGCCACTTAAATAGCAAAATCACCAACAAACAGCACAAAAATGTAAAAGCATGGCACCAAGTACACCCTGAAAAGGCCACTGTTTATAGGATGTACTAAAATAAGGCAGAACGTCCTTGATTCCACCTCAGTGGGGTCCATGCACATCAAGAAACTGCAATGTTCACTGCTCTGCACATGTCTATACACAATTGTGAAAACTCCTCAAGAACTGATTTGGGGTTGCAAATAAATTTTAACTGCTTTGCAAATATGCAATCAGTGGATCAACTACATTTATCTTCTGCCTGCACCTCTTATTAGAACATCAAGCCCCAGAGTAGGGGGCCAGCACACAGAAGGGGCTCTAGAAGGATTCATGGAAATGAAAAGACAAGCATAAACTTGGCCCTCAGAGTGGCTGAAATTCAGGAGAATCAAACACACAGGAGATACTTGTAGGCTGGGACATGTCAAGAAAGAAATGAGGCAGATGTGAGAGGGACCGGGGACATCTAAGCTGAGCTGGAAGACTCAATCCCTCAATCCCTGACTCCTGTGGGAGGCAACCAATCAGTGTTTCTCTCTCCTCCCCGTTCCTCCATCCACTCTCTCTAAAAATCAATGGATGCTGCCCTAGATGGTTTGGCTCAGTGGATACAGCATCAGCCTGCAGACTGAAGGGTCCCAGTTTCGATTCCAGTCAAAGGCACATGCCCGGGTTGCGGCTCAATCCCCAATAAGGGGTGTGTAGGAGGCAGCCAATCAATGATTCTCTCCCATCATTGATGGTTTTATCTTTCTCTCCCTCTCCCTTCCTCTCTGAAGTCAATAAAAATATTTTTTAAAAAATCAATGGATGCTGTACACCTGAAGCTAATACAAAATAATATTGAACACTAGAGGCCCAGTGCACAAATTAGTGCACAGATGGGGTCCAGCCAGCCCAGCCCCAGATCGGGGCGATCAGGGCTGAGCCAGCTGGGGGAAGGGGCTGTGGGCAATTTGCTGGTGGGCCCCACCCCCAATTGGGGGTGGGGCTGGCCATGGGGAGGGGCTGTGGGGTGGAAGGGTGTGCTGATGGGGCCATGGCCTGGGGGAGGGGTCCTGGTGGGGGGGAGGGGCTGCAGGAGGTTGGCCGGCCAGCCCTGCCCCCTATTGGGGAGGGGGTGTGATCAGGGGTGGGCCCGCCAGGGGAAGGGGCTGTGGGCCTATTGTGGTGGGCGGGGGGTGATGGGGCAGGGCTGGCTGGGGAAAAGGGAGGAGGTGTTTGGCCAGAGGCCAGCTCTTGATCAGGGTGGGAGAATCTGATCAGGGGCAGGCCAGCTGGGGGAAGGGGCCGAGAGGTTGGCCAGCTGGCCCTACCCCTGATGGGCCAGTTCACTGGCCACAGTGGGCATCATAGTGACCGGTCATTATGGTCGTTATGGCCACTGGCTTTTTTTATATATTTAGATAAACTGTAACTGAAAAAATAAAAAATATTTAAAATTTTAAAAAAATCAATGGAAAAAATATCCTTGGGTGAGAAAAACAAAAACAAAAGAAAAAAGAAGTACCTGCAATAAACCTACGCAAAGCAGGTCTCTAGCCAAGAGCCCTGACCTGGGCTGTCCAGCCTCTTTCCTTATGCTCTTTATTTTTTTCCTTAGATGGTCTGTCCTTGCCTTGCTTTTTGTATAGGACTCTATCTTCAGCTGTGGTATAATATTTTGTTTTGTTTCTGTTTTTTATTTTTATTTGCATGTCATCCTTGTGCAGGAGCCATGTTAATCTTCTCTGTATCATTACAATTTTAGTATATGTGCTGCCAAAGCAAGCACTGTTTCTGTTTTTTAAATTAAATCTCTGATTGTGTCCCTGTGGTGCATATATTAAATAAATACACTGTAAGTTGCAGAAGGTGTATAAGTTGCATAGGGAGTGTGGATGTTGCAGAGGTGTGTGGAGGAGGGATCTTAATAATTTTAGGCCCTCAAAGGCAGAGACTCAGCCTGAGTCACCCAGCAGCATCTGTTTGGGTCAGCAGCCTGAAGGGCTTGCTGTGATGCATTGCAGGTGCCTCTTGGCCCATTGTGCTCCCACAGGTTGAGCTCCCGCCCATGTCCCTGAGCTGGTATGGGGATCCAGACAACACTTCCAGTGGACCAACTGTAGCCTGAGACCCAAGCAGAGGACATCAGGAAGCACATGCTTTACTTCTACTATAGCCACGTGGTGCAGGGCTTTGACTGCAGCTCCAAATGGCTGGGCATCCCCACAGCTAACTTTCCTCAAAAAATCCTATATAATAAAAGCCTAATATGCAAATAGACCCAACGGTGGAAAAACAGGTGAAATAACTAGTCACTATGATGTGCACTGACCACCAGGGGGCAGACACTCAATGCAGGAGCTGCCCCCAGCCTGCAGGCCCCAGGCCAGCCAAGGTGGGTGCCAACAGGGGCCCCCAATCGCCCCACTGGTCACCCCACAGATCGACCCTGATCGCTGGCCAGGCCTAGGGACCCTACCCGTGCACGAATTTCATACACCAGGCCTCTAGTAGTAGATATTCTTCCAGTTAATGTATCCATCGGCATTTTTAAGGATGGGCCAGTGTTGTAAGTGGAAATGTCTATAAAATGGTGGTGAAAACAGGATGAAACTCATATTACAAGAATACAAAAAAGTCCATGGAAATTCATATTATGCATACTTTCAAAGAGGACTTCTATGAGGAAATCTTTAATGTGGCCACTGTTGGCTACCTCAGACCAGAAAAGAACTTCGATTCTCTAGAGTTACTTATTTCAACAATTCAAGATGATACTGAGAAAGTTAAACAACTAAACTTACTAGAACATTTGAAACTCAAAGAAGACAATTTCTTATAGGTTCCTAAAAGTAAAATAATGAATGGCCACTGATGAAAAATCATATTTATTCATTCACTGTTTTCTACTATTTTACTACTCATAACTATTTTGTTGTTCTTTTTAATCCTCACCCAAGGATATGTTTTTATTGATTTTTAAAGAGACAGAGAAAGGTGGGGAGGAGGGAGGGAGAGGGGGAGAGAGAGAGAGAGAAACACTGATGTGAGAAACATCGATTGGTGCCTCCCATATGCGTCCCAACTGGGGATTGAACCCACAACCTAGGTATGTGCCCTGACTGGGAATCAATCCCACAACCTTTTGGTGCATGGGACAATGCTTCAACCAATTGAGCCACTGGCTAGGGCTCATCTTGGTTATATTTTAAAAAATCAAACTATTTCCGCCCTTCCTCTCTCTCTCTCAAATCAGTAAGTAAATAAATTTTAAAAAGTAAATGTATTGCCCTAGCCCAGTGGTCGGCAAACTGCGGCTCGTGAGCCACATGCAGCTCGTGAGCCACAGTCTGCTGCTCTGTTGACTAATGAGTTTGCCGACCACTGGTAAACTAAATGTTACTGTGCAGTTGGAAGCTGTGAGGATTAGGCAATTGTGGCATATTATGTGCAAAGAGGTAAAGGGTAGTATATGACAGTGGTCGGCAAACCTCAGCTCGAGAGGCGCATGTGGCTTGAGAGCCCCATGTGGCTCCTGAGCCGCAGTTTGCCAACCACTGCCCTAGCCTGTTTGGCTCAGTGGACAGAGCATTGGCCCGTGAACTGAAAGGTTCCAGGTTTGATTCTGGTCAAGGGCACATGCCCGGTTGCGAGCTGGATCCCCAGAAGGAGGCCTATAGGAGGCAGCTGATCAATGATTCTTTCATCATTGATGTTTCTCTCTCTCTCCCCCTCTCCCTCCCTCTCTGAAATCAATAAAAATATATTTTTTAAAAAGTAAATGTACTAAACAGAGGTTGGGTAATTTATTATAAACCTAAGGGGTGGGGGGAAATTCATACATTGTATTTTCAGTATTTTGTTCATTAATATATTATAAACATGAAGACTTGTGAAATTTTATTAATTGGTCATTTCCTTTAAAAGGTCAAATCATTGTATTGTGTTCATTTTTGTTACTGCGGCCTTAGTTCTAATTGGTCTAGACCAGTGGTCGGCAAGCCGCGGCTCACAAGCCACATGTGGCTCTTTGGCCCCTTGAGTGTGGCTCTTCCACAAAATACCATGGCCTGGGTGAGTCTATTTTGAAGAAGTGGCATTAGAAGAAGTTTAAATTTAAAAAATTTGGCTCTCAAAAGAAATTTCAATCGTTGTACTGTTGATATTTGGCTCTGTTGACTAATGAGTTTGCCGACCACTGGTCTAGACTCCCTCTGCTATAATTTTTTTGTCTGTCTTTTAAAACATTAAAATGAGTTTTTTGGGGGGGAGTGAGGGGAAAGAATTTTATATAAAACCAAGCTAACTAAGATTGGAATGGATAACTAAGTCAGTTGCATTACTTATCCTATCTAATAAAGAGGGAATATGCTAATTGGCCATCACTCCATCACAAAGATGGCTGCACCCACAACTGAGGCCAAGTTCCCATAAGGAGCCTTAACGAGCAATCAGCAGGGACCTGAGGCTAGGCCCTCCACCGCCCCCATGGGGCTTGACAGGAGACTTCAGGCCCCACCCCCCACCCGGCAGGGCTTGACCGGGAACCTCAAGGTGCGCTTCCCATCCTGGTGCTGGGCTAGAGGACTCGGGGGCTCCCCCCGCCCCAGCGCCAGGCCGGGGGACCTCAGGCCGCACCCCTCATCCGGCGGGGCTTGACGGGGGACCTCAAGGTGCGCTTCCCATCCTGGTGCTGGGCTAGGGGACCTCAGGCTGCTCCCCATGCCCCAGAGCCAGGCCAGGGGACCTCAGGCCGTGCCCCCCACCAGGTGGGGCTTGACAGGGGACTTAAAAATATATATTTTTTGTCATTTACAGAAAATTATTGTTTTACTCTGATCGGTAAAATGTTCCTAAAAATGTTTCTTCTTCAGAGAAATTCCCGCCCCAGCACCGGGCCAGGAGAACTGAGGCTGTGCCCCCCTGCCTGGCTGGACTTGACAAGGGACCCCAAGCCATGCCCCCCACCCAGCAGGGCTTGACAGGGGACCTCAAGGTGTACCTCCAGTGCTGGGTTGGGGGAACTCAGGCCACACCCCCACCCAGTGGGGCTTGATGGGGGACCTGAGGCTGCACTCCCTCCCGGTGCTGGGCCGGGGGACCTGAGGCTGTGCCTGACAGGGTTTGACGGGGGACCTCAGGCCATGACCCCCACTCAGCAGGGCTTGACAGGGGATCTCAGGCCATGTCCCTCATCTGGAGGGGCTTGACAGAAGACCTCAAGGCATGCCCTCCATCCTGGCACCGGGCCAGGGGACCTGAGGCTCCGCCCCCTGCCCAGCAGGGCTTGACAAGGGTGGGACTGGCCGGGTCTGGATCTAGCCCAATGGTGGGGGGGTCGGGGGGTGGGGGGGAGGGCCCTGGCCAGGTCTGAGTCTCACATGATTTTGAGGTGCATGTGGGTGGGCGGGGACTTGACTCTGGGTCCCATGGTGAGCCCCAGACTCTGACAGGAGGAAGGTTTTCATATACATTTTATTAATTTTCTTTCATCTCTGACACTTGTTATAGAGAAAGGGCAAATAGCAATATTAAATTATTTCCTCTAATTAATCCACTTTTAATGTGCACGAATTTCGTGCACCGGGTCACTAGTATATATATATATAAGTATTTGTGTAAACTCTCATCAGATCTTTAATCATGGTCAGTTAAAAATCTTCTGTCACCCAACTGGCATGGCTCAGTGGTTGAGTTGAACCAGGAGGTTGTGGTTCAATGCTTGGTCAGGGCACCTGCCTGGGTGGCGAGAAGCAGCCAATCAATGATTCTCTCTCATCATTGATGTTTCAATCTCTCTCTCCCTCTCCCTTCCTCTCTGAAATAAAAATATATTAAAAATATATATTTTTTGTCATTTACAGAAAGTTATTGTTTTACTCTGATCAGTAAAATGTTTCTAAAAATGTTTCTTCTTCAGAGAAATTTATGGAGAAGACTGACTCTAAGATACAGATTTCTAATTAACTTTCAGATCACAACATTGAATACAATTAAGATTTAAAGAATTCTAAGAAAAACTGGATTCACAGAACTGCTAACAAAAAGATCAAGATCAATAAGAATAACATGGGAATAAATGAACTGATAAGACTGGGTTTTTTTATCCTTGTTTTCCAGATATAAGAATTTTTTTTTCTTCCTAAGGTAGCTATGACCAGCCCCCCACCCCCAGCAATTTAGTAAATTATAATTTTGTAGGCAGAATTAAAACATTTACCTTTCCTTCCTACTTGATTCCTCCAGAATTTCAGAGGTGTGGGTGTGTGTGTGTGTGTGTGTGTGTGTGTGTGTATATATATATATATATATATAATTTAACTGATTTCAGCGAGGAAGGGAGAGGCAGAGAGATAGAGACATCAATGATGAGAGAGAATCATTGATTGGCTGTCTTCTGCACATCCCCTACTGAGGATTGAGCCTGCAATCCCGGCATGTGCCCTTGACTGGAATCGAATCTGGGACCCTTCAGTCCACAGGCTGATGCTCTATCCATTGAGCCAAACTGGCTAGGGCCAGGTCCTCTTAACTAATCCACGTGACCAAATTTAAAGGTGTTGACTTTTGGATTCATGTTTCCCAATTTAAAGAAAACTCTTGCACCTAACAGACTGCTCAACCAAAAGAGAATGTGAAATTTAAAATTACTAGGAAGTGAAGGAGACAACACCTGTTGTGGACAACTAACCCAAGATTCCAGATCAGGCCTGTATAATCTACACACCTTCCTTTTCCTTACTTCTCACAAATAATGAGAGGCCAAGCAGTCACTATATATTTTGTTTCCCCTTAATTTCTGTCTGGGATGATAACACCACAAGGGACATCATCTTTAAACCTTCTTCACAGGTCAAAACATGCAACTATTTACATACATAGTCAGGTTTAATACCTGGCAATGTCAGCCCCAATGAGGGTACCAGGTTTGGAAGTATACTCTTCCTTGGACAAGTATCACAATGAATAAATATACACTATTAGAAACTTATCCAAAACCTTAGAGGAAATTGCTGGAGCTACCGATAAAACAACAGCCAATCAGGAAAAAAATCTTTACATTCCCTTGTGTGAATTATATTACACAACAGAACTGTTCTTGACCATATCCTAGCTGAGCAAGGTGGGGTTTCCTCTGTTAGTACCTCCTGCTGTACTTGGATAAAACACCTCTGGTAAAATAAAGAAAAAACTAGATAAAATTCAGGTACAAGTCAAATGATTAAAAACAGTGCCCAATGACACCTCATGGTTCTCTAACATCTTCAGCTGACTTCTCTCAGGTATCACCACTGGTTCAGATCTAGTCTTCATATCAGACTTAGCATTTTGTTTGTATAAGAACTTTTTTTAAAGTATTTTTATTGATTTTAGAGAGGAAGGAAGAGGGGGGAGAGAGATAGAAACATTAATGACGAGACTCATTGATTGATCAAGCCCGCAACCCAGGCATGTGCCCTAACTGGGAATTGAACCCAGGACCTCGTGGCCCATGGGACGATGCTCAATCCACTGAGCCACCACAGCTGGGCTGTATAGAAACTTTTGCTGTTATAAATCATTGTTTTGCACAGCTCGATGTTATAAAGATACCATTTTGATAATGGTTGTTCAAAGTTTTGAAACTATCACTAAGGCCTAAGACTTCATATGAGAAACCTCAAGAAACTACAGTTTATCCTTAAAGAAATATGATGATGGGGCGGGGCGGGGGGGGGCGGATATGATGGCAAAGCCTTCCTTCTGTTCTGGCACTCGTTGCTCATATGTGTCCTGGGGCTCCTAAAAAACTACTTTGCCTCCTACATGGGACATGCCATAACAGGAATGAGCTTTCCTGGTGATGAGGAACCAGCAATGGCATGACATATCCAAAATGAGCCACCTGACAACAAAGGGCCAATGATGCTTTTACTGATCAGTGCTGCTTTTCAATGGTTGACCAGCAATGTTTTCAAGGAAAGATCTTGAACAAAAGGGGGAAAATGTAAAAAAAAAATGGAGCCACTTTAAAATGGAGCTAGAGCAGCCATCCCAAAGGTACTGCCTTGCACATCTCTTAACTCAAACCTTGCAATGTTAAAACAGAGCAAGCCTGCCTGGCCAGTATGGCTCAGTGGTTGAGCATCAACTCATGAACTTGGGAGGGGGGGGGGGGTCACAGTTCAATTCTCAGTCAGGGCACATGCCCGGGTTGTGGGATCAATCCCTAGTTGGGGGCATGCAGGAGGCAGCTGATCAATGATTCTCTCATCATTGATGTTTCTATCCCTCTCTCCCTTTCCCTTCCTTTCTCTGAAATCAATGAAAACATACTTAAAAAGGATACAGGGCAAAATAACCTTTGGACTGGGCCTAAGGAAACTTGTATCCCAAAAAAAACCATTTGTAAAGATAATAAGAAACAGATAAGTATGACTACTGGACTGATGGCTATTGGACTAAAAATTTAAAATGTGTAGAATTAGCATCACTTCATTATGTTACCTGCACGAATAACAATGCCTTCCTTCTATGGATGTAATTGTTCCCCTTTGCTTTCTCATGAATACCCTTTGCCTTTGTCTCCTAATTGAAACAGTTTGGGTTGCTGCCTGAATTAATGACTCCCAAAGAGCTATTCTTATTGGTCTCAATAAACACTTGTTGCCTCTCACTTTGAAAGCCTTTTTAAGTTAACAATCCCATCAGGTGCCCACTCAGAAAGCCCAGCTGGGGCAACATGGATCAGTTCAGGGTTCTAATCCTGGCTGTGCCCGTACAGCTTCGTGTGGCCTTGGGCCAGTCTCTCCAGCCACAATTTCGGGTGTCAGGCTGTGTGGAAAGTGGGAGTACCCTACTGGTGGGTATGGGAAAGGAGGGAATTACAAGTGGTCACTGCTTCATCATCATGGTGGGCCCTCAGGACCACCAGAGAGATGGGACCACGTTAGTTACACCGTTTTACAGAATGACATCCCTACTTGTGGGGTCTCTGTGAGAAACGAGGGAGGTGACCCCTAGCAAAGGGGACAATGAAGGGGCTTCAGGCCTCAAGCTTTAGGGCTCACCCTCCAACAGCTCCGCGTGGCCCCAGTCCCTCCGGCGGTCTTGTTCACAAGGGCTGGCAGACGAGCTCCTTCTGCAGCCCCGCAGGCCACCCAGGGTCCCTGTGGGAGAAAGGGGTAAGTTAAAGGGGGTCTGGAGCCGGAAGGAGTGGGGCTACTCACATGGACAGATATTGCAGGATCCAGGGGCAAAGAAGCCCTAAATTTTCAGTGGAAGCTGTCAGTAATCAGAGCTCTCAAATTAGGGAAAAAAAAAAATCAAAGTTAAAGGGGACCCCACGAGCTAAGAAAACTGCGGTTAGGGATCATGGATATAGAATTCCTCGAACCAAAGGTACAGCAAATTCAAATGTCAAGAGCAAACAGGGGTTCAGAAGGCACCAAAAGAAACCAAGAGTCAAAGTATCCTGCCGACCCCTGTCAGAAGAGTGTGCCAAGGGCAAGTGAAAGCGGGGTCGTGTTAATGGGTTCCCCAGAACCTCAGAAGGCAAAGGTCGTGGGTTTGTAGCTAGATCCCAGGGCGGAAAAGCCAAAGGTCACGGCCGGATGTTAAGGGTTGGGAGTGACAGCGGCCGCGACGTCGCCCCTGAGACTCCCCTGTGTTACCTTCCTCGGCCAGGAGGCCGGGGCGGCCCACCGGCCACAAGGCCCACCCGAGGCCAGCCGCGCCGCGGCCGCAGCGCAGCGCCGACATGCCGGACGCACGAGGACCCAACTATCCGCCCGCTCTGCGGCTGCGCTGCCCGTGCCTGCCGGGAGTTGTAGTTCCATGGCCTATGGCGGCTGCGAAGGCACTCCCGGGCCGCAAAAGCGCCCTCGGAACCACAACTCCCAGGAGCAGCGAGGCCTCGGAGACGCAAGGACAGGCGCAGATACAGCTTTCTGATTGGCTTTTCCTCTGTCAAGAGAGGGTGGACAGAGCAGTTGTTTGGGCGACACTGGGCTGTCTTTGGGAGGATCCAGAACCTGGATTATTTTTTTAATTAAGCTCGCATAATAATTAGGACAGCGTTCTACAGTTTAGAGATTTCTTTTTTTAAAAGTATGTGGTTTTTTTTTTTTAAAAAGGAAGTGAGAGGGAAACAATGATGAGAGAAAAATCACTGATGGCTGCCTCCTGCACGCCCCCTACTGGAGATCCAGCCCCCAACCCAGGCATTTGCCCTGACCGAGAATAGAGTGGTGAGCTCCTGGTTCATGGGTTGACGCTCAACCATTGAGCCACACCAGCCGGACACAATTTATATTTCTGTTCGCAATCTTCATTAATCCAATAACATCTTTGGGGCAAGAACTATTATTATACCCAGTTTAGTGTGAAGGAAGCTGGGGTTCAAAGAGGTAAATCAAGTTGCCCAAAGATACAGTGTGAACATTAATTAGGGAGACTGGAATGAAAGCCCAGATCTGTCTGATCCCCAGGCAAATGTGTTTGGGACACTCCCCTGGACATTATCCTCATCCATTCTTCTGGCTTTGATTTACCCACTAGTCCCCAAACTCCCAAGGACAGGAGCATAGTGGGCAGAAAGAGTGGACTAATATACTAAATTGACATGACAAATGCAAGGAAATAATCCCTGGAGCCTGGAGTGTCCCAGCCCTGGCCTCCAGGGCCAGAGCTTTAGATTCAGACCTGAAGGTATCCCCACTGTTGACCAACTGAAGGTCACTGCTACCAATTCAATATCAGGAGTCCCCAACTTGGGAGATGACATAGGAGAGACTTTATCAGTAAAAACAGCTCTTCTGAGGGAATGGCTCAGGTAAACCAGATCAAACATTACAGCTCAGTAACAACCGGGGAAAATGTAGCCAGGTACTCTGCTGAAGCAGAGGTGAGGTGAGGCTGGCTTATATAGAGATAAATGTCCCCCCACCCCTGTCTCCCTGATTGGTCCACTCCTATGCAAATGAGGACTCCAAATTTGTTCAGTTTGATTGGTCTACATAGCACTGTCCTGATTGGTAGGCTGCATAATTGGTCAATAAATATGCAAATACTAGGAGCCCAGTGCACAAATTCATGCACCTTGAAAGGAACTGTGGGTTGTGAGGCTGTGGTGGGCACAAGGGCATGTCTTGGCCCATCCTCTGTGCCCTGCCCCTCCCGCAGTGACCCCCCCCTTCCCTCTCTGCCAGCAGCCCCCCTCCCACCACTGCTGCTCCCACGCACTGACAGCACCGCCCCGCTTGCATCTACTGACAGCACAGGGCACTGAGAAATCGGGGCCTCGCCAGGCTCCAGCAGTGAGTGCGAGCAGCAGCTCTGGCGCCAGTAACGGGTGCGAGCAGAGTCGGCGCTGGCAGTAGGTGTGAGCACTGGGCGGGACCGCGGCATGCAGGAGCAAAGAATTTTCAATAACCACCAGAGGCTTGCCCCAATGACAGCTACCAGTGCCCGCCTTGTCTGGCGCCCCTGCTCACCTGGTCCTGCCGTGGCCAACGCCTACCATGTTCCACGCATTGCCGCCTGCTGCTGATGCCCACCATGCTCTGCGAGCACCCCCTGGTGGTCAGCGCACATCATAGTGACCAGTTGTTCGGTTGTTCCACCGTTCGGTCTATTTGTATATTAGGGTTATATGTATATAGATTGGATGGGGCAAGTCTTCAGCCATTGGTAAAATTTCAATTCTAGGAGCTCTCTTGTAAGGGGCAGCTCAGGCAGTGGCAGGAGAATAATACAGGAGGCTGGCAGCCTAGTCTGTGGCTTTTCCCTGACATGCAGCTTGGGTGAGAGACCTCTGTAGACAATGGCTGCTAGACTCTGGTTATGAATTTGAGCCCAATTAACCACAAAGAGTCCTTCTTGGAGGGTCTATTCCTTTGGGGAATTAACACCACCTATCGTTCAGTTGGGAAAACTGAGGCCAGGGGAGGGGAGCACCTGGTTTGGGATCAGCTGGCATTGTGGAGGATGAGAATATCTGGGGTAATGATGTTCCAGGCAGAGGTCATAGCAAGTGTAAAGGCCATGAAGCTGGAACAAGCATGGATAGTTAGGGGAACTCAATCAGAGTGGGGGTTGGAGAAAGGAAGCAGAAAGGACACTGGAGTGATGCTCAGGAACCTGACCACAGTGGGCCTAGGGGCCTCAGCTCAAGCTGCCACCAGCCCCCTTATGCTCCTACTTCCATTTCCCCACTAGCTCAGAGTGGAGGTTGAATCTGTGCTCTGGAAGGGCCAGACTCCTGGCCTGGAGGCCTCTTGACAGCACATTCTAGATGCAACTGCCCACATGGGCAAGTACACTGTGAGGCACAGTGATGTCACTGCTGGAAATGTCTTCAACAGATGGCAGCATCCTCCCAAACCTATCCCAGTGCACTCCAAGATGCCCTGAGGGGCACTGACTTCAGACATGACTCAAACTGGATGCCTTTCTGGTTCAGGGGGTGATGGTGGCTGAATCAGCTGGGTCTGGTACCCTAAGACCTAAAGACACCCCCTTGTACCCCAAAAGTCTGACAGAGCCAGGAACCTGGGCTGGAAGCCAAGACTTCTGAATTCTTTCATCTTTCCTTATGCCTCAGTTTATCTTCTATTCTGTGGGACAACAGATGCTCTAAACCAGTATTTCCCCAAGACCTGGATTCCTGGATCTTAGCATCAAGAAAGCTATTCTTCTTTCATTCCCACTAAAACATGGGAAGTCTCACTTGGTGCCCACCTATATTTAACTCCTATCTCAGCTCCCTGGCTGTGATCCTTTTGATCTGAAACTTCTTCTTGTATTTCTATTTAAAGTCAATGTGTCAATATATGGCACTAGCTTTCCACTCTCAATGGTGATAACAAGTTATTTTCCTTGTAAACTTAAGCAAACAAAACATTAATAAGACACAAGGTAGGTGGAAATAAATGTAATTAAATGGGGAATATGGACCCTGACCGGTTTGGCTCAGTGGATAGAGTATCAGCCTGCGGACTGAAGGGTCCCAGATTCAATTCCGGTCAAGGGCATGTACCTTGGTTGCGGGCACATCCCCAGTAGGGGGTGTGCAGGAGGCAGCTGATCGACATTTCGCTCTCATCTATGTTTCCAACTCTCTATCCCTCTCTCTTCCTCTCTGTAAAAAAATCATTAAAACATATTTAAAAGCGGGGGGGGGAATATGCTATCAAGAGGTTGGAGTTTGGCCATAGGCAGCAAAATCTCAGCCATCTCTTGTAGCAATATGTTTACAGATACATCTCCTAAGGCCGTGGTTGGCAAACTGTGGCTCTTTGGCCCCTTGGGTGTGGCTCTTCCACAAAATACCATGGCCTATTTTGAAGAAGTGGTGTTAGAAGAAGTTTAAGTTTAAAAAATTTGGCTCTCAAAAGAAATTTCAATTGTTGTACTGTTGATATTTGGCTCTGTTGACTAATGAGTTTGCAGACCACTGTCCTAAGGCAAAGGAAACTAAGGAGAAAATAAACAAATGGGACTACATCAAAATAAAAAGTTTCTGCACAGCAAAGGAAACCATCAACAAAATGAAAAGGGAGCTCACTGTATGGGAGAACATATCTGACAATGATACATCTGATAAAGGGTTAATATCCAAAATATATAAGGAACTCATACAACTTAACAAAAGGAAGACAAACAATCCAATTAAAAAATGGGCAAAGGACCTAAATAGACACCTCTCCAAAGAGGACATACAGCCCCCTTTCCCCAGCTGCCAGTAAGGTGCTCGGTTCTTCTGAGGAAGCTAAGGCCATGCTGGGGTGAGGCCCTCACTTCATCCAGCGACTAGCACCAATCCTGGCAGTGCTCACCCAGCACTCACCCTCACCGTGGCCTCAGTCTGGGAGCTCGCCTGCATCTACTCAGCCCTTATCCTGCACTACGATGAAGTGACGGTGACGAGGATAAGATCAATGTCCTCATTAAAGCAGCTGGTGTAAGTGTTGAACCTTTCTGGCCAGGCTTGTTTGCAAAGGCTCTGGCCAATGTCAACATTGGGAGTTGCATCTCCAATGTAGGGGCTGGTAGACCTGCCCCTGCAGCTAGTGCTGCACCAGCAGGAGGTCCTGTCCCCTCCACTGCTGCTGCCCCAACTAAGGAAAAGAAAGTGGAAGCAAAGAAAGAAGAATCTGAGGAGTCTGATGATGACCTGGGCTTTGCTCTTTTTTATTAATCTGGCTCTTTTGTAACACATTCAATAAAAGCTGACCTCTGTTGCTGTTGGGCTTTTAAAAAAGGACATACAGATGGCCAAGAGACATGAAAAAAAGCTCAAAGTCACTGATCATCAGAGAGATGCAAATTAAAATTACAATGAGCCCTAACCGGTTTGGCTCAGTGGATAGAGCGTCAGTCTGTGGACTGAAGGGTCCCAGGTTCCATTCCAGTCAAGGGCATGTACCTTGGTTGCGGGCACATCCCCCATAGGGGGTGTGCAGAGGGCAGCTGATCGATGTTTCTCTCTCATCAATATTTCTAACTCTCTATCCCTCTCCCTTCCTCTCTGTAAAAAAAAAAAAAAAAAAAAAAAAAAAAATCAATAAAATAAATATTTTAAAAAATAAATAACATGACAATGAGGTATCACCTCACACCTGTCAGAATGGCATCAACAAATCAACAAATGACAAGTGCTGGAGAGGATGTGGAGAAAAGGGAACTCTAGTATACTGGCTGGTGGGAATGCAGACTGGTGCAACCATTATGGAAAACAGTATGGAGTTTCCTCAAAAAATTAAACATGGATTTGCCATTTGACCCAGTGATCCCACTTCTAGGAATATATCCTAAGAAACCAATCAGAAAGAATGTATGCTCCCCTATGTTCACAGTAGCACAATTTACAGTAGCTAAGATCTAGAAACAGCCCAAGTGCCCATCAGTAGATGAGTGGATAAAAAAGCTGTAGTACAGCCCTAGCTGGTTTGGCTCAGTGGATAGAGCGTCGACCTGTGGACTGAAGGGTCCCAAGTTCGATTCCGGTCGAGGGCACATGCCCTGGTTTCCGGGTTGGATCCCCAATGTTTGGTGTGCAGGAGGCAGCCAATCAATGATTCTCTCTCATCACTGATGTTTCTATCTGTCTCTCTCCCTTCCTCTCTGAAATCAATTAAAAAATGTTTTTAAAAAATTAAAAAAGAAAAAGAATGTGAATATATCTTTGGGAGCTGTTATTCAGCCAATCCCAGAGACTAGAGAAATGAATGCACTTCCTGGTTTGGGAACAGAAAAAGTTCCCAAACTTTTCTGTTACAGTGCGGGAATGTAAAAAGCTATTCAAGGACACTATGAAAACACTAGGGGGCCTTTGAGCATGGATGGTAAATTAGATTGCCGCGTGGCTATGACAAAGGACTGAGCCTTTAGGAGACACATCTAATGTGCGTACAGGGGAAGTGACACCATTCCTGGGGCTCAATGTCAATTATCCACTTATGTAAAACATTACATGTGTGCATTTTTTAACACATTTTTTATTGATTTTTTTACAGAGAGGAAGGGAGAGGGGTAGAGAATTAGAAACATCGATGAGAGAGAAACATCCATCAGCTGCCTCCTGCACACCTCCTACTGGGGATGTGCCCACAACCAAGGTATATGCCCTTGACTGGAATTGAACCTGGGACCTCTCAGTCTGCAGGCCGACACCCTATCCAATGAGCCAAACTGGTTAGGGCTACATGGGTGCATTTTTTGAGGCGTAATGTAAGCAGTGCATACATCAAGAATACAGTTCAGTTTACTTTCACAAATGGCATACACAGGTGTTCCAAAGAACATCCAGCTGCCCAAATGCCCTCATGCCCTACCCTGTCACTGCCCCTGCGGGTGACACATCCCTATCCTTATGCCTTACACCATATATTGATTTTCCTGCTTTAGAATGTCACAGAAATGGACCTCTTTTGTGCCTGGCTACTTCTACTTAATATGGTGTCTGAGGTTCATCCATGTTGTGTGTTTCAGAAGGTTATTCCTTTTCAAGGCGGCATTGTACTCTCTTGTGTGCATTTGTTACAGTGTATTAAACCATTCTACTGCTGATGGAGAGCAAAAAAGAAGATATATAATTGGGGAGTCCAGGAACAGAGCATGCATTATGCTTTACCCACTAAGACGGCTATAATCAAAATGACAGACAATCACAAGTGCTGGTGAGAATATGGAGTAACTGAAACCCTCACGCACTGTGGACGGGAATGTAAAATGGTGCAGGTGCTGTGAAAACAGGCTGAAAGTTCTTCAAAAGGCTAATCATAGAATAACTATATGGCCCAGGAATTCTACTCCTAGGTATATACATGAGAGATATAAAAACATATGTTCACACCAATGCCTGTACACACATGTCCACAGCAGCAATGACATATAGCAGCCAAAAGGTAGACACAGCAAGTGCCCTTCAATGGGGAAATAGATAAACACAGTGTGGCCCATCCACACACTGAAATATTATTACCCAGCTGTGAAAAGGAATGAAGCACTGACACATGCGATAACGTGAATGGACCTCAGAAACACAAGACTCAGTGGGAGAAGCCAGACACAAAAGGCCATGCAGTGTGATTCCATTTATGTGAAATATCCAGAACAGGCAAATCCATAGGCAGAAAGTGAGTTAGTGGGTGCCAGGGGTTGGGAAAAGTGTTAGGGAGTAGGTGCTAAAGGGGAAGGAGTTTCATTTTGGGGTGACAGAATGTTCTGGAACTAGATCGAGGTGGTTGAAAACTCTGCATGGACTGCAAACACTGTGTGGTATGTGAATTATATTTTAATGAAACTGTCATTAAACTCCAACAACTCTCAGGGCAGGGCCAGCTTCCCAGGTGTGTGTCCCACCTGTCACATAAGGAGGGGGCTGGAAACACTCTAGGAAGTGAAGACCAAGTTTCTGGCTGGCTGGCAAGTGGGGAATATTATTTCGAACCTGTGTGCTCTACCTCTGCCCAGCAAGGTGTAGAGTATCTCATTCCATCCTTCTAGCCTTTCCTTTTCTGGCACATTTTACAGAGAAGGAACTGAGGCTTGGGGAAGTGATGAACGCATGCAGGAGCCTCAGGTGCTGGCCTCAGGGCCCCCAGTGTGGCCGAGACAGGCTGAACTGGGCCAGGCCATAGGAACATCCTCCCCCATCGGGAGTCCTGGGCTTGGGCAGCCCCTGTGGGGCCCTCCTGGGGCCAGGAAGAGGGATCATGGAATCCCCCAGAGCCTCCAGGAAGACGACTCAGCTTCCAGCTGGATCAGTTACCCCTCCAGTGTTCCAGTAGGGTGGGCTTGTCACCTTTTCTTCACCCTGGTGCTATTTAAAGGAGCCACCTGGGGCTCTGGCTATAGGACTGGGCTGATGGGAGCAGAGGGTCAGGGATTGGAACCCTGGGATGTGTCCTCTGAGGGGCTGAGGGGAAGTTGCTGCCCCTCCCAGGCCTCAGTTTCCCCACCTATCAATGGCGCCTCTTGGCTTTGAGTCTGTGAGGATCATTGTACTCACCATGCAGGACCAATGTCACAGGATGGTTCCCAGTGAGGTTTGGATGTCTCTGTAAATGATGAGCAGATGTGGGTATAAATGGGGCCACCCCACTCCTAATGCTTAGGACATGCAGCTCCAGGCGCTGGGGATGGGGTGCTGGCCTCGGTCACCATCCACTGGCTACAGACATGTCCATGAGTCCCCATGCCCCCACCCACAACACCCCATCCACCCACCTGCTCAAATGCCTGTGTGCACTGTCTCACAAGTGATCATTTGCTCTTGTACCCACATGCTTCCCCCACCCCCATGCCCACCCCTCAGCAAAGCCTCCTGCCCAGAGGCCTGGCTCTCAGGAAGCTCCAGTTTGGAGGGCAGACAAGTTCCATCTGGACATGCTCAGTCCAGGGGCCTGGCTACCACAGACAACAAACACTCAGGCCAGAACTTCCCACCCAATCTCTGATCCCTAATCAACTCCACTTCTGTCTCTCCGACTTATCCTCTGTCTCTCCCATATCTGTCTCTGTCTCTTTTAACCTTCTTCCTGTGTCTCATACTCATCTCTCCAGCTTAGTCTGTTTCCCTTTGTAGCTCTGTCTCTTAGTCTTTTTGCCTCTCAGTCTTTGTATCTCGCTCTTTCTGTGTCTCCCAGGTCTTTCTCTGCCTCTTTCTTACTGTCTCTGTCTCAAGTCCCTGTCTCTGTCCCTCAGTCTCTATCTCTGACTCTGCGTTTATGTCTGTTTCTTTGTCTATCTGTCTCTATATCTTTCTGTCTCTGTGCCCTGCCTGTCTCACACTTACACCCCGCAGCACTTGCAGGCCAACCCGGTGATTCACAGACACGCACCGCCCTGCCCACAGCGCAAGACAAACACACGCCGAGGCCCCAGCAGGTTTTCCTAAATGGGCCGCCCCCGCCCCTCGCCCACTGCGTACTGGCGCCACTCCAGTTGCCCCGCCTTGCCCCCAGCCCGAAGGCTCTCCATTGGCCCAAACGGGGCGGCCCCTTCGGACTCTCCGCCCTTGACTCAGCAATGGCAGAGCCGCGGACTTGCTTCGGGAGGCAAAAGCCGGCAGAGCGCGGGCGGCAAGGCCATGCGCTGCCGCCTGTGGCTGGGCCTGGCATGGCTTCTGCTGGCACGGGCTCCCGGCGCTGCGAGGACCTCAAGCGGTCTCCGGAGACCACGCAGCTACCCACACCTAGAGGGCGACGTGCGCTGGCGGCGCCTTTTCTCCTCCACCCATTTCTTTCTGCGCGTCGACCCCAGCGGCCTCGTGCAAGGCACCCGCTGGTGCCACAGCCCTGACAGTGAGTCGCGTGGGGCTGCGGGGTGACGGGGTTGGGGAATGGAGGGTAGGTTCTGGACAAATAGGTGGGCAATAACAACTGCAGCAGTAATCTTAACGATGAGCTGGGTCCTCCCCCACGCGACGGATGGTCCTGGGGGGTCCTGTGGTTGTATGGCATTGGCCAAGTCACTTACCCTTTTGGCTTCATTTTCCTCCACAGTAAATTCGGCCAAACCTAAATGATCACAGAGGAAGCTCCAGGCCTGGCTCACTAGCAGAGAAAGGGTGTTTACAGATATTTGGGTTTGGGGTCACTGGGCCCATTTGTAGAGGGGAAACTGAGACTCTAGAAGTTACATAATGCAGTGGGGCAGAGCTGGGCTCTGAACTTGACTCCCACAATGCAAAACAAAACTCAGGATCTGCCTGGGTTAGGGGCCCCTCTATTTCTTTTTAGGAAACTGAGCAGAGAGGGAAATAACCTGCCCAGGGTCACACTGCTGGAGGGTTGCATTGCTGGAGTTCCTTGATGCTCCAGAACCTCATCGAGATGGAGTCACTGTCCCAGTTGCCCCACCCAGTAAACAATAGGCTCTCAATAAGCATCTGTGGAATGTATGAGGCAAGAGGAGATGCAGGGGCAAAGAGAAGGGGGTTGGGGACATTTGGGAAGCCGGGGCTGTTGGTGACGTCGTGGGCCTGCCTCAGTCTCCCCACAACTCTGAGCCCTGGGCGGGGGTGGGGTGGGAGCTGGGGGAATGAAACTAAGCGCTGGCCATGGCCTGAATCACCACCATCAGGGCAGATAATCACCCCTGCCCTTCCCAGATGCTTTCATCTGGGGCTCCCAAGGCCCTCATTAGATTCACTAGACGGGGGCAATGACATGGGACTGGCTGGGCCGGTTGACTGGTGGTGGACACAGCCAGGCAGGGTGGCCTCAGGCTGGGGTTGAGACCTGGCTCTGCTGGGTGACCTGAGATAGTTGCTTCTTCTATCCCAGCCTCAGTTTCCCCATCTGGGCAGTGATGGAGTGATAGATGGTTGGTTGATGGCCCTGTGTGGGTTGGACTTGGAGGTCTTATGTCCTTGATTAATTCGGTGGTTATTGGGCAACTCTTGTATGCTGTACTGGGCACAAGGGACATAGGGGTGACCAGGACAGCTCACCTTCATGCAGTGCCAGAATAGAGGGTAAAGCGGTTAAACATGTAATATAATTTCAGAGGGGACCACATGTGGTGCAAAGAAAATGAAAACAGGGCAATGTACAAGAGGTGACTGGGGGACTGCTTTATCTGGGAGGTCTTGGGGGCCTCTCCAAGGAAGTGGGCTTGAGTTGAGCCTCATATCAAGAAAAGGAGCTGACCATGCACAAGAGGAGCCAGGGGCCTGGCTGAGGGAACAGCAGGTGCAAGGCCCCATGGGACATGGGGTAAGCTCCTTGTTATCTCAGGTATCCAAGTACAAACTGAAGACCAGAGGGCAAAACCTTGACTCCAGATTAGACCTCCGTGCACAGATTTGATCCCATGAAGGTGAGCCGTCTCTGGTCACCACTATGTCCCTCATGCCCAGCACAGCATATAAGAGGTACCCAGATTAGACCCCAGTGCATGGCTGAGGGTGTGTGGCTCATTCTGAAGTCCTGCTTCACTGGACAGGAAACATTGGCTCAGAGCCAGGTACAGGTCACCCAGGGTCACCCACCGACAGATGTGGCCTGAAGCTGCCTCTGCTCCTTCCCAGGCCTGTTTCCCTCTTGGGAAGTGGGCACAGTCAGCACCCAGTATCATCACAAAGGCCCTCATAAGAGGAAGGCAGGAGGATCAGAGAGATGGAAGAGGCTGTGCTGCTGGCTGTGAAGATGAAGGAAGGGGCCATGAGCCAGGGATATGGCACCTCTAGAAGCTGGAAAAGGCCAGAAATGGTTCTTCCTGGAGCCTAAGGAAGGACCAGTCCTGCCCACACCTGGGGTTAGCCCCCTAAGATTATGTAAGATGCTTGACCCCAAAACTGTGTGGGCTTAGTGAGGTACAGTGCTTGGCATAGAGTTGGCACTCAAACAGTGTTGACGGCTATCAAGTTGAATGCACTGTGCTATAAACACCCATGTTCCACCCTCAGGCCTTTGCCTGGGCAGTGACTCCCTACTGGAGTTTCATCTCCCTGTAACTGAGTGGCTGCAGCTGGCTGAGTTATCAGGGCTAGACATGGCAAAGGCAAGGAGAACTGTGGGGGAAGCTGCATGGTCCATGGCCACAGTTACACTCAATACTTGTTCTTACTGAAATCAACAGCTCACTCAGGCAAGCACCTAACTCCTCTGGCTTGGTTTTCTCATCCCTGACCTAACCAGGATTCTCCCCTGCTCCACAGCTTGCTCTGGTTCCCCAGTACCCTTTGGAGAAAGCCCGACTATTCCCCACTTACATCCTCCAATGTGTCAGAGGCACATTCTCTGGACAGGCCCACACAGGCTCACCTGTGTGGGTCCCAGTGTATTCCCATACCCAGCACAGGGCCAGGCACACAGGTGGTGGTTGGTGAATATTACTTGAATGAATGAGAGAGCAAATGGGAAGCAGATGGGGCTGAGGGCCCTAACCGAGCCCTTCCCAGCAGGCATCATTGAGATCCGCTCCATCCGCGTGGGCGTCGTGGCCCTCAAGGCTGTGCACACCGGCTTCTTCGTGGCCATGAGCCGCCGGGGCCACCTCTATGGGTCGGTGAGTGCATGGTGGGGGTGGCTGGTGGTGGGCAGGCACTGGCAGGAAACAGGGTCCAGTGGCCTCATGTTCCTGACCCCCCGCAGCGGATCTACACTGCTCACTGTAGGTTCCAGGAGCGCATTGAGGAGAACGGCTACAACACCTATGCCTCACTTCGCTGGCGTCACCGAGGCCGGCCCATGTTCCTGGCGCTGGACAGGCGGGGGGTCCCTCGACGCGGTGGCCGGACACGGCGGCACCACCTTTCCACTCATTTCCTGCCCGTCATGGTCTCCTGAGGCCCCGAGGGGCCATGAGGAACAGCTAGACAAGATCCAAAAGACATCTGGGCAGGTGGCCAGGGACCAGAGACTGGAGGAGGCCCAGGCTGTGGCCAAACCATGTCTGGTCACTCATTCCTTTCACAAGCATTGAATGCCTGCTGTCTGCAGGGCTCTGGGGACCCTGCAGGAACCCCACACCCACCCTTGTCTGAATCTGAGGCAGGTGAACACTGAGCTGAGTAGGAGCTGTAGGTGTTGAGTCATGAGCTGGGGAGCAAGGAGTCCCCAACAAGGCACCTCCTGGACTAGAGACTGAAGGTCACCAGGTCTTGGAAGAGTATTCTGGGCCGGGATACAACCTATCAAAGACTCAGCAGTGGGAATCCATTGGAGCGTTGAGGTAGAGAGGAGAGGGGAAGCTAGGGACCAGGGAGTCTGGGGACCAGGAGGGAGAGGACAACATGGACATGCCATGGGTGATAGGTCCTGACTTGTGGACATATTGCCTCACACTGTAAAGGGACTTTGCAGGTAGGATTAAGTCAAGGCCCTGAGATGGGGATGATCCTGGATTATGGGGGGTGGGAGCATTATCATTACAAGGGTCCTCCTAAGAGGGAGGTCTGAACATCTGAGTCAGAGATGGAAGAGGCTATGCTGCTGGCTGTGAAGATGGAGGAAGGGGCCATGAGCCAGGGATGTGGCACCTCTAGAAGCTGGAAAAAGCCAGAAATGGTTCTTCCTGGAGCCTAAGGAAGGACCAGTCTTGCCCACACCTGGGGTTAGTTAACTCCTGAGACTTATGCAAGACTCTTGATCCCAGAAGTGTTCAAGAATAAATGTGTGTGGTCACAGCAGATATAGAAACACACATACAGGGTCTGAAATTGAGTAATGTCTTCAAGGCTTCTCAGTTCTTCAGGGGGAGGGGTGCCATGTGCAGACCGAGGGTCTTCATGTCAGTGTCCTCCATAGGCTGGGGATGGAGGGAAGTACATGGGAAGTGCTGTGCCTGGGGGAGTGCCCACCACTCTCCCAGAACCCCAGAAACCCCCACCACAGGGCTGAGTTCTGGAGCCTTGCGTCAGCCAATTCCATTCTAGGCCTCAGTTTCTCCTCCTATAAAGTGAGAATAACAATTGCCCAACTGGTGTGGCTCAGTGGTTGAGCGTCCACTTATGAACCAGGAAGTCACAGTTTGATTCCTGGTCAGGGCACATGCCAGAGTTGCAGGCTCGATCCCCAGTAGGGGGCATGCAGGAGGCAACTGATTGAGGATTCTCATTATTGATGTTTCTATCTCTCTCTCCCTCTTCCCTCCTCTCTGAAATTAATAAAAATATATTAAAAAAATAAAGTGAGAATAATGATGCCATTTACCCCGGGTGGGGGCTAATGTGGGAGCTCCTCCTAAACTAAGGTGGGACATTCTACTTGGGGCAGGTAATCCCTGGGGAGTAGGGTGAGGGCTTCCACCCATCCCAGCCTCCTGCCACTTAAAATACAAAACACAAAGCCAGGGGTCACTTACAGGGGGTGGGAGTTGGGGGGCGGGGGGGTGGTAGTACAGAGTGGACACTCACTGTGGTCAGGGCCAATGGTTCCACCCTGGTGACCCTGCACTCCAGAATAGCCTTCGTACATGAACACCATCAGCTGCAGTAAGCATGGGCTGGGGAGGCCCCACCTGACAGCTCAGTACATTGGGGTTTCCTGTTTCATGTTTCCAACGCAGTGACCCTCTGCACCTTCTGGTCGAACGTCACCAGTCCACTTCCAGGGTTCTGGTTTGGGACAGCAGTGTTGGCTGGTGCCCAAGAGGCACAACCCAGGGTCCGGCGCAGAAGGAAAACGCCAACCACCTGCTTCTCTAAGTAGGTGTATTTTTAAATAACTTCCAAGATACATATATTTATTCCTTTAAAAAACATCTGTCAGAGCAGTTTAGTTCTGTTTTGCTGGTCATTCTTGTGGTCCCGAGCCCCCTGCACTCAAGGCGGGAACTGTTGGCCTGTCTGGTGGGGCCAAGACCCCAGCTGAGTGGCTCTACCCCGTCTTTCCACAGATCATGCAGGGCCGCATGTGAGCTAACGTCCATTTATTTCAAAGCAGTAATAATTTAAAATTATAAAAACCTTTCCACTGTTGAACATGTAGAGGGTGAGGTTAGAGACAAATGGGACAGGGGATGTTGGGGACGCCTGAGGGCGACATATGCCCTGCGCCCCTCTGTGCCCAGCCCCTCAAGGGACATCCCTGGGGGAGGGCCGGGCTTCCTCCACAGCCTGGAGGCAGTGGGTCCTCCGAGCCTCTGCCCACAGCTGGGGCACAGCTGGCACCGGAGTCCATGGGAGCCATGGTGGTGTGAGAGCTGAGGCAGGTCGGGGGCACCTCCTGGCCTCTGGGATGTCCATGTCCCCCCTGCCCACAGGGCCTGGTGCTGGCTGGGGTCCTGTGCTTACTCTGGGGACTGGTGGGGGTACTCAGGAGTTGCTTGCTGGGTTCTCATTGCTGGGCGAGCTGGAGGAGGAGGACGATGAGGAGGAGGAGAAGCTCACCGCGGTCAGGCCTGGGGGGTTGGTGGCCGTGTTCTGTCCTGTGAGGCTTTTTCGGCAGACAGGGCAGCTGTCATGCTTTGTAGGGAGAGAGGGAAGCAATTCAGAGGCTGGCAGGGGTTAGGGGTGGAGAGGGCCCATGGCCATGGCCACCCACCTGCTCACCTGCTCCAGCCAGGGCACAATGCAGCCATCATGGAAGAGGTGGTTGCAGGGCAGCTGCCGCACACGCTCACCCAGCTCGTAGTCGTCTTTGCATACAGGGCACTCCAGCCCAGAGCCTGTCGGGAGCAGGGATCCCGTGACACATCAAATCAAAGGTGTCCCATTGGGGAGACTGCCCATCCAGAGCCACCTTGGACCCAGGGGAGGGAAAAAGGCTATGTCCTGAGTCCTGTGTCCCAGGGGAACAGAGGAGACACTGATAAAGCCTCCCCTTCAAGCCGACCTTTGGTCTAACATAAAAGTCCTAGGGAAAATACCTTGAAAAGAAAAGAAGCTGGGTGACTGAGGGCCACGTACCTACGTGTTCCTCGGTGACAGTGACGGTGGGGAGGGCCTGGATTTTCTCTTTGTCTGCGGGTGGGGGGCCTGTGTTTTCAAACTGATTGAGGAGCTGAAAGACAAGAGGCCAGAGTGCAGGAGCCCTGCCTGACTCTGAAATGCAAGGCTAGGTTACCTGCAAAAGCACTGAGGCCGCTTTTGTCCTGGTCCCCCAGATCCTCCATTTAGGGATTAGAGGTCAGTCACCCCATGAGGCCCAGCCACTGGCTCCTGCCCACTCTTCTGCTCATCTAGTTAGTGTCACCTCACAGCCAGAGCAGGAAGACAGGGCCCTGGGTTCATGCGGTCTTGTGTCCTGTGAGGCATCAGCTAGAACCAGAGGGCCAGATCCCGTCAGAGACAAAATGCTCAA
Organism: Corynorhinus townsendii; assembly: GCA_026230045.1. Taxonomy (NCBI): domain Eukaryota; kingdom Metazoa; phylum Chordata; class Mammalia; order Chiroptera; family Vespertilionidae; genus Corynorhinus; species Corynorhinus townsendii. Next base: position 92,600,560 of record JAPDVU010000006.1, on the reverse strand, counting down.
AGGGGTCACTGGCGAGCAACCCTGAAAGTGGCAATGTTCCTGCCTCACAAGTGCCACAGAGGTTATGGTGAACATCCATCCTTGGCACACAGTTTTCTGCTCTATAGTAGTGCCATGCCAGGAGGAAGCATTTTGGCTGGTGTGCCCCAACCTCAGGATGGAAGTTCTGGGGCACTAGGAAACTGAGCGTCCACGCCAGGGATGTAATCCACCAGAACACTCCTACAATCCTCTCATCCTCTCAGTGCTGGGGGGCTGGCAGGGGGGAAATGGGCCTGTTGAAACGATGGTGATGACCCTAGTGCCACCTGAGGAGGCCCACCCTGTACCTGCGTGATGATCGCATCCAGCCCGTTGGCCCCCCAGGCGTAGTCCATCGGGTTTGAGTGCAGGACACCCCTGGGCAGAGACGTGTGGGGTTCAAGTAGCAGAGGGACTTGGGGGCACTTAGGGGACCCGCCCACCTACTCACCAGGGGCCCAGGCCCAGGTTGGGGATGGTGGCTGGAGTGATGATGCCATTGACCAGCTGCTGGATGATCCTGGAACAGAGCAAGGCCAGGCCTGTGGTCAGTGCCTTCCCAGGGTCAGGGCCTCCTTAGGGAGGACACACAGAAAACTGGAGCCCCGCTTCTAAATCCACAACATTTAAAGGTTGTGCTTTCGACCAGTAAGATTTGTGATGAGGAAGAAGAATGAAACATGAGAGGGACCCAGAGAAGCATCTCCCTCACGGAGTTCCAGGCCAGGTTTCCCCAAGGCCCGATGGCACCTATGGCTATGACACCACATCCAACCCCCATTATACAACCTGGGGGAACATCCTGGAGGTCATGAGAGCCATGGGGTCAACCCTGCTGTTTGCAGCAGGCCCAAAACATCCAGTCCAGATCCTGCTGTACCCAGAGCCCAAGGTCTGTAGGGTGTGGGTACTGCTCAGACATGAGACAGCAGGGGCATCAGGGACTGGCTGGGCCGAGCTAGAAATGCCTCCAGCTCAGTGAGGGAAATGGATGGGCTGTATGTAGATTTAAGCCCATTTTAAGTGACATGGGGGCTTCATGTACAGTCAAGTCTATCTCAGAGATGTGTGAGAAGCCTAGCCTCGCCTCCTCTGGAGAGATGGGGCCTGCAAGGAACAATGTTTTTATTCTCAGTCCTTCTGAGTGCATTTCCCCTTCCTGTGCAGTCATCAAGCTAAAAAGCCGTTTGGGTACCTGCACACAGGAGGGGACAAGGGGCCCTGTTACAGGGCAGGGATATCAGGAACTACCAGCTCGCTGCTGCTCTGGGACAAAAACCTGAAGGTGAATCACCCAATGAAGCCCTGCTCAGAAGGACAATGGGGACACTCAGTGGACATGAGGCTCTCCCAGCCCTGTCCAGGTCTTTGAGCCACACTTCAGCCCCCCCCCCCCAGTCCCCAAGCGAGCGCCCCGACCCCTATCTGCACCATCCCATTTTGCATGGTGGGCTTGGGTGGCTCTGCCAGAACTCATGGGAGAACTGTCCTGTCCAGAGGCAACATCCACACCATCTTCTGCATGGGCAGATGGTCTCCAAGTGGGATGGGCAGGCTAGAAGCACCCAAGAGCAACCCACCCACCTGCCCCCCACAGCCCCCTCACCCTTCTAACGTGGGGACGCCTTCGTGCCGGCCGGTGGCCCTCCTCGCAGTGAGGCGGGCTCGGGGCTGCCGGGCGCCATACCGGTGCCGGGACTGCTGCTCTCTCTCCCGCCGGCTCTCGGGGTCTCTGCCATTGTCGGCCAGCGCCCCTGGGGGGAACGTGGGGATCTCAAAGCTGTCATCAAAGATGCCGAAAGCAAACTGCCCGTAGCCCTGCGGCAGCGTGAAGAGGTGTTGGTCCACGTTCTGTGGGAGGAAGGCCGTGACCGTGGGCCCCTTGCATGGGCGCCACAGTTCCTCCCCACTGTGGCCACTGTTCTAGGTTCAGGGCTTCAAGGGGACAGGAAGACACCAGAGAAATCATGGTGCACATGCAGGAGGCTCTCGGAGGAGGGACCAAGGATGGGGAGTTCAAGAGATTCCAGGGCTCTGGCCAGATAGCTCAGTTGGTTAGAGTATCATCTCAATACACCAAGGTTTCAAGTTCGATCCGTGGCCACAGCACATACAACAATCAACCAATGAATACATAATTAAGAGGAAAAACAAGTTGCTGCTTCTCTTTCTATCCGCCCCCCCTTCCCTCTTTCAAATCAATTAAAAAAATTTTTTTAAGTTAAAAAAAAAAAAAAAAAAAAAAGACCCCACTAGTCGGGGAGAAGGACAACCCTGCCTGTTGGGGAGCGGGGTGAGCAACCACCTGCAGGACGAGGGGCTGAGCCTGTTTCCTCAGCCATGCAGGGCATGATCCATTGTCAGGGGAGGCCAGACAACTCACCTCAAATGGCTGCCTGCTTTGGTCTGTGGGGGCTGTGGAGGGAGCGGAACCGTTCTCTGTACTCCTGGGTGGACACGGTGCAAGTCAGCAGTGGGGCGACCCGCTGGAGAAGAGGCAGGACCCCCGCCTGACCCCCACGGGCCTCAGGGTCACTCTCCACCCTCAGCAGCCCCTGCCCTCATCCCAAGTCAGGAGAGTGAAGACCATCTTAATCTCTGGCTGCCCAGGGACTTCAGGGCACTGCTCCAAGCCCACCCCCTGCCCACCATCACCCTCCCAGGCTCTGTCCACCAAAACAGCTCTGAACAAACACTGGGTGCAGCACCCACATGTCCCTTTGGCACAACTCTGCCCTCTCACCCCAGAAGCCTGGATCCTACCAGCATGCACCTGGGCCCGAGACCTCTGTGACCAAGGGGCTGCATTACCTGGTCTCTTCTGGTAGCTCCTCGATGAAACCAGACTCACATCGTGGGCAGATGTAATCCTGTGGGAGGAGAGAGCAGGTGAGTGTGATCTCAGGATCCTGGCCCCCATGGCATCTGCCTCTGTGGGCTCACTGGACATCCCTGCCTGGAGCAGGACACATCTTGGGCCCTGGTCTCAGGCCCCAGCAAGCAGCAGAGGATAGGAGTGAGGCCCAGGATGGGTGTCACCTCAAGAAACCCATCTGTGAAACTGCTGCATTCCAGGGTCAGACCCAGCAGAGGTCTAGCTGGTGGGTATGGACAGGGCTTGGGCATAGGTACACATCAACCAGAGCTACAACCTCTGTATCTTGACCTGCTCCTCTGCAGGTGATCTCCCCACCCACCCACATCCCAGTCACAGAGTTTCAGTATGTCCACTCAGCATATTAGCTGATGAAGGCTCTGACAAGGCCTATAGCAACCACAGGCCAGCTAATGAGGGTCCAGTAAAGCTGTTTAAGATAATGTTCGAGTGACCCCCCCTACACGCACATAAAGGAGATGTGGTCCTGGCAGGCACCTGACACTATACTCCTAGATGGCTGCACAAGAGACTGTGTATGGGACTCCAGGGCTATCTGGGCCTCAGAGGAGGTTCAACTCCCAGGAAGGTGGCCACTGAGGGCAGAGGGACCGGCCTGTAGATGCCCCACAACGTAATTTCTGGAACATACTGGCAGCCCTGGCAGAGGATCTGTGACCTTAAGCTGGTGTGTGACTCCATCCACACTGGCCACGCCCCCTGCATCCCTCCCTCCCGCCGCCAGGTGGCAGAGACTGTGAAGGGGAGAGCAGAGGACCAGCCTCAGGCACAATGTATATGAGCCCTGAAACCATGCTGATGTCCCTCAAACAAGCCCAGCCTACATCCTGCTTGTTGGGTGTGTGCAGATTTCAGGGTTATCACAGGTGTCCCTAAAGCCACAGACAGGACACAAGACGTGTGCAAGACCTGCTTCTGCCCAAGGTGATTTTCAGAAGCACGGCCCATGTGCTGAGAGAGAAGGTGGGGCTGTTTACAGTCCCATGTGGCACCGCTTTCTGCAGGAGTAGCCCCATGGTGGGGTGCTGGACATCTTCATCTGGACAGTGGGCACTCCATAGCGCACCCCTGGTCCCTCTCACCTGCCTGGCTGCCAAAAGCAAAGCTGCCAGAGCCAAGTGAGGAGGGCAGGTGGGAGCTGCACAGGTCATTGGGCCTTGTATCCAAAATATATAAAGAATCCTTACAATTCAACATTAAAAAGACAAACAACCCAGTTAAAAAATGACCAAAGGATCATTTCTTCAGATACACAAATGGCCATTACCCATAAAAAGATGCTTGACACCACCGGTAATGGAAGTGCAGCTCACAACCAGTGAGACAGACTGTATACCCATGGGACTACACTCAAACAGATGACAGTGACAAGTGCTGGCGAGGACATGGAGGAATCAGAACCTCCAACATGCTGGTGGGAATGTGCAACGAGCAGTCTCTCGATAACCCAGTGAGCAGTTCCTCTGAATGTCACACAGTTACCACATGACCTTGAAATGCCACTGCTAGGTGTCCACCAAGAGAAATAAAAACACATCTACAAAGAACCCTATTCAACCATGACCATGTCTCGAGTCACAAGAGCCACAACAACCCAAGTGTCCATCAACGCTTGAATGTGGTCATCCACGTGTTGGAACATTACTCAACCATGAAAAGGAGTGATGCACTGACACTCGCTATAACGTTGATGGATCCTGAACACATGAAGCTCAGTGGGAGAAGCTACAAAAGGCTACATACAGTGCATGATTCCATTTAAGCGATCTCCAAAACAGGCAAATCCACAGGGACAGGAAGTGGGTTGGTGGTTGTCAGGGGAGGGAGATGAGGTGACTGTTGATGAGGACAGGTTTCTTTTGGGGTGATGGAATATTCAGAAATTGGATGGAGGGCTTTGGTGCAGGACTCTACTAACCACACTGAAGTGTACATTTTAAATGGGTTGTATCTCAGTAAATTGTTATAAGAAATGGTGAGGATAGCAGTCCTCTGCCCTCCTAAGAAGGGGTGTGAAGGCAAGGGACAGCTCTACCATAGTGAATGATCACCATAATCATAACCCAACACAGGATTCCCAGCCAGTGGGGTGTCACTCAGGTGCTCCTCCTAGCACCCACCTGCCAGCCCTCAGCCTGTTGTTTACTTCAAGGTTTCACATGAGCTACAGGAGGCTTTGTGAACAGGCCCACGGGGAAATGTGGCTGCCGGGGGGTCTGCATTGGCCACAGTTAGGATGCAGGGAACCAGACACCCCATAAACATGGCAAGGTCAGACAAACCTGCCTATCACCAGGAGTCTGCCCCGGGAACCCCTCAGGTCCAGGTTCACAGGAAGGTCCAAATCCTAGTAGAGCCCTCACCCCAGACTTGTAGATGTGCCATGTGGCCTCAGAATGAACATCAGTTTGACCTGCTGGAAATGGGCAACCTACTCTCCCACTTTTAAGGCTCATTGCAGCTCCTGGGCACTCACTTCTCTCAGCCTGTCCCATTGTCCTTGTTCTACAAGGTCCCAACACCCGCCTGAACCCAACCACTCTGTGCAGGTCACCATGGAGCCCCATCTCAGCACTAAGCACAATCAGCACATGGTCAGGTCCAGAACCATCTGGCCAGGCCACTCCCACAGCTCCGCCCCCTCCAGACTCAAGTCCAGGCTGCCTCTGCCCTCCCCCTTGCCCTCTCACCCTGGCAGCCTCACGCTGGTCCTGCCCATCTCAGAGCCTACACACCATCCCCTCTGGAGGAGCACTCTTCCCCATATATCTACCTGGCTGGCCCCCTCACGGAAGCTGGGTCTCTGCTCAAACGTCACCTCCCGGCTGCAATCCTCGGTCTCCCCACCTGTAAACGGAGGATGGCCTCAACCCCAGGGCTCTGAAATCCAGCAGCTGCTGAGGACTCAAGGGCTGTGGTTTGACATTGGGTCATGGTCAGGCCCTGCCTCTGTGCTCTGTGCAGAGTCCAGAGTGGCCCTTCTGAGCCATAGGCTGCCCCAGACTTGAGGCAGGGCTCCAGCCTGCTTGCAGGCAGTGGGGAGGAGCCAGAACCAGGAGTCTCCCATGCTCTCCTCCTCAGAGAGCATATCCCAAAGATTTTATTAAATCAGAGTGGCCAATGGTAGAAACCCACATCTCAGCAAGGGGCTGTGAGATGGAATGTATCCCTCCCACAAGGCAGGACTTATCTCCAGTGACAGGATCAAGGTGGCAATTGCTCCTCCTCTAGGTGGGGCAACAGCCCTCTTGCTGGGCCCTAACTTGTGAGCACCTATCCTTAGTCCAGTGGTGGGCAAACTGCGGCTCGCAAGCCAAGCCGTAGTTTGCCACTCTGTTGACTAATGAGTTTGCCGACCACTGCCTTAGCCAATGACTTGTCATGAATTAGTTCTCCCCTCAGAGGAAGGGTGAAAGGGAACCACCCCAGCATCATCACCATAGCAACAGCAGTGGCCAGAGCATCAAGGATGACACGCAGATGCTAAATTCACTGAGCACTCACTCCATACACCAGGCCCCTAGGACATGGTCAGAAGGTACTATGGTATTTGGCTCCTGCTTGGTGACGGGAAGGACATGGGAGCTTTAACATGGGAGCCCATGTCACCTGGACCAGCCCTCAGGACAGGCACCATCCTTTGTCTAAGACTCCTTCACACCACACATAGGCAGAGGGCCCACAGTGAAGTTGCCTGCCCCATATGATCACCCACTACAGTGACAGTGCCTCAGTGGCCCGGGCCCCTCAGGGTCCCTCAGGAAAAAGCAGAGCTCCAGGTGCAGCACAGACCCGAGAGAGGGCTGGTGCAGAGATGTAGCAGGGGTACATGGACCCAAACACAGACAAAATGAGACCTCTATAGCCCCCAGACCCCTTGGGTGCACTTGCTGCTCACTCCACCCCATGTAAACCTCCTCAAATGTCACTGGGAACACTGTCCCAATCCCATCCCTGTCCCTTACACCCCAGTCATGCCCCATCTGTCTCCGTGAGCCCTACACACACTGCTGGATGCCGGAGTACAGAGTCCTGCCAGGACCTGGCATCATCTAAGGCCCACTTCACGCCAGCCACACACCCCATCACACACACACAGAACTCAGCAGATGGTTTAACTCAGGGGCACCTAACCTAACCCAACCTTTCTCAATCTTCCCAAGCTGCTTTTGACCCCATCATAGGGACTGAGATTCCCATCTCCCACGCAACTGGTGTGCAAGAACCCGCCCTGAAGAACTGACCTCTGCACAAGTCCCAAGGATGCCGGGCACAGCAGGTCCACATCCAGGACCCTGCAGCCATGCACATCCACCACATCCCCAGCACTCCAGTTTCCAGGTAAGGATCAAGTCTGGGCCTGTGCATCAGCCTCAAGGCCTCCAAGTCAGCTGGCCTGTCTGGTTCCTGCTCTCACATGCCACACTCCAGCTAGGCCAGTGGTAGGCAAACTGAGGCTTGCGAGCCACATGCAGCTTGCGAGCCACGGTTTGCCGGCTCTATTGACTAATGAGTTTGCCAACCACTGACCTAGACTCTCGATTCCAATAATTACAGGCTGTTGTTGTTCCTTGTGATTAAGCCCCTATCCCAGTGGTTGGCAAACTCATTACTCAACAGAGCGGCAAACCGCGGCTCGTGAGCTGCGTGTGGCTAGAGAGCCAAAGACCACTGACTAGGCAACCCACCTTTCCCTTTGCGTTCTGGGAGTCAGGTGCTGGGCTACTTTGTACAAAGATACTCCCAGGGGACCTCATCGAGCGAGTGTGTATTATCTCATCAAACCCATCTGACAGCGAGGAGACTTGAGGCCCAGGAAGGTTGAACACCTCACCCACACACAGCAGAGAAGACGTGCAGCTGGGTGCAGCCTCAGCAGGATCCTCGATTCCAGCCCAGCTGATAGAGCCCATGAGTCCAGGCTACCTGAGAAAGAGCTACTGTGACAACAGCCATTTCCTGTCACAACTACAGTAGGAACTGCATAAAAACCTGCCCAAGTATCTTACAGCAGATACAGTGGGGCTAGTTTCCCACAAACATAAGTCCCCATTTCTGAGGGTGAGTGCTGGCTGGGACCTTCTGCTGTTACCAAGAACCAACTTTCCCTCCCTAAGAACACCAGGTGTTCCCCTTAATGATAAACATCACCCTATCTACTGAGCCTCATTGAATCCCACGCCAAGCACCCTCCAATCCACCCAGATAACCCCTCCCTTCCATACTTGCTCTCAGGATATTTACCACCATTCCTGACTAAATACTTGACAATCAGTGTTCAAGGTTCACTCCCTGACCAGTCTATAAACCCTGAGGGCAAAGGTGATGGCTATCTTGACACCACTGGATTCTGTGACTAGGAAAGTCCTCATCAGCCCAGTGACAGTCAGAAGAGGTCACAGTCTTTCTGGTCCAAGGCCATATAGTCAGGAAGTGTCCACACCAGGCCAGGACCCAGGCCCTGTGCTGGCCCCAGGATGGGAAAACCTATGACAGCTAACTGTGCAGATGCCCAGCTGCAGCCTCAGCCTCAGCCTCCACCCAGGGCCTACTGTGGGGCTCACACCAACTGTGAGGGACTGCATCCAACTAATCCAGGCTGGTGGGCTGTCAGGCGACCAGCGCCTTCCTGCCACAGTGGAGAAAGAAAGAACCAAGAGCTGGGGTTCAGGAAGCCAGAAGAGACAGAAGCAAGACTGGAGTTCAGCACCCCAAGTCTGTGCTCACCCACCCCTGGTTTCGGTTTCATTTTATTTTCGCCTTTCCCTAGGAAGGGGAGGAAGTCCCTTGCTTCTGGAAGCCACACCACTCCTACACTTTTTCTCCTCCTGGACCCTAGGCACCACTCTCCAAACCCCAGCTTGTCTTCTCTGTGGCTAGGATCATTTGAACAGACTCCTTCTCCTGGCTCTTCCAGGCCCCCTCCCAGCAGCAATCCCTCTTCCCAGGGAACCCCAAAGCTGGAAAGGAAGGACTAAGTGTAGCTTTGAAATCAAAACAGGCTCTTCCACCCCCAGCCAAGTGACTGTGAGGAGATAAAGCACAAGGAGCGCACCCTGTAGGTGCTCAGTAAACCCTGGCCACTTCCAGATCCCACACCTGCTCCCGGTGAACTGGCCCAGCAGCAAATGTCAGGTCCGTGGCCGGCATGAGCCGCCAAGGGCCTGTTTTTCCATCTGTGAAATGGGACCGGATCAGCCAAGAGCAGGGGAACACTGGTCTCATCCCAAACCTACTGACTCAGAATCTCCGGGATGAGGGGCTTGGAGAACTGTCTTTATCAAGAAGCCCCCTCCTGTACCACTCGGCGCGATCAGGCCATCTTGGGAAATACTGGCCTAAAAGAGCAAGATGTTGGGTGGGCTCAAGCCCCAAGGAAGAGCAAGAACGCGGGCTCGGGTCAGCTGTCAGATCGGCGCAGGGCCATAGCCCCTCGTCCCGACGATGGTGCGCAGGTGGGGGGACTTCCACCGGGCGGCCCACAGCGAGGCGCGGCGTCGACGACGCGCTCCGGGAATGGCCCCCGGTCACCTTTCCTCCAAGGCCCCGCTTCCTCCTGGGCGGCGCGCCGGAGCAGGTCACGCGGCCTCCACGAACCTCCGTTTCCCCGTCGGGGACCCAGCGGCCTCACGGGGCAGGAGGCCGCGGATCGGGTTCACCAGCCCCGCTGCGCCACCGGAGACAGGCCCCGCCTCGGAAACCCCCGCAGGGCCCATGCCGCCGCCGCCGGGGCTCAGTTTCCTCGTCTGGGCCAGCTCGCCGCAGGACGCAGAAGAGAGCCCGCCGCCCAACGCCCGGCTCGGGGCTCACCGGCAGACGCGGCACGATCTCGACCGAGCAGCAGTGGCAAAAGTACCGTCCGGGCTGCGGCGACGCCTCAGCCATGGCCGCCGCCGCCTCCTCCGCGCCGCCCGCCCACCGCGCGGCGTTCGCCGCCGGCCGTTTGCTGCTCACTCGCCGGCCGACGAGCCCGCGCACGCTCACGCACGGCACGCACAGCGCACGGGGCGGAGTGGGGAGCGCGGGAGCCGGTCTGGCGGCGCGCACAGCGGGCGGTGGCCCGGTCGACGGTGGCCGCCGAGGGGCAAACTAGGTGCAGGAGCCTCTGGAGCTGGGCTTTGGACAGAGGGGAGGGGCCTCAATGGGGCGAGGTCGAGCTTCTTCTAACCTGCAAATGCTCCCTACTTACCCTCCTTATTCCTCCGACCTCAAGTCCCAATATCTCCCCTCACTGTCCTTATTGCTCCTGGAACGCAACAGGCGCGCTCTCACCTCCGGGCCTTTGCACTGGCTGTGCTTCTCCTAGGTGCACAGTTCTAGACACAGGGGCATTCTTCCTCATGTCTTTCAATTCTTTCAAAATGTCTAATCTATTGAGATGCCCTCCTCACTAGCACTATTTTCACTTAGTAAACTGTTGGGTCAGCTCCACAGCAGATGGGATGTTTGTATTTTGTTTGCGGCTAAACTCATAACAGTGCCTGGCACATGGGCATTCCCTAAACAATTGTTGAACAAATACAGCCCATTCCTGAATCAAAGAAGGTCCCGGCCCAATCATGCATTTACTAGTATTTCTTTCTCTACTCAACAAATATCCATTGAGCACCTGGCTGCAAGGACACAGCATGGGAAACGATAGTGAAAAGGGTGGTCTGAAATACTCTGGCTGGAGCAAGCACAGATAGGTTCAGACACCTCTAGCTGCTTGAGGTTGAGACAGAGGATGGAACCCTAAGGTGGCCCCAGCTCTTCCTGGGGACACAGAGCTTCCTAGGGGAGAGGGCATTAGCCCGGGTGTTGAGGAAATAAAAAGTGCTGCCTATGTGTAAAAGGTCTTGAATGTCAAGAGGTTAAGGAGAGGGAGTTGTCTGCCAGTGTCTTCTCACTCAAGGCTCGGGGTGATTCCTGTTCTGACCACCAGAGTGCGCACTGGCCCCATCACTGGGAATCCAGGAACTCTCCAGATCCAAGGAGGAGTAGATCCTTTGCCTAAGACCTCTCATGCCCAGCTACTGGTTCACTTCACACCGCCGACATTCATTCTTTAATTCTGCAGAAGTGTATGAAGTGCTACCCAAGAGGCCTTGGAGCCAGTAGGCTCATGTTCAAATCTCACAAACCACACTGGCTGTGTGACTCTGGACAAGTTGCTTGACCTCTCTGGGCAGGTGGCAAAAACTGCCTCCCAAAGCTTAGATGAGACTTGGGACACACATGGGTAGCCATAGCACCTCCTTGGTCTTCAGTGGGCCCTGCTGCCTGCCCTGAGATCATCTGCCCCTCACCCATCCCCTCTCCAGCTCAGCCTCATTGGCCCCCTTGGGGTGGGCCCAGCTGGATCTCACCTCAGGGCCTTTGCCTGGGCATGCCCTCTGCTGGGAGTGCCCTTTCCACTGTCCCTTCTCTTTCTTAAAAAAAATATATGTTATTGATTTTTTACAGAGAGGAAGAGAGAGGGATAGAGAGTTAGAAACATAAGTGAGAGAGAAACATTGATCAGCTGCCTCCTGCACACCTCCTACTGGGGATGTGCCCACAACCAAGGTACATGCCCTTGACCAGAATCGAACCTGGGACCTTTCAGTCAGCCGGCCAACACTCTATCCACTGAGCCAAACCGGTTAGGGCCCACTGTCCTTTCTCTTTTTCTGCTTCTCAGGAGATTGTCTCCACCCCTTCATGGGGAGCCCCATCTCCCATTGCAGCCTGCTGCTCAGCACCCCGATCTCTTCCACTACAGCCATCCCCTAATCCAGGAGATAGCAATGATATCTCCCAATATGTGAGGCCAACACTCAACAGTCTTGAGTAACTGAACATTGAGTACCTGCTAGGTGCCAGACCCATGCAGTGGGAATAAGAACACATGGTTTCCACGTTCTAAAACTACGAGTTCAGGCCCTGGCCGGGTGGCTCAGTGGGTTGGAGCATTGTTCCATACACCAAAAAGTTGTGGGCCTGGCCAAGGTGGCACAGTCTGGACTGGGCTTCTACAGACACCTCCAGGCCTCAGGGGCACCTCTTCAGAGACCCCACAACCTTCCTGTTCCCAGAGTCTCCATACTGCCACCTGTCTTCATACCTTGTTCACTCCCTTGTTTGTTTCAAGCCTGGCAGGGACTGTATTGTTGTGTCAAAGGCCAAAGGTCCACCTGTATTGGTCTATTGCTGCTGTAACAAATCACCACCACTTACTTGGTGGCATAAAAAACCACAAGTCTTTCTCTTCCAGTTATGGAGGTCAGAAGTTCAACATGGTTTTTGCAGAGCTAAAATCAAGGTATCAGCAGAGTTGCATTCCTTCCCATAGGCTCCAGTTGCATTCCTTCCCATAGGGAAGAATCTGTTTCCAACCTTTTATAGCTTCTAGAACTTGCCCACATTCCTTGGCTCTTGGCCCCTTCCTCCATCTTCACAGCCAGCAATGGCAGGTCATGTCCTTCTTATGTAGCATCTCTCTGGACACAGAGGGAAACGTGTTCACTTTTTTTTTTTTTTTTTGTCTCACCTTTTAAAGATCCTGTGATGACACTGGGCTCACTGGGAAATCCAGGATTATCTCCCCATTCAAAGGTCCTTAAAATCCAAAGTGTCTCTGCCATTGAAGGTGACATAGTTACAGGGTCCAGGGATTAGGATCAGATGTCTCTGGTTGAGTTGTGCTTTCTCTTACTCATAGTACTGTGCATTTGTTCCCACCCCTCTCTTCCCCATGGTTCAGTCCAACTCCCAAGTCTCAATTTAAATGTCCTGGTCCTCTGAAAAGTCTTTCTTGGTCTCTCCCAGGCTGGGTCAGGTATGGCCTTGGGGTGTTCATCACAACTCTGATCACAATCAATTGTTGCTGCCAATTTACCTGTTGGGTCGGGGTAGAGAGGAGCCTGGAATGGTAAGCAGGGGCTATGGGGAGTCATGGTGGGTGTTTGAGCTGGGAGTAGCAGGTAAGGCTGAGGCTGAGTCAGGGTAGAGAAGAAAGTACAAATGGAAAAGACTTAAAAGGGAAGGCAGAGGCTCCCCAGAGAGGGCCAGTGACTTGCTTGAGGTCACCCAGCACATGGCCTCTGGGGTGGGGAGACATGCCAGGCTAGGGAGCCGGAGGCCACTGGCAGCTGGCCTCTGTTTGGAATCCACACCAGGCTGACAATGACCTTTTGATTTGCACAGCCCAGTCCAGGGTGTCTCAGATCAGGTCTCGGCCAAGGTCACACTGTCCAGCCCCCACACATCCTTGGTGAGAACACAGGGTTTTATCCCTGCTCCATTCCCCAACCAAGGGAGAATCTCCTCAGACTGTTAGAGGCCAAGGCCAAGTCAAGACAGCTGGGCATCTTCCCTCAGGGCCTCTGGGCAGTAACATAGCCCTTGGCCACTGGCTAGAGCAGTGGTCGGCAAACTCATTAGTCAACAGAGCCAAATATCAACAGTACAACGATGAAATTTCTTTTGAGAGCCGAAAACTGATTTCTGCACATGGGCCACGAAGTTTCAATCGCACCGTACGTGCACGCCCGCACATGGTATTTTGTGGAAGAGCCACACTCAAGGGGCCAAAGAGCCGCATGGGGCTCGCGAACCGCAGTTTGCCGACCACCGGGCTAGAGGATATGGGTCAGGCTGGCAGCTAAGGTGGAGGAAGAGGTCTGGACTTGGCACCTGATGGCAGAAATTCTTGAGCGTGCAGAACAGGTGCTGTGCTATGTGGCCATAGGAACTCTCAATTTGCACACCTGAAGAGTAGGCAGATGCAGGAATGGGGGATGATGAAGCAGATGTGGCCCTGGGAGATATCCAGTTGTTCTCCATTTTTAAATTTTTCCTGAAAGCATTTACCACTCTTTGAAGTTATATATCAATTTATTTGTCTATGTGTTTTATTGTCTATGGCCCCTACAAACCATGAGTTCAGTGATGACAAGATTGGGTCTGCCTTGGTCACCCTGGTAGCTCAGCACCCTACAACAGTCCCTGCCACCAGGAGTTGGTCATTCATTATTTCTCAGAAGCACCAACACAGAAGAGCTGCACAGAACCCATGAGCACTTTGAGGGTGCCCTGAACGATTTGGGAGGCCCCCACGGTAGAAGGGATCAGTTCCAAAACAGGAAGAGTATCTGGCTGCATTAAGGCCCCTGTGGACTCACTTCCCAGGTCCACACTGATGTTGTCATCATAAACTGCAAGACACCCAAGATTCCAGGGCACAGAACCTGAGCAGAGAGGGGGGAATTCCCCTAAGACAGTAAGTTATTGTGGGTGTGGTTCTGGCACATCTTCTTGCAGAGGTCTGGGAGGGGTGCACAGTCTCCCAGGGTGTGAGGGGCAAAGAATAGGTACACAGTAGGCACTTTGGAAGTCTGATGCTGTGATTATTGCAGTCAGTGATGTTGGGACCATTCGTGTCCCTGGTCTCTCCCTGCAGCCCCCAGCTCCTCCCCTCCCCAAAACACTTGCTCACACCCAGCTGTGCCCACTGGCTAGAGCAGCCAGGTAACTAGGTGGGTGGCCTGGAGTGTGAGCAGCCAGTCTGGGGCTGAGGTCACCCAGTGTGGGTATGAGGCCCAATAGGGATGGAAGGATCACATATGAGCCATACAAGTGACCACATGCAGTCCACGAGGTGGTACATACTCCCCATGAGTAACCAGTTAGCTCAGTCACAGCTCTTCAGCTGAAGAACCCCAAACTCACGGTGACGCCTCGAACTCACACCACGATCACAATTTGGCCCCCTTGCCTTCGCTACAGCCATACTAAGGCTCCCAGGTCGGGGCCACCACCCACCAGCCGCCACCCCGGTGGCCAGGCCCAGCCCCTGCACACATCGCGCACGACTCTGCCTCGTGCCCCGCCATTCACGCGCCCCGCCCCAGCCCGGCCCCGCCCGCGGGACCTTTATAGGGAGCGCCGGCCCGGAGCACTGGGAAGTCGGTGCCGCCGCCCTCCCTGCTGCCCGCCTGCGCGTCCCGGTCCGACGCGGGGGCCGCTGCCGCCGCTGCCGTCTCTGTGTTCGCCATGCGTCCCAGGGCGCCCGGGCCACTGTGGCCACTGCCCTGGGGGGCCCTGGCTTGGGCCGTGGGCTTCGTGGGCTCCGTGGGCTCGGGGGACCCCTCGCCCGGTGAGTGGGGTGGCCGGAAGAGGCCGGTGGGGTGGACCACCCACGTGGGCCCGCCCGGAATGCGGACGGGGGAATGTTGGGGGTCGAACAACAGTGGCAGCTGGGAGGTGGAGGGCGATGACCAGAGGCCGCTGCAGATTGAATCTGGGAGGGCTTAGGGCTCCCCCTCCCCCAGCCCCAAAGGGCCTGAAAGAGGGTAATCAGGAGGTCAGCAGAACAGATGGGACTCTCTCACAATTATGGTCAATAGTAGTCACAAGGACTGACATTTATTGAGCGCTTAGTGTCCATCTCTTACCTCCCTGAATCCATATAACAGTCCAGTGGTGTGGGAATTCATCATGACTGTTTTCCAGATGGGGGGAACTGAGGTTTGGGATCACACAGCTTGTAAGTGGCAGGACGAGAATTGGAACCCGTACTATTTGGGTCCTGACACCTCAGAGAGGCAGGGCTTGGTGGCCGGACCCAGGACGTCCAGCAGGGGCTTCAGATTTTCCCTGGGTCTGGCTTAGGCAGACGGGTCATTAGAGCGTCCTACCTGCCACTCATTGGGAGATGCCAGGCAAGTAACATCCCCACTCTTGGTCTCAGTTTCCCTTTTTATGAGTACCAGGTGTTGACTTCCCAGAGTTGGTCCCTGGGAGGCACTTAGTATAGCACCTGGGAACCAATGAGCTCTCTGGGATGGGGGCCATGGCTATTCCTACCCCCATTTAAGGGTGAAGAAACTGAGGCCATCTACCCCCGCCCCCCCCCCCATACCCAGCAGCTCCACCCAGCCCTGCACGGAGGGAAGGGAGGGAGAGTAGAGCCCCCTCCCCGAAGGCCATGTCCCCGGGGAGACAGTGAGCTCATGCAAAGGGAATGTTCCCAACTTGGAGTGAGTAAGAGGCAGTCCAGGCGATGGGGGGGGGGGGGTAGTGCTGCAAGGAGAAGGGGGTTCTGCATGCCCTCGGGTGCTGTTTAGACAAAGGGCAGAGGCAGTAGAGGCAGCTCCAGAGCCTACTGACCCAGACACATCCAGCTCTGGGTATTTGATTGGGCAAGATGCCAGGCCTGGGTGGGAAGGGGGTGCGTGGATAGAGGAGAGCTTTCAGGATGGTTGGGGGTTGGCTAAGGGTTGGTGGTGGAGTAGTTGGGGGATGAGGCTCAGAGAGGAGGATCCCAAAAGGATCTGGAGCTCCCCCTTCCCAGATTGGGAGTAGATCACCCTTATAGTAATTACTGAGTACCAACTATATGCATCCCCAGGGCTGGGAGCTGGGTGGAAGGTCCAGGCTTGGGTGTCAGGAATGGTACAGGAGGGCACCTCTGGTCCCATAGGAACTGCCCTCCTGGTCCACAGGTGGTGTCTGCTGGCTCCAGCAGGGCAAAGAGGCCACCTGCAGCCTGGTGCTGAAGACCGATGTGAGCCAGGCTGAGTGTTGTGCCTCTGGCAACATTGACACCGCCTGGTCCAACTTCACCCACCCAGGGAACAAGATCAGCCTCCTGGGCTTCTTGGGCCTTGTCCACTGCCTCCCCTGCAAAGGTGAGACCCCGGGCATCAGCCACAATCCAGGGTCACTATAGTCAAAGGTGGACCTGCTGGAAGTGAGCTTCCTGTCTCAGGGGCATGCAGGAGGAAGTTGAGGCTGCTGAGAGGAGTTGTGGAGGGGATCCCAGCCTCAGCTTCCCTCAGTTGAGGATTCAGGAAGAAGCTCTAAGGACTCCCCAGCTTGGTTTCCATCCTGGAGGCCTTTACTTATCCCAAGCCCTCTGTCAGGATGGCCTTTCCCACCTGCACCCCACCTGGTGGAAGTACACTCAACTCACAACTAGCTCCTGGGAAAGTAGATTTTCCTGACTGGCCATTCTGATTTGTGACCCCACACTCAGTGTCCCAACTATCCTTATCTGCCCTTAACCCCATGGATTCCAGGGAACTGTGGTGGTCCCCAGTTGCATGTTTAGTAATCATGTGCCTTCGGACCATGTTCTGAGAAATGCTGCCTCCTCCATCAGACAAGGAGTTCTTCAATGGCTCTCCCACACCCCTGTGGTCAGGGCTAAACCTGCAGGGATCCAGAAGGGACATGACTTGAAGGAGGTGGGCATTAGAGACAGGTTGTTGGGGGATGATTAGGAGTTTGTCAGCTGTAGAAAGTAAGGGGGAGAGCATCAGCAGAGACCATAGCCTGGGGTGAGGTCCTGGTGGGTGGGGTCAGGGCAGGGGAGCAGGGAGGAAGCTGGAGCTGAGGGCTGCAGACCTGAAGAAGGCCAAGCTGAGGAGCCTGGCTGAGCTCAGAGATGTGATTAATCCCAGATCAGCCTGGCTGGGTGGTCCTAAAGTCAACACCATGTACCCTGGCTCACTCTAGAACCCCCTTTGGCTTCTGGGAGGACAGACTTCAAAAAATGCCTGGCCTGGACATGAGATGGTCCAGGACCCCACCCCACCCCCTTTCTGGCCTTGGGGACAGGAACTCAGCCCCCACTTCTCCCTCTTGTATGAAGCCACACAGGCAGAACATTTCCAGATGTGTATGTGGGTGGTTGACGCCCAGGTGCAGCCCACATGCCCTGGCATGGGTAACCAATGTGGGGGCACAATCCATTCTCTTAGTAGCATCCACTTATTTTATGCTCATCGTGTAAGGTGGGTTCCCCCATCAGCCCCACTCTATACACAGGGAAACTGAGGCTAGAATGTAAACTTTGCTCAGAGTCTGCCCTCTAGACCCACCAGCAACAGAACTGAGTTGGGAGGGTGGGGATGTCCATCCAGGATCTGGCCTGGAGTTATGCTGAGGTGCTCCTGGCTTTTCTCCACTCACAGCAGTGAAGGGCCTCAGTTTTCCAAGCAGCATGACCTCGTACAGTGGGTGGGAGGCTGCAATGAGCCTGGGAGAGCCCGAGAGGCAGGAGCAGCCATTAGTGGGGTCTGATCTTCATTTCCGAAGGACCAGGGCCTGTGTAGGGGCAGGTACCCAAGAGGCAGACTTCCCCTAGTCAGACCTGTTTCCTTACCTGAGAAATGGGGCTGCGAGGGGTGGGTAACTCCCAGTTCAGAGGGCTCGGGCTGTGGGAGGCCCGCTCCCCAGGAAATGAGCCTCATGCCAGGCGCCAATGCCCCGCCCTGCCTGTCCCCTCCTCTGGGGAGGTTCTGGCAGGCATGGAGAAAGGACACTGTCTGGATGGGGTGGAGCCCCCCACTCTACCCCCGGATTGACGCAGCAGGGCCTCCCGCCAGCCTGCCCAGAAACGCGAGTCCAGTCAGGGAACAGACGTCAGTAGAGCGGGCTGGACCCCAAGATTGGGGCAGAGACGCCCTTCCCGCCCACACTGAGCCCCGCCTCCAGACACAGCCCCCAGCCCCAGGCTTCCACGAGGACAGTGGCTGAATCTCTCCCACAACAGAACCCCAACCAGACCCCGAACCAGTATCCTCGCCGTGCGCCCCGACTTCGGACAGCCCTCCACTCCTGCCCGGCCTCTAGCTCTCAGAAAAGGGGGCGAGGCGCCGTGGACTCAGAAGACCTCTGGCCATGGCTACGAGCCCCAGCCCACGGGCGTATATCCTGTGTCCGCAGATTCGTGCGAGGGCGTGGAGTGCGGCCCCGGCAAGGCTTGCCGCATGCTGGGGGGCCGCCCGCGCTGCGAGTGCACCCCGGACTGCGAAGAGCTCCCGGCGCGCCTTCAGGTCTGCGGCTCCGACGGCGCCACCTACCGTGACGAGTGTGAGCTGCGCGCAGCGCGCTGCCGCGGCCACCCAGACCTGCGTGTCATGTACAGGGGCCGCTGCCGCAGTACGTTGGGGCGGGGCCTGCTGGGGGGGTGGAGCCACCGGACAGGCGCCTCAGTACCCGGGGCGCAGTGCGGGAGGGCGGGGCCTGAGTGAGGGCGGGGCCTCCAGTGCATAGTGCCTAGCAGCGTAGCTATAGGTCTTGAGGGTTGGGGCAGGGCTTATGGTGGGCGGGGCCTAGGTGGCGAGGACGTGGGCGGAGTCTAATAAAGGGAGTCTATATGCTGCTGGGAGAGTATCAGTGGATTGGGTCTTTTGTGGGATCGAGAATAAGGAAGAGTAGGGTGGAAGTTTGGAAAAGGGGTTCTGGGACTCACATGGGGTGAGAAGTATGGGTGCTTGACTCAGGGGCTTGAGGGTGCAATAAGAGGGGACGGAGCTTGAGGATGGACTTGGGCTGTGGGATGGGTCTCGTTGAAGGGATGTGGCTTCTGCCACAACCGAGGAGGCGGGGTCTGAGGGTGCCCTCAGTGTTGTGAGCGGGGTTCGTCATCCAGGTGGCGCCCCTGACCCACCCTGGCGCCCTATCCACAGAGTCCTGCGCACACGTGGTGTGCCAGCGGCCACAGTCGTGCGTGGTGGACCAGACAGGTAGTGCCCACTGCGTGATGTGTCGCGCTGCGCCCTGCCCCGCGCCCTCCATCCCTGGCCAGGAGCTCTGCGGCAACAACAACATCACCTACATGTCTTCGTGCCACCTCCGCCAGGCCACCTGCTTCCTGGGCCGTTCCATTGGCGTGCGACACCCGGGCAACTGCGCAGGTGCGGGGCGGAGCGGGGAGCAGTGGTGGGCTGCAGGCCCCAGCCCCTCTTCGTACCCCCATTTCTCTGTTCCACCCTCCCACTCAGCAGGCACCCCTGAGCCAGCAGATGTTGAGTCGGAGGAAGAGGAGGAGAACTTTGTGTGACTTAACAGGGTGGCCTGGGCCTGGCGTTCAAGGCCTCCCCATTTTATTTATTGCCAGAGCAAAGCCTAATTTATGTCCCATGGACACTCCCCAGAGCCAGGACCGGACCACTTGAGGGAGCCCTGGTACCTTCCCCCCAACCATATCTTGGAAGAATTGGGGGGAGGAGGCCAGGGAGCAGTGCTAGTAGGTGAGCCCTCCACCCCAAACACCCTACTACTGTTTAAGAGGACCCTGCTTCTGTTCCCTCGAGAATAACTGTTAATTATCACTGCCACTGAGAGGGCTGGGAGTCCTTTGCCAGCAATTAATGAAACGGCACCCTAGCCTTCTAGAACAGGAACCAAGGGATGAGGAGGGGTCCACAACCTGGGTGCATATACATGAACCTCAGAACATGCTCAGAACCCCGGACAGGCCAAGGAAGCAGTCTGTCCCCTACCAACCCAAGTATTCAGGGCTTTCCTTCCCCACTGCCTCCACATACCCTGTAGGTCCTGTAAAGGCCCCTGAGAAAAGCCCAGCTTATCCCCTGATGGGGGAGGCACTGTCTGTGCCTCCTGACATAAGCCTCAGCTCAGCATTGGCTCAGAACAGGGCCCAATCCACTTCTGGTGAGATCTCCTGGGGCCCAGGAACCCCTACTCACCCGGTGGGATATAGACACCAAGGCCCACTGCACACCTGGCCTCCTGGAGCTACGTGTCTGAACAGCACCCTTAGTGCCTGCTGACCCGTCTACAGGTGAGGTCCAGACACAGGACCCCCTGGTATCATGAGGCCCACTCTTGGTTCTCTAGGCCCAGTTCCTAGGTGAACCCTCTTTGCCCACCAGCTAGGCTCAGGGTTCTCAACCCCAGCCAATGCTAGCCTAGGGCCAATTCCCTGCATTCCTGGGCTGTCACTCAATGCCACCTCCTTGTGCCTTTGTGTAGACCAGAGGATCAGACCAGATATGGGAATTCAGCTCCTCAAGTTTGGGGCAAGGAGCTCAGGGGGCAGTGTGCCCACCCTCTCCCAGCCCCCAGGAAGTGCCTTACCTATGTCACCCAGAAAAGTGTCCTTGAGTATTGCTCAAGCCACCCAATAAGGCAATTTCCCCCACTCTGGAGTCCTGCCTCACCAAAGAAATAAAGATTGTAAAAAGCCACATTGAGGTCCATTCCTGGTCTGCTCCTCTCTCTCTGAGCCTCTGTGCTGCCCACTTTGGTAGAGGGTTACTAGTCTGGAGCCTGGGTTACGATTAGGGTAGAAAGTGGGGGCTCTAGAAGCATCTGGAAGAGCATGAGCCTATGTCCTTGGGGCAGCCACTGTCCATCTTGGCCTCAGTGTCTATCTCTGGGCAGTGGGCAGCACCCAGAGAGAGGGCTGAGACAGGTAGTGTGGTGGTGGGGGTGGGTGGAAGAGAAAGGAGGCGAAGCAAGTGGCTCAGGGAGGAAGTGGCTCATCGGGACCCTCAACCACCTTGAGGTCAAGAAGAAACTCAAGGGATGTGGGTAGACCATCATGTCTGGTTGTCAGTTAACATTTTATTCAGTTATTTTGGCCCTTTTTGTTTGGAATTTATGTCCCCCCCCCCCCAAGCTCCCTGGAAGGTTCTGTGGACCCCCTGCACCAGCCACAGAATCTTCCAGGCCAGAGCTGTTTGCATTGGTTGTCATCTCATTTGTATACACAGTGCTGCTTGGTTCAGGAAGCTCCTGTGGGAGACCCAGTGGTCCTGGGTGAGGAGCTGAGTTGGCTTTGGGGTCGCTGCTGAACCACACCCCAGATCCAAGTCACGAAAGCAGAAACCTGTGTGTATACATCTGGGGTCTTGGGGTCGCCACACCAGAGGCCAGAGAAAGAAACGAGGCCATGGGCCAGGTTCCTGCACACCAGGGGCCCCCCGGAGTCCGCCTGGGATGAAAGGAAAGGTGAGGTCAGGAGTTCTTCTCTCAGCCTCACTTTGCCTGAAGGAGCTTCTACATGTAATGCCCACCAGGACCCTTTCCTGCCCTCAAAATCCTTCAATGACCCTCTACTGCTCTTACAGCAAAGACTAAACCCTCACCTCAGCCTTCAAGACCCTGAAGGTCTACATCTCTACCCATATCTCTCTCCCTCACTCATCTGGTTCCAGCCACACTAGCCTTCCTGGCTGTTCCTGGAGCAAGCCAAACTTCATCAGCCACTAAGCTTTTGCATGTCTTTGAGACCTGTTACTGCCCCCTATTGGACACTGCTTGTATAAACATAGAAGTCTGCAGCTGTTTGTGCAATACAGACCTGAACACCTGTGCATGGCAGCCCTGTGACTGTCTCTCTGCCTGTCATGCCTTCCCTCAGATCTTAAGGCTCCTTCAAGTCTCAGCTCAAAGGTGATCTCCTCAGAGAAGCCTTCCTGAATATTCTCCCTAAAACTCCTGCTTTCTCACTTCCCCTCCCCTCCTGGTCCTAGCACCCTAACTGTCATCTGGAATTAGCTCTGCTCCTATGAGGTGACAGTTCTATCGATGGAGAATATGGAGTGAGGTCCAGAGAAGTGAGGCGACTTTTCCAAGGCCTTGAAAGTGACACAGTCTGGACTTGGGCCCAGGCAGTTGGGCTCCAGAACCTGTGTTCTGAACCATTGAACTCTCTTGCCTAAAACAAAAGATCCTCCAGGCTGAGTTTCTTCCTCTGCACCAGGGCCAGGGTATTAGGAGCAGGAGCTCCTTCCTGGAGATCTGTTACTGCCTGTACTGGATACTGTTTATAAATACACAAATCTGTAGCTCTTTGTGCACTGCACAGCCATACATGGTCTGGTCTAGGGTAAGCTGGACTTGGTTCCCAAGGCTCTGCCCAGCTCTGACCTTCTCTGTGGGCCTTGGTTTCCCCATATGGTAAGTGGGAGGGATGGACAATGAATATCTTACCGAGCAGAAGCCTCGCCTCCGTCGGTCCCCACTGTGGGTGCAGACCATGGCAGGGCTGAGCTGGCCCCTCCAGGAGCTATTGCAGACGTCCAGGCCCAGCACGCGGACCTCAGCCTCCATCAGCCCGGGTGGCAAGTCCTCAAAGTTGGACACAGAGCCCCAGCCGGCCACATGGCACCTCGTCCTGGCCCTGGGCGGCCTGGTGCCCCTTTGTGGAAGCCTCAGCAGCCCCACTGCAGGACCCAGGATGGCAGAGCTGTTCAGCTACAGGGAGAACACTGAGTTTTGGACCACCCAAACCATCACCACTGCTCCTGCCTCAGTTTACCCATCTGTGACACCTGGTCTCTTGGCCTTATGGAGAGAAAGCAATGGCTGTCAGAAGGCCCACTGCTTTTGCCACCACATGCCCCCTGTCCATCAGCATTTACCTGCTCAACCCAAATGGTCTTTCTAAACAGCATCTTCCCTGCTCTAAGCCCTCCATTGCTCCTCATTGCCTTTGGAATATAACTCTTGCCCCCCATTAAGTCCTCCCCACTAGCAAGAATGAATTTATTGCCATGTCCTAGGCCCACCCCCACACTTTTGCTCATACTGTACCCCCCACCTGGAGCACCTTTCCTATCCAACTTTCAGATCTCAGCTTAGACACCACCTTCTCCAGGAAGCTTTCCAAGACTCCCAGGGTAGGGCAGGTGCCTTCTCTGGGCAGCCATGTGCCCCTGTCAAGGCCAGTTTATCCAGCTGCCACCCAGTTAGACTGAAGGCTTTAAGGGGGTCAGCCCCATGGCTTGTTCTTGGCTGTGTCCCTGCTGACCGGCAAATAGTTGGCACTCAATCAACAGTTTTTGAATGAATGACTTGGGCCCCTAATTTTGGTACACACCCCCTGACCTTGGGCACATCCCTGACCACCCCCGACCTCAGTTTCCCCATCTGCACAATGGGATGGGTGAGTCAGAGCAGTGGGTTCCAGGCTTTGGGGTCTCACAGGTGAGTAAAATCCAGGCTTTGGCTGCTGACATCCACTGCCCCCTTTTTATTTGCCAAGAGAGCCCCACACCCCAGACCTTTCTGTTCCCAGGGACCCATTCAGTCATATTGAGTAACTCTCCCTTTTAACTTTTCAACACATTTGGAGGGCAAGTTTGGGACATTCTCCCTTTGAAACAGAGGCCCTGGGGGTTCCTAGAGTTGGATTTGGGATGCCTGGGTGGTAACTGCAGGGGGATGGTTTGAAAGGGCACACCTCATGGGGAAGCAGAGGGAAATTCACATTGATGGGTGAAGCCACTTCCTGGCCAGAAAACCCCAAGAAGGGCCCACGTAGCAGGGGATTGAGGTCTTTTATGGCCCTAGTGCCTCATTTGTTCCCCCTACCAGCCTGAACATTGAGCACCTGCTGTGTGCCATAAATGGTCATAAACGAGGTAAAAATTCCTGTCCTCAGGTCCAGAGGAGCCAGTGAACAATAGTGAAGTAACAAATGTGCAGGTGCTGCTAGCAGGTGACAGTTGTGCTGGACATAAGAAAGGTGGAGCAGGGAGAAGGGACAGCAGGACAGGAGCAGGTTGCAGGATGAGGGGGTCGTCCAAGAAGGTCTCCTGAGAAGGGGACATTTGAGTAAAGACTTAACCTGACTCAGGTGTTTCAGGATCCTTCAGCTATTTTAAAACAGGTTCAGTCATCCTGGGAGTAGCTGGGACAGGTCAGACTTACATCCAGGGTTCCTCCCCATGAAGCTCACCTGCAGCAGGCAGATGTCATTGGCGTGGGTTGTGGGCTGGTAGTCAGGGTGCCTGATGACAGCTGAGACGCCGAACACCTGCTGGGTGGGCTCTGAGGTGCGAATGTTGTGAGCCCCCAGCACCACCAGGACTGTTCGTGGGTCTCTGCAGCGGGGAGGGATGTAGTGAGACTGGGGCAAGGCGGCCTATCACAGGCTTTGGCAGCCCCATTGGCAAAACTGGTGCACAGCCATCCATTTAACCTTGATAATAATTATGTTTGTTTCATTCCCACCTCAATTACAGTATTAACGCTAATCATTGAAATACTAATACTAATAAGTAAGCTAAATTTAGGATGGATTGAATATGTTTATATTTATTATAATTCCCACCTCAATTATAACATTATCTCTGAAGGGGTTCAGAACATGCCTCCCCAAGATGTGCCCCTTTGGCATTTGGATTTTTAAAAAAAATTGATTTCAGAGAGAGGAAGAGAGAGGGAGAGAAACATCAATGATGAGAGAGATTCATTGATTGACTGCCTCCTGCACGCCCCCTACTGGATATCAAGCCTGCAACCCAAACATGTGCCGGACTGGGGATCCAACCGTGACCTCCTGGTTCATAGGTCAAAGCTCAACCATTGAGCAACACTGGCCAGGCTGGCATGTGAATTATTTTGAGCTAAAGACCATCAAGATCCTCTGGGCTCACAAGAAACTTCTGCCTCTTGCTTAACCACCTACATGAATCTAAATTGGGGGCCTGGCCCATAATGAGACTTACGACAAAAGAACATTTTATGACCTATCTAGAGGGCAGGACAAGCTTCTAATTACTGAAGGTCTTGAGGATGACCCTTCTTCCCTCTGATGTCTCAGGCACCTGACCTCATCCCTAGCTCAGGTGACATATATACCTCATCTGTCCTTTCTGTTCCCGAACCTCTCATGGATGTGGGGTCTCTGACTCCCTCTGTATGTGGGTCATCCACATGTATGTATGTATTAAATTTGGTTATTTTTTCTTGTTAATCTGTCTCATGTAGATTTAATTATTAGACCATTGGAAGAATCTGGAGGAAATTTTCTTTTTTCAATAATTTCAATGTTAATGTTATTAATTATTATAAACCAAGCACAGCCAAAACCAGTTTGGCTCAGTGGATAGAGCGTCAGCCTGCGGACTGAAAGGTCCCAGGTTCGATTCCGGTCAAAGGCATGTACCTGGGTTGCGGGCACATCTCCAGTGGGGGGCGTGCAGGAGGCAGTTGATCGATGTTTCTCTCTCATCGATGTTTCTAACTCTCTCTCTCCCTTCCTCTCTGTAAAAAATCAATAAAATATATTTAAAAAAAAACAAGCACAGCGATGATAACATCTACTTATTGTCATGGAGGTTCCTTGACAAGGTGGGGGTAGCCCCACCATTTCCCCTTTGTTGTCCCATAAAGCTGGCCCCAGACATGCCTCCTCCTTCAAGAGACCCCCAAGGAAGGAAGGGGGTGGGATCTGGCCATCCCAACCTGCCCCCACCTGGAATGTAGCATTGCCCACACCAGGGACACCCCTCACCACTCCTACCCCTGAAATATAGCCAGAGCATCCTGGGTCCCAAGTGCAGGAAGCAGGAGGAGGGCCCCAGGTGGGCTCACCTGTCGCTGAGGCAGTGGGCAGCTGTGACCACCCAGCGGGCGCGGAGCAGGAAGCCACCGCAGTGATGCTGGCCCTTGAACTTCACCGATGCCATGTAGGGACGGGAGTGTGGGGTCACCTCTCGGCCCCCAATGATCCTAGTCCCCCAGGAGCCTGCAGATGGGATGAGGGGTATGTTGGGAGGGGCAGAAGATGGGTTAATGGGAACAGCTTAGGCACTGGATGGGATGGGGGTCGAGTTGAGGGAGAAAGAGTCAGAGATAGACAGAGACAGAGACAGAAAGAGAGACGCAGAAGGACACAGAGTGAGTGACAAGGAGCCCAGAGAAGGCCCTAGAATGTGCCAGGAGGAGGACTGGACCCCAGAAAACCTGTGCCTGCGCCCGCACCTGCACCTGGTCAAGATCCCAGCTGGGCCTCCCACCCCACTCCCCGGTGAGGCCCTAGAGAGAGACCAGCCAGGGGTTGTGTTGCTGCACCAAGTCAGGGCCTGTGTGTGGGGTACCTCAGACTCCTGGGGTGAGTCTGGGAGGGGGCCTTGGGGAGTTCCTGGTGGGGCCTCTATAGGGGACTCCTAGGGATCCTCACCTGGAAGCCTCATGGACAGCATCAGAGCAGTGGCCATAGTCAGCAAAAGTTGGTCCCAGGCCTCCGCCCCAGGCCCCATGGCACCAGACTTCTCAAGGCTGAAGTCTCCCTGAGAGCTTTGAGGACCAAGGCACCTACCCTCACCCAACGGCCTGGAAAGGGGGAACTCAGCTGTGGTCTGTGGTTGGAGGCCCCTTCAGGCCCCACCAGCAACGCTCAGATCTGAGCTGGTGATACTGGGAAACTGATGATTTGACTGCCTTGAGGTTGTTGATCGTAATTGCACAGGAGGAAACAGCAGTGGGGGAAGCAGGGGGCTGCCTGCCCAGGCAAACCCTGGCTCCACCAGTCCCTGGGACCCTGAAGATCACTTACCCTCTCTGTGCTTCAGTTTGCCCAGCATCTTCCCCAGGCCTTGGTCAGTTCCCCCAGCCATGCACCCTTGAGGGGGTTGGTATAAGCATTACTGAAGCTGCAGGTGTGTGGAACCTCATTTAGTCCTGGAGTGACCCGAGGATGTCAGTATTGTTTCTATCCCCATGCTACAGATGGGGAAACTGAGGCACAGAGAGGTTAAGTGCCTTGGCCAAGGTCATACAGGGAGGGAGTGAGAGGCCAGGGTGCAGCCTCAGGACAGCTCCTATTGCTCCTGCCAGGGGCCAGTTCTACCCACACCCAGGCCCATTTCCTTCCCATCTGATAAGCAGTTGTGAAACAGACAACTGCCCTTCATGGTCCCAACTCACCAAGCTCCCAGAAGCCCTGCAAAATTGGCTGGATGGGAGGTGCAGAGAGGGGAGTCTGGTTTGTTTGGAGCTGCATGGAAGATGGTCGTGAGCCCAGAACTCTTGGACTATAGTCCCAGACTGTTCTTCCCATGGAGGATTTGGGTGGCTTTCGCAGTCAGAGCAGACACAACAACAACAGGGACAATGATGATAACAACAATCCTATATAATAAAGAGGTAATATGCAAATTAACCCTCGCACCCTTAAAAGATGGCTGCCTACGACCAGGTTGGCAGGGGGGTTAGTGAGGGATGACCAAATGACTGAACAAGTAGGCTGTGTGGGGCAACCAGGCCGGCGGTGGCGGGGGGAGGGGGGCAATTGAGGGAAACCACGCCAGCAGGTGTGGGCAGTTAGGGGTGACCAGGCCAGCAGTGGGGCAGAAAGAGGAGACCAGGCCAGCGGGGGGGGGGGGGGCAGTTAGGGGTGACCAGGCAGGCGGGGGGGGCAGTTGGGGGTGATTAGGCTGGCAGGGGGGGCAGTGAGGGGTGACTTGGCCGGTGGGGGGGAAGTTGGGAGCGATCAGGCCGACACGCAAAAGTAGTGAGGGGCAATCAAGCCGACAGGGGGGTCAGTTAGGGGGGACCAGGCAGGCAGGCAGGTGAGAGATTAGGAGCCAGTGGTCCAGGATTGTGAGAGGGATGTCCGACTGCCAGGATCAGGCCTAAAAAGGCAGTTGGACATCCCCCAAGGGGTCCTGGATTGGAGAGGATGCAGGCCGGGCTGAGGGGACCGCCCCCCCCCCCGCCCCATGCATGAATTTCATGCACCGTGTCTCTAGTAATGATAATAATAGCTCCCTTTACTAAAAACTTATTATTATTTTTTAAATATATTTTTATTGATTTCAGAGAGGAAGAGAGAGGGAGAGAGAGATAGAAACATCAATGATGAGAGAGAATCATTGATTGGATGCCTCTTGCACATCCCCTACTGGGGATAGAGCCCGTAATCTGGGCATGTGCCCTTAACCAAAATTGAACCCAGGACCCTTCAGTCTGCAGGCCGACGCTATCTCCACTGAGCCAAACCATCTAGGGCCTTACTTTTATTATTAACTAGAGGCCCGGTGCACGAAATTCATGCACGGGGACGTGGGTGTCCCTCAGCCCAGCCTGTACCCTCTCCAATCTGGGATCCCTCTCACAATCCAGGACTGCTGGCTCCCAACTGCTCGCCTGCCTGCCTTCCTGATTGCCCCTAAGCACTCCTGCCTGCCAGCCTGATTGATGCATAACTGCTCCCCTGCCAGCCTGTTTGCCCCTAACTGCCTTCCCCTGCAGGCCTGGTCACCCCTAATTGTCCTCCCCTGCAGGCCTGGTACCCCCCAACTGCTCTCCCCTGTAGACCTGGGTCCCCCCCAACTGCCCTTCCCTGCAGACCCAGTCACCCCCAACTTCCCTCCTCTGCCAGCCGGGTCACCCCTAACTGCCCTCCCTTGCAGGCCTGGTCCCTCCCAACTGCCCTCCCCTGTTGGCCATCTTGTGGTGTCCATCTTGTGTCCACATGGAGGCAGGATCTTTGACCACATGGGGGCAGCCATCTTGTGTATTGGAGTGATGATCAATCTGCATATTACTCTTTTATTAGATAGGATAGAGGCCTGGTGCATGGGTAGGGGCCAGCTGGTTTGGCTGGCCCCCACCCTTGCACCAGGTTAAGGGCACATGCCCAGATTACGGGCTCTATCCCCAGTAGGGGATGTGCAAGAGGCTGAAGGGTGTCCCGGGTCAGGGTAGGGGTTCCCTTAGGGCGTGGAGCAGCCTGAGTGAGGGGCCTGTGGTGGTTTGCAGGCTGGCCATGGCCCCAGCGACCCAAGCAGAGGCCCTGGGATCTGAGATTTATTTATCTTCTATAATTGAAACTTTGTAGCCTTAAGTGGAGGCCAAAGCAGGTGAGGGCTGCAGAACCTTGGCTTCCTCCATTGCTGCAGGCAACCCTAGCCTCCTGCTCTCTCCAGCTCTGTGGCTGCTGCCATTTTTGTTGGGTTTTATTTATCTTCTATAATTGAAACGTTGTAACATTGGGCAAGGGCAGGGAGAAAGCTTGGCTTCCTCCATTGCCAGGGAAACCCAAGCCTCCCTCCTGCTCTCTGTGGCTGCAGCCATCTTGGTTGGGGTTGATTTGCATACCCACTCCTGATTGGCTGGTGGGTGTGACTGGTGGGCGTGGCTTGTGGGTGTAGCGGTGTGATGGTTAATTTGCATATTGCTCTTTTATTAGATAGGACTAGAGGCCCGGTGCACAAAATTTGTGCACAGGGTGTGTGTCCCTCAGCCCAGTCTGCACCCTTTCCAATCTGGGACCCCTCGAGGATGTCCGACTGCCCGTCTAGTCTAGGCCCAATCCGGTTAGGGGGTGATCAGGTGCCAGCCTGATCACCCCCTAACCACTCCCCTGCCAGCCTGATTGATGCCAAACTGCTCCCCTGCCAGCCTGTTTGCCCTAACTACCCTCCCCTGCAGGCCTGGTTCCGCCCAACTGCTTTCCTCTGCAGGCCTGGGTCCCTCCCAACTGCCCTCCCCTGCTGGCCATCTTGTGGTGGCCATCTTGTGTCCACATGGAGGCAGTCATCTTTGACCATATGGGGGCAGCCATCTTGTGTGTTGGAGTGATGGTCAATTTGCATATTATTATTTTATTTGATAGGATAGAGGCCTGGTGCATGGGTGGGGGCCGGCTGGTTTGCCCTGAAGGGTGTCCCAGATCAGGGTGAGGGTTCCTTTGGGGAGTGGGGCAGCCTGGACGAGGGGCCTGTGGTGGTTTGCAGGCTGGCCACGCCCCCCAGCGACCCAAGCAGAGGCCCTGTTATCTGGGATTTATTTATCTTCTATAATTGAAACTTTGTAGCCTTAAGTGGTGGCCAAGGCAGGCCCAGGCAGGCGGAAAGCTTGACTTCCTCCATTGCCGGGAAAACCCAAGCCTCCTGCTCTCTCTGTGGCTACAGCCATCTTGGTTGGGTTAATTTACATACTGGCTCCTGATTGGCTGGTGGACATGGCTTGTGGGTGTGGTGGAGGTACAGTCAATTTGCATATTACTCTTTTATTAGCTAGGATTTGTTAGAGCTCTTTGTATGTTGAAGAGATTGACTCATGGTCATATTAATTTCTTTTCTGAGAATTCTCAGGTGCAGAGGACACAAGCCCTCCTGCGGAGTGAGTTTGGGTTCTGTTGATCTGTAGATGGACCAATGCTGAACCAGCCAGAGCTGGGTAGCTCCCTATTCCCCTTGCCTGTGAAGGCCAGGGATCCCAGGGCCATGGAACAGGCCAGGAAGACAGCAGGAGCCGAGGCTCTGGCATGTTGCTCTGTAAAGGGCCTGACCTAGTCTGGGCCTGAGGTTTGGGGTTATAAAGCTGGGGTGGGGAAGCTTGAGCCCCTTTTTTCTGGGATACAGTCCCTCTCATGTCTAGCTTATACCTCCTTGGCCCCTTTTGGGGTGGGAGACACATGCCTGAGCTGAAGTCGGGGCTAGGGGGAGGGAAAGGGATCTCTGACTCAGGGATAGAGGAGGAGTGGGCTTTTGGGGCCTGCACAGAGCCCAGTGTGAAACTTCCCCAGGAGTCCAAGGGCCCCACAGAATGTCCCAGAGCAGCCAAGCTAAGAGGTGGGTGCAGAGCAGGGGCAGGGGTGCTGGGCAGAGGTGGCTAAGGAGGTGGAAGGAGAAGAGGCATCATCATGGAAATCGTGGTTGCAAGTGGTACAGGAAGTGGGTGTGGCCCGAAGGAATGGGAGCTGCAGCACACTGAGCAGAGAGGATTAAGGAGTGGGTGATGTGGCTGCCTCTCTGGAGGGTGAAAGGTCAACTCAAGCCTACTGCTCTAGTTCAGGACACACCCTGCCTTGTCCCATCTCCATGCCTTTT
This sequence comes from Corynorhinus townsendii, assembly GCA_026230045.1. Classification (NCBI taxonomy): domain Eukaryota; kingdom Metazoa; phylum Chordata; class Mammalia; order Chiroptera; family Vespertilionidae; genus Corynorhinus; species Corynorhinus townsendii. The sequence continues at coordinate 92,569,294 of JAPDVU010000006.1, read as the reverse complement.
GGGGGGCTGTCCCTGCTACTTGGGATGCTTCTCCCCACCATCTCTGCCTGACCTGATTTCCCCAGCTCATGTGTCACTACCTCTAGGAAGCAACTGCCTGCATGCCTGAGTCTGGGGTGTGGATGTTGGGGACTTGGGGCCCCCAGGCAGGGCCTTGAGAGCTGTGGGAAGGAATTTTACTTTTGATGTAAGGGAGGTGGAAGCCCTTGAAAGTTTAGGGCTGAGAAAGGTGTAGAATGTTTTGTGGGAGGGGAGATGCTCCCAACAGTCCCTCTCCATCCTTCTATTTTCTTTCTTTTAAAAAAATATTTTTATTGATTTCAGAGAAGAAGGAGAGGGAGAGAGAGCTAGAAACCTCAATGATGTGAGAGAATCATTGATCTGCTGCTTCCTGAACGCCCCCTACTGGGCAACCTGTGCATGTGCCCTAACTGTGACCTCTGGTTCCTAGGTCAATGCTCAACCACTGAGCCACACCTGACGGGCTTCTTTAAAAAAAAAACAACTTCATGAATTTACTTGTCATCCTTGCACAGGGGCCATGCTAATTTTCTCTGTTTCCTTCCAGTTTTAGTATATGTGCTACCAAAGCCAGCACTCTTCCTCCTATTTTTAAACAAAATGCATCCAGCATCCCTAGAACCTTGAATCATTTAGTTAGTAGACAAAAAATGCCATTTCTCTGAGGACAAGGTTCCTGCATCCCTGGCACCTAACACTGCTGGGTGCACAGTAGGTGCTCAATAAATCTTTTTGGACTGAATGAACACAGAGACAGAGGGGCAGCGATGGAATTACTCACAGCTTCCTTTTGCTGAGCAATACATGTACTAAATATTGCCTCTGGCTACTTTCATGTTGCAATGGAAGACCTGCGGCTGCAATGCTGAAAATATTTATTATCTGGCCCTTTATAGGAATAGTTTGCCAACCCTGAGCTACTGTGTGCTCGTTCCTGTTCCAAGCCCTTCCTGTGTATTCACTCTGTTAAGCCTCCCAGCTGGCCTAGGACAGTGGTTGGCAAACTGTGGCTCGCAAGCCACATGCGGCTTGCGAGCCGCGGTTTGCCGCTCTGTTGACTAATGAGTTTGCCGGCCACTGGGATAGGGGCTTAATCACAAGGAACAACAACAGCCTGTAATTATTGGAATCCAGAGTCTAGGTCAGCGGTCAGAAAACTCATTAGTCTGCTGAGATGGGGAAATGAGGCTCAGAGAGGTTAAGAAACAGACCCAGGGTCACACAGCACATGTGACTCAGAGCTGGGACTCAAGCCCAGGGCCCCTGATGCTTCTCTGGGTCTTTTTTTTTTTTTTAAGTTTGCTAATTTATTTCATTATTTTAATGCTAAATGAATGCACATTCATTGTAAAAAGGGGGAGATGAAAAGGCCTGTAAACAAAGAGATAGCAGTGTCCCTGTCCCCTCTGGGGTGCATCCTGATGCTTCTCTAGAGCCCATCCAAAGCTATTTCCTTTTGCACACACATCCATTTATTAAGCACCTGCTGAGTAGAACTATTTTACTTACAAGAAAATAGTTTAGAGGGGTTTTAGAAGAATCTCTCTTCCCTGCCCTCCCTGCAGCCAGACCCCAGTAAGTAAGTGTGTTTGGGGCCAGGGGACTAGAGTTCTTATAAGAACCTGGGAAGTCAGGGCTGCAGTCTACATGTTGGCAGTGCCAGGTACTGCCTCTCTCCTAGTCTATGGGATTCACATGGTGACACATGCAGCATGAAGGACTCAAGATAGCCTTCAAGAAATCAAGGGGAAGGCAGGAGAACTGGTTGCCTCTGTCTTCTGCCTGTGCCTGCTTCTCACATGATCTTGTCCAGACTTCCCCTAGCTCAACCCAGGCCTCACCCTAAACCCCCACGGCCAGTTGCCCACCCAATGTCACCCTTTGTTGTCCCCCCACCCCCAACCCCATCATGTTAACATGTCCTTCCAGTGGCTCAATCTGGAAATGGGGAGACCCCAATGCCTGTCATCCCACAACCCAACGGTAGCAATCCTGTCAGCTCTCCCTTCAAGATCCATCCACAATCCACCTGCCTTTCAATCTTATTCAGCCTGAGGGGGGTCCCAGTTCAGCCTTTGCCAGACCTCCAAGCCTCTCCACTTTGCCCTTGTTAATTCACTCCCCATCTGGCAGCCAGAGGGGCCATCACAAAAATAAATCAGGTTGGTTCCTCTCCTGCTCTAAACTCTGCTGTGGCTCCCTAGTGCCCTCAGGACAAAGCCTGAGCTCTCCTTGCTCCCTCCTCTAGCCACCTCACTCATTCTGGCTACAGAGGCCTGCAGTGTGTGCTGTGAGAGCTGAGGCAGATTTAAATCATTTACCCTCCTCCAACTCCAACTCCTGGACCAGCGCCCAGCAAGTGCTCCGAAGCTTAAGGAATTGCTGTGTTATTATCATTCCTCCTCAACCGGGCCTGGCTTGGTCCCACAGCCCCGCCTTTGCACTTGCAGTGCCCTCCACCTGAACGCTCCTCTTGCAGACCGCCAGGCTGCAGCAGAGGCGTCAGCTCCTCCTCGGAGCGGCCTCCCAGACTTCTCGCGGGGTCCCACTGGTCCTTTGACCACTGCCTCCCCTCCCCCGCTTCCCTTCTGGACCGGCAGCTGGGAGGGACAGGATTTTGTCCAGGTCAAGTCTAGGGCTAGCGCACAGACCCAGCCTGGCCGACAGCATCGAACCCTCTGGACTCTCTATTCCAATAATTACAGGCTGTTGTTGTTCCTTGTGATTAAGCCCCTAGGACAAGGGATGAATGACTCCGGGCGGGGGGTGGGGCGCAGCTCCAGGGAGGTTCCAGGCCAGGCCCACGGACGGCGGGGAGGCTGCGGGCACAGCCGGCGCGCGGGGTTGGGGGTGCTGCGGCAACGCCGGCGGCCGGCAGGAGGCGCAGCGCCGACCGCGGCTCCTGGAGGTGGGAGGGGACCGAGCGGGGAGGGGAGCGACAGAGAAACGCGGTGGCGGCGGCGACGGCGCGCGCGCTCAGCCCACCCCCCGCGCCCGCCGCCGCCCGGACAATAAACAGCCGCGCGCGGGGCGATGCCGGAGCCGGTGCCTACGCCCCCGCGCCACGCAGCCCGGGTTGCTTGGCCTTAGCCCACCGCCCTCCTCCCGCCCTGCGCACCCACCGAGTTCGCCCCGGCTCAGCATCGCTGACCCAATCGGACCTTCGCGGGGAAATGGAGTGAGTAGGCGCGCCCGGGCCGGGGCCGGGGGGCTGTGGGCGGGGGCCCAGCAAGGGGCGAGGCCTCTTCTACCGCCCCCTATCGGGAGCGTCGCGGCCCCCGCGTGGAGAGGGAGGTGGCGAGGGGCTTCCGGGACCCCCAGCTCAGCTCGGGAAAGACTCGGGCTGGGCAGCGCCGGTCCTGAGACCTACCCCTACCCCACCCAGCGGCCCACGGGCTCACAGAGACTCGGGCGCGAGCGGCTGGGGGGCAGCCCAGGACACTGGGAGGGGGAGGCGCGTGTTTCTGTCCCCGCCCGGCCCGCACCCTGCCCGCACCCCCTGGGCTAGCCTCGGCCACCTGTGGGCTCCTGAGTGGGTCCCCTGGGGTGATGGCGCGACCCCTCCCCATTGCACAGTCAGGCCTTGAGCTCACCCACCACCCCTCACCCCCTCACTCCCTAGCGGCGAGCCTGAGCTCGCTGCTCCCTGCGCCCTGGACGCGCCCACGGGTCAATCCTCCCTCCGTCTGGCTGCCCTCCCCACCCGCCTAGAGTGCTGTCTAGAGCCCCTGTTAAGGCCGGGGGGTCGGCTGCCAGATGTTGTCCCGAGTTATCACTGGAGGGAGGGGCCTTTTCTTCAGGCTTCCGGTCTGGGGTCCAGGTGCCTTCCAACAGGGGAGCATGGAGTTGATCCCCTCCGGGAAAGTGTCCCCAAATGGTGTAGCCAAGAGTGCACTGACCCCTGCTTGGAATGGAATGGGTGGCCTGGGTCTGTGGAGGGTTAGGTGAAGAGTTCCTGGGCCAGGGTTCTTGCACAAGCAGGTGCTGAATGAGTGCATGGTCATTTCAGACAGAGTCCTTCTTTCTGGCGTCAGGGTGGCCCCACACCCCCACTCCCACAGGTGGGCTCTGGGAGGTTGTACTGTGTGTTTGCCAGGGCAGGGAGTGGGAAGCAGGTGTCTGGGGTCCCAGCAGCCTGCTCACTCTGTGTGTGGGGGGGACATCTGCTGTCCTGCTCTGGGTCAGGTCCCCACGAAGCAGGGGGCCTGGACTTTTGGTCTAGCCAGTCCAGCTCCCCCTGCCCTTCCCACTGGGTGTGTTTTCTGAACATACAACTTTCCTCCAGGGATTCACCCGTGACCCACCACACCCTCAGCTGGGTGGGAGCCCCCGCCTCCTGCCTTCCTTGGAATGTGACACCCAGTGTCCTCTGCTTTTGAAAACCCAGACAAAGGCCTAGCTGCTCCCCAAGCCGCCCTGGGAGCCCAGCCAGGGGCTCAGGGGAGCCAGGGCCAGACTTGTCTGCACCACGATCCCCCGCTTGTTTACCTGCTCTGCTCCCTGGGACCAAGTGGAGCCTCTAGGCCTCCTGACCACAGACCCTGGGCAGGGTGTGGCCTTGGGGAGGGGGCTGCCTTGGAGAATGAGAGGTGAAAATCTAGGAAAGTGCCCACCCAGAGCAGAGCGATGAGGGATGTTTTGATCTGTCCCATTGTTTTCTTTCCCACCACCCCTTTCTTTCTCAGTGTGGGTACTGAGGCCCTGGGGAGGGGCAGTACTGCCCCAGGGTCACACAGCACAGGTAGGGTGCCCTGTCCTGTACCTTCTTGGTCACAGGTCAGATATGGTGCCATGTGCCTCCCCCCCCCTCCCCATTAGGTGGATCACTGGCTTTTCTGGGTACAGATGTGGGGTGGAACTTAGGATTACCTGGCTCGAATAGGCGTGAGAGAAAACCTCTTTCCCCAGTGCCTGGGTTGGCGATGGTGAGGAGAGGCTGCACATGTGCTGCCCTGACCGGAACACCTGCCCCGCGCTCATTCCTTGCGCCTGGTCCTTTTCCATGAGGGCAGAGCAGGCTCCGGGCACAGAGGCAACAGCCCCTCGAACAAATCACTCACCTCGTTCCCTTTCCATGGATTTTGCCATCAGAGTCCAGGAGATGGTTATAAGGCTTATGGTGGTGCTGGGAACTTTCTTTTAAAACTAAAATTTAAAAAAGAGAACCTGAAAAAATAAATTTAAGAATTTCACAAAATGTTGTTAAAGGATTAAACCAATTTTCATTCTTTTAAGAATTTAAGGATTAAACATATTTTCATTAGTTTAAGACTTTAAGGATTTATTGAAAAGTAGCAACTGATCACCGAGCTATTGGGATAGATGGCTGATGCTGCAAAGATGGGACAAGGGTGGGGGTGGCAGAGCGGGGACACACTCCTGGTGGGGAGAGCTGGATGCCAGTCCTGCCCTGGGAGGATTTGCTGTGTGGGCCCCCATGACATAGTGCTCCTCTAGGAGCCTCAGGGTTTGGCTGATAAAGTAATAGTATTTTAGCTTAGGGCAGCCATTCTCAAATGTCCAAGCTCTATCCTGGTTGAAGGCAGGGCTCCAGCCCTGGGATAGGAGCTAGAGAGCAGAGATGGGGCAGGACCTTCCCAGATTTCTTCCCACCCTCAGGCCCGGACATCTTTAAGAAGTCTCTGTTGGGTGCTAACTGGATCCTTAATGTTTCTTTCACACTTGCTAATCTCCCTTTTTAATGAGAGACACAGCCAGTTAAAAGGCAGCAATATCCAGTGATAATTGAATAACAAGCTTTCATTTTCATTGTGTCTATTTTTCAGTGTTTTCACTCTGTAGCTGTGGCTTATTTTCCCATTCTTGGTAACAATGAAATGTTTCCTTCTAAAACTAGGGGGTTCGATTCAAACAGTGAGTGATGTGAAGGGAAGGGACAAACAGGTAATACTAGAGGTAGTGGCAGGAACATGGGAATGTGGTTCAAGAAGTGCTGGCATCATTTATTTACTTTAAAATCATTTAGTGAGCACTTGCTGTATGCCTGTACTGAGCACTTGGTCCCTGTGAATTAATTTTCTTCATCTTTACAGCAGCCCTGTAAGGTGGGGAAACTGAGGCATGGAGAGATGATATGACATGCTGGAGGCCACAGCTGATAAGGGGTAGGGCTTGGGTTTGCTGGGCTTTCCTCTTAGCAGCCAGGGTGGGAAGGGAATCTTTGCACCTTCCTATGTCCCAGGGGCGTTGGTCTACAGGGTGCCTAGGTATTCTGGCATCAGCTTTCCAACCTGGTTGGTAGCCTTGGCTCCTGGGGGCATCCGCCCCTGTGCGCACGCACACACACCCGACCTCTTCTGTGACTGCTGATTTGAGAGTAGGGCATGGAAAGGGAGTGTCCTGACTCCTTATGAGAATGGGTATGCCACTCACCTTCCCTGGGCCTCACTTTTCACATTTGGTGAGTGGAGATGTGAACCTACCTAGCCCCCTCCCAGGTGGGGCACAGTTAGGAGTGGGTGCCATAAGGACTTGGATCTTGTAATACCAACCCCAAATGAGATCTACCCTCAAGGGTCTCAGATTTTGATGCTGGCAAATAGGTTGATGTTCTGAAAAAAAAAAAAAAAGAAAAGAAAATTCACATCACCTCTTTCCAAGTCTGGGACCCTGCTCCTGTCCATCCTTCCTCCACCAAGGAAGTGTCTTATCCATTCATTTGAGAAACACTCCCTCCTGACCATTCATTCTAGCCCATGCTGGATCAGAAGGCCTGGGGCAGCCCCTGGACGATTTCCTCTGAGGTGTAGAGTAAGGTTTTCAGTCCTTTCCATCATGGATGGACCTTTTCTGTGAAAGATATTTAAGGGTTTGCCCAGTAGACAGAAGGGAGCACCTGGTAGAAAAGAGTGGCCTGTGCATTTCTGCTACAGGTGGGAAAGGATTGGGAGAAGGGAGCACTCTTTGGTTTGTGCTCTTGGGGCTAGGTCCTTATAGTCCTCGAGTGCCCAGCTGGGGACCATGGGGAGCCATGGATGGTGTCTGAGCAGGGGAGAAGTGAGAGCTGATGCCAGGCACCAGAAGAGACTGTTGCAGGTGAGGGGCCAGATTGGTGAGGAGCTAGTCAGGATTTAGTCTAGACGGGGCAAGTGAGGGCAGCTCAGAGACAAGTGCCAAAGTCAGGGGAGCAGGACCCCATGTCTGGGTGGGCGTAGACCTGATTTCAGAGGTTTTTGGTTTTTAAAAAAATATATTTCATTGATTTTTTACAGAGAGGAAGGGAGAGTGGTAGAGCGTTAGAAACATCGATGAGAGAGAAACATCAATCAGCTACCTCCTGCACACCCTCCTACTGGGGATGTGCCCACAACCAAGGTACATGCCCTTAACCAGAATCGAATCTGGGACCCTTGAGTCCACAGGCCGATGCTCTATCCACTGAGCCAAACCAGTCAGGGCTGATTTCAGAGTTTTGTGGTGTCAGAGCCATGCACAGGGCCAGGCTGTCCTGGTCAGAGAGAGATGGCCCAGTCCCTGGATGTGCGGAGAGGCTAGAAGGTGCCCTGGCCACGCTGCCAGAGGGTCTCTGCAGCATAAGATGGCTAAGTAGAGGTCTTGAGTCCAACGAGTGTGAAATTGGGCTGGGATATCTATCTCCTGCCCAAGGGTTTCAAGCAAGAATTCAGGGACGGTCAAAGCCCGTCTCTGGGACAGTATGGATTGGGCTGAAAATTGAGAGGTAGAAACCAAGCCAGGCCTTGTGGTGGGCAGATTAGGTAAGGACCAAAGTGAGGCCAGGCTGCGTGGGAGTCACTGCATGGACAAGGTTAGTGGTGGGACGGGGCCACGCCTCGGAGCCCAGCTTGGGTGAGCAGAGAGGGTGGGGGTCAGTGATGTGGGGGCATTGAAGGCCGAGTGAAGGAAAGGGGCTTGGCAGAGGGCTTGCAGGGAATGAAAAGGTGATGTCCTAGTCAGTTTGTGTTCAAATCTTTTTGATTGTGGAGAGTCTCAGGACAGGGCCAGCAGGGCAGGACCTGTGCTCTGACCCTGGCCTGGCCCTTGGTGAGAGGGTCAGCATTTCTGCTATATAAAGGTATATATTTATGTTTACCAGCTTTATTTATCATTCATACACCACACAATCCACCCCCCTAAAGAGTACAATTCAGTGGTTTCAGCACATCTATAGAGCTGTACAACCATCACCTCTAATTCCAGAACATTCCATCAGCCCTAAAACAGGCCCCATCCCCTTTTGCAGGCACCCCCATCCCCCTACCCCCTAGCCCTTGGCAACCACTAACCCACTGTCTCTGGAATGTGCCTGTTCTGGACATTTCACATAAATGGAATCACATATTATGTGGCATTTTGTGTCTGGCTTCTTCCACTGAGCATCACAAGTTCAAGGTTCATCCACATTGTATCGGCGCTTCACTTCTTTTCATGGCTGAGTAATATTCAGTCGAGTGGATGGACCATGTTGTGTTTATCCATTTATCATTGGTGGATGTTTGGGCTGTTTTATATATTAATTTGTACAGTCACTTCCAAGGTAGTCAGTACCTGTCCCTTGTCCTCTGTTATATGTGGGCAACCCAGATCCTGTTTTAGATCAATGTGACAGTGTTTCTTTAAAAGGAAAAAAATGGAGGTGGTCATAAGACAGGTGGTCAGTCCAGGGGGTAGCAGGAATGTGAAGAGGGGAGGGGAACCTTTAGGTGGGGCCTCCTCTGAAAATGGAAATACCCTAATTGACTTGCTGGCACAGTGAATATTTATTGAGAACCTGCTGTATCCTGGGTGCTGGGTACATGGCAGGGACAAAAAGAGACAGTTACTGTCCTCGTGAGGAAATAAGAAACAAAATAAGTAAAGATCCAGGGTGTTGCATGAGGGTGAGAGCTGGTAGGGGCATTGGGGGGTCCAGGGGCTGAACCTAAGTAGGGAGATCAGAGGAAGCCTAAATAAGGTGATGTCTGAAGAAAGCCCTAAGGCCGTAGTCGGCAAACTGCAGCTCTGGAGCCACATGCTGCTCTTTGGCCCCTTGAGTGTGGCTCCTCCACAAAATACCACGGCCTGGGCGAGTCTATTTTGAAGAAGTGGAATTAGAAGAAGTTTAAGTTTAAAAAAGTTGGCTCTCAAAAGAAATTTCAATCGTTGTACTGTTGATATTTGGCTCTGTTGACTACTGAGTTTGCCGACCGCTGCCCTAAGGGAACGAGTGAGGCCTGCGGATGCAGGGACAGCCTGCGCCAGGCAGAGGACACAGCCAGTGCAAAGGCCCTGGGTTGTAACGTGCTTTGGATATCTGAGTGTAACGTGCTTTGGATGTCTGAGTGTGGCTGGAGTTGAGTGAGGGGTGGGCAGGAACCATGGGTCTTTGGGGTTGGTCTCTGCAGCTGGATTTGCCTTGGCCCCTGGGGAAGGCCTCTGTCTATATTGCCTCTATTCATGCTTCACTGCCCTCCTGTTGAAGGGCCCAGGGCAGGGTCCTGCTCTTCTTGCTCTCTGCCCCAGGTTAATAGGCAACAGGTTTGCTCCTCTAGGTTTGTGTCCTGCTCTGACCTCAGTCTCCACCCTGGGGGTGATGTCTCTCTGCCTTAAACCTCCTAGGCAGCTAATGCCTCATGGGCTGTCCACCCCATTAGTGACAGTAGTGGTCCTGGGAGTCACTGGAGGAGGGGAGGAGACCCAGGAAGGCTTGCTGGAAGAGGGGACTGGGCTTGAGCAGAGCCTGGAGGTGGTGGAGGGAGAGGGGAGGCCGAGGGAGCTGATGAGGAGTGATGGGTAAACTGGAGGGTTGAAAGGCTGAGGTGTTCTCAGGGTGACAGAGCTGGGGAGGGTTTGGGGACAGGAAGGTGCTGGGCAGACAAAGGACCCACAGCTGGGAACCAGCGAGTGGAATGGGGACTTTCCCCCTCTTCATCCCCCCTCCTCCAATGAGGGAAAGGGCCCATTGGGCCACAGGACTCCCTCTCTCACCCCCACCTCCCAGCCCGCGTGACTCTGCCCCACCCTCCCCTCATGGCCAAGGTTGTTGTCAGCTGTTTCCTTTCAATTAACACAGGAATGTTCCAGCGCTGGGCTTTGAGCCTGCCTGGGCCAGGACCCCCTCATTCTGGCTGGAGCTGCCCAGGCGTAGGCTCTTGGAAGAACTAGTGCGATCCCCACACCCACCTCGCGTCTGCCTGTTCTGCCCGCTGGGTGACCTTGGGCCCATTGCATAACCTCTCTGGTCTTTAAAAAATAAACTCCCAGCAAAGCTGGGGCCTCTGCCCGGCCCATTGGGTTTGGGCCTCGTTAGCTCATCCTCTGGGGCCAGGATTATCTCACGCGCTCACGACCGACACCCTCTCCTTGTCCTGAGCCGCCCACATTGTCTCTTGAGCCCAGAATTTGCTCCAAGCGCCATAAAAATAATCGCGCAGGGACTGGAGCCTTCGTAGCGCCGAGGGTGGGCGTCCAGGCAGAGGGCGTGTCCCTCCACCAGCAGTTGCTAGCTGTGGCCCATTGCGAAGCGCAGTCAGCGGAGGCTCAGAGACGCCTGCGACTCCTCCCGCCCCCCTGTGTTAAGCCAGGGAGAGGGGGCAGCTGCCACGCAGTTCTAAATCCTCCCCTTGTGTTTTAGCCAAAACTGAGCTTCTCCACCCAGCCTTTCAGATCTTTTGTGATCTGGCCTCTGCTTTCCTCACTGAGCCCTAGAGGGCATTTCAACCATCCCACTGCCCCCCCCACCCCCACCCCGCCCTGCCAGACCTCCGGGAGACTCCCTACTCCTTGAGCTCCGGAGTGCGCTTGCGTGAGCGCAGGTCCCACTGTCCCCACTGAGCAGCTTCATTTCATCCACTGATAAAATGGGTATAAGAGCCATCAGGAGGATGGGCACATAGCATGTGTCATTTACAGACTTCCCTCCTCCCCAGCCTCAGTTTCCCCTCCTGTTAGATGAGGCTGGGACCGGCCTGGAAGGTGGGGAGCGCCCGGGAAGGGGTTCTTATTTATAGCTGTTTCACGAGAGTTCTATGGCCTTACTTTGTTCTATTTTTCTCACTTATAATGCTGAACATTATCTTGGCTACCTCGCGCCCGGGGCGGGTCCAGTCCCTTTCGGGGTAGGAGCCCCTCCCTGGGCGGGTGCCCCTGGACCCAAGATGGGACTCCACCCCCAAGCAGTGGGGGGCGGGGTAGACGCAGTTACCTCTGGGCTGGGGGCGGGAGATGCGCGGCGGGCCCACACCCTCTTGCAGGCCTCCGAGTTGCCTTGGGGATGGCGCGGTTGCCAGGGCAACCGCCTTCCACGGGCCTGCCATCCATCACCAGGAGGCAGAGGCGCCCCCAGGCCCGGGGAGGGGCCATGAGAAGGGTGCACAGCCTGCGCCCCTTGGGCTGTGACAGGGACGGGAATGGGGAGGGATGAAAATTCTCTTCCTGCCCACCTGACCTTCCCCTGCCCTGGCTCGGCCAGCAGGGACAGGCCGCCTAAGGAAGGACACTACCTGCCTTGTCTGCAGCCTGTGGAGCTAGCCTCACAGCTGTCCCTGTGTCCTTGTGTCCGGTCTGAATGACCACCTGCCCACCATGGTAGAAACATGGCTGGCCCCTCTGGCCAGCAGGCCCTGCGTGCCCTGGGGTCTCACCTGCTATATGGCCCCTCCCCAGCTCCGTCTCCTTCTGGAGGGATCCCTGGAGGCTTGATTGGAGCTGGGAAAGGGATGGCTGGCGCGCGCGTGTGTGTGTGTGTGTGTGGGGGGGGGGGGGGGGGGTCCAGAGCTGGGCAGTTGTGTTTGAACCTGAGCTCTTCCCCTTCGTAGCTGTGTGACTTTGGGCAAAGAACTTGCCCTCTCTGGGCTTAGTTTCCAGCATGGGAAGAGCATACCATGCAGAGGGAACAAACACGTGCAAAGGCCTTGAGGTAGGAATGGCCTTGGTGTAGAGGAGGCACAGCTAAGAGGTCCTGCTAGCTGGAACAGTGAGGAAGGAGAAGAGGGGGTGAGGGCAGGTAAGTGGGTGGGGGTTGGGTTATGCTGGTTTCATCATTTCTCTCAAGGGGTGATGGGAGCCAGGGAGACTTAGAGCAGGAGCATGACAGGGTCTGATTCTCCTTTTGAGATGCTGCCTCTGGTTAGGGGGTGGAGAGAGGCTGTCTGGTGCCAGGGAGCTGGCAGGTAGTGGTAGAGTTCTGGGCTGTGGTGGGAAATGTGGGGTTTGTGAGAAGTGAGGGGATGGGAACACAGGGTGGCACCCTGCCTCATCACACAGGGCAGTGGGGCAGACCCAGAAACCTAGCTAATCTGGCCCTTCAGGAAGGGCCTGTGAGCTGAGTAGTTGGATCAAGCTTTTCCTGAACTCCATCCAGCGGAGCAGCTTTTCCTGAGAAAGGAGAGAGGGAAGTCACAGAGGGTGCAGCTGATGCTGCTGCGGCCCTAGGTGGCCGGGGCGGGGGGGGCGTGGAGGGGAGGGAGGTAGAGGGTGGGCAGGTGCCACCCGCCAGGAAGGGAAGAGTTCAGTGGGGTCACCTGGCTGGGGCGTGGGAGCCAGATGACTTCAGAGGTCTCAGTGAGGCCAGGAAACTGAAGCTGAGTAGGACAGGCGGACGGGGCACTGTGGTCCAGGGTAGATCACCCCAAGGGCACCTGGGCGGGACTGGGGGCAGGGCTCTGGCCCAGGGTGAGAGCCCAGTACACTGTGTGATTTGAGCCTGTTTCCCTGCTGAACCACAAGGGAAGGGGGGGCTTGACAGGAAGGTGTAGAGCTGGGTGTCTGCTCCAACTATCCATGTGGGTAAACTGAGACCCAGAGGGGCAGATGGTCTTTGGAGACCACAGGGTGGTTCTGGGCTCTGATACAAGGCCAAGAGGTGCTGGGGTGGCAATAGAACCAAAGAACAGTCTGTAATTTCAGTCCCTGTGAAGATAAGGGGCTTTGGGCAGGGAAGGGGGACAGATCCCACTGCCACCACTGTGCCCAACTGGCCCTGGCCTGGGCCCAAGACTGGGCCTCCTGTCCACGCCTCCCAGCCTCCCTAAGGGGCCCTGGGAGCATTTGGGATTTGGGGCAGAGGTCAAGAACCACCCACCCCAGGACTGGAGAATGCTCCATAGGCGGGAGGGTGAGCAGGGGCTGTCCTGATCTGTCTTCCGGTCTGGGCAAGGAGGTGAGACAGCTTGTCTTGAAACACCCTTCAGCCTTTGATTCCTGGTGAACCCCTATCTGTCCTTTACAGCCCAGCCTCCCCAACCCTTCCTGGGGCTTTAGACAGAGCCTCGCCACCCCCCTCCCCTCTCTTGGTACTGCCCTGAAGGGAAGGCAGGAGGATCTGTGGGGAGAATTAATGAGGTAATAAGGCTGGATAGAGAGAATGGTGCTGCCTCCGAGGGGGGCAGGTCCTGCTTTACAGAAGGGACACTCGGGAAGGCCGGTCAAGCCTCTGGCCACCATCACCCAGCTGGAAGACCAGTGTGGGGATCTGAACCAGATCTGCTGAAAGTAGGGGTGGGGTGTACCCCTGGCTTGACCTTGTCTGTCTCCCCCCTTCCCCAGGGTCGTGGCCAGGGAGACCACATTCCAGCAGGAGCGGCTGCAGGCCATTGCAGTGAGTTCTTCCTAACCCTTGGATGGTGTGGCCAGCGGGGGGACCTGGGATCTCATGGGCTCCTACACTCAGCGCAGGGACCCTGTGACTCAGTGGTGCCTGCTGGTGCTTCCCCACAGACAAAAGCCTCCTTAATCCTTGGAATGTGGAATCTTAGACCACTAGCCGTCTTAGAGCCCCTTAAAGGTGGGGAAACTGAGGCATGGTAGAATCCTGCCCTTATTTATGTCCAGGCTGGGGGAATGGGCTGGTCGGGGGGCAGGTCGGAGGTCAGTGGGCCAAGTGGGTGCCATTTACAGAAAAAACAGGCTCTTTGTGGCCAGAGCCTTGGGTGGGTTGGTGAGGTCTTTGTGGTGCTCCTGCCTGGTCCTGTCCCCATCCCGTCCATCTGTCCATCAGGAGAAACGGAAGAAGCAGGCAGAGATTGAGAACAAGCGGCGGCAGCTGGAGGACGACCGGCGGCAGCTGCAGCATCTGAAGGTACCGGGCATCGGGCTAGCCCTCCAGAGCCTGGCCTTGGCAGAGGGGCGGGAGGGGGCGGCAGTGCCCAGAGACCCCAAGTCTCAGTCGAATATGGGGTTGGGAGAGCAGGAAAGCTGAAGTGACCCTGATCCAGACTCTGACCCTGATTTCGACCCGCCTCCTGCTGCCCCTAGTCCAAGGCGTTGCGGGAACGATGGCTGCTGGAGGGGACTCCGTCCTCTGCCTCAGAGGGGGACAAAGACATGAAGAGACAGATGCAGGAGGATGAGCAGAAGGCCCGGCACCTGGAGGAATCCATCTCCAGGTGGGTGGGGAGCCCCTGCACAAAGTCTGGGTGTTGGAACCCTGAGCAGTGGGCCCTGAGGAGTAGGATGGGGTTTGGCCACCTTGCTCCGTGTGTGTGTGTGTGTGTGTGTGTGTGTGTGTGTGCACGCTGGGAGCAGGGAGACCCCCACATGCTGGATATGGGGGTGCACAGGCTTTGATGCCACACCTCAGTACTTTAATAGGGAAGTGTAACTGGGCTTAAGGTGGCTGAGGAAGGCAATGTGGGCTGTCGGGGGCATCGGCTGCCCTGCTCGACCCCTCCCTTCTATCGACACTCCAGCAAAGCAGGTGCAGGAGGTACTCGGAGTCAGGGCGGATCCCTGAGTCCCTGAGGATGGGAGTTGCCAGCAGTGGCCTCCTCAGGGGCTTCCTGGCGCCAGCCCAGCCAACGAGCTCTTCCCGGCTACGATCTAATGGAGGCCGCAGAGGCACTGGCAGCTGGGCCTGCAGGAAGGCCGGGAGGGGCAGGCTGGGGAAAGTGACCATCCCCCCTGGGCTGGGACAAAAGGCCCAGAATTTCCGGGCAGGCGAGAGGCCCAGGCTCAGCTCCAGGGTAGCAGGGTCAGGGTGGAGGGAAATGACAGCCAACATTCCAAATGTCCACTTGGCCAAGGAAAGGCTGAGAGGCATGAGACCTGCCCAGGTCCCATAGCACACTGGGCCATCACCCCACAGAAGCTGGCCCTATAGTGGGCACTTAGGATCCTGTCCTGATGTGTTTGGTTTGGAAGAAAGTGGGCCGGGATTTCCCTCCCTAGGCCTCAGTTTCCTGCCTGTGAACAGAGAAGGCAGAAGTCCTCCTGTGCATCTTAATTCTTTTTCTTAAGTATATCTTTATTGATTTCAGAGAGGAAGGGAGAGGGAGAGATAGAAATATCAACGATGAGAGAGAATCATCAATTGGCTGCCTCCTGCACGCCCCCACTGGGGATTGAGCCCACAATCTGGGCATGTGCCCTGACCAGGAATTGAACTCTGACATCCTGTTTCATAGGTCAAAGCTCAATCACTGAGCTATGCCAGCCAGGCTGTGCACCTTAATTCTAACAGACATTAAGCTGAGGGCTGAGACAGGTCTATGTAGAGACAGTCAGGACTGACCAGCACATGCTGGGTGGGGTGGAAAGTCAGTGGAAATTGCTGGCCACTGAAATTACTGGCTGGACAAGATGGACTTCTTTACATCCCACCTTGTTGAGTGCAGCCCTGGGGTAAGGAGGGACCCGCTTGAACCCTACTGTGAGTTTAGCACATGCTGAGTGCTGTGGAGGGGCCTTGGCTTTCTCCTTCTCAGAATAGCTCCACGGTGGCTCTACCAGCCGAATTTTGCCCATTTGGTGTCCCCTGACTGGACACCTCCTCCAGGAAGCCCTCCAGGCTGACCCAAGCTGGTCCATCCTGTTGACATGGGCTCATTTTGCTAGAGGGCTGCACTCATCCTGGGTGGGGACAGCTGGGCAGGATTTAATATACCAGCGTTGTTTTCACGGGTTTATGTTTAGTTATCTTCTGATACTTGGAAAGTGACATGTTTTTTCCAGTTTTCCTGTAGAGATAAAGCTTCCTGTAAAAATAAATGTATTTGAGTGGGGGGAAAAGGAGAGTCAGTTGGAAGCAAATGAAGTCAGCAATGGCATGGGTGATGAAAGGACCGAGCAGCCTGGGTTCAGGTTCCAGCTCTGCTGGCTACGTGCATTCTTCACTCTGCCTCGGTTTCCCCAATCATGAGGGGAAGTGACAGGAATACCTCACAGAGTGTTAAGAAGCATCGAAGCCAAAGAGTCCCCTTATGGAAAGTGCCCAGAATGGTGCTGGGCATGCGGAAGGGCCTGGTGAGGGCTGTCACTGTGCCCTCTCCCCAGGCTGGAGCAGGAGATTGAGGTGCTGGAGAATGCAGACGCACGCCCAGCCACCGCCAAGGAGAACGTGGCAGCCCCCAGCCCAGCCAAGGAGACCCAGAAGACAGAGGTGGTACTGAATTCTCAGCAGGTAAGGAGATCCCAAGGGCCCCACCCCTGCCGGCCCCAGAGTGGAACACATCCCTGCTGTGGCCAGATTTTAGAGCTTGCATTCAAACCTCATGCCCTGGCCAGTTTGGCTCAGTGGATAGAGTGTTGGCCTGTGGACCGAAGGGTCCTGGGTTCGATACTGGTCAAGGGCAAGTACCTAGGTCGCTCCTCCCTGGCCTGGCCCTCACCGGGGCATGTGCAGGAGGCAACCAATCGATGAGTTTCTCTCAGATGGTATTTCTCTCTGTCTTTCCCTCTCTCTTCCACCCCTCTCTCTTCTACTCCCTAAAAATCAGTGGAAAAATAGCCGTGGGTGAGGATTAAAAACAACAACAACAACGAACTATTCTCAGCCTGCCACTTCCCAGCCATGTGACCTGGGACACCTGGCTTTGCCTCTCTGGGCCTTGGTTTCCCCACCCATAAGAGCACCCACGTGCTGGGGATGTCACAAGGGTTAAATGAATCCATGGAAGATAAACACTTCATACAAGATCTGACACTTAAGGAGCTTTCCACGAATGCCACCCCCTTCTCATCTTTGTCATTACTTTTATTGAGCACCTGTGCATGCTTGGTCCATTTGACAGAAGACAGTGTCCCCATTTGATGGGAGACAAAAACTGAGGCCCAGAGAGATTGAGAGAGGGATTCAAGGATATACAGTGAGGAGCGGTGTTTATTGGACTTAGCTATTGATTTTAGGGCCCGATGTCCATACCAGGTTCTATTGATACCAGACCCTGGAACAGTGGGCCCCAAGCTTGTGGTCACTGCAATACATTCATGCAAATCCAGGAGTCTCCCAGCCACATTTGTGCTTAGGACCCAAGGGGACTATGGGACCTGCTTCCTTTCCCCCTACCAATCCTTGTTATCCTCACCCCAGATGCCCAAGGAGGCATCTGATTCATGGGGGGGTAGGGGGGGGGCTGGGCAAGCTTCTGGGAAGGAAGTGGGCTTTGAAGGTTGAGTAGGAGTTCTCCAGGTGCAGTCTCAAGATGAGAGGGGGCTTTCAGTGAGATTGATTGAGCGTAGACTGTTGGCATGGTCCCTGCCCTCATGATGTCCATATTCTGGGGGTAAGGGGGCAAAGACAGAAACTGGCTGGGAAAAAAAAGGAAATAAAGAAACACTGGCCGGGCAGATCATATACAGTATTAACTAACTTGAGAGATTGCAGTGTGTTTGGGGGACTGCCTTTGGATTGGGTGGTCAGGGGGCTGAGGGAGGAGCCAGACAAGAGAAATCCAGGGAACGGCCTTCCTAGGTAGAGGGGACACACAAAGGCCCTCCCTAGAACAGGAATGTGTCCACGGAACTATGAGGAGGCCAGGGAAGCCAGCCGGAGATGGAGGAAGGAGAGGCTGGTGGGCACAGGTCTGCTTACACAGAGCCCAGGGCATTGTCAAAAAGGATTCTGGGGCACTAGGGAGCCACTGATACTGCTGAGCTGGGCAGGGACATCTGGCTGTCAGGGCTGTGGGTGGGGGATGGGTCCAGAAGGAGATAGCACCTGAGGTGGGGTCACGGCTGAGTCAGACCTTCCCAGGCTCCTACCCCCATGGGTGGGGCCCTGGTTTGTGGGAGGGGGACATGGGCACCACTAACTCCTCTCCGTTTTTTCTTACAGACCCCAGTGGGCACACCCAAAGGTATGCTTCTGGAAGGGACTGCTGAGCCTCAGCACTCTGCTGTCCAGAGTGGGGATGGTGTAGTGGGGGAGAGTGCCTTGTTGCTAAGAAGTAACAATAATGGCAACAAGACTGTTATTGCTACTATTCCCAAGGAGCCCGACTTGGAGCCTGGCCCCAAGCCCTCATCATCATTGCGTTTAGTTTTCACAACATCCCTGGGGTGGAGTGGCAGCAGTACTCCCCACACAGCACCCCGTTATAGATGAGGAAACCAAGGCCTTGCAGGGCTGTGACTGGGTGAGGTCTTAGCCTTGGAGTTGATGCTGTGGGTCCATCCTGTCCACTTGAGGGTGTCTGGCCTTGGCTGACCCTCTCTGTCCACTTGCTCTGGCACGTGATGTGTGTGTGTGCCTTGGTTTCACATCTATAAAATGGTATCTGTGGGGATGAGAATTCAGAGAGGCTCGTGGGGAGAACAAGGTCCCCACTGTCCTGGAGATCAGGGACCATTTAAAAGAACAAGAGTCCAGGAAACAGATTAAAAAAAAAAAAAAGCCCAAAATTTGAACTCTGGAACCCATTTTATTCCCCCCCAAATTATTATAGGTATAATATACACATTTGCAAACATTTGACATGTATATGCTTAGGTATAAATATAATAGTTAATTAAATATATTAATTATATTAAAATTATTTAATATAAATTATATTTTTAAACTATACATTAAACTTGTCTACTTTCCTATGGGGAGTATGGAAGGAGAATCACCAGCTAGAAATGAAGGTGGTGGCCAGAAGTGTCTTGGCCTGATTTCTTTTGTGTTAATTATTCATAAGGAGAGTCTCCTTGTCTTACTGGGGAATTAAAAATTTATAATTAAAAAAAATCTACGCAGGCTTCTCAGGGATTTTGTGAAAATCACTTGGGCCGAGAGACAGGAAATGGACTGTGGGCTGGTGTGTGTTCTGTGAGGGGAGGGGTTCCATGTGTGCCTGGGAGTTGGGGCATGTCGAGTGGTCCGGGTGTGTGCGTGCCAGGGGAGGGGCCAGGTATCTGGGCAAGTGTGCCTAGGAGGTGTCCGTGTGTCTGGGGGACGTCAGATGTCTGGGGGGTTGTCCTGGTGTCTTGGGGGTCTGTATCATCATCTCTCCTCTGACCCTCACCTCTCTTTTCACTCTTTGTTCCCGAAGCAGCGAAGCCAGTCTCCAACACCCCTGTGAGGACGGTGGAAGGCTCCACCATGATGAAGGCAGGTAGGTCAGCCCCCAGCCTCGGGCCCCACGTCCAGCTGCTGTCCTGGGCCGAGTGTCGGGCCCTGGGGAGCCTGTGGTAATGGGGGTGATGGATGGACCAAGGCTGTAGCTCCAAGCCTGGGGTAAGGCCTGGCCGATGCCTCTGCTTTGGCTCCTTGGTCACATGCCGGTCCAGCTTCCCTAAGAAGATGGGCCCCCTTGCATGGCTGCTCTAACCCGTTACTTTCTCACAGCTTCCATCCCCTTAACCACGCCACTCGCTCCCGGAGCCCCGAAGGGGTGGCACACATGTTCAAACACACGCATAAGCCGTAAATCCTCCTCCTCCACATGCAGGCTGCCTCAGGGAGGGCGTGAGTGCCCTGTCCCTGGAGATGACCAAGCTGGGCCTCAGGCATGCCTTCTAGGAAGCAGGAAGAGACAGGGTTAGTGCTAAGCATTCTACAAAGTCAGGTTCAAATCCCTGCTCTGCCCCCCCAACACCTGGCACCTGAGTCTCCACCCGCGGGAGTGGTGGACTTGCAGTGACCTCACACCTAAGGCCTGGCAGGGAACCACAAAATTCATAGAAGTCACAGAACCTTCTTGCTACTCCTGCTGTTATTGGGGTGAGACGGAAGGCGAAGACCCTCTTAGGGGCAGGGTGGCTGGTATGTAACAGCACTTGGAAGGCAAAGGCAGCAGCAGAGGTCCAGGGTCTCCTGCAGGGTCCAAGTGGAGTTCTGACCCAGCGAGCAGGAGGCAGAGGGTACTATTTTCCAGAGAAGAAGGGGGTATCTTCAGGGCTTCTGTGCCAGCTAGGTAACCCCCGAGGCCAGCACTTGTCCCCTCAGTTGGCAATCTCGTGCAGTGTACGTTCCGTCCAACTCTGTGTCTGCAGATGGGGGTGTTAGGCTGTGTGGGGACATGAGATTAAGTAACATTGATTCATTCTTTCAACAAGTGCTTATTGAGCCCCTGCTGAGTGACAGCCTGGGGGAGCTGGTATACTGATGGGTCCACAGCCCATAAAATTAATTTACAGAGAAAATAAGGCAGACCATGAGGAGTTGGAGAGGGGACAGTTTTAATAAGAGGGTTCAGGAGAGGCCAAAGTTAGGAGGTGACATTTGAGCAAGGACCCAAAAGAAGTGAGGAAACAAGGCATGCAGATATGGGGGCTGGGGGGAGGGGTGTAAATGTGGTCCAGGTGGAGGGCCCTGCACATGCAAAGGCCCTGAGACTGGTATGCTGTGTTGTAGCAGTGGAATAAGTGAGGGAGAGGGACGAACTGAGGGCATGGAGGTGACAGCCAGATCTTACAGGGTCCTGTTGACATGGGAGCCAGGGAAGGCCCTGGGCAGAGCAGGGATGTACCCACTGGGTGCTCACTGGCGTCCTCTGGTGGCTGAGGGAGGCCAAGGCCAAACCTGACTCTAGTTCTCTTAGGTGCCCTCTGGTGGCTTTAGGGAGAACAGACTGTGGGTTGCAGAGGGCGTGAGAAGTGTTCTGATGGACAGAGTAGAGGGTGAGAGAGGGAGAGGTGGGAGCTGCTCTTACTGGGGCAGCAAGACCCAGGAGGGCAGGTGTGAGGGCCAGATTGGGAGGCACTCTTGGACGTGGTGATTCCCATGGATAGGGTGGAGGGAGGCAGTGTGATACTGGATTTTGGGGTGAGGTCCTTGGGGGTCAGTGCCAGGACTCATTCTCCCCGTGTAGTGTTGTGGTAATGAGTTCCACAGAACGTGGGTGAGATGCTGGGCATGGAATAGTGGCCCTATGGGGTAATGACATTCACTTGTTTTGAGAGGAAATGATCCATTCTTCATAGAGGTAGGTGACGACAGATTCCATAGTCGACTAAAGAGAGGGGTGGACAGATAATGCGGGGGTCTGGCCTGTTAACCCAAGTTCCTGTTGTAGCTGAGACCCTGGGCAAGGCAGCCCTCCTTCTACACACTCTCTCCTCGGAGCAAAGAGGATAGTTTAAGGCTTCCCAGATAGGGTGGGGAGGCAAGGATGGGCCTCGTGTGGAGCGCAGGAATACAGACCTGCGGCCAGGGCACTGGGGAGCCACAGAAGGATGTTAAGCTGGAGAGGTCTGCGCTTAAGGTGTCCCTGCTGCTTGGCTCTGTGCTGCCAGCTCCCTTCCCTGGCTTGGCTGCAGCCCAGCGGGGGGCACTTGGGCGGGTGGCCATGGCATAACCCGTGCCTCTCGTGCCAGCCATGTACTCGGTTGAGATCACAGTGGAGAAGGACAAGGTGACCGGGGAGACCCGGGTGCTGTCCAGCACCACCTCGCTCCCTCGGGAGCCGCTCCTTCAGGGCGTCAAGGTCTACGAGGACGAGACCAAAGGTACGAGACCCCCACTCCCTGCCCCAAACCCCCTCTCACTGCCTGAGCCAGAGCCTGACCCCCATCTGACTTGACAGGGATGTCTTTCAGGGACAGGGCCTCAGCCTGCTCAGTGGCTTAGAGCTTGAACCCATGGCCCAGTTCTTCTTTCATTGCCTTGAAGGCTGACTAAACACCAGGTGCCAGACTGGGCCTGGGAAGCAAATCCCCAGTGGGTGGGACTCCCTGGTCAGTGAGCCAAGCCCTTCAATCCTGAGCTCACAAATAACTTGTTTAAATAATTACTGTTGTGATAGAGACTACAAAAAGTCCCAGAGATAGAGGAGGCCATGAGCTGGTCAGGCAGGAGGGGGCCAGGGAAGGATGTTCAGGGGAGGTAAACAGGAGCTTATTGGATGCACAGCACCGTGTAGGGCAGTGGTCGGTAAACTGGCTCGCGAGCCGCGGTTTGCTGCTCTGTTGACTAATGAGTTTGCCGACCACTGACCTAGACTCTCGATTCCAACAATTACAGGCTGTTGTTGTTCCTTGTGATTAAACCCCTATCCAGTGGTCGGCAAACTCCTTAGTCAACAGAGCGGCAAACCACGGTTCGCGAGCCGCAGTTTGCCGACCACTGGTGTAGGGGACACAGTGCATCTGTTGTTAGAGGCCACAGCACGTGCAAAGGCCCTGAGGTGGGATGCAGTTTGTTGTACCAGAGGAACTGAGAAGAGCCTATAGACTGACACAGAGTGGAGGGAGGAAACTAGAGAATTTTGGGAGGGGTGAGCAGGCAATGAGATATGATTTGTTTGTTAGCGTCCCCCTGGTGACTGGGAGGGGAACAGGCTGTGGGAGACACCCACTAGGAAGACTAGAACACAGAGGAGCAGGGGAGCTGGGGCAAAAGGCCTAAGTCCGTGTGTGTGTGAGAATATAATTCATTTACCATCAAATTCACTCTTATTTAAATAAGGAAAATGTCTATTTAAACTGTACACTCCATCAGTATTTACAGAGCAGTTTCTCTTTTCTAAAAAAGTATATTTTATTGACTTCAGAGAGAGGGAGAGGAAGAGAGAGAGAGAGAAACATCAATGATGAGAGAGAATCATTGATCGGCTGCCTCTTGCACACCCCCTACTGGGAATCAATCCCACAACCCAGGCATGCGCCCTGACTGGGAATTGAACAGCAACCTCCTGGTTCACAGGGCGATGCTCAACCACTGAGCCACACTGGTCAGGCCACAGAGCAGTTTCTTAAGCATCTTTGTTCACTTTTGGCACAAGCGGTAGGATATACGTAAAGGGCCCTGGGGAGGGGGAGTTCTGGCAACATTTTTGTGATCCTAGTAAAAGAAAAAAATCCACGTAAGTAAACAAAATGTTTTAAGAAGACATGTTAAAAGGCACATTAAAAAATCAAGCAGTGCTCGTTCGGCAGCACATGTGCTAAAAAAACATTTTAAAAAATTTGGAACGATACAGAGAAGATGATCATGGCCCCTGCGCAAGGATGACACGCACATTCGTGAAGCGTTCCATATTAAAAAAAAAAAAAATCAAGGCAAACATTAGCTTTCTTGAGGGAATGGAGTTCACAGGACCAGTCCCCTGAGCCAAGTATAAGGTGAATACAATTCAGCTCTAGAGCCCATTAGCACGTCCACAAACATTTCCCTTGTAAGGAAATGCTATATAAAGTGCTCAGTGCACAATTCAGTGGGTTTGGGTATATTCACCACGTTGTACACCCTCACTAATTCCAGAACATTTTTGTTCCTCAAACAAAAACCCCATCATTGCCCACCTCTCAGCCCTTGACAACACTGACCCACTTCCTGTCCCCGTGGATGTGCCTGTCCTGGGCATTTCACATGAATGGAATCGCACACTGCGTGGCTTTGTGTCTGGGTTCTCTTACGAAGCATCATGTTTTTAAGGTCCATCCATGTTCACATCCTATGACTGAATGATATTCCCTTGTTTGTATGGACCACATTAGGCTTATCTAGCCATCCGTGGATGGACATTTAGGTTGTTTCCACCTTATGGTTTTATAAGTTTGTGTGAGTGAATGATTTCATTTCTCTTGGGAAAATACCTAGGAGTGGAATTGCTGGGTCATATGGGGACTCTAACCTCGTGAGGAATTGCTGGGGTGTATTCCACAGTGGCTGTACCATGTTATTTTCCCACCAGCAGTGCGTGAGGGTTCCAATTTCTCCGCATCCTTGACATGTTAACGTGGTGTTTTTTTCTTGGTTGGGTGTGAAGTGACATTCCACTGTCGTTTTGATTTCCAAAGCCTCATGTTCTTAGTTGTTATTTGAGTCTCTGGGGTGTCCAGAATGCTATCATGGGGGTCCTGTTCTAGCCCAGCTCTGCCACGCTTTAGCAGCAGTCACCAACCAGTGGTCCATGGACCACTGGTGGTCCGTGGGGCCCAAAAGGTTGGTGACTGCTGCTTTTGAGTATAGACCCAGGTAGGATTCTGGTCCAGTTCTCATCAGCTGTGTGGTCTTGGCAGAAATGACATGAGGCTGAGGGGCAAAGATTTCTGTGCTAGCAGAAGGTCCTCACCATGGCCACTCTGCCCAGCCTGGCCCAGCCTCTGGGGAGTCAGGACCCTCCAGACTGGACTCTGGTTGCTTAGCACTGGGAAGGTGATCCACTTCCATGGCAGTTGAGGGCTCAGATTCCTATCTTGGGGCAATGGCCATTGGGAAATACTCAGCTTGATTCTGTATTACCTGGGCATACCCATCCTCTGGACCTCCAGCTCAAAGTCACTTTGAGACCTTGAAGCGTGGATAACGCCCCCACCCCCTCTCTGGAAACTGAAAGTTGAGAGCACTTTCCGTCTGGCCAGAAGCCAGAAATCGGAGCCCTGACCCTTGGCCAGGGAGGAGTGAATCCTTAGGCGCTGTAAGTCCCTCCTCCCTCCCCAGGCAGCCAGGCAGCTGTGCTTCTATGGCTGTGATCTGGGGCTGGCATCAAACTGTGGCTGGGACTCCTCTTGGTGCTGAAACCCCATCCTTAGAGACTGCAGCACAGTTCAGAAAGTGACAGATCAGAGAGACATGGAGCAGGAAGGTTGGAGAGATTTGGAAAATGCATTTCACAGATTGATTGCAGGGGGTTGTGGGGAAATGATTGATTGTAGAAATAAAACTCTGCCCCATGGAGAATGAATGTTCTTGTCAAACACAGGTAAAACATTTTCAGAAAGTGACCATGTTCTGAACTGCAGAGGTGTCTATAATATCTTATGCTCTGTATCCCCAGATCACAGTCCCTCACTCCCCAATATTTAAAAACATCTTTTGTAATTTATCTTGGCTTAGAGAGACAATCAGTCAAAATGGAAATTATAAGATATTTAAACTTGAAAGAGGACAAAGTAATTTAATACATGGGTGCAGCCAAAGCTGAACTCAGAGGAGAAGGTATAGCCTTTGGGCATTTACAGGAAAACAAGAAAGACTGGATGAATGAACTAAAATTAATTCAGGATCAACCACATAAACCAGAAGAAGGAAGAAAAGATCCCTGCAACTCATTGAATTTCAGTCTTTCTTTGTTTATAACAAGTGCTTTTGTGCCCAGGAATTTTCCTGTGTACTCCAGTTTGGCTGTGCCCACAGATCCCAACAGGAAGCTTAGACTGTCCATCTAATTTGGTTTATGGTTTTCTCTCTTTAAAAAAATTTTTTTTTATTGATTTCAGAGAGGACGGGAGAGGGAGAGTGAGAAACATCAGTGATAAGAGAGAATCATTGATCAGCTGCCTCCTGCACGCCCCCTATTGGAGATCAAGCCTGCAACCTGGGCATGTGCCCTGACAGGAATCGAACCATGACCTCCTGGTTCATAGTTCAATGCTCAACCACTGAGCCATGCCGGCTGGGCTATGATTTTCTCTTTAGCCTGGAGCAGTGGTCGGCAAACTCATTAGTCAACAGAGCCAAATATCAATAATACAATTGAAATTTCTTTTGAGAGCCAAATTTTTTAAACTTAAACTTCTTCTAACACCACTTCTTCAAAATAGACTTGCCCAGGCCGTAGTATTTTGTGGAAGAGCCACACTCAAGGGCCCAAAGAGCCGCATGTGGCTCTCGAGCCGCAGTTTGCCGACCACGGGCCTGTAGTGTATCTTGCAGACCTGCTAGGCCTTTCCTCCGGTCTCAGGTCTTACCCTCTCTCTGTTCACCCCACCAGTGGTCCATGCCGTGGATGGCACCGCAGTGAACGGGATCCAGCCACTGAGCTCCTCCGAGGTGGACGATCTCATCCACAAGGCAGATGAAGTCACGCTGAGTGAGGCAGGGCCCGTGGCTGGGGCAGCGGAGACTGGGGGGACGTCTGAGGAGGCCGTCCGGACCACCACACCCTCCAGGCGGGAGATCACTGGTGTTCAGGCACAGCCTGGCGAGGCCACGTCAGGCCCACCAGGCATCCAGCCTGGCCAGGAGCCCCCGGTCACCATGATCTTCATGGGGTACCAGAATGTGGAGGATGAGGCAGAAAGCCAGAAAGTGCTGGGGCTGCAGGACACCATCACGGCGGAGCTGGTGGTCATCGAGGATGAGGCTGAGCCTAAGGAGGCCGCCCCACCCAATGGCAGTGCAGCCGAGCCCCCTACCACTTCAGGCTCGAGGGAAGAGAACCAGGTGGGGCCTGAGGCCCCTGCCAGTGACACCCAGGACCTTGACATGAAGAAGCAGCGTTGTAAATGCTGCTCCATCATGTGAGCCGAAGGCCCCAGACCCCGGCCCCACCCTCCACACCACAGAGATCCACAGCCCGGCCCCGGTGCCTGCCCACCCTCCACCCACAATCATGGACCCCAGGACATGCTATGTTGTCACATCTTCCTTCTGAGTTTTCTTTCACTGGAAAGAGAGGGACAGGGGTCCCGTACCCGTTACCACCCTGACACACCCTAAACCACTGAGCTGTGTGCCTGTGCCTGGTAGGACAGAGACACGGACAGACCCACTTTTCCCAAAACGAGGACCCCCCACATGTCACGGCAGCTCCACAGACGGGCTTTTGCCCACAGAGTTCCTGGCTGGCGGGGCCCAGGCCTCTGGGCCGCCCCAGGCGAGTCCGCTTCCCTCCGGGCCTCCTGCCTGTGCCTTTTTGCCACCTCCAGTGAGGCCTCCAAGGGCATCCTGCAGAGAGGGACTGGAGAGCCAAGGGGTCCTGGGCACCTGTCCTGTCCCCACTCAGCCCCTGGAAGTGGGGTTCCCTAGCAAAGGCACTGGTGTCGGGATCCTGGGCAGTTGGGGCGAGGCTGTGCCTCATTGGGAGCCTCAGTCGGAGACCAGGCCCCAGTTCTTAGAATAAAGCAGGGGCCCCCCTGGCACCCCAGCCCAATGCGCCCTTCCCTTGATGCTCTCCGTGAGCATGGCCAGTGCACGATGGAGCCTAGGAAGAGGGAGCCCAGAGGATGCACACCCCGCTTGGGGGGGTCTGTGACCCCTGTGCTGTCTTCTGGATGGGGCCGGTGAGGGTCTTCGAGTTGCACCCTGCACAAGGCAGGGTCACGTGAGCCACCTCATGTCCTGAGCTCCCACCCTCACTGGGCCCTCCTTCCTCCTGGTGCTAATTTGAGGACCCTAGGGGGCTGCCCCAGCCCATTCTCCAGCCTACTTGGGCCAGAGTCCTGGGTCTCCCTAACCGTACCCCAGAGATCAGGCCTACTGCCAGCGCTGCTAGGCTTGGCACATTCTGGGCAGTGGAGGGGCCCACAGCCTGGGGCAGGGAGCTTCCCCTGGGTTGCAGCAGGAGACCCCCATTGGCTACTCAGCCCAATGTGAGCCTTCCCCACCTCGTTGGAAGGGGTGAGGGGTGAGGGCTTCTCCTCCTCTGGGTAGCTGACACCCAGGTGTGCACACACCTCTCCCAGGTTGCAGCCACACTCATCCTCAGAGGCACATTCATGCCCACACTTAGGCACCCTCTCTTGTGTAGGCTATAGGATGACCAGGCCCCATCTTGGGCCCCTCCCCTGGGCCCCCACTCCCGGTGCCCAGGCTGAGGCAGCCCCCTCACCACTGCCTCTGCAGAGCCATGCAAGGCTGCCTAAAACCAGCCCGGCCTGTCTCAGCTCTGCCCCTTGGTGGTGGGAGGAGAGGCCCTCTCTGAGGTGGCCCCTAGCAGTGGCATGGACCCCCTCCCTCCTCAAGCCGCCAGGTCCTCGAGCTGAGAGCCTATGCTGAAGTGCCCTTGCTGCCCCCTCTGCTTTTGATGTGTGACAGGCCCATGTTTCTGACTTTCCCAGAGAAGCAAATAAACCCCATGAATGCCCTGGGTCCTGGAGTTCCTGATTTCTCTGGGGCCGGGAGGATGTGGCCAGCCAGGGAGTGGGCGGGGCCGCCTGGGTGGCCTTAAAGGGAGGCTGTGTGGGGCCCTGCACTCCAGCTCACCTGGTACTGAGGTGGGGACGTCAGTGGAGTCCACACCTACACTTGAACACATCTGAGCAGCACCTGGGCAGGTAAGACCTGGAGGTAAAGGGGCGGCAGCCAGTATCAGGACTGGTTTCCTGTTCCCTGTGGAACCCTCCGCTCCAGACCCGCCCGGCCCCTCTCTTATTCCTTGGCTATGAGGCTGCCCCTTGCTGGCTCACAGCACCCAAGAAACCGAAAGGATCCCACAGACACTCCCAAGTTCTATAGGGAACCAGGCTCTGAAAAATAGATGGGGCCCTGGGGGAGGTCGCATTTATGGGGGCTGCAACCCCATTTTACCTCACTGACTGGGAAAAGTCACTGTCCCCTTGGGCCTCAGTTTGCCCATCTGTTCAATTGCTTTGAACCCTGAGTGGGCCACCCGTCTGGGAGTAGGACATTGGGGTGCTTGTCTCCACAGTGCTCCCAGCACACTGGGTGACAGCCTCTGCCATTTGGGGCTTCAGTTTCTCCAATAGGGCGGTAAGGATGGTGGGCAGGTTCCAGTCCCCACCACCACCACCAGCACTGTGTGCCCTTAGGACTGGACGCTCGCTGTGCTTCAGTTTCCGAATCTGCAGACAAGAGGACGTGCGGTGAGTGGTGTGGAGGGAAGACAACAAGGCTGTGTGCCCCAGGTTTGGCAGAACTGGCCCAGGTTGAACGCTCAAGCCATCATTCTGGGCTGGGCCCTGTATGTGGACCTGTCTCAAACCCTCATCCCAGGCAGGCCTGCCAGGTGTGGGGCTCAGGCCCATTTGATGGAAGAAGAGACTGAGGTTGAGAGGAACCCTGCAGCCAGCCAAGGGCAGGACAGAGCCCCAGCCCAATTTACTGTGTCCCCTGCCCCATAGACTGGCCACTGGTCACAGTGGCCTGACTTCCCTGTAAACACTGGGCTCCTGCAGCCCTGGCCATGCTCTGCACCTCAACCAAGAATTGGGTGGGACAGCTGAGCACCTGGGAGGACCGGCTGCCCAGTTAGGGCCTCTGTGCTCAGCGTGACCCAGGCCTTGCTCACCCACCAGCATTTCCACCACTTTTGAGTCTTCAATCGGCTCTTTGTGTCCCATCCAAGTGGCCTGCGGCCTCCTCCCAGCTGTGTGATGGCCCCATTTCATGAGAAGGGAACAGGCTCAGAGAGGCTGCGGGGATGTGAACCCAGACCCACTGAATCCCCCAGAAATGGGTGGGCAAGCCGAGCTTGTCCCAGAAAGGACTGTGGTGGAGTACCCCAAAGGTGGTTGGAGCCAGGTGGCACCATGGAGGTATGGGACTTGGACCCCCACAACCCAAAAATGGGCAGCTGGTTCGTGTACCTGCTGTGTGACCCTGGGCAAGATGTCGCCTCTCTGAGTGGCACTGAAAGGCGTGGGAAAGCCAGGTGGCAGCTAGAGAGAGGTTTCGGGTGAGCTCCAGCTCCGGGGGCTGGAGGCCCTGGGGGCTGGGGCTGGGGACAGAGTGCAGTGGGCATGGTGCCTGCCCTCCACGCCGCCTGGGTATCGGCTTTCTCCCTCCTCCTCCGGACTTTGTTTCCTGATCCCGGGTGGGGCCGAGGAGGGAGTGCACCTGCCTCCCTTGGGTGGGGCCCTTCTCCTGGCAACCTGTGGGAAGGGCTGCACCGCCAGAGTGGAGCCGAGGCTTGGAGGCTACTGGGGGCCTGGAGCTGGCAGGTGAGACTGGGGGCGTGAGGGGGCAGGATGCACTCAAAGCGATGCGGGGTGGGTCCTACATGGGGTGGGGTCTGTGTTTGGAATGGGGATTCCTGTGTCAGTTGACATCATCCACTCACCTGTGAGGCCGTTGGGAAGCAGGGAGAGAGGCACTCCATTCTCACCCCATTCCCCTCTGGGCCCAGCTGGGGTCTCAGGGGCTGGTGGGGTTCTCCCATTGTTCTTCAATCCCATTGCTCTGAAGTATTGAGGTCTGTGTCCTTCCTGACCTCCCTACCCCCGCCCCCCTGCCCCTGCCCCAGGGAGCAGAGAGCCCATCCCCAAACCTTGCTAAGGTCTCAGTCTCCATCCTGGACTTCTGACCTCAAATCTAAGAATCTTGAGTCCTGACCCCCCAAGAGAGGAGCCTGCCTGGCACCATAGCCAGAGGCCAGAGAGGCCCCCCGTCCCCCTCTGCCTGTGGGTTCTGAGAATCCTGGAGGCTAATGGGGAGGCATTTAGCACCAGCCAGAGCCTTGCTTGGGGAGCAGCACATAACAACTGCACGGGGCCGGGGCTTGGTGGGGGCACTTGGAAGGAGGGGTGGGGTGGGGCAGTGTGTTCGTGTCAGCATAGAGGCTCTGTCCAGCAGGAGACACAGAGACTCAGCTGTGTATCAAAGGGATGGAGGCTCTGCCCAGCCAGGGCCTGGGAGACTGTAGCACTGAGTGATGAAGGAGGAACGCCTGGAGCCCCTTCCTGCTGTGTGACCTTCCCTGTCTGAGCCTCCACCTCTCCAGCAGGCCTTTGCCCTGATGACAGGAGGCCAGTTTCGGTGATGAGCAAGCAAATGTGTGGCCCCAGGGGCCATAAATGCCTGTTTCAGTTTTGTATTGACATGGGTACGGAGGTGGGGCTGGGAAAGATCAATCCAGGAGGGCTTCCTGAAGGAGAGCAACCAACTGGTAGTGAGGGTTTGAACTTCAGGACCTGTTTCCCTGTCACTCCTGTGTGATCTGAAGTGACAACTTCTCCTCTCTGGCGTTGGTTCCCTCTGCTGTAAATTGGGGACAAGAATGGTCCCCTCATCACAGGACCTTGTGAGGAACAAATAAGATGAGGGGTGAGCTGAGACTTGCCCAAGATCATAGGTGAGAGGGGCCCTGCGGCCTTGAACCCAAGAACCAGACTGAGTCCCACCCCTTGTTATCCTGTGAATTACCTGGGAGAGACGGGCCAAGGAGGAAGCGGTGCCCCACCCTCACCCCACCTGAAGGAGACA
Source organism: Corynorhinus townsendii (assembly GCA_026230045.1). Lineage (NCBI taxonomy): Eukaryota > Metazoa > Chordata > Mammalia > Chiroptera > Vespertilionidae > Corynorhinus > Corynorhinus townsendii. The sequence goes on along the minus strand of JAPDVU010000006.1, from coordinate 92,538,291 downwards.
CCCAGCACCCTCTGGGCAGGCAGATCTCTTTTCCAGGAATTAATGTGCCCTGTGGGTTATAAATCCTGGCGAATGAACATCCAGCTATTAACTCAGCAAACACTCCTGAGTCACCCCTGCCACACCTGTCCTTCCCAGGGAGCCCCAGGGCATGGGGACAGAGCTGACCCAGAGGACAAGCTGTGGTCTGTCTATAGGGGAGCCCCGGAGGGACAGCCAGGTCTGCAGCTAAAATAACCCAACCCCCACATCCTGAGAACCTGGAGTGAGTAATATTTGCAGAGACCACACCCTGATCAGCCAGCCATTATTAAATTCCTGCTGAATACCAGACTCTGGCTGGGCTGCAGGAGAGATGCTTGCTCACCTGGGGCCCCTGGGAGAGAGGATCCTGGGCTAATAGGTGGGAGAAGACAGGCCTTAAAAAAACTAATTCCCCTTTCAAAGACATGTTTACCCCCAATCACTTTCAAAGAGAAAATCTCTGGGGGACTGCTCTGTCACTGGTACAGTGGCTCAGCCCAGTGTCTTGGGATTTACTATCCAAGCCGCTGTTTTAAATATTGTTTTTCTAATTATAGTTTCAACAATTGATATATACAAAAGATTGCATGATAGAGAACCTTGTTAGTTGTAACATTGTTCCCATGACCGATTTTATGTTGCTTGATAACACTTCCCCAGTTCAAGGACATGCTGTGTTTTTCCTTTTAGAACCACATTTAGTGTTTATAAGCAAGTTGGTATAAAAAGGTAGCGGACGTGCATAGCAGCTCTGGGGGAACCAGGGTCCAGGGCAGAGAACAAGAGCTGCTTGAGGAGTTGGGAACAACCTGTCTTCCTTTTCTCAGCTGTAAAAAGGTGATGCCTAACATTAGGTGCTGGGCCAGGCTTAGATGATAGCTCCAACAATGGGGCAATCTAGGAGGCTCCCTGGAGGAGGTGTCCTATGGGCTGCACCTAAGGAGGCTGTAGAGGTGCAGAAATGATGGAACTTCAGGCAAAGGGAGCTCCAGGGGGATGAGGCAGTTCAGATTTGAGGTGGAGGCGCCTACAGAGTTTGGGAATTTGTGCTGAGGCCAGATGGAGGCCTCGAGCACCTGGGGAAAACAGTAAGAACGGAACCATGGAGATACCAGGAACCGCAGAGATGTGAGATCAGGTGTGTGACCTTGTAGAAAGCTCCTGGACACTTGAGGGAGGGGGGAGGTGGCTCTGGGCCTCCCTGGGGCACTGGGTTAGGGTGTGGCCTGGCCTAGCAGGATAAGGTCCAAGCATTCCTAGCCTATCCTGGTTTTATGTGGCTGAGGTGCGGTGGGGTGGGGTTGTCTGGGATGGGACAAGGTGCAGGAGCCAGAACCAGGATGTGGGGTCTGGGAAGCTGAAGTCTCTGCCAGTCGCTGCCCCTCTCTGGACCTCGGTTTTCCCACTGGACATCCCTCAGTGAGAGGCAAGCCTGCTGGAACATCTGTAAATGTCAGATGAAAACAATCACAGAGCCCTAGCCGGCTTGGCTTAGTGGATAGAGCATCGGCCTGTGGACTGAAGGGTCCTGGGTTCGATTCAGGCCAAGAGCACATACCTCAGTTGCAGGCTCAATCCCTGTCTCATGTGGGAGGCTACCAATCAATGTGTCTCTCTCACATTGATGTATCTCTCTTTCTGTCTCTCCCTCTCCCTTCTACTCTCTCTAAAAATCAGTGAGGACAGAAAATGTCCTCAGATAGGACTAACAAAAAATAATAATAATAATAAAACAATGGCAATTTATTTAAAAAACAACAACAACAACCCACAATCACAGAGCCCTGGCCAGGTAGTTCAGTTGATCAGAGAATCATCCTGATACACCAAGGTTGTGGTTTCGATCCCTGGTCAGGGCACAAACAGGAATTAACCAGTGAATGCATAAATAAGTAGAATATTTATGCACTCAGGACCTGTTTCCCTGTCACTCCTGTGTGATCTGAGGTGAGCAACTTCTCCTCTCTGGCCTGGGTTCCCTCTGCTGTAAATTGGGGACAGGAATGGTCCCCTCATCACAGGATCTTGTGAGGAACAAATAAGATGAGGGGTGAGCTGAGACCTGCCCAAGATCATAGGTGAGAGGGGCCCTATATCAGCTCGATATTTCTCTCTCTCAAATCAATTAAAAACAACAACCAGCCCGGCCAGCGTGGCTCAGTGGTTGAACATCGACCTATGAACCAAGAGGTTGCTGTTTGATTCCTGTTCAGGCCACATGCCCAGGTTGTGGGCTCGATCCCCTGTGGGAGTGTGCAGGAGGCAGCCGATCAATGATTCTCTCTCATCATTGATGTTTCTATCTCTCCCTCGCCCTCTCCCTCTTCCTCTCCCTATCCCTTTCCCTCTCCTTTCCCCTCTGAAATTAATAAAAATATTTTTTTAAAACAACAACGATCACAGAGAGAACTTCAGAACGTGTGTGCCCTGGGAGAGAGGTAGGTACATGTACTGGCAGGAGGGCCTGGTGGGAGCCCAGAGAGGTTGCCCAGGGATGGCTTTGGGTCCAGACAAGGTGAACTGAGTGAAAGAGGGGAGGAGTAGGGGTAGGGCAGCAGGGGATCCCCACGACTGGATGTGCAGTGTCTGGGAGATGATGAGCAGGGGTGCCTGCAAATGGCAGATATGCATGAGGCAAGTTGTTGGATCAGAACAGGAGTGAGATTCAAGTATGGCTGGATCCAGGCATTCAAACAACACTTTTCGGATGTTGTGTTGGGGTTGGGGTTGCTCTTGAGCAGGCTGTGTCCACAAGGGGGCATGTATGGCCCCCAGAATTTTCCAGTTTCATTCCACCAACCTAACAAGCCTAACAGGAAGAGGGTACAATTTCCACAGGCAAGTGTCAGGATTTCATGTCATTGACCAGGTTGAGTCATATGTCCATCCCGGAACCAATCACAGAGGCCAGGGGAGGGGGTGCTCTGATTGGCCAGGCGGGGTCACTTATCTATCCCTGAACCAATCACAGAGGCCACTTGGGCAGAACTTCGCCCTTGGAGGAATTGGACATTGTGCCCCTCTCCAAGTGCTCTTACCTGGCGGCTGTGCTTCCTTCTCACCCTCAGAGAGCTGAGAGCGTCTCCACCCCAGAACTTGTGGTGACTGAAACCCCCAGAACATGGACCGAGTGACCAGATACCCCATCTTCAGCATCCCCCACTCGCCAGGCATGGCCGGCCTGGCTCTCAACGGGGACACTGGTTACACATACCAGCTGGTGCATGTGGAACCCTCGAACAGCGACTGGGGCCAGGACCAGACTATAGTGTGGGGAGGTGACCGCAAGGCCCAGCCGGATGTGCTGAGGGCAGGGGCATCCTGCAGCCTGCGCACCTGCCTCAGCCAGGTGTCCCTGCAGCCCGAGGACAATGAGGATGAGGAGATGAAGGCTTACCACCTGGACACCAGGGACGCCCTGCTCAGGCGGCCACTGGACCTGGAGCGAGAGCGCTGGGCAGTCATCCAGGGCCAAGCAGTGAGGAAGAGTGGCACGGTGGCCACGCTTCATGGCACCCCTGACAACGGGGGCCCCAGGACCCCTGGACAACCTCAGTTCATCCCCCTGGAGGAAAATGTGGTCGACAGGGAGCAGATCAACTTCCTGGCAGCGAGGCAGCAGTTCCTGAGCCTGGAGCAGGCAAATGCCAGGGTCCCTCAGACCCCGCCAGCCAGGGCGGCACCGGAGTGTGCCCCACCCAGGATCAGCCAGGCCCCCAAGGCCTTGAACAAACCGCTCCTCGCCAACGGCTATGCTGTCTCGGTCAAGCCCCAGGTGAAGGAGGTGGTCATGGAAGAGAAGAGGGTCTGCGGTCTGCCCACAGGGTCCGGTGTCCAGGCTATGGAAGACCCTGGTGCCCAGTCCCAAGCGGAGTCACTGGAGGCCCCCAAGGAGACACCCATTGAGCGGGAGATCCGGCTGGCCCAGGAGCGCGAGGCAGCTCTGCGGGAGCAGAGGGGGCTGCAGCGGGCGGTGGGCCACCAGGAATGGGTGGAGATACCCACCCGGCCTCTGCTGACCAAGCTGAGCCTGACGGAGGCCCCTCGGCGGGACAGGGGGCGCCCTTCGCTCTATGTGCAGCGTGACATGGCACAGGAGACACAGCGGGAGGAGGACCACCGGCGGGAAGGCCTGCAGGTAGGCTGGGTGTCCAAGCCCGACTACAAATCGGGGGGTCCCCAGCCTGGACTCAGGAGAGCACTGAGCTCAGACTCCATCCTTGGCCAGGCCCCAGACACCAGTGCGGCCAACCCCACCCCAGAGCTGAGGAAGGTGAACCGCATCCCCCCTGATGCCTACCAGCCATACTTGAGCCCTAGGACCCCCCAGCAACAGTTCCCAGCCTTCCACGCATCCAGCAAGCCTAGCGGTCTCTCTGCAGATGAGGCCAAGGCGGTGGCCTTGCCAAAGGCCACAGAGTCTTGGAGGCATCTCTCAGAATCCTCTAGAAAACCCTCAGGCACAAAGCAGGAGTCCTGGAAGCCCTCCAGGGGACCCCCACCAGCCAACAGGGGTGTTGTGCGATGGGAGTACTTCCGCCTGCGTCCCCTGCGGTTCAGGGTCCCAGATGTGCCCCAGAAGGCTGAGACCCCCCGAACCTGGGGCTGGGAAGTGGCCGGGGCCCCAGCTCTGAGGCTACAAAGGTCCCAGTCCTCGGAGCTGCTGGCGCGGGAGATGGAGAGCGTCCTGAGGCGGGAGCAGGAGGTGGCAGAGGAGCGGCGCAGCGCTCTCTTCCCGGAGGTCTTCTCCCCGCAGCCGGACTGTGACCAGGACTCCAGGAGCTCCTCCCGTGCATCCGGTGAGGAAAGGTCCGGGCGGGAACGGCTACTTTGATCTGGTCTTGGAGATTGGAGCAGAAAGGGGTGGAGAGGTGGAGTTTGGGCGTATCAAGAGGGACCGAGAGTGGAGGGACATCTGGGGGACCCTGTCCACTCCCCCAGTTTGCTGGTCTCTCTGCCTGCATGTTTCCGCAAACTAGATTTTGGAGAGAGATGGCAACTTTGCACTGTGGCGTTTGCTTTATGGATTTGAAGGTTTTGTTATTAGGCGCATAAAAGGGTTACAGATGCTGCATCCTCTTGTTCAATTGATCCTCTTTGTCAGATGAAAGATCTCCTGTGTCACTTTTAAAATATATATATATATATATACATATATATATATTTTTTTTTTACTGATTTTTTACAGAGAGGAAGGGAGAGGGATAGAGAGTCAGAAACATCGATGAGAGAGAAACACTGATCAGCTGCCTCCTGCACACTCCCTACTGGGGATGCATCGCCCGCAACCCAGGTACATGCCCTCGACCGGAATCGAACCTGGGACCCTTCAGTCCGCAGGCAGATGCTCTATCTACTGAGCCAAGCTGGTTAGGGCTCCTGTGTCACTTTTAATGTTTTCACCTGGCATGGTTGCCCATCCATCTGTCCAGTTCTTTCTGACTGGCTGTTTTGGTCATTCTATCCGTTTTCCCGACAAGCCCTCTGCCCTGCACGTCTGTTCATTCACCTGTCTCCTTAAGTGGTCCAGATGTTCTGTGTCTCCCAGGCCTTGGTCTGATAGATGTTCTCCTCATGGGACTATGGCACCCTCCCTGATGCTCCGTCCTCCCCCTTGCCCCCCACAGGCACCACAGGTAGTTACTCAGTGTCCGAGTCACACTTCTTCACCCCCATCCGTCTGCACTCGGGCCTGGTGTGGACGGCAGAGGCCCCTGCGGAGGCTACTCCTGGGCAGAGAAAGAAGAAGGAGCAGTGGGTGAGTCTAGCACCCTCGCCATCCCCTTGGAGGCCTGGCTGAGTTCTGACACCTCCGACAGGAAGGTAGAGCGAGACTTGTCAAAGGTCGCATGGTCCATGAGTTCCTGAGCTGGGACTTGAACCCAGGCCTGAATGCATACCACACATTTGTAACTATGAGGCCATCTCCTCCCTGAGTGGGGTACTGGGGATGCCATGGAGAATAACACCAACTCCAGCCTCACCCACCTGAAACTCACAGCCTGGCCTCATGGGTTTGGGCACAGTGAACTGGGTTCAACTCTCAGCTCTGCCACTTGCTTGCTGTATGATGTTGGACAAGTCCCTGCCCCTCTCTGATTCTCAATCTCGTGAAATCACCATGAAAGGAGCCATCTCTGAGCCTTACAGCAGGGCCTGGCCATGGGAAAAGTTCCATAAATAGTGACTGTCTTTATTAAGCTGAAGTTGACAGAAAGAGAAAAAAAACTGCAAATGGTAGCCTGAGGCTGCACGGGGGGGGGGGGTGGGGGTGGGGGGGTAGCATGAGGGAACAGCATGGTGGATGGCTGAATCTGTGGTAATCAAGGGGCACTCAGAGGACCGTGTGGGCATGGAACACCTTCCCTCCTGCCTCAAGGGCTGGTTGAGTGGACTTTGCATTGAGTCCCAGGCGGGCTCTGGGGTGGGACAGGGCAGAAGGCCCAGGGCTGACGTATGTTCCCTTCCTGTAGTATGCCGGCATCAGCCCCTTGGACCACGTCAACTCGGAGGTGAGTGTGCTCCTGGGGGCAGGGACTGTCTTTTCCTCCCCTGGCTGTGCCCCCGCCCCATGGCACTAGGGCCAGCCAAAGCTTTCTTTGGGATGTGGAAACTTCACTGGGTAGCTCCTGGATTGGCAGTGTCTTCCCATGGTGGATTTTGCTCTGATCTGCTTGTGATGCCTGCATGGGCACAGATTGTGCAAAATGGGTGCACTTGCACCTTCTTTGCCAAATGATGAAGGTTTTGGACCAGATTGGGCCCAAGACAAGAGCGTTTTCTTTGAGGGAGGGGTTCATCTGAGAGTGTGGAGAAGGCCAACTACCTCAGTGGGTTTGTGGAATATATTTGGGGCCATCTTTGAGCTGAGCCTACAAAGCCAGACCCAGATATTTCCCCTGCTATAGAGCTCAGCATGAGTTAGCACATCCCTTAGTGCTATTAGTAGGAATAGAAGGTCTGAAACAGAGGAGGGGATGGCCCTGCTTTGCCCCTGTTCTCAGCCTATCCTATGAGATGGCAGTGGGGGAGGGGGTTTAGGACGCTAATGGGGACTCTGTACCTCTTCTTGCAGGTCCTGGAAGCCACGCGGGTGACCCGCCACATGAATGCCAAGGCTGAACGCTGGGAAGCTGGTGTCTATGCCAGTGAGGATGAGAACTGAGCCTGAAGATCGGGGCACCTTGACCCTATGGGAACTGCTAAGGCCATCACCTGGTCCCCCATTTTAGGAAACAGGTCCCCATTTAAACACACAATCCGAGGACCACAAATGACATGCCCACAATCCCGAGGGTGGGTGTGACCCCTGACTCGAGGGCTTTCTTTTCTGATTTTATTTTCCTAGAGAAATTGTTCTGCTTTTTCTGCGTCTAAAGCTGGGGATAAAACGGGACCTCTGTCAATTCTTCCTGCTTTTAGAACTTTGCCAAATGCTCTTGGTCCAAGAAGAAAGGAGACCAGCTCCCCTCCCCCACTCCAGTTGTCATTGTTCCCACTAGTCTGAGGGCAGAGAGGCTGGATGGGGGAAGGCATGGGTCCTGGCGCGGTGAGGAGCTGCAGGTCTGAGAGGCACACTCGGCCACCCTCTAAGTCCCAATCTGAGAAGGGGGACGTGCCCCCACTCCAACCCTGGGAAACCGTCCAGTCTGAGGAAGGAAACCTGAGTGCCCGATCTGAGGGCCTCCGCACTGCCCTGCAGTCCCCGCCACAGCGCCTGGCAAAGCCCTGGGGACAGACAGCACATGACCTGCAGAAAAAGGGCTTGATTTGTGGGCTAAAAGGGGTCCTTGTGTTCCCCCCAAACTGCTTGTCCACATCCATCATGAAATAAACTCTCCTCCCTCTGGTTCATTCCTCTTAGTGACACTCACTGCTCCCAGCGGAACCTCTGGCCTTCACCCACCCCACAGGGCTGTCAGGGTCACACAGCGTTCCCAGCACAGCATGCAGTAGGTTCTCCATCAGTGCTGGTGGGATGACCCTCTTCAGTAATGCCAGGCCCAGACTTCCCACGCCGTCCCATCCCACTGAGTCAGGCACTGCTCTGCAGTCGGTCAGTGCTGATTCAGGACAAGAGCTATGTAATTCCACTCACAGGTGCGGTGCCTAGAGGAGTCAGATTCACAGAGCCGGAAAGTCGATGGCGGGTGATGGGCTGGGGAGGAGGGGGTTAGTGTTTAATGGGGTCAGAGTGTCAGTTTGGGAAGATGAGAAAGTTCTGGAGATGGGTGGTGGGGCTGGCCGCATGACAGTGTGAATGTGCTTAATGAGCCATACACTTAAAAATGGTTAAGACTAAGTAAATTTTGTTCTGTGTATCTTAACACTATAAACGGTGGGGGAGTGGGGGTGGGGGGAGTAGTGGCTCTCTTGAAGGCATAAGAAGGTCGTTGGGGACCATCGGGGAGGCTTAAAAAAATTAGAAGTGGCCCTGGCTGGTTGCTTAGTGGTTAGAGTGTCGGCCTGCACACCAAGGATCCCAGGTTCGATTCCCAGTCAAGGGCACTTACATTGGTTGCAGGTTTGATCCCTGGCCCGGTAAGGGTTCATGCAGGAGGCAACCAATAGATGTGTTTCTCTGGCATCGATGTGTGTGTCTCTCTCTCCCCCCACTTCCCTCCCACTCTCTCTAAAAGCCGTGGAAGAATGTCCTCAGGTGAGGATTAACGAAACACACACAAACTTGAAGTGCCCTAAAAATGCAATGTCCTCTTTGAAATTCCTGACTTGTCCTGACTGGCACGTCCTGAGGAGGCCAGAAGTTTGACCACTGGAACGGTCTTGTTTTTCAAATGCATTTTTCATTTCAATTCTTTTAATGAGGCAGCCCCTCAGAAAGCAGAGGGAGAATTCTATCCACCTGCCCGGCTGGCTGCCCAGGAGGTATTTGGTGAAAGGTTTAAATAAATTCTCAGTGGAATTCCCAGCGGAGGGCGGGTTTGTCTGGAAAGTGGAGGGACTCTCAGGGTGAAACGAAACCAGGCGGCCCAGTGGGCGCCACTTCTCAGATCTTGTGTCTGCGGCCCGGGCTGCCCCTCACTCTTTCCGAGCTGTAGATGCTTTTCCCTGGTTTTCCCAGCTCGCTGTATCGTGATCCGTGAAGGGAGGAGCGTTTTCTCCCAGGCCATTAGAAAGGCTGAAATACAAACCGAGTTCCTAACTGAAATGCCAGACCCTGCCTCCCTCCCTCCCAGGTCTGCTTCTCAGCACTTTTTCCCTCTGAGCAGCCTTGTTTAATTGACTCCTGCAGGGTCGTGGGGTATTCAGGAGGCCATGCCTCAAGGGAACCCCTCTTATGCCTGTGGATTGCCATCCGATGAGGGGACAGGGTTGTGAGATAAAACCCGGGACACCCAGTTAAATGTAAATTTTAGGCCAATAACACATGACTTTTTTCTTTTAATAATAGCAGATCTTTAAAAAAAAATTTTGTTATTGATTTCAGAGAGGAAGGGAAAGGGAGATAGAAACATCAATGATGAGAGAGAATCATTGATTGGCTGCCTCCTGCACGCCCCACACTGGGGATCACACTCCCCACACTGGAGATTGAGCCGGCAACCTGGGCATGTGCCCTGACGGTGAATTGAACCATGACCTCCTGGCTCATGGGTTGACATTCAGCCACTAAGCAATGCTGGCTGGGCAACAAATGACTTTTTAAATACACACACACACACACACACTAGAGGTGGGATCCCTCGGCCTGGCCAGCAGTCGGGGCTGATGGGGCGGGGGTTGGCCCCAGCAGCAAACTAACCAACGGCTGATTCCACGAGGAATTGGACTCCCTCCTCCCCCTGTCTGGGTCCGGTGTGTGGGTGAACCAGATTCGGGGCTGTCAGGGCCCCAGAATAAGGTCTAGGTCAGTGGGTGTGAAAGCTACTGGCCGGTCGTTCGGTTGTGCCAGTCATTGGGTCGTAAAGGTCGCTTAGGCTTTTATATATACAGATATATATTGATTGGTTGATTTAAGAGGAAGGGAGAAGGAGAGAGAGATAGAAACATCAATGCTGAAAGAGAATCATTGATCGGCTGCCTCCTGCATGCCCCCCACTGGGTATCGAGCCCACAACCCAGGCATGTGCCCTTGACAGGAATCGAACCTGGGACCCTTCAGTCCGAAAGCTGACTATCAACTGAGCCAAACCAGCTAGGGCACAAATGACTTTTTTAGTATAAGCATGTCCCATGCAATATTTGGGACATATGTATGCTTAGAAAGATCATTCACTGTTCATCTGAAGTTCGAATGTAACTGGGCATCCTGTATGTTTAGTCACTAAATCTGGCTGCCCTTGATGGGTGACTGCCAGACTAGCCAGCTCCTCCCCTGAGGGACCTGTAGGCATCCAGGAGCAGCGGGCAGGCAGGTCCCAAAATATAAACACTTCAAATGCACGTGTCACATGCGCTGCTGTCCCTCCAGTCGCACACGGCACATGACCAGCCTTGAGTCAGGACAAGAGGGTTACACAGGAGCATGGGAGGCCGGGGCCACTAGGAATATTGCTGGATTGATCTGTCAGATCGTGGGGCCTGGGGAGACCCTTACCCTCCCTGTGCCTCAGTTTCCTCATGTGTACTATGGGATATCAATGGTATAGTACCACCTTCCCAGGGCAGTGGTGAGGACTAACTGATTAACAGAGTACCACTACCTGGTACACATACAATAAGTGCCAAATTAGTGTTGGCTCTGATTAACCATTGTGTGATTATTTGATTCATATCTATTGTCCCACCAGGCTGGCCACCTGATTGGTGGGGAAATGGAGTGTCTGTACTGTCCCTGTCACGTACCCAGTGCCCCGACCAGCGCCTAGCAAACCACAGGTGCTCAGTAAACAGCATAGTCTCCCGTCAGTTACTAAGTGTCTGGTGCTGTTCAAATCACTGCGATCCAGCCATGACCAAGGGGCATGGTGTCCATGCCACAGAGTTCAACGACACTTACCTGGTGACAGAAAACAAGGTAATGAAAACCGTCAGCAAGAACAGAACAGAGGGAGTGAGGAGCTGGCTTCCTGAACCAGCGCGGTCAGGGGAGGCCTCTCAGAAGACGTGACCTTGAATCAACAGGCAGAATTGGGTGAAAGGATGAGCCAGAGGGACATAACCAGGAAGCGGCCACAGCACATGCAAAGGCCATGATGCTGGACCATGCCCGGCACGTTTGGGGAACAGCAGGGAGAACTGTGTGGTTGGAGTGGAATGAGGGAGGGGGATAGAGGGAGGAGGTGATGGGGAGGAGATGATGGATAGGACAGGACTTGGGCTTTTACCCCAGGGATGTGGGAGCCATGAAGGCCGCTGGCAAAACAGAGTTGGTGCTCACAGCGCCCTCTGGTGACTCTGGGGAGGACAGACCGTGGAGGACAGGGCAGAGCTAGATAGGGGAAAGGACCTGGAGGTCCCTGGTGGAGTCCCTATGCTTTGCCAGCGCAGGCGGGTGAGAAATGTCTGTGGAGAGAAGGCAGGGAATAAATAGCCCCAAAGTTGACCCCTCCTGGTCAATGGCCCTGTGACTCCCGGTTTTCTTGCTGCCTCCCCAGGTCCTTGCCACATGGCACTCTCCATGAGCAGCTCACTCAGGGCTGCTCCCCAGGCCATTACAAAAAGCTTCCCAGATTAGGTCGGACCCACCCACCATAATCTCCTTTTGGATCAACTCAGAGTCAACTGATTTGGGAACATTAATTACATCTGAAAAAGCGCTCTCCACCTTTTACCAAATAAGGTCCTACACACACTCAAGGGGGTTACACGGGGTGTGTACATGGGGGCAAGATTCTTGGGAAAACCTCAGAATTTTGGCCATTTTGGGAGGACCTAAAGTGGGGTTGGGGTATGGGCTCTGGTAGGGTGAATTGGGTTCAAACCTCATCCCCAGCACTTAATCATTGGGTTGTCTTAAGTTAACCAGCTATGTTCCCCTTCTGAGCCTCAGTTTCCCTATCAGTAAAGGGGAGATGACCTCTGAGCCCACAGAACGAATGGGCCCATGAAATGAGGTGAATGATAGTCACTTGCCCTGGCGTCTCAAACTGGAGACATTCAGAACACAGACTTCTCTTCCTCGGCCATCAGCGTTTTACTTTTTTTGGTTTGTTTTAAAGATTTTGCCAACAGCTCTGGCTGGTGTGGATCGGTGGTTGGAGCATTGGCCTGTGCACCAAAGGGTCACGGGTTCAATTCCTGGTCAAGAGCAGGTACCTGGGTTGCAGGTTCAATCCCTGGCCTCAGTTGGGGTGCATGCAGGAGGCAACCAATCGATATGTCTCTCTCACATCAAGGTTTCTCTCTCCCCCTCCCTCCCTCCTTCCCACTCTCCTTAAAAATAAATGGGGGGGGGGGGTCCTCAAGTGAGGATCAACCAAAAAAGAAAAGAAAAGAAGTTGCCACAGTTAAAAAGCGGGTCATTTTTTTAAAATCTGGATTTCTCACTTCTCTCGAGAAGTCCCAGGCTGGCCAGGGTTTTGTGGAGCTGCCCTGGGGCCAGAGAAGAGCAGCACCCACTCTTCAGACAGGCCCCAGGCCCCGAGGTCGCTCCTGACCTCGCTCCAGGTGGGCTCTGAATGGATCCATGCAGGGGTCCTCAAACTTTTTAAACAGGGGGCCAGTTCACTGTCCCTCAGACCGTTGGAGGGCCGGACTATAGTTTAAAAAAAAAACTATAAACAAATTCCTATGCGCACTGCGGGCCCGGGACCAGTCGGCTGCTAAGCAGGACAGGCAGCGGCACCCGGCGGGCCGGATAAGTGTCCTCGGCGGGCCGCATGTGGCCCGTGGGCCGTAGTTTGAGGACCCCTGCAGGAGAACACCTGTCTATTTTGCATCCCATACAAATCCACAGAGTGGATTTTACAAGAGTGAAAGAAAAACCAGCAATGGCCTCGTGAGAGCAGTTTCTTTAAAACTATATCCTCCAATCCCGGCTGGCGTGGCTCAGTGGTTGAGCGTCGACCTATGAACCAGAAGGTCATGGTTTGATTCCCGGTCAGGGCACATGCCTACGTTGCCAGCTCAATCCCCAGTGTGGGGCATATGATGCCCAGTGTGGGGCGTGCAGAAGGCAGCCGATCAATGATTCTCTTTCATCATTGATATTTCTCTCTCTCTCTCTCTCTGTCTCTCTCTTCCTCTCTGAAATCAATAAAAATACACGGTAGGGTGGGGAGTGGGTTAAGCCTGGTCCCTGAAGCAAATTCCAGGTGTCTTTCCAATAGGACTTACCTTGGGGTGAAAACTGGATCTGAATATGAGGTCATTGCCCCTGTGCCCTGCTTAGCAAAGGCATTTGCTGTCTTGTGTTAAACAGGGTTCCCCCAAACTCATGTCCACTGGGAACTTCCAAATGTAATGTCACGTGGAGACAGGGCCTTTGCAGGCATGAGGACAGACTGAGTAGGTGGATATAGTGGTTTATGTCCCTCAATGCACTTATCTGTGACACGATGGGCTGTCAGTGACTGCCAAACTCCAAACGTTGGACATGGAGCTCATGTGTCCCCAGGTTGGGTTCCTTGGCTTGCTGGCTCAGGTGTCCATCATCACTGCCCATTTCTCTCCTAGCCTCATTGACCCCCCAGGGGCGTTATGAGGGTTACCAGGCACCTGGCGCACAATCGGTGCTGAATAGATGTTGGTTCTGGTTACTATAGATCAAGAAAATAAACTAATCCTCACCAGACAACCAGGGACTTCAAGCAACTTCCTGATTTGAGGCCGAGATGAGCAACTGAATGCTGCCACCAGAGGGCAGCAAAACACCAGCAATGTGGTATCTGCTCCCACCCGACCAGAGACGCCTGCCCACTGCATCTTGCAAGTTCCAGATCCTCTCCCTGCCCTAGGCTCTCCAGCGCCCCTGAGCGCCCAGGCTGGAGAAAACACAGCCCCAGCCCCACAAACACCCCTGGGCTGCTGGGAACAACAGAGAGGGGGTGGAGGTGGACAGAGTCCATCAAGCCATATTACAAAGAAAAATGCATACCTTCTAATACATTTTAATGTATTTAAACATATTTTAATGGATTTCTTCCCCAGCACATTCAAGTAGTTTAAAATTTTTGAAAAATTACAAAAGGATGTGTTGGCTGGGTGGCTCAGTTGGTTGGAGCGGCGTCCCATACAACAGAAGGTTGCAGGTTTGATTCTCAGTCAGGGCACATACCTAGGTTACGGGTTCAATCCCCAGTTGGGGTGCATGCAAGAGGCAACCGATTGATATTCCTCTCACATCAATCAATGTTTCTCTCTCTCTCTCTCTCAATATCAATAAAAACATCCTTGAGTGAGAGTTACAAAAAGTATGTGTATTAAAACTCACGGCAAACACACACACACACACACAAAACACCTCACGGCACTATTTTAGGTTTAAATGTATATTTTTGTATTTATAGTCCAAACAGAATGCATACATTTCTTCCAGTCCTGCTCCTGCAAACTAGGTTTCCTGTGTTGGTTTCCTGCCTGGGACCTGCTGAGTGAGGAGTGACAACTTGTGAGCATGGAGTGTCCTTTGTGAGATGATGAAAACGTTTTGGAATTAGACAGTAGTGAGGGTTGCACAAGTCTGTGAATGTACTAAAAACCACTGGATAGTCCACTTTAAAATAGTGGATTTGTATGGGAAGCAATTATATCTCAATTAAAAGAAGACATCGCTAGAACTTTCCGAAGGTGGCTGCCTCCTTTGCATTCGCTGTCTGCTGTGATATCGGGGGTTCCCATTGGCAGGTACTGGCCAGCACTTGGCACTACTGATCTTCTTGGTTTTAGCCGTTCTCATATGGCCGTGGTCCCTCTCTGGGGTTTTAATCTGCACTTCCCTGTGGACTGGCTCTGTCAAGTACATGCTCATGACCTTTGGGGGTCCTTCCCCAGGACCTGCCCTTTCAAGTCCTCGGCCTATTTTCTTAACTTGGGTTGGCTGGTTTTAGGTCATTGATTTGTGAGAGTTCTTTACATGTGTTAGACCTGAGTTCTTTGTTGTATTATGCACTGCAAATACCTTCTCCCAGCCTGTGCTTTGCCTTTTGACTCCCCTAATGGTGTATTTGGATAAACCAAGTTGTTTAAAATAAAATAGCAAATATTTTAATTAGAAATACATTCTACAGGCAAGGAGGCTCAGCAGATGAGTCACTGAGGAGATAGTTTGCCAACAGTAGATTCAGCTTTTCCATGTGAAGGGCAGAGAAAGTGAGATTGGCTTCATTCACAAAGAGCCCAAAGTTCTCAGAAGCACCCTGACTTATCCTGGGTCACCTGAGGCAGCAGCCCCGATCTGAGTAGAAGCCTGGGAGGGATGTTTCTGGAAGATGCACTGCCCCCACCCCCCCCACCCCCCACACCCGCACTCCCCGCCACCACCCACATTAGCATATTTCTAGCAAATCTGCAGGTTTGGCATGAAACCCCCAGTTTCAAGTTACAAAACCTCATTTCCTGCCAAATGTAATGGAAAAGGCTGGAGATGGAAGGCCACTATTTATGTCTTGTCCCCTCTGGCTGGCTGCCTCATAGCTCAATCATTTGTGTAACTATGTGGTGTGGAATGAGGACATGGCCACCCACAGGGGTTCCCTGAGGATGTGCCCCATCCCTGTCCACTTCTAGGTCTCCCAAAGGGCCATAGGTGCTGGGAGGTGCCAGAGCCGGCAGCTGGAAGCTGTGTGTTCACCCTGGGTCATCAGAGCCCAGCCTTTCTGGGCATTAAATGTCTGGGGTCTTGCAATTCTTCTCATTCTTTTTTTTAAAAAATATCTATATATATAAAAGGCTAAGCGACTGTCCAACCAACCAAGGGTCCGACCATCTGACCAACCATCTGACCAGCTGGTAGGTATGATGTGCACTGACCACCAGGAAGCAAACGCCCAACGCAGGAGCTGCCAAGCCACAGCAACTTTGCAGAGTGCCCTCTCACACTCCAGGACCCTTGGGGGATGTCCGAGAGCGGGTTTCAGCCAGATCCTCGCAGTCCAGGTCGAGGGATCCCACCTGCCTAAGTGACCTCGCTCACTCCACCCCTTCGAGTCCCGTGGGAGGTTGGCTCCAGGGAAAGTCTAGCCAGTCTCGCCCAGTCCTGCTCCAATGGCCTCCTCCTCCTCCTCCTCCTCCTCCTCCTCCTCCTCCTCCTCCTCCTTCTTCTTCTTCTTCTTCTTCTTCTTCTTCTATCCTTTTATTGATTTCAGAGAGGAAGGGAGAGGGAAAGAGAGATGGAAACATCAATGATGAGAGAGAATCACCCAGGCTGCCTCCTGCACGCCCCCACACTGGGGATCAAGGCCACAGCCCAGGTATGTGCCCTGATGGGGAATCCTCCTGGTTCATAGTAAGACACTCAACCACTGAACTACGCCAGCCGGGCTGGGGTCTTGCAATTCTTCACAAAAGAATTGAAAATTGGCCGGTGGCTGAGGGGGAAGTGAGCCTGGAATCAAGAGAACACCCTCTCTTGATTCCAGGTGGCTAGAAAGTGGCACAGGCAGCATCTGAAGCAGAGCTCCCTGACCCGGAGCCTGGTAGGAAGTGGGGCCAGGACCCTCCCCCCTTGCGCCATCACACCAGCCCTGTTTATAACAGGAACCCATGGAAAGTTCTCTTGGTCCCACTGAGCTGCTCTCATCAATAAGTCATTGGCAGGATGAATGATTCCTCCCCAGGGAGCAGCAGAGAGGCAGCCACCTCACCCTTTCCATGCCCTGAATGAGCCATGTCGGGACGTCAAAACTGCTGGCCAGGCCATGCGTCCAATTTCAAACAGGGAATTACTGTGTGACCTAGCCATTCCCCTCCTCGGTGGAAATGGAGATGAGAACTGAGAACATATGAACACACAACAACCTGTACACCCATGTTCAAAATTCGCAATTCACAACAGCCAAAGGTGAACACAACCCAAGGGTCCATCAATGGGTGAATGCACAAACACAGTGAGGTCCCTCCACACACCAGAATAGTACTCAGCTCTGAAAAGGAGTGAAGCACTGACACTTGTTACAACCTGGATGGACCTTGAGCACATGATGCTCAGTGAGAGGAGCCAGACTCAAAAGGCCACACAGCGTGTGGTTCCATTTCTGTGAAATGTCCAGAACAGGCACATCCACAGGAACAGGAAGTGGGTCAGAGGCTGGGGAGGGAGGTGGGGGTGACTACTAAATGGGAACGATTTTTTGGGCTGGGGTGATGAGGATGTTCTGGAATTAATAGTATTGTTGGTTGGACAATTCTATGAATATGCTAGAAACCATTGAATTTTATAATTTATTTCTTCTGCATAGTTGTGGTTTTTAAAAAAATCCTCACCTGAGGATATGTTTTTAATTGATTTTGGAGAGAGGGGAAGGGAGAAAGAGAGGCAGTTTCTCTATCGATGTGATAGGGACACATTGATTAGTTGCCTCCCAGCCCCTACCAAAGATTAAACCTGCAACCTAGGTAAGTGCCCTGGTCAGGAACCGAACCTACAACCTTTTGGCGTAGGGGACAGTGCTCCAACCAACGGACCTGGCCAAGGGCTCTGAAGTTTTAAAATACACATTTACCAGGTACAATTTATACAACGCAGGTGGGCATACTAAAAACGTCTGCTCCGGCCCGGCTGGCATGGCTCCGTGATTGAGCGTCGACCTATGGACTACGAGGTCACAGTTCAATTCCCAGTTAGGGCTCATGCCCAGTTGCGGGCTCGATCCCCAGTGAGGGATATGCAGGAGGCAGCCAATCAATGATTCTCTCTCATCATTGATGTTTCTATCTCTCTCCCCCTCTCCCTTCCTCTCTGGAATCAATAAAAAAATATTAAAAAAAAAAAACAAAACAAAAAGTCTGTTCTAACTCACCATTTCACTTATTCCACCAGTTCATCTTTCTAGGAGCAAACCCTTTCCACACTCCTTTTCCCCAGCTTTACTGATGCATGATTGACCTATAAAAATTGTGTGTGTTCATTGGCACCAAGATGCTGATGGAGATGAGGCTTCCGGCTGCTAGCAAGCCTCTCAGCCGGGCCTGTGCACCACCCGGTGTTGGCAGAGGACACAATCACCACAGACAAGGGCTTCGTGTGGGGCCAAGGAGCTTATACAGGGGAAGAGAAACGCGTTGCATCGGTGGCTAGCTCTGCGGAGGGAGCACACAAGGGCATGTGTGGAAAGCTTTGGAAACCAGATGTAATGGTGAAGTGGGTGACGTCATCGTGGTGGAGAGGATCACAGAGGTTCCACAGAAGAGAAGGGAGGCGGAGGCCAGCTCCAGGCTGGACTCAGTCTTGATTCTGTCGTCCATGAACCTTCCCATAGGAGAGCCAAGGAGCCAATCCGCAGAACATGAGCAGGCAACGCGAGGGTTTTTACAGAAAGGGGACCTGATAGTGCTGAGGGCCAGGCAGTGTTCTCTGAGGAGCTGTCTCTCTGCACACGAGGGGTCTAGTATTCGAAAAACTAGGTCAGGGTGTTTTGGTCCAGGTTCCCCCTCCCTAATAAAACGGCAGAACACTCTCTTCCATGGCATGCCTTGTGGCGCCTCAGGTCTCCCGGGCAGCAGCAGCTTCATCTGGATGCACCCTGCACCTGAGCACAAGGAAAGGGATGCAGGGGCTTCATTCCAATCTCCCGTTGAGCACGTAGCTCTCAAATGGCAACAACGCGAGCCTGGTGTCACACACACCCTCACCGCAAGCCCTGACTCAGCCAAGGCAACCTCAGGGGCCAGCAGCAGAAGCTCGCACCAGGCTCTGTGCGCATCCACACCACGGAGCCTGCTCACCGGCGGGAACGGAGTAAGACCAGCCAGCCACTGCGGGAAAGTCAGGAGTTCCTCACAAAGCCCAACCTAGAGCCCTGGCAGGCATAGCTAAGTCGGCCGGAGCATCGTTCTATACGCCAAAGGGTCACAAGTTTGATTCCTGGTCAGGGCACATACCCGGGTTGTGGATTTGATCCCAGTCGGGGTGCATGCGGGAGGCAACCTATCCATATCTCTCTCTCACATCAATGCTCCTCTCTCCCCCTCTCTTCCTTTCTGTCTAAAATCAACGAAATCATATCCTCAGGATTAAAATAATAATAATAATAAAAAGGCTGGCACAGCTGGTATGGCTCGGTGGTTGAGCATCGACCCATGAACCAAGAGCTGCCCAGTTTGATTCTCCTCAGGGCACAGACCCAGGCTCAGTGCGTGCAGGAGACAGCCAATCAGTTTCTCTGTCATCAATGTTTCCATCTCTCTATCCCTCTCCCTTCCTCTCTCTCTAAAAAAATCAATAAAAACATATATTTTTTAAAAAGCCAAACTTAGTTACCTCTGTCCCAGCAATTCCACTGCTAGGTCTCTACCCCAAATAAACAACATCAGGTGTTCAAACAAAAATATGTTTACGACTGTTCACAGCAGCACGATTCACAACGGCCCAAAAGCAAAACAACAGGTGAACAGACAAACACTACAAGGTTCAGCCACACACTGAAGTGTTCTTCAGCCATAAAAAGGAGCAAAGCCAATGCCATATACAGATACTGTATTATAGAATTGAACACCTGAAACCTATATAATTGTATGAATTAGTGTCACTCCAATAAATTTAATGAAAACATTTTTAAAAAGGAGTGAAGCACTGGCACTTGCTACAATGTGGATGGACCTTGAACACACGATGCTCAGTGAGAGAAGACAGACCAAAAGGCCACGCAGTGTGATTCCATTTATGTGAAATGTCCAGAACAGGCAAATCCTCGGACAGGAAGTGAGTTAATGTCAGGGGCTGGGGAGGAGATGGCGGGGGGACTACTAATAGGGATAGGGCTTCTTTTTAGGGTGATGGAATGTTCTGGAACTAGATGGAGGTGATGATGGTATAAAGCATTGAAAATGTACTAAATGTCACTTAAAATGATCAATTCTACGTTATGTGAATTTCACTTCAATTTTTAAAATATATTTTATTGATTTTTTTACAGAGAGGAAGGGAGAGGGATAGAGAGCCAGAAACATCTATGAGAGAGAAACATCGATCAGCTGCCTCCTGCACACCCCCTACTGGGGATGTGCCCACAACCAGGGTACATACCCTTGACTGGAATCGAACCTGGGAACCTTCAGTCCGCAGGCTGACACTCTATCCACTGAGCCAAACCGGTCAGGGCTTCACTTCAATTTTTAAAAAAGGAGCCTGGCTTGTGTAGCTCAGTTGGTTGAATGTCACCCCATGCACAGGTCAAGGCACATGCCCGGGTGGTGGACTCAATCTCCAGTATGGGGTGTGCAAGGGGCAGCTGATCAATGCTTCTATCTCTCCCTTCCTCTCTCTGAAAAAATCAATAAAAGCATATCCTATATAATAAAAGGCTAATATGCAAATTGACCGAATGATTGGTTGCTATAACACGCACTGACCACCAGGGGGCTGACACTTAACGCAGGAACTGCCCCCTGGTGGTCCGTGTGGTAACCAGAAGCTGGGCTCATGGCTGGCGAGTGCAGTGGCTGTACTCTCCGCAGCAACACTAAGGATGTCCGACTGACGGCTGATGAAATGCTCCCCATGGATTTCCGGACTGCGAGAGGGTGCAGGCCTGGCTGAGGGACCCCCCCCACACACACACCCCTGCGAGTGCATGAATTTCGTGCACCGGGCCTCTAGTTTTTTATAAAAAGGATTCATGCTCAAAGCAGCTTTGCTCCCAGATTATTCACATCCTATGATAGCCACTGTGTGCCTGCTCTGTGTTGGCCACAGTGAGGGGCCTGGGTAACAGTGAAGACCCAAGGACAGCACCTGTGAGGACTGAACCAGATCCCAATTCCTCAAGATCCTGAGAACAGTCTCATTGGAACAGCTGAAGCCCACTGAGTGCCTGGGGCCATGCTGAGGCCTGGCCTGTGCTCACTGGTTCCATTCTGCTTTCCTTCCTGGAGGAGGTCACAGTCACGCAAGAGGGAGGTTTCCTCTGTCAGGGTGGAAGGCTCTCCACAGACCAGCACCTCAGTTCCATACAGGGCAGCCCTGGTCCCTCCTTTAGAGACACCCTCGAGGCTCAGGGTGGCGAACAGCTCCTGAAATCGCCCCCCACCCCAGGACCCCACCCAGGTCAGTCTGCCTCCAAGTGTGAGCCCACTGGGCACCAGGCACCGGGCACATAAATACACACTTGTAGGGTGGATCCAGCTGAGGACCTGGGAGAATGATTTATTCTGTTTTAATTTATCTTTATTGTTTAAAGTCTTACAGATGTCCCTCATTTTCACCCCATTGATCCGCTCCACCACAGGCCTTTACCACACTATTGTCTGTGTCCAGGGGTTATGCATATGTGCAAATAAATTCTTTGGTTAATCTCTCCCCTCCTCCCCCACCCCTTTCCTCTGAGATTTGTCTGTCTGTTTCATGTTTCTATGTCTTTGGATCTATTTTGTTCATCAGTTTATTTTTGGTGTGGAGTGATTTTAACCCCTGCCTCAGTTTCCCCACCAGGAATCTGATTGGCCTCCAAGGCTGGCCACTGTCTAACTGTTAGGGGCAGAAATAGAATAGTGGGGACTAGCTATAATTATAAGAAATATTAATCATGCTCTGTTAACCAGGATTGTTCTGTTCTGATTAGAGAAAGCACATTCTAACCAGGCCGAGAGTTGTATGCAGGGGGACAGGAATGCAGTCCGTTCTCCTTTTCCAAGAACTGCCTGTCATCATGGAAAGATTAACAACCTTGTTGCTGAAACTATCTGGACCCGGAGGCACCTGCCCTGGGCGACCCCCAGGCCGCATTGCCTGTAACCAGTAACCATTACACCTTGTGCACTTCCCCATGCCTGTAATTCCTACTTCCCATGTAATCTTTGTCCTTCTACCCAATATAGCACTTGGCTTATGGGGTGGGGTGGGGTGTGCAGAACAGATATTTGTGGATGATCTGCAGCTCTCCCATACTGCTGGCATTATTGGAATAAACACTCATGTATGATTCAACCTTATATCTGCTTAGATGGTTCAATTATTGACAGGCAGCAGGGACCCATTGGTTGTCTGGTTTCATAACCAGTATCTGAAACTGTTGCCTCCCCTGAGTCCAGGCCTGTGTGTCCACCAACCAGCCTGGTCTGCAAGGGGCTGAAATCTCTTTCCATCTCCCTCCTCCCAACGGCTAAGTGTGGGGAGGCACGAATGTCTTGGCTGCAGTGTTGATGGGAGTGGCCTGAGGCAAGTCAGCTGTGGATGACCAACCTGCGGTGGCCCGGGCAGTGGTCGGCAAACTGCAGTTCGAGAGCCACATGCGGCTCCCAAGTGTTGGTTTGCCGCTCTGTTGATTAATGAGTTTGCCGACCACTGCCTTAGGGAAAAACACTTAAAAAACATTTTAATAATGTACTAATGTCGCCGAAACCGGTTTGGCTCAGTGAATAGAGCGTCAGCCTGCGAACTGAAAGGTCCCAGGTTCGATTACGGTCAAGGGCATGTGCCTGGGTTGCGGGCACATCCCCAGTAGGGGGCGTGCAGGAGGCAGCTAATTGATGTTTCTCTCTGATCAGTGTTTCTAACTATCTCTCACCCTTCCTCTCTGTAAAAAATCAATAAAATATATTTAAAAAAAAATAATAATGTACTAATGTCTTTAACCTGAAGTCAAAACTTCTGGGTAAGGGTAATTAATACCTTATGCAGTGGTCGGTAAACTCATTAGTCAACAGAGAGGTGCAGCTTGCGAGCCGCAGTTTGCCGACCACTGGCCCAGGGCATGCGGGCCAGCTGCGCACACTTAGACACAATAACCCCAGTGTGGTGTCTCTGGGGGAGGGGTGCAGCATGGAAGGGTGCTAGCATGTCCCATGGCTTGGCCACTGGTGGTTCCTGGATGAACATGCAAAGTCCCTAAATGCTAGCGGCCGCAGAGAACAAAAGGAAAAAGGAGTTCTTGGGCATCTAATTTAAAACAAGCAAACAAACAAGCAGGGACAAAAGCAGGAATGCTCGGAATGTGGCCAGGTCCCCTTCCGGTCCGGGTGCGGGTGCGGGTGTGGCTGAGACTGAGCCTATAGGACCTCAGGCCACCCAGGCTCCCTTAGCCTCTGTGCTCTGTGGGAGGGAACAAAGAAAATTATTAACACTAAGGAATTTTGCTGTTTTTACTGGGGTTGAGATTGCTCCCTCCCGACGTGTTTATTGTAAGGGACATTTGGGGGTCTGAGTGGGGACCCCTCAGAGTTTGAATTCTTGGGCGTGAAAGAACCCTGTGGAAGGTTCCAGAGAGCTTCATGGGGAGAAATAAGCATGAACTTCGCAGGCTGCTGGAGGAACACGGGCATTTTAAGAGCAGTGTTCTTAAGACTTGGCCTGGTGTGCTGAGGCCTCTCTCCCGGAACCGTATACAATGTCTGGAAATGACACAACATTCCACACTTTGGAGATAAACACCAGCATTTGGTATGTGTGTGGTTTTTTTATGGTTGGATCTGCTTTATCTTCAGCAAAAAGGAAGGAGCCTGTGCTTACCCAATTAATTCTAGAATTTTCCTCCAGGATCATGCTGGGGGATTTAAACTCTGCTAGTTGGACAGAGAAGCTGGGGCAGGGGAGGGAACTGTGGCTTTCTTCAAAGAATAAAGGTGTAGCCCTGGCCTGTGTTGCTCAGTGGTTGGAGCGTCGGGCCAAGCACTGAAGGGTCTGGGGTTCAATTGCCAGCTAAGAGCACATACTTGGCTTGTGATTTGCTCGTGCAGGAGGCAATGGGTCACGTGGCTCTCTCACACCCATGTTTCTGTTTCTCGTTCTCTTCTTTCTCCCTGCCCTCCCTTCCTTCCACTCTCTGAAAAGTAACGGAAAGAATATCCTCAGGTGAGGATTAACAAAACAACAACAACAAAAGAGGACGAAGGTTTCAGGGAAAGAAGAATTGTTATCATCTCAGTCTTCCTGGGTTTTTTGTTGTTGTTTGTTGAACTCTGCTGTTCTGATAGGGAGACCCTGGGCAAAACCCTCAAAGGATGGAAGATGCGTAGGGGCTGGTCGGAGGTTCAGGAGAGGCAGTATTCTGAGGTCAGCTGAGCTTCGGAGGGCTCCCGCTCCTCTGGAATGTGGGTGGGGTTGCCAGGAATGTTGTGCCTGACCCCTGTCCTCAATGACCGGGCACCCAGATTTAGGGCTGGACATGCCTGTGGGCCCCCAGCACATCCCGAGTTTAAAGAAGTCCAGGGAAGGAGATGCTGCCCACGTGAAGAGGGAGCCCCAGAAGCGCTGGCCAGGAGGAGGACGCGAGACTGTCAGCACCGCCTACGCTGCGAAGGTTGAAGATGTTTCCAGAATTTCAGTTTGGGAAGATGAAAGAGTTGTGGGGACGGATGGTGGTGTCGGCTGCAATACAATGTGAATGTACTTGATGCCACTGACCCCAGGATTGAAAATGCTGAAAGGGGTAAATGTTATGGTTTACATATTTTTTCCCCCACTAATTTAAAATAATATTTTACAAAAAAAAAAAATGTTTTGCCCTAACTGGTTTGGCTCAGTGGATAGAGCGGACTGAGAGGTCCTGGGTTCGATTCCGGTCGAGGGCATGTACCTTGGTTGCAGGCTCATCCCCAGTGCGGGGTGTGCAGGAGGCAGCTAATTGATGTTTCTCTCTCATCGATGTTTCTGACTCTCTACCCCTCTCCCTTCCTCTCTGTGGAAAATCAATAAAATATATTAAAAGAATAAATTTAAAAAATGATGTTTCAGGGGAAATGTTAATATCATCTGGAAAGTTTCAGGATATAAAATAAGGGGAAAGGAACCTGCTTAACAAGGAAGCCAGTCTCACTTTGGTGAACACAATAAAGCTACAAAATAAAATTCAAAGCCCCTGCTCAACACACTAGCAGTTGTTCCCTCTGGATTCCTGGGGACATTTATTTCCTCTTCGATTCTATTTTTAAATCTTTTGCTACACTAACATGAGAAACTGAGCTGGTTGTTAAATGCAAAATGCATCATGGAAAAATGAATGGCGCCCTAACTGGTTTGGCTGGGTGGATAGAGCGTTGGCCTTCGGACTGAGAGATCCGGGTTCAATTCCGGTCAAGGGCATGTACCTTGGTTGCAGGCTCAGTCCTGTCCCCAGTAGGGGGTGTGCGGGAGGCAGCCAATCCATGATTCTCTCTCATCATTGATGTTTCTATCTTCCTCTCCCTCTCCCTCTTCCTTCCTCTCTGAAATCAATAAAGATATATTAAAAAAAAAAACCCTCAAAGGATGGAAGATGCATAGGGGTTGGGAGCATGATGCCACCTTACAAAACACAAAAAACAACTGTATGTCCTCTCAGATTCTGTGGTGGGAAATAGGGCCTTGGAAATGCCAGGGAGAAAATAGTGTGAACTTGGAACAGCTGGAATATGCAAGGAACGGGGCAGAGGAGCTTTGCACGTTTATTTTATATTATTTTTGGGGTGCGTGAATTGGTTACTATGATACTTAGTTTTTAACCAATTTTTAGAAAGTATTAGCATGATTGGGATTATACCGTATATGTGTATATAGACATTATGTATGTGTATATACATATACACATATCTACATTTATATATCCACTTATTTTCCTTACAACATACATAGACATAGCCCTGGCAGGCATGACTTGGCAGTTGGAGCCTTGGTCTCCTCATCAAAGAGTCTCAGGTTCAATTTCCGGTCAAGGGCACGTACCTCTGTTGCAGGCTAGATCCCTGCCCCTGGTTGGGGCACATGTGGGAGGCAACCAATGGATGTATCTCTTTCACATTGATGTTTCTCACTCTCTCCCCCTCCCTTCCACTCTCTCTAAAAATCAATGGGAAAATGTCCTCAGGTGAGGATTAACAAACAAACAAAAAAAAAATCAATGGAAAAAATATCTTCGGGGGAGGATTAAAAAACAAACAAAAAGGTAAATAGATATAGGAAACCTGAAGGGAAGGCCTATGAGGTTAAAGGTGGTTACTGTTGACTTGAGTAGTGGGAGGGTCAGGTAATTTTTAGTTTTCTTCTATTTGATTACCTAATTGTTTAGAGTAAGCTTTTAAAAAAAAACTTTTCATTTTTATAAAATATTTTTATTGATTTCAGAGAGGAAGGGAGAGGGAGAGATTGAAACATCAATGATGAGAGAGAATCAGTGATTAGCCACCTCCTGCACGCCCCTACAGGGGATCAAGCCCACAACCCCAGCATTTGCCCTCGACCCGAATCGAACCCGGGACCCTTCAGTTTGCAGGCCACTGCTTTATCCACTGAGCCACACCGGCTAGGGCTACAACGAGCATTTAGCTTAACTGCTCATTTTAAACTCAGTAAGAAAAATAATGCAGAAAAGTCTCAGGAACAAGAAAAGAAATCCCACCCCAATGAGCAGTCACTCCCCATCCCCCTTCCTAGGCCCTGACAACTACTAACACACTTCCTGTCTCTGGATCGGCCTGTTCTGGACATTTCACAGAAATGGAATCACACACTGTGTGACTTTCTGTGTCTGGCTTCTCTCACTGGGCATCATGGTTTCAAGGTCCATCCACATATCTGTGCTTCACTCCTTTTCATGGCTGAGTAATATTCCAGTGCATGGATGGAGCACATTTATCTGTTGATGGACACCCATTGTTCCCTCTTTTTATTTATTTATTTATTTATTATTTTTATTTTTAAAATATATTTTATTGATTTTTTACAGAGAGGAAGGGAGAGGGATAGAAACATCGATGAGAGAGAAGCATCGATCAGCTGCCTCCTGCACACCCCCCATTGGGGATGTGCCTGCAACCAAGGTACATGCCCTTGACCAGAATTGAACCTGGGACCCTTCAGTCCCCAGGCCGATGCTCTATCCACTGAGCCAAACTGGCTAGGGCTGTTGGTCCCTCTTTATGGCTTTTGTGGATCATGCTGCTGTGTACACTGTTTTGTTTGTTTTTGTGTACAGTTTTATGTGGATGTGTTTTATTTCTCATGGAGTGAAATTCCTAGGATGAAATTGCTAGGTCAGACAGTAACTCTATGGTCACCCTTTAGAAGCACTGCCACTGTTTTGCACAGTAGCTGCCCGTTTCACAGCCCAGCAGCTGTGGACTAGGGTTCCAACCTCTCCAAATCCTCGTTCATCCCTGTGATCACCATTTGAACAGTGGCCATCCTGTGGGTGTGAGGCATCCTCTCACTGTGAGTTTGTTTGGTCAGCATTTCCTCCATGTCTCATGTTGTTGTGCATCTTCTCATGGTCTTGTTGGTCATTTGTCCATCTTTTCTACAGAAATGTGTGTTCAGAACTGCAAAGGAACTTGGAGCCAGTGGCCTTGGCTCCTTCTCCTCCCTCCTCTTTGGACTAGGATCTAAGCAGCCCCCACCCTTCAGCCCATCCAAATGAAAACAAATTGGTGACAGAGTGGCTCCACTCCAGGAAGGGGTGGCTTCTGTAGAACCACTTGTGTATTCAGCCTGAGATGAGGGACAGGGTCCGTCTTGACCCCCTGTGGGTCGTCAGGAGCTTACCCAGGCAGGTGGCCCTGAGGCCATCCAAGCCGACTGCCCGAGACTCCAGATCAAGTGTCCGTTCCTGCTATAAACTATTGATGCCGGCAATGTCACCACTGGAAGGCTGGCTGTCTGGGGTGTCATATGTTACCTGTTATGAAATGCAAGGGCCGCTCTTCCTGGTGTCCTCAAGTCCTATCTGCCTGCCTTGGGGGCACGTTCTTTCCCGTGTGCCTGGATCCTTCCAGAATTAGCTTTTTACCAGGATTCCAGGTCCCCCCACTGTACAGCCTGACTTCCTCCGGGGGTCATCTGCAGAGGACTCGGGGGCTTTATTTAAACTCAGCTGACACTGGGCAGTTACTCTCTGTGGGGGGCCATCCTGGGCACTTGTGGGATATAGAGCAGCATCCCTGGCCCCCAACTAGATGTCAGGAACACCCACAGTGTGACAACCACAAATGTCCTCAGACATGGTCCAGTAACCAAGGGGGGCAAAAAGAATCTCTTGGGTGAGAAAGGCTGCTTTACTGTATGTGGGAAAGGCTCTGCTGCAGTGACCAGGATGGGGCTGGGGTCCTCACCCCCAGTGAGTAAGGACTTGGGTCTGTGCCCCTAGCCTGGTCAGGACATGCTGGGCAGCCCACAGCCCCAGATCTGCTCCATCCCAGCTGGTGCCCATGGCCCCATGACCCTGTGGGCAGGCGGGCATCGGAGTGAACAGATGGCCACAGGATCACTTACAGCCCAGCTCACATTCCCTCTCCCTATCAAGACATCCTCCTTTTCATAAATTTTGCAAGGGCCACGGAAGGAAGCCAACTTTCCTGTCACCAGGCAAAGCTGCCAGCCCAGACAGGACAGCCACTGCCCACCCCCCTGGCCACACTTCTCAAAGGCATAATGAGTTTCCTATGGCTGTCATGACCAAGAGCCATGAGCTGGATGACTTAAAACAACACACATTTGCTCTCTCCCTTTTCTGGAGGCCAGAAGTCAGAGACTAAGGTGCTAGCTGGCTAGTTCTTTCTGGAGGCTGTGAGGGGAGATGGTGGTGTTGCCAGCAACCTTGGCGCCCCAGGCTGGTGGCCTCATAACCCCAGGCTCTGCCTCCCTTGTCACCGTGGCCTCTCCCCTGTTTGTATGCAAATTTCCCTCTTCTTATAAGGACATCAGTCATTGCCTTAGGGCCACCCCACTCCTTTGTGACCTCATCTTAACTTTACATCTGCACAGACCCCATTTCCAGGCAAGGTCACATTCATGGGTGCGGGGTGTCAGGACCTGGACACATCTTTTGGGACCATGACTCAACCCTTGACAGGACCCTTGTGGTTCCGTCCTCCACACTCTTGGCCCAGCAGTCCAGTGCCCGCCCTCCCCCCTCAATTTAAATGTGGCTGCTCAGGGAGGCTGCCCTGACCTGTCCCAGCCCCTTCCGGCCTTTCTCTCTGGCATTTCCTGCTGGGCTCATTGCAGCCGCCTGCTGATGTTTGCTGCCCTCAGTTTTGTGTTTATCGTCCATTTCCCGAGGCCCAGGCTTTCTGCACAGCCCAGTGCCCAGCAGGAGCCCCGGCATGACTTTGAGCCATTTGGGCTCCTGACCACTTGACAGAAAGACCCCTGGCCCACCCCTCTTCATGGGCTGCACATGGTGACCCCCTCCTGAGAGGACAGTTGAGGGAGGGACTTCCCAGTGGAGAAGTCTGACCAGCACAGAGGCCAGGAGATGAGGGTCAGTGTCAGCCCTGAGGAGCCATAGGGGACAGCAGGGACTCTGATGACTTTATGGCTTGCCAGTGTTTCGTTCCTTTCCATGGCTGAGTAATAGTCCACTGTGTACATGGCTGGATCACGTTTTGTCTGTCAGTTCATCTGTCAATGAACACTTTTGGCTGCTGTGAACACTCCTGTCCAAGCGATTGTGTGAATTTGAGTTTCATTTCTCTTGAGCACATATCTAGAAGTGTTGCTGGGTCAGGTGGTCACTCTATGTGGACTCTGTGTGGACAGGCCTGTTTGCCCCAAGGAAGGCGGAGCGGCCTGGAGGGAGAGGTATCTTACAGGCTAAGAGGCTCAGGCAGCTGACTCAATGTCTCTGGTCTCTGGGCTGGGGGAAAGGAAGTGATAATACTTCATACTCAGAGGATTAAAGAGTTAAAACTGGGGAGCACCTTGGAGACCCCTTCCCTACCTTACAGAGACAGGGGGCTGGGCAGGGCCTGGCAGGGATAGTGGAGGAAGAGGCCTGGGGCCTAACTGGAGGAGGGGACCAGCTGAGGTCTGGTAGCTGGGGAGTCAGCTGTTCCTTGATGGACCCAGGCAGGAGGCAGATTTTGAATATTCTTAGGCCTGAGAGAGTTCCAGAAGGTCCAGGAGAGGGTCCAGGCCACCCAGCGGGGGCTGGGGGAGGAGCTCCAGCTTGGAGGAGCTGGGAGTAGTCTCTTTAATCCCCCCATGCCCTAGTTCAGATCAACAGAAATGTGGAAAAAGGGTCAGAAAGTCTGGGAGGCCTTCTCGGGGGAGGGAAGGTGTGAGAGACTTGCCCAAGCCCAAACCCAGGTCGCCTACAACCCACGGCTTTGTAATCTAGGCAATGGATAAACAAACATGAGACTAAATCCAAAACTGTTAAGCTATTTCCATTTGAAACAGGAAGGTAAACCGAAGGGACATGAAGAGGGACAGGCTTGGCCATGCCCCTTTATTTTGACAACGAGATAAACTGAGGCACCATCCTCCATTTCCATCTGATCTGAGAAGAGAATTAAGGCCCTGGGATACTTGCCCTCCACCCCCATCTGGCTCCCACTCACCAGCCTTGCTCCTGCCACAGAGTATCATTTTCAAAATTATCAAACAATTGCAAGGTGAGCGTGGTGGCCGCACTCACCCTGAATCATTCATGAGGGAAGCAGCTGGCTGGCAAGATTAGGATGGAAGCACTGAGACGGGAAAGGGAAGACGAAGAGGAGGCTGGCTCCCCTAAATAAGCCAGGGGCACAGATCTAATTGTCAGTACCCTGCCCTAAGCCTTTGCTGCAATCATGAAGGCCCCACCAGCATCCTTTTGTTGCTGGTCCAAGTTTCAGATGGTGCTGTGGACTGACCAGTTGGGTTGGGGGGCCATATTAGATTATATTCACATCTAATCCCTGAACCTGTGAGCATGACCTTATTTGAGAAAGGGGGTCTTTGCAGGTGCTCTTAAGGGTTTTGTTAACATAAAAAAACATTCAAACCTGTACAGAATTTTTGTGAGTTTATTTGAGCCAAACTGTTGACAATTGCTGAGAAGCAATATCTCAGGGGATTGGGATAGTGCTCTGGTGAATGGCGGGGTTTTCCTCTATTTTTATACATTGCAAAAAAGGAGGCACATAGGTGGGGTTACATGAAATCCATTGGTGATAAATTAGAAAGGTGGGAGAAAGCAACGCAGGGAAACCTCTGGGATTGGATAAAAAGTAAAATGATAGATACATACTTAGGTGGGTGCAGGAATAATTAACATAACAATGAAGGAATTTGTGGTATCTGTCCTGGCCCAGCAGTCCAGTGCCCGCCCAACATTTGGTTGTGCCCCAGGGGCTCCAGAAAAAGGGAAGTTACAAGTTACCCATACATTTCAAGGGTATGTTATTACAGATGCAAAAAGACAGATAGGCTCAGTTAAGGTAAAGGTTGACCTTGTCAGTGAAGATACCGGCCTAGGACGTGACTATCCCCCATAACTGCTTTTAGTTAAACTTTAATTTCAGACCATCCTTTGTGGTTACTTTAGGTCTCAGAGTTTGCAAGACCGCCATGCAGGCCTTCCCTGAGCTTGTCAGGTTAGCATGTGGCCCCTTTCGTCCAGTTTTGAGGTGAGATCTTCCTGGATTATCCTGACAGGCCCTAAATCCAATGAGAAATGTCTGTCTTAGAGATACAGAGAAGGGACAGAGAAAATAAGGGAGAAAAATGGCCATGTGATCACAGTCAGAGACTAGAGTGATGTGCCTACAAGTCCAGAGTCTGGAGCCCCCATAACCTGAGAGAGGCATTAAGGCTCCTCCCCTGGAGCCTCTGGAGGGAGCATGGACCTGTTGACACCTTGATTTCAGACTTCTCGCCTTCAGAAAGCTAGAGAATAAAGGAGGGAGTTGTGTAGGTTTAGGGAAGAATCTTCCAGAAGGGAACTGCTGCACAAAGGAGGCCCACATAAGTGAGGTCAGAAACCAGAAAGGCGGCCAAATGGTGTAGGGCGGGGCCTCCTGGGCTGCAAGGTTGATTTGGGCTTGAACTTGGAGCAAGACACGACTCCTGGGAAGGTCATGCTTAGAAGAAGTGGGTTATAACACAATCCTGATGGCTTAGGCCCCCACCAATGTCAGCTGCCCCTCTTCTCTCCGGGCTGAGACACTCCTGCCAGTAAGGGCTGGGGGTGGGGAGGCAGCCTTTGCACTGGTCACCAAAGGATGAGCAACTGGCCCTGGTGGTACCCAAATCCGAGCTTGGATGGGAGTCTGGGAGAGAGCAAATCCAAGAATCCACTGGAACGTTCCTCATGATTAGTGATTCTGGGGCTTCAGATATTCTGAGGCGGGGAGAGAGGGCCAAAAACCGCAGGGCAAGAGGCTTCCTGTAAATGGGAGGCCGCCCCTAATCCGTAGCAGCCCTCCTGCTCTAGAACTCGTGGGCTGCGTCCAGGTCCGCCAGCCTTGGAAGTGTTGTTGCCAGGACTACGGGCGCTTGCCGGCGAAATGAAACCAACCCGAGAGGCAGAGGAAAATGTCATTGCTTCTCCCTCTCTAGGCTGGTGCCATTTAAAAGTTCCCCTTTCAGCAGGGACGTATAGCAAACTATAATCACAACAGCTTCAGCTTCCTCTGTTTATTGAACTTCTACTTCGCACCGAGAACCTCACCAAGCCTACGATGCCCATCGGCTCCGCCGCCTGTGCTACCACCAACAGCGCCAGGGAAGCCGACCCACACGAGCCTCCCCTGCTCTGGCCTCTCTGATCTCAAGTGGAACTCCCCCTCCCCACCTATCTGGCCTTGGTTTCCCATCATCTCTGTAAAGGGGCAACCCTGTCACAGACAACCCTCTTGGGAATACGTTTAGAGTGTTTTTCCTGCTGCTGGGTGGAGCCGCACCCGGTTCTGAATTTCCCATGATGGCAGGGTTCTGCTTTCTGCAACCCCGACTCAGATTCCCCGTGTGCAGGGCAGATGCTGTCCCCTGTGCGCCCCGCCACGCCACGCCACGCCACGCCATCCCCGCGGCTCAATTTCCCTATGTGCAGGACTGCACTGGGCCTTCGCTGCTCTAAAACAGGCCGGTCAGGGCGATCCCTGACCACATGTGCCTGCAAGCTCGGTGGCCAGCAGTGAGAATTGAGGCTTTAAGCAGCCTCTGCCTCCCCGCCTACTAACCTAGGAATAACGTCTCAATTTGAATCAGACTTTTCTGCCACGTGCCCACAAGCAAGATGGAGCCTAATAGGT
This sequence comes from Corynorhinus townsendii, assembly GCA_026230045.1. NCBI lineage: Eukaryota > Metazoa > Chordata > Mammalia > Chiroptera > Vespertilionidae > Corynorhinus > Corynorhinus townsendii. Next base: position 92,505,282 of record JAPDVU010000006.1, on the reverse strand, counting down.
GTCCCGCCCGACTCCAAGATGGCGACGAGCCTCGCTTTGCTCTCAAGCGTGAGGGGGGACAACACCTGCCCATTTGCAAGATGGCGGCAACCTAGGGGGAGCACGCTTCCCGCCGCCGGACTCGCCACGTACCCACTCTCAAGATGGCTTCTCCCGCAAAGCCCTAGGCAGGAGGGATGCTGGCTCATTGGTTCAGGCTTTGTCACGTGCTCCCACCTTTTCTCCCCTCCCCTGATTCCATGGGCCGTTTCCGCCTTGAGCCCTGACGGACGGCCATGTTCTCCAACGATCGCCTGCCATTCCTCTTAGCTCCACCCCCTCAAGCGGCCTCCTAGCCACTGGGCGGCGCTGGTGGGGGTCCGCAGCGCTCTCCCCGCCTCCATGAGCAGCGGGAGCCAATGGGCAGAGCGCGCAAGGGACGTGTTCAGGCGTCTCCGCCATTTTGTGAGTCTATAACTCGGAGCCGTTGGGTCGGTTCCTGCTATTCCGGCGCCTCCACTCCGTCCCTTGCGGGTCTCTTCTGTGTGCAATGGACGGGTGAGTTGTGTCTATCCGCGCTTCCCGCCCCCCTTCTCGCGCTCCAGCCTTCCTCTTGCGGCCGCCTGGGCCTCCTCGGAGCAACGGCTCGCCTGCCGGGGCTACAGCGCCTCTGGGATCTTTCCTCTCTCCCGGCCGCGGTCGCGGAGGAAAGCTCCCAGGAGCGAGAGGTGTCCCATATCTCCCGAGCCGGGGGTCGGCCGGCCCAGCCCTTCCCACCGTCGTGTTCGTTTCCGGTCTCCCCGCGGCTAGTCCCGAACGCACGCGGCGGCCGCGCGACCCTTTCCGCTGGTCTTCCCCGCGCTACCTTTTGCGCTTCCCACGTGCCCCTTCCTGCTATCCGTGCGGCCCTTCCCGGTCCCCGTCCGGTTCTTCCCGCTCCCCGTCCGGCCCCACGCGCGCGTGCGCAGTTATTCGAACTCTTCTCAGGCCCCGGTGCGCGTGCGCGGCCTTTCCCGCCGCACCGACTTTGCACTCGGCCTCCCCCGCCCGCGGCGGTCCCGGGCACGCCGGGAAGACGCCGCCCTTCTGTCCGGAAGGGCGCGGGCCCTCCGCCCCCGCCCTGCCCCTCCCCGGACTTCCCACAAAGAACCGCCGCGCTCTCGGTTCAACTCCAGGACCGGGGGTGTCTGGGAGGGGCCCTCGCGTTCCCTTTGTTCCCGCCATCCCACAGCTCCTTGTACGGGAGTCCTTTAAGCACGAGTTGGCTCACTGCGGCCGTAGAGTTATAGGCCCTAGAGTCCGTGGAACGACACACGTGGGCCGGCACGACGGGACCCCGAGCTTTCGGGCAGTGTAGCCGGCTGGCCGCCCAACGGCCATTCAGCCGCCTTGGGAGAGGGAAGGGGCCTCTCCGGGGTTTGTGTGTGTTCCAGGGACGAGAGAAATGGGGAGGGCCGTGGGGCAATATAGATTTTACATTGTGGGTTATCATAACCTTAAACACATCTGAGGTTGCAAAGGCTAGCCACTTGACGGTTGAGATTTAGGGCCAACGCACAAAGCTGTATTCTGTTAGCCCGAGACATGAGTCTGCCCAGTTTAAGGACTTTTTTTTTTCGGATGTTTCTGGTCTGAGGAAAATGATAGAACTTGTTAAAAATGAAACTAACTATAAACGGGGCCTTTTCTTCTTTCGTGGTAGTCTAATTGTTTTCATTTCCCCTTGGGAGGGTTAGGTTCTGGTTTTTAAAAAGTGAGCCAGAAGATTCCAAAGGCAGTTCTTATCTTTAGATCTGGGGGTGTGTGTAGTTAAAATGTCTGGACGGTCACTATCTCTGTGCCTCTGGTTTTAAATGATACGTTTCAGGCTTAATTAAATTCAGCCTTTTAGAAAAACTGCTGGTGCAGGAGGAATGTGATCTGGGGTCAACCTTACGTTTTGGGTGGACCTCCCAGGGAATCCCCAATTCAGTTGGCCTGGGCTGTGGGTACGTGGGAGTTTAAGGGGCCCTGCAGAGAAATCTTGATGGAAAGTGGAGACTGGTCCAGTTCTGTTTTTCTTCCCTCAAGGACTGTTGAGTGTTTTGTCCCACAGATGTGGCTTGGTGGCCCAGTCCCATCTGCAGCCTCTTTTGAATTGTGGTATTACCGAGGCAGCCAGGTTCTCTTTGGAAGGTTTGAAACCATTTTTAAGAAGGGCCATTTTATGTAAAACTGCCTGAGGCTCCCTCCCAGGGAGCAATGTGTTGCCCTGGGTTAGCAGAGGGGAAGCTGCATGTTTTTCATTCTTTCAGTTTTTCTGAGTTTTTCCTTGACTCTATAAGGCAGTGGTTCTCAACCTTTCTAATGCCCCGACCCTTTAAAACAGTTCCTCATGTTGTGGTGACCCCCAGCCATAAAATTATTTTCGTTGCTACTTCATAACTGTAATTTTGCTACTGTTAATGAATCGTTTCCGATAGTCTTAGCCTCTACAGCAGCGGTTCCCACAGGTTGAGAACCGCTAGCAGGGTCGCCTAAGACTATCGGAAACGATTCATTAACAGTAGCAAAATTACAGTTATGAAGTAGCAACGAAAATAATTTTATGGCTGGGGGTCACCACAACATGAGGAACTGTTTTAAAGGGTCGGGGCATTAGAAAGGTTGAGAACCACTGCTATAAGGTTTTAAAAACTCTGTTGACACCAGCCCATAATGTTTTTTATACTGAAGAGGTGAAGGCCCTACAGTAGAGGCAGTGGGTTAGAATGAGCCAGTGAGATGTGCAGCAAATGGCAGGACTAGGGTGTAGCACTTGGGGTTATGCTGTTCTGGGGACAGGGGGTGTCAGATCTTCTGCCCATTCTGAGACTAGCCTTTCCCTGGCTGGTGAGGGGGACATCTTTGTGTGACATCATGGGAGGCTCTGCTCACATACCACTAAGCCAGGTGACCTGGTTTGGGGGGGAGGGGGTTGCTGAGGAAGTTCCTCTCCTTGAGTCATTAAGGTAGGAGGGTTTTATGTTTGTACTGAGAGCTGGTGTGCAGTTGAGGAATGCAGGAACCTCAGCAGCCATGGTTTCTTCTCACCTTCCCTAGCTGGGCCTGGAGCAGGGAGAAAGTCCAGTTACAGGGAGCCAGGTTGATGAGTAACTTGTGTTAATTTTATCTGATTATTTCATCTTTGCTGCCTCCTTCCTCTGAAGAGAGTGCCATTCTTTGAACAGAGTTCCCTTGTTGAGTCCCTTTCTCATCCCCCTGGAGCTATGACCCCAAGGCCTTGTGAGCTACCTTCTCACTAGTCCTCCCTGCTTGAAACATTCTCCAAGCATTTCCAGTTTTTAGAAAGCAAACAACAGCACTTCAGCTTTTAACAAGCATCAAGTGTCCCTCTTGGGGCTTTTGGAGGGGGTGTTTTTGTCTGGGGGCCTGCTGGGAGGGATGGGAGCTAGAGTACAATGATGGCTCCTTTTTCAAGTTGAGATTAAAGCGACAGCAGCTCACTTCCCTGCCCTAAGCTTACTAGTTATCTGAGGACCTCATTGGGTGGACTGTGCAGCCAGAGAAGCCCTTCGCTGGCCCGCCTATCCCGAGAGTCCTAGCAGCAGCTGCTGTAGTACACCTGCTAACGTTCTTTTTTTTTCTCTCTCTCTCTCTACAGCATTGTCCCAGACATAGCAGTTGGTACAAAGGTAGGCATTGCTGACTCTGCTACCCTGCTAGCTGGCATGGCCTCTGATCTGGTGCTGCCCTTGTAGGCACCTTCCCTCCTGCTGCTGAGTATTGGGGCTTCTTCTGACAGTGCTCCCATGGTCTACAGTGTGTGTAGGGCAGACAGTTTGCAGGTTGGGCATTCAGACACCTTTCCTTTGTCCTGCCTGCATCCAGCTAATTTCCAGGCACTGTGTTTCCAACAGTGTGGGTTCAGTGGCCTCTCAGTGGTAAATGCACCTTTGGCCTTAATGTGGGACCCCTCCTCCCTGCCCAGGTGAGAGTCCTGTGATTGGGACAGGATATTTGCCAAGTGTTACAAGTACCGTTGGTTTGATACAGAAAAAGCTGAAACTTGGTTGTACCCCAAGTAGTTTATGAGGTGGCTGATGGGATAGGAGGGTACAGAGGTGCTACTCTTTAAAAAAGAAAAAAGAAAAAAATATATATATATATATTAATTTTAGGATGGGAGAGAGAGAATCATCAGTGATAGGACTCATTGATCGGCTGCCTCCTGCATACCCCCCACTGGGGATTGAGCCAGCAACCTGGGCATGTGCCCTTGACTGTGGAATCAAACCTGGGACCCTTTGGTCTGCAGGCCAACACTATCCACTGAGCCAAACCAGATAGGGCCAGAGGTGCTACTTTTGATGGCATTGTGATTTGGGTACTTTTTGGTCTAAACATCTTATAGCTGCTTCTTTTGAGATGAAAGAAATTAAGGTGCTGTGTCCCCTTTATATGCCATCCTTGGTACTTGGGACATTTAAGCTGTAGAAAGGGCAGAGCTGGCAGCGGCTGTCCCCACAGGAAGTGGGGCCATGATGGTTCTCAGTTCTCCCCTCAGGTGAAGACCAGGCCTGTGTACACTGCAGTAAATGGCATCCAGGGATGCCTGGTGCTGACTGAATACTTATACAGATTTGGTACTGCGTGCTGGCAGGAATTGGGGGCTGGGGAATCCACTGCAGGTGGGTTGGTCAGTGAGCCATGCTGCTGGGATGGGTTTTTCCAAGTGGAATCTTGTCTTCACATGCTGCCTATCCTGATCTTTCTGCAGATAAAACCCGTTTGTTCAGTGGTAGGAGGAGGGGAGAGGGACTTTCATCTGAAGCATTTGTAACCATCACAGAAAATGTCTGGCTTTCCTGTAATCCTCCTGGCTTTGCCTGTTTCCAGCTGGAGCTACTCTGTCTGGGGTTGTCCTTAGAGTGGTCCTTCCTGGCCAGCCCCAGGGGACCGCTGCTTTCAGAATCAGACCTGTACATGACAAACTCAGAGGTTCTGGTGGGTGGGTGGGTGGCTGCTTGCCATTAGCAGGGCATCACAGCTTGGTACCTGTACTCCAGCCTACCAGGAGGGCAGCACAGTTGGGTTCTGGGCACCACTGACCATCACCCCAGGTTTAGAACAAGCTGTGCCATAATTTAGAAGTGTCCAGAGATTAACAGTGCTTAGCTACTGATTAAAAAGCAAAGGTTCCCCTTAACATACTGTTGGGAGCAGGTGTGCCTTGTTCCCAGCAGGAAGCACACAGCTTGGGGGTTTTTCCAATAGATGCTTATTTGACTTAGGGTAAGGTACTATAGGGTCTCCCCAAATGCCCAGGTCGTGATCTCAGTGTCCTTGTGCTCTTGGGGATGGGGGAGTTGCTGTTTAGCAGAACTGACCTGACCTGTGTCCTGGGGAAGGGGGGCCTAGGGAAATGTGGATAGACAAGTGGTCACAATTTGTTCACAATGTGGAAGTGCCAGCCCATCTTGCCATAGGAAAATAAGAATCAGGAGTATTGCCACTCAAATGATGGCCCAGCTGACACTGGTCAGAGACAGCAGTCAAGACCCTTTTTAAGGTTGTGCAGTCAGCATGTGGGAGCCACATAGTGCCTGGCTCTTGTCCAGCTTTGGGGGAGGCACCTTTGTGAGCCTAAAGGGGGCAGGGATATGGGTCAGAACTCCTAGTCCATAGGCAGGAACCGTCTTGAGGCTTGCACAAGTGGTACTCACCTGCCCTTGGTGTCACCAGGAGGTTCTGAGGCTGGGGTACACTCTGCATGGTGACTTTGTCCCCACTGAGGCCTGTCTGTCTGCAGTACTGAGCTCTGAAGCACTGGGTGTCCACTCAGGAAAAGCTCAGTCATGACAGGCCCAGAATGTTTCTTTTTATAGTAGAGCCCAGTCTTCAGAAACCAGCAATTTTATCTTTCTGATCCTTGGCTTTAAGCACCACTGGGGTTTGAGCAGCCCTCACAGCCTTGGGCTATGGGGAGGTAGGGTTGGGGGGCTTCTGGGTGCTTGCCTAGTTCAGGGTTGGGATCTGGGATGTGGGGATATGACCACATAGCAGGGACCAATGGTGGTGTGGCCATTCCTGATCCTCTTCTTGAAGAGCAGTTTGTAAACTTCGTCTCCCTTCAGTAGGTATTAACATCTGCCTGTGGCAGGGAGGGGATTCTAAAGAGCTTGTAGAGCACCTCAACTCTGCCAGTGGTAGATGGCAGCCCTGGGTGATGGTTGTGCTTGTTTGATTAAGTTAATTGGCAGTTTGAAGGAAGGGCAAAGATAAGGTGTCCTTGAGAAAAAGGCAGTTTGAGGGAGAAGGGGCGAGGCTCTGAGAGCCAAAGGCCCAGTTGAGCTGGTCTTTCCTGTTCCTGCTACAGGCCTGAGGGGGCACTGAAGTTAGGGGGTTGAGGGGAAGAGACACCCTCCCTTGATTGCCAACCTTGGTCCTAGTTCATGCTGATGGAGTCCTGTCACAACTCTGCCCCTAACTCCCGACAGGTCCTAGAGTCTGCAAGTTCCTGGTGCTCATGCTCTTGTTCCTAGCAGAGCCTTCCTGGGTGGGAGCTGCATCCTGAGTCTCCGCTTGCATGACTACTGCAGTCTCATACAGCTCACCCCCTGAGTAAAAGTAGTCCTGTCCTTGGGCCTCAGTCCACAGGAGGGATGCCTGTCTGCCTGCTTTCTAAGCCCAGTTAGTCTAACATGATGGGGAGTTGATTTAATTAGATTGAGACTCAAGGAGTAAACAGGTTGTTTCTGGAAAGAAAACAGGCAGGTCAGAAGTCACAGGAGCCCGCCTATAGATGAGCAGTTCTAGAGCTGCCCTCAGACCCTGTTTTCTGTCACTAGATAGTGTTGCTGGCTCACAGAGAGGTAGTGTTTCTAGTCAGTGAGTGATGAGGCTGCAGCTCAGGTGTCCTCACACAGCTGGAAAATAGGCCGAGCTCCGGAGGCCAAGGGAATAGCTGCAGTGTGACAAGGGGGCTTTGTTCTCAAGTTTGCAAGCAGCTTTGTGATAACTAAAGACAGTCTTAACAGTCTCAAGGTGGCCGGCTAGGCCTGTCCACAGACCCTGTAAGTGTTCCCCAGAACCTGGAGATGGGAATGATATGTAAGCCCCTTGTAGGTGACAGCCCCCCCACCCCCACCTTGGAAAAGCAGCCACGTCTGGGACTGTGAGGCCATCTTGAGGTGGGACAGACAGTACAGGGGAGTGTCTTCACATCTGAGCATCAGGGTATTCTGGGAGGAGGGTGTCTGCAGCCATGTGCCAGGCCACCCCCAGCCCCACTTCAGCACACCCTCTCTTCCAGCGGGGATCGGACGAGCTCTTCTCTGCCTGTGTCACTAACGGACCCTTTATCATGAGCAGCAACTCAGCCTCTGCAGGTAACTGCTGACCATAGCCCTTTGTCCCTGCCTTGCGGGGCGGTCCCTCTCTGTGCCCTGCTTCAAGGACACGGGTGAACTGATTTGGGCTGTGACCTTGAGCCCTGGTTCATACATGGGCACTTACCTGGGAGCTATGTGTGTGAGGGGTGCACCAGATGTGGAGATCACTCTGCTTGGATCCTGTCAGGGAGGAAGCTGATTCTGAGGAGGTGGGGGGAATGTTACTGTGTGAGATCCTGGGAGGTGCTCTGTGTTAGACTTACCACCTTTCTTCTCAGCAAATGGAAATGACAGCAAAAAGTTCAAAGGTGACAATAGAAGTACAGGTGTGCCCTCCAGAGTGATCCATATCCGGAAGCTTCCCAGTGATGTCACTGAGGGCGAGGTCATTTCCCTGGGACTGCCTTTTGGGAAGGTCACCAACCTCTTGATGCTCAAAGGGAAAAACCAGGTATGTGAACACATCTCAGGAAGGGGCCCTAGGCCCACTTTACGAGTGTGGTGCCGGGCTTCTTTAGGGGTCTGGGTCTGGCTTACGCCCCCACCCCCACCAGGCCTTCATTGAGATGAACACAGAGGAGGCAGCCAACACTATGGTGAACTACTACACCTCGGTGACACCTGTGCTTCGTGGCCAGCCCATCTACATCCAGTTCTCCAACCATAAGGAACTTAAGACTGACAGCTCACCCAACCAGGCAGTGCGTCATCCCCTCCCAGGTCTGGGGTGGGACAGGGCTCTTGGTGTGAGCCTGGCGGCAGAGGGACTCATGGCTGTCCCCCCAACAGCGGGCCCAGGCGGCCTTGCAGGCAGTGAATTCAGTTCAGTCGGGGAACCTGTCGCTGGCTGCCTCAGCTGCTGCTGTGGATGCTGGGATGGCAATGGCTGGCCAGAGTCCGGTGCTCAGGATCATCGTGGAAAACCTCTTCTATCCAGTCACCTTGGATGTGCTTCACCAGGTGAGGTGGGGTCCACGTGCCCCATTTTCCACCCAGACCCAGGGCAGAGGTTAACTGTTCTTCCTTTTCTGACAGATCTTCTCCAAGTTTGGCACAGTTCTGAAGATTATCACTTTCACCAAGAACAACCAGTTCCAGGCACTGCTGCAGTATGCTGAACCCGTGAGCGCCCAGCATGCTAAGCTGGTGAGTTGGGTCCCCAGGGATGCCTGCCTGCCTGCCCTCTTCAGCTCCAGGGCCCCAGCCACTCACAGCTTTCCCCTTCCCCGCAGTCACTGGATGGGCAGAACATCTACAACGCTTGCTGTACTCTCCGCATCGACTTTTCTAAGCTCACCAGCCTCAATGTCAAGTACAACAATGATAAGAGCCGAGACTACACCCGTCCTGATCTGCCCTCTGGTGACAGCCAACCCTCTCTGGACCAGACCATGGCCGCAGCCTTTGGTAAGATTTCTGGGAAGGTTCCCACTACTGCCGTGTGCCATAGGCAAGGACGCGCAGCTCAGTCTAAGTGGCCAGGCCCCAGGTGTCCCAGGATGCCCGCCCTGCGCCCAGGGAGGTTGGCGCCCATCACTCCTTACATGGCCGTAGCACCCAGCTTGGGTGGACATTGGACCTGCCTGCTGGGTGTGGGGTGCGCCGGCTTGGCTCACTCAGCTCTGGTGGCGGAGGTTGTGGGTGCAACGATTAGTGTCTCATTTGTTTCTAGGTGCACCTGGTATAATGTCAGCCTCTCCGTATGCAGGAGCTGGTTTCCCTCCCACCTTTGCCATTCCTCAAGCTGCAGGTACTCAAACACTTGGTCTTGGTCCCCATAACTGACTGTGCATGCCCACACACCTTTCAGTAGCTCTGCCAACATGCGAGCTGACGGGCGCAGTCACGGGGGGAGCCCATCTTCCTGGGCGCGGGCATCTGGGTTCCCTGAGGAGCCTGGACAGGGTAGTTGTAGGACAGGGCCACGCAGAGAATACTCTAACCCCACAGTCTTTGGTCTGATTCCTTCAAGCACCTCCCGGGCAAGGACGTGTACACACAATGGTTGGAGGGCTGTGTCCCTAGTAGGTGAATTAAGTGTCCTGGTAAGAAGATGAGCATGAGCTGAGCGGGCACACCTGAGCGTCCCTCCTGGGGGCTGGGCGCCCGACAATGTAACAACTACCATGTGACAGTCATGAGCCTGCTGTGTCCTGCCCAGTGTGCCATCTGCATGGTGATGGGTACCTGCATGCACACAAGGCCGAGGCTCGATTCTGCATTCATGAAGCTGGAGCTTCTGTGCTGTATGGGCGCATGTAGCCTGGTCCAAACCCAGTACAGTCTGCTGTGAGGAGGATGAAGGAGCCAGCAAGCCATATGGCCAGGACAGGCCAAGTGCAGACACCTCCTGTGTGTCTCCTTTTGCATGAGGATGGGCAGGACTTCGCTCCCCTTTTGGTGGAAAGCAGGCTGTACTGCTCATCTCCTTCCTGCCTCTTCCTGCAGGCCTCTCTGTTCCCAATGTGCACGGGGCCCTGGCCCCTCTGGCCATCCCATCAGCGGCAGCGGCAGCAGCGGCAGCTGGCCGGATCGCCATCCCAGGCCTGGGAGGGGCTGGAAATTCTGTTCTGCTGGTCAGCAACCTCAACCCTGAGGTATGTGGCTCTTTCAGGCTGTTTTTCCTGGAGTCTCAGGCAGGGGAGTTGTGCATCTCAGGTCTTAGTGCAAACTGTCAGCAGGCCACGCTCCTGTAACTCCCTGGAGCTCATACACAGGCCAGTCCTTATGCAGTTCCACTCTGTGCTCGCATCCTCCCCTCCCTTCCCACTGTGCTGGAAGCTCTGTCCCTGAACATCCTAGTTTACATTTCCAATTTCATAGTGTTTAGAGTTGAAATATTTTCTGATACTTTCATGAAAGCAATCATAAAATTTCGAGCCAAACACACCTCTGTTTGAGGAGGTCTCTGGGCACCTCTGCTCAGGAGGGCCATGGTCTGCGCTGCCCCCACAACTGTGAGTCATAGTCCTACTATAGCCAACCTACACTTGTCTCAGGGCCAAGTTTGGCTCAGAGAGCATGGGTGAGATCAAGGCTCAAAATATTTAACTCTTGAGAGATGGGATTAATGTCCAATTAGCATTTCAGACTGTTTTCTCATCTGTCTGACCACTCCTGTAATCTCTTGGCCTGGGGCAGCCGGTGCCTTGTCTGACTGAGTTATTAGATGCTCTAGAAGCCTCACTAACAGACTCCACCCCTCGTGCTTGTGTGAGCGTTTATACTTTCCCCGCAGCAGTCAGCAGGAGACAGGTTCCGGGGGAACTGAGCCCAGCAAGGGGCTTGGCAGGAGCAGGGCAAGGCTGGAGGGGCAGCAGCGTCTCCTGCTCACTGTGCGGACAGGTGCTTTCCTGCCTGCTCCACGAGGTGGACCTGTGACTAGTAATGTGTGTAGATCTGACTGATGGAACACTGCGGATTTTCTTATGTATTTACTGACCTGTGTTTTTTGCTACTTTTTTTCTTTTCTCCCCTTCCCCTTTCCCAATTTTTTTTCTGATCCGGAATTTCTTTGCCAACTGACTGCACGGTACTTCTGCTTCCTGTTGTTGCTTGAAACAAAACAAAACCATAAATAAATAAAAACAAAATTCCCCCTCAAACCCTGCTCTCCGGAAACCAACCTGCCCTTGAATATTAACATCCTGACAACTTCATCATCCATCAACCTGCACGCCTGCGGGGCTGCCTCCTCGTGGTGGACGATGGCAACTCGCCCCCTGACCTCTCCCTTTCCCTGTCCCTCCGCTGCCTTGCTCTGCTGTCCTCTAAAGAGAGTCACACCCCAAAGCCTCTTTATTCTTTTCGGTATGTTATCATTCACACTTTTATTATCTTGTTTTCATTTAATTGAGGTTATTTTTATGCCCTAAGATGTACTATGAGTTTGCAGTTCTGCCTCGTTACTTGGTTTGCCTTCGGTTTGTGTATTTATTTGGATTTTTGTAGACACGCATGGTTTATTGCCCTGCATGCTCTCGCAGAGTTAAGCGTGTTGGTAGCATGTAAAGTGATGGCTCTTTGGCAATTGACCTTTCCTGGATTTTATGACTTCTTTGCTGAAGGTAGTCCTCCTGGTAACATCCCTGTGACTAGACGCAGGTTCCCAGAGGCAGAATAGCAAACCTTCAGGAAGAGCCAGTCCTGTGAGGGTGTGCGGGTCATGGGGGCTGGTGTGGGAGGCGGAATCAGATCCTAGGCTCAGAGCCCTGTCCCCGCACTTTTGAAGGCGTGTATGGCGATGTGCAACGGGTGAAGATTTTGTTCAATAAGAAGGAAAATGCCTTGGTACAGATGGCGGATGGGAGCCAGGCCCAGCTGGGTAAGTGGTGATGGCCCGAGATGGGGGTGGAGAACCAGGCCTGTGCCTGGGGCCTTGGGTCATATGGGTCCTACCTTTCCAGCCATAAGCCACCTTAATGGACATAAGCTGCATGGAAAGCCTGTGCGCATCACCCTCTCCAAGCACCAAAACGTACAACTGCCCCGTGAGGGCCAGGAGGACCAGGGCCTCACCAAAGACTACGGGAACTCACCCCTGCACCGCTTCAAGAAGCCTGGCTCTAAGAACTTCCAGAACATCTTCCCACCATCAGCTACCCTGCACCTTTCCAACATCCCGTAGGTGGCACATGGTGGGGAGCAAAGGGGTAGGAGGGCCTCCCTGAAACACCAGGCTTTTGGCAGGTTGTCCTGCTTTAAGCTGCCTCTGTCCTCTTTCCTGAAACACTCCCAAAACAAATAAGGAAGGAGGGGCTGGCATTTTTTGCAAACCTGTTTGGTGTCATATTTTGAAGCCAAGTGGAGTGTTTTTTTGTGACTCTTGATAGAACTCTTAAGATACGGTCGTTCTGCAATATCTATGGGTGCCTAAAACAGTGAACAGCCCCCAAGCCCCTCCCTCACCTAAGAGAATTATTGTCCTCAAGGTAGTAGCCAGATGCTCTGCTCAGGTCTTCCCTCTTCCTACAGGCCCTCCATATCTGAGGACGACCTCAAGATACTCTTCTCCAGCAACGGCGGAATTGTCAAGGGGTTCAAGTTCTTCCAGTGAGCATGAAACTCTCCCCACCTGCCCTCCTCCCTCTCTCCTGCTCCACCTCATGCTGTCTCTATACCCCTTGTCCTGCAGGAAGGATCGCAAGATGGCGCTGATCCAGATGGGTTCAGTGGAGGAGGCCATTCAGGCACTCATCGACCTGCACAACCACGACCTGGGAGAGAACCACCACCTGCGGGTGTCCTTCTCCAAGTCTACTATCTAGGCTCCCCACCAAGGACCAGCCTGCTGGGTAGTCCCGGCAACAACTTCCATCATTCCAGAAAATAGCCACTTTAAAAAGCAGCTGAAGTGACCTTAAAAAGACCAGAGATTTTATTTTTTTAAAGAGAAAATCAGTTTACCTGTTTTTAAAAAAATTAAATCTAATTCACCTTGCTCACCTTTGGGAGATAGGGTGCCAGCCTCAGGCTCTTGGTGACCCGTGGACAATATGCCTACCCCTTCTGCAGCCCGCAGGGTGGGTGTTCTCAAGCCTCCACTCAGCTTTCTTGTGCCTTAAAACCCACTGCTTTGGCAGGGCCTTTTTTTGCAGTAGCAAATGCATAGGGGTTTGGGGACAGAGGGGACTGCTTCCCCATAGGGATCATGTGCCTGGCATGGCAGGAGGCTGCCAGCTGCAGGGTCTGCGGGCATCCTAATCCTCCATTTAATCAAGTACCTTGATTCTCCCCTCTCCCTGCCCCTGGCTTGAGGTGCCCCTCCTGGGCCAAGACTCTCTAGGGTGCATCCCTGGCACTTCTTCAGCTTGGAGCTTTGTTTTATCATAAGTCTTTGTATTGTGCTTTTATGCAGTTGCAGACATCTGTGCCTAGCAATATTCCAGTTGACCAAATATTCTAATCTTCATTTATATGCAAAAGAAATAGTTTTAAGTAACCTTTTATATAGCAAGATGATAAAAATGGTATGAGTGTAATCTAAATTTCTTCCTTATATGACCTTGTATACTGTACTTTTTATTTTATTCCTTGTAATTAAGTTGCAGGGCAGGATCTAGTTTCCAGGGCAGATGCAGTGGGGGAGCCACTGCAGAGCCTGGGTTCTTCCTAGAAAGCCCCAGGCCTGAGTCCTTCAGATGCCTTACACATAGGGCTCTCCTAAACTTTCAGGGTTTCTTTTTTCCTGCAAATCATGGACCAAAGTTTTGTTTTTATTTTTTTTTTTTGTCTGCCTCTAACGCTGAGACCCATTAAGGTGGGACAATAGCCCTCGAGTCTTAACTGTCTCCTTTGCCTTGTATAGTCTATACACTCATGGGTCCAAGGGGCTTCCCTGTGCACAAACCTTGTGCTGGCTGGCCCCTCTTCCTGGGGCCTGGACCCCAAGTGTTCATGTTGGGGTGGGGACGAGGGATTAAATATTTATAATTTTTTATACCTGTTAAAGACATGAGGGGCAGCAAATGCAGTTTTTTATGGTGACACAGATGTATATTTTGATACCAGCAATTACAGGCTCAGTATTGTAATGTGGAGCGAGGCACATTCCACTGCCTGCCTTACAGCTTGTAATGTTGAGAAAACTGAATTAAAGCGATTTTATAACAATTCTTGCCTTTTCTGCAGGCTTTCTATTCACATTGTAGAAGGCAGTTTGGCTAGTCTGTATTGGACTTTGAATAAACTCTTCTGTATCCTGCACTCATTTCCCTCTTTATTGGGCCTGCTTGTCTTCACTGCTGTTTTCTTTGTAAATTCAGACATTTTTTTGCCCCCCCTTGTGACTTTAGGATCTCGAGGAATTTTATGGGCCAGTGACCCCTGCTTGGGAGTCCTACCTATCCTGTCCCAGTAGGGGTGGCCTTCCCTGGGAAGTAAGCATGAATCTGAAGTGGGGGAACTTCCCAGATGCTACAAACCACACTAAAACCCTTTCCATATTCCAGTTGGAACCTTGCTCCTAGTGCCCTGTTCTTTGTGCTCTGCAGGCCCTGGACACATGGCCTGAGAGCCTAAAGCCAGCCCAGGACCCTGGGGCCTGTGTGCATGGCCACGGCTGCCTAAGTGGGGGTCCCTCAGACCAGGATGACTTTGCAGCCAGGACTCCAATTCAACCTTTTATTGTCTGATTGCAAAATGTCTTCACTCAGCCCTCTCCCCAGTACCCCCATGCTGTTGCACCCCCACCCCCACCCCCGCCTGCTGAGCCCCTGGGCACTCAGTCCTTGAACCTGCGGGCTGCCTGCATCTTATGGTAGTAGCTTTCAGCCTCTGACTCACAAGAGGCAGGATCCCGCTCACCCAGTGCCAGGCCAACTGCTTTGCGCCTCAGCGTTGATTCCCGGCTGGCTGGCCCCAGAGTACTGTCGGCGGTGCCCAGTGGGGGCAGCCCCTCCCCAGTGGCCAGGTTGACTGTGGCCACAGCACCAAACCTTGGCTCCTCCTGGTCCACATCACTGACTGATGAGCCAGGAGACACACCCAATGGCTTGGGCCCACCACGAAAGCCATGAGCCAGGTCCCCTAGCTCGTAAGTGCCCTCGCCCTCCGGCCCCTTGGTCCCACTGCCAGCAGCCTTCCACTCCCAGGGCCCATTACCAGCAGACAGGTGGACCACAGGGTGGTGAGGCGCGTGTGCATCAATGGTGACAATGCTAGCTGAGTCGCGGTCTGATGGCGACCTGTACTGTGAGGAGTCAGAGCTGGAGCTGGAGGACAAGGCTGTCTCAGCCGCCTTGGGGCCAGGTCCACCAGGCGCCTTGGACATAGCAATCACCTGCAGCAGTCGGGGTGGGTTGGCCATGCGGGGCTGGGTCGAGACTGTGGCCACAGGGGCCCCGCTCTTCTCAGCCATCATAAGCCACTTGGCCCGCACAGCCACACTGCCCTTAGGTGACAGGCCAGCTGCTGCCTGCGCCCCCTCCTCAGGGATGTGTACCAGTGGCTGTGGCCCGGCCCTCGGTGGGAGAATGACCCGAGGCCCGAGGCCTGGCCTTGCCTGGACTGTGGGGTAGAGTGAAGGTGGAGCTGGGCCCTCTTCCTCTCCCCCTTCCTCCTCCTCTTCCTCCTCCTCCTCCTCCTCTTCCTCCTCTGCCATGGGCTCTGCAGGCACCAGCATATGCCCCAGGCTTGCCTCATCAGGCAGCCCCAGGCCACGGCCTTCCAGTGACTTCTGTTTCCACTCGCTAATGAGCTGTTTAGAGCGCGAGGCGTCAAGTGGCACGTGGATGGTCATGTGGCGGCGGGCAGGGTCATCAAGTGAGGGCGTGCTGACACGGGGCAGTGTGTGGCTGAAAGTCACCATGTTCTCCTTGCCCATGGGGCTGCGTGGAGCCAGCAGGTCCACGTCCACGCTGGCTCGCTTCAGGCTGCCCAGTGAGGTCTTCTCACGGGCCACGGGCCCAGGCACACTCTCTAGTCGCCCTGGAGGGCCCAACTCATCAGTGCTCACAGACTTGTTCTGCTGGTACACTGAGTCGTGGCCCCGCTGGGTCAGCACCCGAAGTGCATCTTTGGCAGGTGTTGGGGCTGTGGGCTTCTCTGTGGGTGGGGCCTGGAAGTTGCCAACTGCATGGCAGGCCTGAGGGTGAGATTCAGGATAGCTGTGAGGCCATGTCAGGGTCCCCACGGGGCAAAGACTTGGCAGTTTTGAGGAGAGGCAAAGGTCTTATCAAAGTCTCCCCAGAACAGGGCTAGGTCTTGGCACCTGTTCCTCCCCTCCTCTGACCTCCCCCTTGGGGGCTAGCTTGCTCCTTCAAACCTTCCCCCTCAGCCTCCCTGGTCAGACTCTCACCAGGTAGGCGGCGATGCCGGCACCGATGAGGAAGCCCGCATACACGTCCACGGGGTGGCTTCGATACTGTGTGATCTGGGTGAGACCGCAGACACCCGCTGCGATGGCGAAAGCGAACACCAGGCTGGGCTTGAGCAGCTTGGTCGTGTCGGAGATGACAGAATTGAAGTACATCTGGGGGCGGGGCAGCAGTCAGGGCCATGGGGCAGGAGCGGAGGAGGGGCAGGAGCGGAGGTGGGGCAGGTCCAGGGAAGCTGGGGCGGAGGTGGGTGGGGTGAAGGAGGGTCGGGGCGGTGTGGGTGGATCCTAGCAGGCGGGGAGGGGCGGTAGGATGAGCAGATCCTAGGCCTGGGGACTCACGGACACATAGACTGCAGCGAAAGCCGACAGTGTGGCATGCTGGGATGGGAAGGTCTTCCTGTAAGAGTCATCCACGTGAGCCCCGCTGTATCTGAGATCCCTCTATGCCTCAGTTTCTCCCTACTGAATGGCACAGGGGCTAGGCCTGCTCACCTTGCAGACAGGATGGCATGGGTGTCCTGGCCAGAGCAGATATCCTGCGTGATGTAGGGGTTGGCCTCGCAAGAGGTGCCCAGCAGTGTGTAATTGGGCTTGCAGACCGTCAGGAAGAAGGGTGCATGGTAGCCTGTGGCCAGCTGGATGACGTCTGTCACTAAGGCCGTGGCACACAGGCCGAACACATGGACTCCTGCAGGTGAAAGGGTCAGGGCTGGTGCCAGGGGGGGCAGGACCTGCCCACTCCGGGCTATAGACAGGGGGAGGTTTGGGGTGCTGTCCAGGGACTTACCCACAAAGCGTACAGTGCGCCGTAGGAAGGAGTTGAAGTTGCAGCCGCCAGCATTGATGCTGCCCTCAGCCCCACCTGGACCACCTCCGCGGCCCCAGAGCCGAGACTGCAGACAGTACAGCATGCCCTCGCCCACCATGATCTGCTGACAGGAGGGTGGCTCAGCTGGATCCTGGCCGGGGGTGCCCACAGGTGGCCGAGACCCTTGGACTCTGGGACTCACCGAGGCTGCAGGGGCAGCGAAAGCCAAGCTGAGCAGCATGAGCAGTGGAATGAGCTCCTCGTTGGTCTCCACATAGGGCATGGAGAGCGTGCGGTCATAGCATTGGAAACCCACCTTGGCTGGCTTGAAGAGGTCGGTCAGCTCCAGGAAGTACAGGGACACGATGGAGGATGCCACAATGGGCAGCTACAGGGAGAAGGCTATTCAGTCACACCCATTCACTGACATATCCATCCATGAATTCAGTCCCATCCATTGATTCACCCACCAATCCATTTATCCATGCTGCAGTTCACCCATCATGCAGTGACCCACCCACCCATCTGTGTAGCAGCCATAGTCCATCCATTCATCATAGCCATTCTTGCATCCATGAATTCATTCATCAATCCATGGATTTACCCATCCATCATTCATCCATGCTTCCTTCCTTCCAACCATCCACCTACTCACCCACTCACCCATCATCCATCCTTTCATCCAGCCATGCTTCCTTCCTTCCACCCACCCACCCAACCACTTCATTCATCCATTTCTTCCCTCCAGCTATCCTTGCCATCTTGAAAAACTTAGAAACAGCAAACATTCCTGCCTCTCAGCTTTTTCTCTCAAGGATGGATGGATGCCCTTAGGTATCCTTCTGGTGCCCCAGCCCTCCTCAGTAGAGCCCTCCCTGGCTACCCATCTCTCTATCCCTTGTACTGCTTTATTTCCTCTGGGCCCCATATCCTATGTGCCAACCTGCCACTCAGCCCCGAGAACATGGCAGGTGCTGAATGAATGAACAACTGAATCCATTGAGTCACTAATTCATGCAACTGTCCTCCACACATCGTGTCTTGTGCCCCACACAAGCTGGGCAAACAGCATACATGACAGTCCTGCATGCTCATCCGCCGCACCGGTGAGGTACAGAAACTGAGACTGAGTTTGGGAAAGCTGAGCTGTTCACATCGCAGGTGTGGTGCCTGAAGGAAGATCACTGAGGAAGAACACTCACTCGTTTACGTGGGCCACAAACAGCTGTTGGGCACAGATTCTAACAGAATCTTTTAAAAATATATTTTTTTTTATTGATTTCAGCAAGGAAGGGAGAGGGAGAGAGAGCAACATCAATGATGACAGAGAATCCTTGATCAGCTCCCACCTCACAATGGGGATTGAGCCTGCAACCCAGGCAATATGCCCTGACCAAGAATCAAACCATGACCTCCTAGTTCATAGGTGGACACTCAACCACTGAGCCACGCCAGCTGGGCTGGCAGAATCTTTTTGAGGAAGCAAACCCTCCTAGTGTCCTATGCCTCCCATCCTGGTCCGAGGGTCTCAAAATCAAACACCCACAGGAGACAGAGAGGGGTGGCACTGTGGGGGCCAGAGAATATGAGAGTCTGAGGGGGCCTGGCTGCCTCAGGAAACCCCCCTCTATTTTCCAGATGTGGAAACTGAGACACAGAGAAACCCACAAGAGGCTCCTATCTTAACTCCTGCTTTGAATGACACCTTACGAGGGGCCTCAACCATCCATCTAGCCCTGGAAAAGGTACAGGGCAGGACAGACAACCCCAGGCCCATGGTCAGGGCTGGGACCCGGGTAGGGGCTCTCAGAGGGAAAATGCCAAAGTTGGATTTGTAGGAGGTCTCCAACCCAAGGAGCATTTATTGAGTGTCTGTTGGCATGTCAAGAAGGAGATTTTGGCTACAGGGAGACTAAAGTCAGTACCGAACCTCAAAGGATGGACAAAGGTCACCCTGTGCCATCCTCAGCACATGCCAAGTGGTTGAACTTACTATCTTTTACTTTTTAAGCACTCGTTACGCCTTCATTATGTGCCTGGACTCTTCTATCAGAGGTTAGGGTAAGTGTACCAGCCCCCGAGACCCGCACAAGAGGGATTTGAGCTCAGATCCTCAGGCTTTAGAGCTCACGTACTGGAGGAAATCACTGCACCCGCATTACCTGCACCATCCTTATGCCTCCCTACACCGTGTTCCAGCCCCTCCAGATGAGCTACTGGCCTTTTTCCCAGCATTTGCCCACTGTTTGGGAAGCACAGAACAGCCCTTTGCCCCTCGAACTTCTACTCATTCTACAGAGCCCAGCTCCTCTGATCCTCACCCCCAGCACAGCCCCACCCCCAGGCCCTCTAGCTGTGCCCCAACTCCAGGGTGATCCGAGCAGGGCCGCCCCTGTACCGCAGCATGGGGGTCCCGGTGGGACTGAGGCCTCTGCCCTGCCCCCACCGGCGCGACCCCCTCCCCGCTTACCTCCACGAAGTAGAAGCAGGGCAGAAGCGTCATGCTGTCCTTCGGGCTTTTAGTCTTCTCCTTGGTCGAGATCATGGTGTTGCGGGTGCCACAGGCTGTGGTTGGAGGGAATAAATCTGCGCTGGAAGGGAGGCGCAGGCTGAGCCCGAGGACCCGGTACCGGCGATGGCGGGGGAGGGGCGGGCAAGGATGCGAAGAAACCGCCCAGGGAAACTGAGGCCAGGGGAGAAGGGTGTCCCCGCGGCCTCCCCCGCGCACTGTGTCCCTGTCAAACAATCGGCTGCTGGCACCCCCACACTCCGGATGGGGTCGGCGAAGAGAGCGGGGCCGGTCTGGCTTAGAGGGGGTCTTAGTCCGGGGCGTCCCCTGCGTCAGGGCGGGGGTCTCCGGGAGAACGGAGGGTCCCGAGCCTCGGCTTGTAGGCCCCTCACCTGGCGCTGGTGCTCGGAGGGCGGAGCTGGCGGCGCGGCGGCCCCTCTAAGCGCTGAGCACAAAGCACAGCCCCTCCCCCACGGGAGGGGGGCCGAGGAGAGATGGGAAGGGGAGGGGAAGGGGAAGACAGAGGGGACCCCACCCGGCCCTGAGACCCCGCACCCGGAGGCCTCGATGCGGCGCGAGGGGCGGGGGCTCTTTGTCTGGCGCGTCGGTGCGCTGGCCAGGCCCCTGTGTGCGGTCCCCGCCTCCCGGGCGCCCGCCTCCTCCGCCTCTGGGTCTCAGGGGTCCCAGTGTCCGGTAGGAGAGAGCTAGGGCTGGGATCTGAGGTCTCCTCCCCTCCCGGGATAGGCCTCGGGAGCCCCCTCTTTACTGGGCGCGGGGGCGAGGGTCTGAGCTCCTGGGTCTCTGGTTATCTCTTCGTCTCTCTGGGTCTCTCCCTGTCTCTGACACCCCAACCCAGCATCTCAGCACCCCTCCTCCTCCCCCGTGCCCACCGCTCGCCCGCAGGCGTTTCCATGGCGAGAAGCCTGGGCGCGGAACCATGGGGAGACAAAGAAGCTGGGCGGGGGCTTGCCCTCCCCCAACCCAGCCTCGCCCCGCGCCTGCCGGGGTCCACCCTCCGGCCAGCCGCCAGAGTCCAGGCCCCTAGCCAGGCACCGCTTTCACGGTGAATTTTTAATATGTTTCCATTGATTATAGCTATATATTTGAAATCCTCACCCAATGATTTTTAGAGAGAGTGGAAGAGAGAGGGAAACAAATCGAATGGTTGCCTCTTGCACGATCTTGACCAAGGCCCAAGCCAGGGAGGAGCCTGCAAGCGAGGTATGTGCCCTTGACCGGAATCAAACCTGGGACCCTTCGGTCTGCAGGCCTACTCTCTATCCACTGAGCAAAACCGGCTAGGGCTCCCCGTGAATTTTTTGACTCACAATTAGGCAGCTCTTACTGTTTGTAGTCACTTCCTCTTTACCACACACAGCCCTGTAGGATGGGGACTGACTGACTGAGCCCTTATTTATGAATGGAGCAACTGAGGCCCGAGGAACTTAAAAATCACTGACGAAAGTCACCAGGCCCCAAAACGGCAGGATATTATTCAGTTCATATATTCACCATCTCTTGAGCACCTACTGTATACATGGTCCTAAACAGTCACTGGGGGCCCCCTGGGAACTGGGACAGACCTGGACAGTCAACTCTGTCCTTAAGTGTTGGGGGGACAAGGGCTGCATTATTGAGCTCACCACTAGTTTTTATTTCCGGTCAGCCGCTCACACTGCACCAAGGCCGTCCAATAAGCTGGGCAGACCAGGCCTGGTGGTGGACAGGACTCAGTTTTCCTGGCTGGTAGAGGCTGGGCGGCCATTGATTGAGGCAACGTGGCACTGGTGTTGAAAGGTGACTACAGCCAGCCTTTGGGAGGCAGGAGGAGGAAGGAAAGATGTGGCAATCACTCTTGGGTGACTCCTGGGGGGCAGGAGCATGAAGAGGGGTCCTGGAGAAACTTTTTTTAAAATATATTTTTTTATTGATTTCAGAGAGGAAGGGAGAGAGAGAGGGAGAGTAAGATAGAAACATCAATGATGAGGGAAAATCATTGACTGGCTGCCCCCTGCATGCCCCCAACTGGGGATCAAGCCCGTAACCCAGGCATGTACACTTCACTGGAATTGAACCTGGGACCCTTCAGCCCACAGTCTGACGCTCTATCCACTGAGCCAAACCAGCTAGGGCTGGAGAAACTTCTTGACTGCTTGATAGTCTAGGGCAGTGGTTCTCAACCTTTCTAATGCCGTGACTCTTTAATACAGTTCCTCATGTTGTGGTGACCCCCAACCATAAAATTATTTTCGTTGCTCTTTCATAACTAATTTTGCTACTGTTATGAACCGTAATGTAAATATCTGTGTTTTCCGATGGTCTTAGGCGACCCTGCTAGCAGTTCTCAACCTGTGGGTCATGACCCGCAGGTTGAGAACTGCTGCTGTAGAGCCTAAGACCATTGGCTCTACATAATAGACTCTAGGGGAATATCAGGATCTGGGGAGGGGGAGGGGCATGTCCTTCTTCCCATCCATTCCTGGTGGTGGAGATGGGGCAAGACCAGATTGTGGTGGCACATTGTCCAGCTGAGGGCCTACACTTGAATCTGGGGCATTAGAGAGCCACCGGAGAGGTTAGAACAGGCAAGAAGGGTTGAGCACGCCAGGTGCTGCTCAGAGACTCATGCTCGTATTAACTTGATACCACAGCAATACCGGAAGGGTGGGGCTATTCATATCCCATTGTATAGTTAGGGAAACTGAGGCACAGGGCAGGCAGTTTACTACAGAACTCAAGGGGCTCACCACTTGGGGTGCTTGCTCTATTAAAAAAATGAGACACGGTTGTCACATGGTAGTTTCATTTACTTGCAGCAAGAAAAAGATCTGGAGGATTCATATCCAAAGCCCTGCCTCCTCAAAGGGAGGCTTAGCCATTGCTTTTATACAGTTTGGTCAATTACATGTTGATTTCTTCTTTGCAGTTGGCTACACTTATGGGTTGGGTTCCTGTCAAGTTTATCCTGTTTACAACTGGTCTACAAAATACTGTGCTATATATTTTAACATTTACCAAGAATAGCATTTAGTAAGAATGGCTCAGACCTTGAGACCCTTGTCCTATCTAACAATTCCCCCAGGAGATGTTTTACTCCTTGTTTTTGAGGGAATAGGGACAAGGGTCATACTTCTGTAACTTTTCTGCTGAACATGGACCAAGTATGTGTTTGAGTTAGAGGAGGGAAATTATCTGGCTGCCTGACTTAAGAAAGTCATGGGGTCCCCTAGGTTTTGAGATTCCTGAGGAGTGGATGGAGACAGCACTACTCTAACAGGAGAGATGAGCCATTAGAGGTGAGGCAGAAATAAGAGGGAAAAATCAAGGAAACCGAAATCCTGCCACTTACAAACTCACACTCTGGTGGGGATCTAATGAGCCAGATGGAATAGAGTGACAGCTTCCCTAAGTAAGATGCCCGCAAGCTAGGTCGTCCACCCAAGACTTTGGAGGACAGGTAGGATCTGGGCAGGATGAAGCACAGGCATTCCAGAGTGGGTAGGGATAACAGATATGACAGCTGGACACAATATCCAGCTGGTGTCCCATGGCTTTTTGAGCACAGAGATGCTTGCTATGTGGCCGAGTGAAGAGCTGCATCTCATAAGGCACCTTGGCCTGGGGAGGGGAGACAGTTTGGGAGGAAGTCCTGGCACAGCCTTCTGAATCAGCTGTGCATCAGATAGTGCACCAGAGAAAAGCCCCAGACCCCACCCCGTGTGTGTGTATGTGCAAGTAAGGTCAAACGCTTGAGGCCACGCTGTTCATGCCCACACAGCACAAGGCCCTCCATAATCAGACATCCTGCTGGATACCATCCCCTACTTAGCCAGCTACACAGCTGCAATCCAGAGACTTAAAGCCCTTCTGAAAACCAGGATACAGGGAGAAAGCACCGGTCACTCGCTACCTTTGTCGCCCAAACCTACCGCCCCGTAGGCGCTGGGATGAGCCTTGAGATGAGCAGACCACCTGAGGTCTAGATAACCCATAATTTCCATCTTTTACGGACTGTGGCTCCTCCACCCCTTGTCCCCAGTTTGGAAACATTAGGAGCTCAAGACTAAGAGTGAAGGCAGGAAACAGCTGTGGAAACAGGTTGTAATGAAACAGGGGGGAAAAGTAAGGAGAGTCGGCAATGCCATGAGGAGCTGCTCACAGGAGGCACTGCCGCCCTCACCTCCTCTCTGGCCGCAGACGCCCACATTAGCAGA
The DNA here is from genome assembly GCA_026230045.1 of Corynorhinus townsendii. NCBI lineage: Eukaryota > Metazoa > Chordata > Mammalia > Chiroptera > Vespertilionidae > Corynorhinus > Corynorhinus townsendii. The sequence continues at coordinate 92,481,581 of JAPDVU010000006.1, read as the reverse complement.
GTCTCCTACTGCAGTTACAGATCCCGGCTCCTCGCAGTCCTCTGGCGTCTGGACTATTAGAGAAGATAAACTGAGAAGGCCTCCCCAGGGCTTGCTCCCGTGTTCCCGACAAATGGGACCGTGAGAGGCAGGATGCCTGGTTTAAGAGCTTGCCTCTCATGCCACAATTCAGACCCAATCTGCCAAGAGGAAGGGTCAGGGTGGTGTGGCCTCCCTGTATCTGACTCCCTTCCAGATCACACCTTAGCAGGGCTGTGTTCTGTTCCTAAACTCCATGGCTGCCTCTAGCCGTGACAAAGCACTGGGCTGCGCCACCTGGGGCAAGTGCCTGGATCAGCCCACTCCACCGCCAGTCAGAGACTCCCAGCGCCACAGGGGCCTGTGCCCAGGCTGAGTGGGGGCCACTCCCCAAGGAAGGCTCACAGCTTAGGAAGCACCTCATCCTGCCTGTGGATGCAGAGATTGAGCTCTCTCATCTTGGTCTGCCCCACCCCCAGCCACCCCACAACTTTAGAAGAGAGAGGGCAGGGGAGTTAAGGGGCTGCTGCTCAGAAAAGAAGCCGAGGTCGTCAGAGTGTCCTGGCCTTGAATGGGCTCTGACACAGGAAATGCTTAACTGTGCACCTGCCCAGAGTCAGCGATCTCAAAGCCGTTCTTGCAACTGAATAAGTAAATTCAGGAAATAAGTAAATTCCCCTCCCTCCCTCCCTCCCTCCCTCCCTCCCTCCCTCCCTCCCTCCCTATATATTTTTATTGATTTCAGAAAGCAAGGGAGAGGGGGAGAGAGAGAGAGAAACATCAGTGAGGAGAGAGAATCATTGATTGGCTGCCCCTTGCACGCTCCACGCTGGGGATTGAGCCCACAACCCAGGCATGTGCCCTGACCAGGAATCAAGTCTCAACCTCCTGATTCATAGGCAGCACTCAACCACTGAGCCACGCCAGCTGGGCAGTTACTTCTTTTTTTTTTTAATGTTTTGTTTTTCATTGATTTTAGAAAGGGAGATGGAGAGAGTCTCCACCTGCATGCCCCCCACTAGGGACTGAGCCCACAACCGGGGCCTGTGCCCTGACCGGGAATCGAACTGTGACTCCTGGTTCATAGGTTGACGTTCAACCATTGAACCACACCAGCCAGGTGTAAAAATTACTTCTTACGACCATGCTAAAGTCTTCCTAAAAGCAATTCATTTTCTTGTGTCATTTCCACCTCCTCCCATACCGTGTGGCTAGAGAGCCCACCCTTTTGGCTTTTGTGACTCAAAATACATACATGTGGATGATTCTACTCGCTTCATGTTGCAAGTCCATTAAAGCTGACGCAAGCCACTTTTTTCTTTTAGTGTCAATTCCTTCTTTTAAAAAATATGTTTTTACCGATTTTTTTAGAGAGGAAGGGAGAGAGAGAGAAACTTCAATGTGAGAGAGAAACATTTATCGGTTGCCTCCCATATGCACCCCAACTAGGGATCAAACCACAACCTGGGTATGCGCTGACCGGGAATTGTACCGTGACCTCCTGGTTCATGGGACGATGCTGAATCCACTGAGCCACACCGGCCGGGTGAACATCTCTTTATATCAGTGAGACTCTTGAAGAAATGTGACATGTAATTTTTCCCCTTATCCTTCAGAGGAAGAAAAGTAGGGGGAGTCTTTTTTTTTTTTTTAATTGATTTCACAGATGAAGGGAGAAAGAGAGAGAGGCAGACAGATACATCAATTGGGAGTCTTATTCAAACAGCTCATAGATAAAACCAGTAATTCTTCCCATATAACCCCAAGCATATATCTTTACATCATGAGCCATAGATTGGCCCCTGAGTCCCACAGCCAAACCTTTGCCACTCTTGCTTGTCCCAGATCACCCCCACTGGGAACCAGGAGCTTACTTGCTTGCCCTCCTCAGCGAAGGAGCTACGGCCTGGTCTGATGGGAACCTCAAGGTTGTTCAGGGAACTGCTGGGGTGCCGTTCCTATTTCCCACCTAGTCCCACCCTGGCTGCAGGAGCTCCAGAAAGTGCACTCCTTGGATGGAAGCAGCGCAGGAGTGGCTGGAGAGAAGCTTACTGACATATGTGGTCAGTAAATGTTACAACTCAAATAAACAAAAAAACTGCACTTAGAAAATCATGCCTCCTAAATCCAAAATAGAATCCCAGCCTTGAGCAAGGCTGCCTTAAACAGGACAGGCAGTTTCCCTCCATTAGTCCAAGTGTTATATTTCTTCATGTATTTTAAGCGCTTAATTTATTTAAGTCAAATAAACCAAGCTCTTTTTACCAATTCTGAAGAATGCACCCCAAGAGGCTGCATTGGGGGATCAAATTTGAGTTTCCCACAGCCGACACTTACATATAAGGCGAACATTTACATATAAGGCGAACAAGGCAAACACCAATGTGCACACAAAGAACAAAATCTCACTCCTGCAGGACAAACAGCCAGATAACCAGACCAGAGATTGCCACCCAAGGATGTCTTGGGTGCCTCACAGCGTTCCTCAACCCTCCAGAGTTAACCCTGGGTCAGGCCTTGAATCTGGCGTCCCAGAGATAAGTTCCTGCCCAACCAACCAGAAACCAAGCACGTACCAACCGAAACTATCTTTTCGACAAGCCTATATCCAAAACAGGAATAGAAACACCAGTTACAGTGACCACAGGAGCTGATCTCCCCGATCCCTTTCGAAGTGCTGAATGAAATAGATTCAGGTGTCCATTCGGCTTTGCTATCCAGGCAGACCAGGCAGCTGGTGCAGTGGGCACCAAGTGGGAGTATCCTATGGAACAGATGCTTCGTCCAGGGGACATACAGGCAAATTAGTCCTGGGTGAGAACTGCTGCTGCTGACCACTTGGCCAAGTGTCCACACAAGGCCAAGAGGAAATCTTTTTAGAAGGGTCCCATCTGGAGTTGCCAATTTGGTACCGAACCAAATTGGTGCTATTAAAAAACGAGACTTGGCCTGGCTGGGTGGCTCAGCAGTTGAGCATCAACCCAGGAACCAAGAGGTTGCTGGTTCAATTCCTGGTCACAGCACATGCCTGGGTTGCTGGCTTGATTCCCCAGTGTAGGGTGTGCAGAAAGCAGCCAATCAATGATTGACTAGTATGTGTGTGTGTGTGTGTGTGTATATATATATATATATCCTATCTAATAAAAGGATAATATGCAAATTAACTGTCACTCCATCACAAATATGGCAGCACCCATAGCCACAAGATGGTGGCACCCAGTCCTCTCAGCCCCACCGGAGCCCCCCAGTCCTGGGGGGGTGGCCGCTGAGAGCGGGCAGCATGAGCGGCCTGGCAGAATGCTTGCTTTGTCGCCCCAGTGACGAGGCAAGCATTCCGCACCAGGCCGCGGATGGGCCTCTGGGCTGCGGAGAGCCTCTGGGCAGCGGGCGTGGAGCGGCCAGGACCTGCAGAGAGCTACTGGCACACAGATTCGTGCTCAGGGCTACTAGTTATATATATATATCAAAAGTTGGCTGTCACAAAGTAGTTTTATTTACTTGCAGCAAGTAAAGGAGACAGAAGATTTCATACCTAAAGCTCTGCCTCCCCAAAGGGAGTCTTGGCCATTGCTTATATACACTATTTGATCAATTACATGTTGATTTCTATTTGCTGTTGGCTATACTTATGGGGTTGGGTTCCTGTCAAGTTTCTGTTTACAGTTGATCTGCAAAATACTGTGCTACATTTTAACACTTAGTAAGAATAATATTTGGTAAGAACGGCTCAGACCGTGAGACCCTTGTCCTATCTAACAAGCTGGCAGAGTCTAGGCAGTTTCCAGGAGCAGTTGGCAGTGGAGGCCTTGGGCAACTTCTTGTTTTTCACCAGGAGCGGCTGACCCTGTGCTGGGGGTACTGCCAATGCTGAGGCCCGAGGTATGAGGGTGGCCCCATCCCCAGCCACCCCAGCTGCCCTGTCATGCCAGCACTCAGACTCCATGCCAGGCAGGTGTGCCTATCCCATGCCAGGCGTGCCCATCTCTGCTGGGGCTCCAGCTGCAGAGGGAGGGGCCCAGATGGGAGGGAGCAGCAGCCCATCCCTCATTCCCCTGGCCTTATGGCTCAGAGAGGGAAAATTACTTGGCTCAAGCCACACCGCCAAGGGACTTGAAGGCCCTGAACAGTCCTAGAAGGGGGTTGCAGAGGGCCTGAGGCCACCTGTCTTTTTAGGGAAGGAGTGGGCGGAAGCAGGGGTGGGTGTCTCTCCAGGGGTAGGGATGAGACGAAGGAGCTGCACAGGCCCCCACCCTTGGTTCAGCTCCCCCTTGTGGACATCCTCGGGGTCGGGGGACAGGAAGGCTAAGTCACTGGTGCTCCTGCTCCTGGCCTCCATTCAGCATCAGAATTGGCACTTCTGCAGTGGTGCCCTGGGCCACACGCTTTGTGTTCACAGCAGCCAGCTGCTTCCAGAGCCAGTGATAAGGGGGCTACGGGGTGCAGATGGTGCCACAGGGGTGGGGGGTTCAGAGTGGGAAGGGTTCTCAGGGAGGGAGGTACCTCAGGATTCATAGGGGGTTGCCTGGTAGATGAGAGGGGAAAGGGTTTGGCAAAAGAGGGGAGGCTCAGGGAAGGGTTAGGGGATTGGAGAGGGAAATGGCGGGGGGGGGGGGGGTTCCAGAGAGGCTCAGGAGAATCTGGAAACAGAGGTGAATATAGCTGTGAAGGAAGGAGACCTGGCCGTCCTGGCTGGCCTTTCTTTGGCTCCTGGGCTGCTGGGCAGTGGGCTGGTAATCCCCCACCTTATTTGCAAGCTTGCTCTCAGGCAGTGTCCAGATCCCAGGGTGGATGTGGAAGGTTGAGTTGGGGCTTTTCCACAACCCCCCAGGGCTGCCCCAGCCTGGTGTCTTCCCCTCCTGCTTTCCACCCACTCCCAGGAACCCCAGAATTGCCATGGTGGTGCTGGGGGTGCCTATGACCTGAGGCAATGAGAGAGTTCCAGGCAAACATTCTCCATCAGGAGCATCAGCAAGAATGGCTACGATCCTCTCCCTCTCTCCCTTCCTCTCTGAAATCAATAAATATATATTTTTAAAAAAACAACAACAACACAGACTGGATACTGGATCGATTCTGTTCTAACCCCCTCTTTGGATTAACACTGGCCTGAGAGGCCCTGCGCTTAGCCCGTTGTGAGGGCCGGGGGACTGTGACCTCCCATCTCCAGGCCCGTCCCCCACTCCCACCCCAGCCTGTGCAGTTATGACTCTAATACAGAAGCCATCCCATTCTCTCTGCACCTGACCTCTGCTTTGCCAGGTTGGCAGGGGCTGGGGGCAAGAGTAATGAGCATTTGCCAGCAGTCGCTGAATTCACTCATAGCCCTGAGCACCAGGGGCTGTCCTCATCTCCACCTCACAGACGGAGCACCTTACCCACCTCTCATTTTGGTCGAAAGATATTGTGCAGCAAAGTCAAGGGGCACATGAGACACTGGCCAAAGACTGTCACTGGACTCACAGAGGCTAATGTACCTAATACAGAAAGACCTAAAACATAGCTATTAAATAATAAATACAATGATATGAAAACAATAAATAGAATCATATATTACATGATATAGTTTATTAAAATAAAAATTTAAACAACATATCATTATTTATTATATACCACTATATATATTTAAAATGTGTATATTTAGCCCTGGCTAGTGTTGCCACATCGTTAGAGCATCGGCTCACACACTGAAGGGTCGTGGGTTTGATTCCCAGTAAAGGGCTCATACCTGGGTTGCAGTCTCGATCCTAGGCCCCAGTTGGGGTGCCTGCGGGCAGCAACCAATTGATGAGTCTCTCTCTCTCACATAAATGTTTCTCTCTCTCTCCCCCTCCCTTTCTCTCTTCCACACTCTCTAAAAAATCAATGAAAAAAAATATCCTCAGATGAGAATTAACAACAAAAAAGTATATATTTAATAATATATAATTATGATTAATACTAGAGGCCCAATGCACAAAATTCATGCATGGGGGGGGGTTGTCCCTCAGCCCAGCCTGCACCCTCTCCAATCTGGGACCTCTTGAGGGATGTCCAACCACTGTTTAGGCCCGATCCCACCGGGTGGTTGGACATCCCTCACACAATCCAGGACTGCTGGCTCCCAACTGCTCACCTGCCTCTGCCTGATTGCCCCTAACTGCTTCTGCCTGCCAGCCTGATCACCCCCTAATCACTCCCCTGCCAGCCTGATCAACGCCTAACTGCTCCCAGGCTGACCCAATTGCCCCTAACTGCCCTCCCCTGCAGGCCAGGTCTCCCCCAACTGCCCTCCCCTGCAGGCCTGGTCCTCCCCAACTGCAGGGGAGGCCAGGTCCCCCCCAATGCCCTCCTCTGCCGGCCTGGTCCTCCCCAACTGCCCTCCCCTGCAGGCCAGGTCCCCCCCAACTGCCCTCCCTGCAGATCTGGTTTCCCTCAACTGCCCTCCCTGCAGGCCTGGTTTCCCTCAACTGCCCTCCCCTGCAGGCCTGCTTTTCCCCAACTGCCCTCCCTGCAGGCCTGGTTGTCCACAACTGCCCTTCCCTGCTGGCCATCTTTGACCACAGGAGGGGTGGCCATCTTGTGTTTTAGATTGACGATCAATTTGCATATTACTCTTTTATTAGATAGGATATGAAGAGCATCTAAAATCAATAAGAAAGAAACAACAGCCCAGTAGTAAAAGAAATGGGTTCAGGATGTTAGCAGTTCATAGCAAAGAAACAAAAGAATCTTGGAGATACAAAAACACCTTCACCTTCATTTATTATACTAGAAATATGAGCAAACTTTCTCAAAGATTGCATTTTTTCAATCTATGGGATTTGCAAAAGCCCTGGGGTTTGAGAACTCTGTGGGCATCTGCCTAGGTGGGTGGGTAACTGGGACACGCCCACCAGAGGTGGATCTGGGGCCTCAGAGCCAGCAGCGCCACTCACAGGGCGGGGTGGTGGGGGTGGTGGTGGTGGTTTGCCCCACCTGTCCCTTTGCATCATTCGGATGATGAGGGTACACAGTTCCTGCCACATGTCTACAAGGAAAAGAGACTGAAAACAGCACAGTGTCCTCAGGAGGAGGCTACAAGTGCAGAGTCTGGTTCACTCACCTGGGGAATATGACGCAGCTGTGTAAAAGGTGGAGGCTCCTCATTCACCGGCCTAAGGGGTCTTCATGGGACAGTGGAGACCGGGACAACCCAAGGGTGGAACAGTGTGTGCACATGTGTAAATGGCACATTCTCATCTGTTGGTCAGAGCACCGAGAAGCCAAGAGAATCAGTCAGTTTACTTGTGGGTGGAGGGGCCAAGGATGCAAGGAGACTTTCCAATCTCCCCGGGGGAACGTTTTACATGTATTTTAATTTATTATTATTATTATTATTTGGTTAATCCTCCCCCTAGGATATTTTTCCATTGATTTTTAGAGAGAGTGGAAAGGAGGAAGGAAGACAGAGAGGAACATCGATGTGAGAGAGACACGTCAATTGGTTGCTTCCCACACGCACCCGACCAGGGCTGGGGACCGTAAGTTAAAGAAGAGCAGTACACCTGTTTGTGCTAAAGGGCCCGTGATTTGGGTGTCACACCGCGTTTAGGTGAGCGTTAGTGTTGCTGCTCTGAGTCCCTAGAGGCAGCCCCTCGATCGTGGAATGGGCCACTAGTCGCCTGGGGTTCCAGGTTGGCAGTGCGCGGCGTGTGCCACCGCCCACAAAGGCTTTGAGTCCTTGGCCAGCAGAAAGGGGCCTAGAGCTCTGCCCCGCTGCCGGTGTGAGGGTCTGTGGGACTCCCAGCCCCCTGCCTGCCCCAGTGTAGGTGCCCCAAAGCCGCCCACTGCCCCAGACCCCCGACGCTCACCCAAACTGACTACCACCACGGTTAGTTATTTGTGTTGCCGGATACCCACCTTCACAAAGGGGGAGGTTGAGGCTCAGAGGGGACTGTCGATGGCTCAGGAACCCAGATCCTTCCAGGGGCCCTGGCCAGAGCTTAGGGAGGTCAAGCCACTGCCTGCTTATTGTTCAGATGGGGAAACTGAGGTCCAAGGGCTGTTGGGGCCCAAGAGCATATTGTCCCCCAGCTTACAGCCCCCCACACTGACACACTCAGGAAAATCGTATTTTTCTTTTTTAAGGAGAGGAGAGGAAAGAGAGACCGAGACAGAGAGGCTACAGGCTGGACCTCCTGCTCCCTCTCTTTCCCTCGGGTCCTGGTGACGCAACAGACCCGGTGCCTCCAGCAGCGGTTGCCTGTTATGCCACCCACGGTTGGAATGGAAAGGGGCGGAGCAACAGCGTCCAGCCCCCACTTCCCCTCCACCTGTCAGCGGGACCCCCTGCCGGGGGTTCATTCCCATTGCACTGCCCCCCAGGCTCTCCACAGCCCCCAGCTGGGAGCTTTCCCACACCCCATCCCCTGGCCTCCAGGCAGCCCCCACCCCTGCGTGCCCCTGCCGGTCCCCCAAGCCTGGTGAGTGTGCGCCTGGAACAGAGCGCTTGGAGAGGCGCACCCCGAGATGCTCCAGGGAGGCTCCCCCGTGGTGGGAGAGTTATCTAGCAGGGTTTGTGTGTGAGTTTCATTTTGTTGTTGTTAAAGCTTTATTGAAATATACTTTATAAACCATGCGACTCACCCATTTAACAATTCAGTGATATTTGATGCATTCACAATATTGTGTAACCACCACCTCTATCTAGTTCCAGAACATTCCATCACTGGGAAAAGAACTCCCCCCTCCCCATCAGCAGTCACTTCCCATCTCCCTCCCCCAGCCCCTGGCAACCACCAACCCACTTCCTGTCACTGGATCTGCGTGTTCTGGACATTTCACATAAACGGATCGCACAGTATTTGTCCTTTGGTGTCTGGCTTCTCTCACGAGCACGTGTTTTCAGGGTTCATCCACATTGTAGCCTCGTTCCTTTAACCCCTGGGTCAGGGGATCCCGCGGACCCCAGGAGACTCTGCGTTTAGTAACCATCTGACCACTGAGGTCCTGGGAGGTTGCCTGCATGTAAATATACAGCCTGAGTGGGAAGGAGGAGGATGTGACTCACAGATGCGAGGGTCACCCTGGTTTATATCGTCTGAACATCATGATTTATTATGGTGTCTACTGTGAGCAGGGAGTGAAATCAAAATGTCCCCAAATAATTAACTAGGGTTTCTCCACTATTTACACTGAGGTGTGTGTGTGTGTGTGCGCACACACACACAGATCACCGCTGGGGAGCTGTCCTGGGCATTGTGGGGGGTTGAGAATGGTCCCTGGCCCCACATACTGGATACCAGGAGCATCCCCAGTCAGTCTGTCCTGACAATCACAATCACTGCCCCAGGCAGTGTCCCCTGGGGCAACAATCACCTGGGTAAGAACTCTGCCTTCAAGGGAACAGTGAACCCTTCTGGGTCCCAGGAGGGCACATGCCTCTGTGGCCCCACCACTGTTTCCTGTCCTTTCCTGTCCCCAGGAGTGGGGCTCATACCAGCACCTGGACATGCTGGCCACAGTCCTCTCAGGCCACAGGGTTCCTGCAGGGGAGGCACGGAGAGCGGCGTGTGCCTCTCTCAGCTTGTGCCCTGCGGGCCCTTGTCCATGCGACCCAGGCATGGGGTGGGCAGGAGATAGCTTCTCATACCCGCAGAGGAGTTGGAACCCTGAGCCCAATGCTCCCTGTCCTCCTGGAGTGTGGTTTAACCCCCAACTCCCTGTGGCCCCAAGTTGAAAGGAGGAAGTAAGGACACCCAGTCCAGGTGTGGGGCAACCCCAACGGCCTCCAGGTCTCGGGCTATAAGAGGGGTTGGGGAGGCAAGGGAGCCCCCATCCCACCATGACCCACAGCCACCGACCCTCCCACCCTGCCCTGGCCCTTGTCTTGCTGGCCATGCTGCTGGGCGGTGAGTGGGGCCACATGTTCATTTGTCCATCTGCCCAGGCCTTGCTGATTCTGGGGAATATCCACCTACAACAGCCAGCCCAGCACCCTCTCCGCACAGATGGGGAGGCTGAGGCAGGACCAGGGCAGGACCCATTTGCTGCCTGGGATGAATGCCTGAAGGGGCAGGGGGAGCTCTGGGACATTGGACTCGGTGCCTGCCCAGTGCTTCCCTCCCAGGGAGGTGGGTGGGATGGACGCAGCAGGGAGAGTGACAGCCGCTGATGCTCCTCGTTCTCAGGTGCAGCATGGGCTTCAGAGATTGTGGGTGGGCGGGCAGCTCAGCCCCACTCGCGGCCCTACATGGCGTCACTGCAGATGTTGAGTAACCACTTCTGTGGAGGCACCTTAATCCACCCGAGTTTTGTGCTGACCGCTGCTCACTGCCTGCAGAACATGTGAGTGCCTGGTGGACCTGCCCTGGGTCTCATGGGGAGGCCCAGCCCTGCCTGGGTCTGAGGAGGGGAGGCAAGGTCTTGCTCTGGGTCTGCTCGGGGAGGCGGCCCTGCCTGGGTCTGCTGGGGGAGGCGGCCCTGCCTGGGTCTGCTGGGGGAGGCGGCCCTGCCTGGGTCTGCTGGGGGAGGTGGCCCTGCCTGGGTCTGAGGGATGCTGTAACTGAGGGAGCTGCATCTGGTGCTCAGGGTGCCCACGTGGTAAGGAAATTGGCAGGGCAAACAATAAGCACCCTGAATCCTTAGACCCATGGCCCTGGTGAAGGTGGTGCTTGGGGCCCACAACCTGCAGAACGCTGAGCCCAGCCAACAACAGTTCTCTGTCATTCGCCTGTTTTCCAACAACTATGACCCAGAGCAGAAGCGCAATGACATTCTCCTACTGCAGGTGGGTGGGCGGAGCCCACAGGCCCGGTCATTACCCCTTCATTCACCTTTAGCAAACATGTATTGAGCACCTATTGTATGCCAGGCCCCTGCCGGTGCTGGGACATAGCCTGGTACACAGTAGGCCTGGTAAGGAGAGGGCCATTCAGCCCCTCAATAGCCCCACAAATGGCTGCCCCACCTGCCTCTGACCTGGCCATGCCCCTTGCCCGGCACCCATCCACCCAACATCCTTACCCCCAACCCCAGCGCCCACCTCACCTTCTTGGCGAGAGCTGCCCTCACCCTAGTGGAAAGACAGCCACCCCTCTCCTGATTTATGGTTCACCATCTCGCCGTTTCCCTTGACAATGCATCTGTCATTCTCCTGGCCTCTCCGACTCCCTGAAAGGTCAGCTCCCGGAGGCTTAGTGGAGGACCACGCTCAGAGTTGGCACTCACTAAGTGTTTTGTGAGTGGATGAATGCCACAGTGGCCAATGCTACAAAAGGGAGGCCCATGGTGTCAGAGAATGTAAAACAGCCCTGGGGGCGGGCAGGGGTTGGAGGATCAACCAGAACAGGCTCCTTGGAGGAGGTGACCCCTGAGACAGAACCTGAGAGTGAGTGGGAGAGGGCCCAGAGGAGGCACTTTGGGGTGGTCAGGACGTGAGTGACTGTGAGAAGGGGCTAGCTATGGGGCCTGGAGACAGGATCTCACTGCCCACCTACTCTCACTCTACCCCAGCTGGACCGCCCTGCCAACCTCACCGCCCAGGTCACAGTGGCGCAGCTCCCAGAGCAGGACCAGCAGCTGCCCCACGGCACCCAGTGCCTGGCCATGGGCTGGGGCCGCCTGGGCACCACGGAACCACTGCCCCACATCCTCCAGGAGCTGAATGTCACCGTGGTCACCTTCCTGTGTCGGCCAGAGAATGTGTGCACCTTTGTTCCCCGGCGCAAAGCTGGCATCTGCTTTGTACGTACCTGCCCGGCTCCCAGGGCCCTGGGCCGCTTTGGATGGCAGAGAGGGCTCCAGGAACTGCCCACAGGAGGGAGCGTGGGGGGTGGCAGCCATTCACATCCACCTCCTCCTCACTGAGCAGCTGCAGGCTGTGCCTTGGTCTCCTGTCGGGAAGAGGGGCGCACCCACTGTGAGGGTTCAGCAAGTGACGGGGAACAGCCTCGGCTTCCACAGGCACACAGGGGTGCTCATGTCGTACCTGGAGGCCTTGGTGGGTCTAGGATTCTCCCACTCCAGGGCCCCCTCTCCGACCAGCCCAGCTCACTCCAGGGGTCCAGGTCTATAGCAGGGGCAATAAGTGCCCACCGTCCTCCTGAGTGGCCTCCTCTCCCTCTGCCGTCCACATGCCTTAACGAGCATTCTGCACGGGAAACATGTTACCACTAAATGGCATTAGGCTGCCACCAGCTACCCTTCACCTGATGTAGCCACATCCTGGGTGGCTGACCAGCCTGTCTCCACCTTCCCAGGGCGACTCTGGTGGCCCCTTGATCTGTGACGGCGTCCTCCAGGCCGTGGACTCCTTCTTGATTCGCGAGTGTGCCAACCGCCAGTACCCTGACTTCTTCGCTCGAGTTGCCCTCTATGTGGACTGGATTCAGTCTGTGCTGAGAAGTGTGGGCGGTGAGGGCAGCCCCTGAGCCCCTTCCTCCAGAACCCCCATGGGCTGAGGCCAGAGAACAAGCCTCATGGGGGGAAGGGAGCCGGCGCCCAGCCTCACGGTGACATCAATAAAAAATTGAAACCCTCCTTTGGCTCCTGTCTGTCCTTCCCATATGGGGAGAGTGGCCAAGGGCCCCCAGCACCCAAATCTCCAGACCCCAGACTTTGGATGGGGGTTTGGAGCAGAAGCCTAGAAGCCAGTGTAGGGTCCAGGTCACAGTAGGTCCCACTCCCCCAGTGCCCGTAGACGTGGGTTCTAATCCAGCCCCACCAGTGTGGCCCTGGGCAAGTCGATGCCCATGTCTGTGTCTCCGTTTCCTTGTCTGGAAAAGGGAGCCACCGCAGACATTTCCCAGAACGGACCAAGAGCCCCATCCTCACCCTCAGGGATGGAGGCATCGTGTCCGCTCTGTGTCTCCAGCTCGGGGGCTGCTGGAGGACCAGGCTGTCATAACACGAGTGCTGCCCAGCTGACGTGGCTCAGCGGTTGAGCGTCAATCTATAAACCAGGAGGACCTGGTTCAATTCCTGGTCAGGACACATGCCCAGGTTGCGGGCTCAATCCCCAGTAGGGAGCGTGCAGGAGGCAGCCGATTGATGACTCTCATCATTAATGTTTCTATGTCTCCCTCTCCCTTCCTCTCTGAAATCAATAAAATGTATTTAAAAAATCATAAAAGCATGGAGTGCCAGGCCTGTGGGGCTCCTGACCCAGCCAGGGGCCGGGAGAATGGCTATTAGGGAGGCTTCCTGGAAAAGGCAGCTGTGCCTGAGCAGGAGCATGAAGGGAAGAGCCCCCGGGGGAGGCTCACCGAGGGCTGGTCAAGGGGCTGGGGAAGGAGAGTTCAGGCATGTGGAGGGCCTGGAGCATGCAAGGCCACAGACATGAATGGGGGCGGGGGCAGGGGGCTAGAGAAGAGCCCTAAGGCCAGGAAGAGGTAGAGCTCATTGGCCAGTAGGCAAGTAGCCATGGGAATGAGGCTCAGAGAGAGGGCCAACCTGCTCACAAGACATACGGGAACTGGAAGGAAGCTTTCCTTATTGATTCCTTCTACCACCACCTGGTGTCAGCATACAGATTCAAGCAAGAGTGAGAACACCTGGGCCTGTCCCCTTTTGCAACTCTGTCACACCTTAGCTCAGGGTAGGTGCTACAGCTGGGCTATAGCAGCAGCATCAGGAGCCAATATGTGCTAAGACAGGGGACATAGCTGAATCCTGGGAAATGCACCCTGATGAGCGGCAGGGGGATGCTGGGGATTTCCTGCACTTCCCAGGGGCTCAAGGCAGGGAAGTGGTTTCTATAAAAACCCCACAGCATTGGGGGAAAAAGAGGTTTGCTAGAGGGAATGTCGGGAACAGAAAGACCCACAAAAATCCAGCAAGAGATATTTGCTAGTTTTTGTGGGCTTGTGTGTGAAAGATGGTTCAGGGAAGCTCTGCACAGCAAAGATCAAACCCAGTACTGGGAGTTGAGGATCAGGGGGTTGGGGATCCTGGGGTAGATTCAGGAAATGACGAATCCATGAGAATAACAAGCAGGATGATCAGCACATGCAAATTGGGAGGCCTCAGGGAGCAAGGGGTTCCCCCAGAAGCCCCAGGGGTGTGTGTGTCTATGCTGCTAGGGGCCCCAGACCAGTGGTGCCAGTCCCTACAGCTCAGAGGTCCCCAGTCTCCAGCGGTGGGGAAAGATACTCATATCATTGTTTTCTCCCTGCAGTGTATGGGTCTATAAAGTGCACGTGTCTTATTGGGGACATGCATTACTCATTACACTGGTGTGGCCAGTGTGACCAGGACTCTGATTACAAACGAAAGGCCTAGCAGTTTGCCTCCCAGCCTATGCCCACCCTACCCTCCTGGAGGTGATTAATGGTTAATAGGTCCTCCGGGAAGTCACTTTCTTATCTAAGAACTTTACAAATGTTCATTCACTTCAGCCTCGGGATAATCCTATACAATGAAGTCTATTATTATAACTTCCCTTTTACAGACAAGGAAACTGGAGCACAGACGGGTTAAGTCAGTGTCCTGAAGTTAGGTAGAAGGCAAGTGGCCAAGCCAGGATAGGAACCCAGAGTCGATAGCTTTGACCACTATGAGATGTGTGTACATAGTATACAGGTGATGCTCAATAAATGCAGCTTTGATTAAATGGGGTCTCCCTGTCTGTGCCACAGCTCCTCCCCTCCCCCAAGACATGGCTTCCTCCACTCTGCCTCATCCCTGGACTGGAAACAGGGCTGTGTATACAGTAGGTGCATACTAAATGCTCTGTGGTTTATTTAACACAATGGGGTGGAAACCCTGCCAAGAGGTGGGAGGGCAGGTGACATGTATCTGATGAAGGGAGGGATGAAGGTGAGCACTGAGCGCCTGCTATATGCCAGGCTCTGAGAAAGCAGGGCCATCATCCTCAGTGATGAGAGATGGGGGTTTGTTTGCCTGTGGCCACAAATGGAGTGGGAGGCCCAGGGACAAACAGAACTCCAGCCCTGACTCCGGGTGTCCTCCATGTCCCCACCCACTTGTTCCTGTGATGGATCCGTTGGTTCCCTCCCAAGAACCCTGCTCCTGGTCAGGAGAACGTTGCTTCTTGCGACAGCCTTGCCTACAGCCGTTGCAGCTGGAGCATTCTGGGGGAGGTGGGAAGAGGAACAGGGCCAGGGGGTGGGGGCTGGGCCCTGGGGGCCCCTTCTCCACTGTTTGGCCAGAGTTCTTCCACACCCCCAGACAGAAGCTCTCAAGCTTCAATGGACATCCATGGTCCAGCCCCCTTTCCCAGGCTGGAGAGGGGTTCTGTGAAACCTTGGGAGATGGGGGGAAAGGGGGGCAGAGGGGGTTCTTCCCCAGAACCTCTGCTGGTGACCAGAGTTTAACAGCGCCCCGGGTGGGAATGAGTTCCCCATTGTGAGCAATAGCCAAAGGGAGGTCGGAAGGCCAGGCCAGGAGAGGGAGACCCAAGACTCAGGGAGGTGGGCAACAAATCATCATCCAGCTGCGAATTGTGGGGGCCTGAGTTCAAACCCCAGACTGCTCACCATGTCACTGGGTAAGAACTCATGGGGCAGGCCTCGCTGTGCATCAGTTTCCTCATCTCAAATAGGAACCTAGCAGCCCCCCATCGCCCTGTCAGGACCGAGCTGGGTGCACTGGCATTATTACTGTGCTCTGGATAGACCGAGGCATGGGGGCAGCTGACATTCTTTGGCCTAGGGTTGCCAGATTTAGCAAAAATACAGGACACCCAGTTACGTTTGAATGTCAGATAAATAATGACTGGCTTTCTAGATAAGCACAATATTTGGAACATAGTTATATAAATAAATTGTTTTAAAAAACCACTCACAGACACAGACATCAGTATGGTGGTCACCAGGGGGAAGGGGGTTTGGGGGAAGTAAAGGGTAAAGGGGGTCAAATATATGGTGACAGGAGATTTTACTTTGGGTGGTGGGCACACAATGCAACATACAGATGATGTATCAGAACTATACGCTTGAAACTTATGTAATTTATTAAGCAATTTCACCCACATACATTTAGTTAAAAAGAAAAAAAAATTTTTTTTAAATCTGACTTTCAAATTTGTGTCCTGAATTTTATCTGGAGCCAACCCAGGCCCCTTGCACCCGTCACCCCTGTTCTTCCCATCATCACCCTCATCCATTCCTGGGGGTGGAGAAAGGAAGTGGGGACACCTGGCCCTGCCGTGGGGCAATGCAACGGCCCCCGGGCTTTGGGCTATAAGAGGGCCAGGTGGGTACAGGGGACAGCGACACTGGAGCCCCCGCTCAACCATGACCCAAAGCTGCAGATCCTCTGGCCCTGCCCTGGCCTCCATCCTGCTGACCATGCTGCTGGGTGGTGAGTGGAGCCACATGTCTGTCCATCCATCTATCCCTGGGCATCCATTCCTGTTTCTCCACTTATGCCCTTGACTTAAGTGGTCCCCTTCTCCTCACGGGAAGGAGTGGCTGGAATGAGGAGATACATTTCCAGAGGAGGAGACGGAGGTTCAGAGTGGTGAGGGGCCCAGTGAATCCAGTGGGGGCGGGTCAGTAGGCACGCTCTGGGGACTCCAAAGCCAAATTAAGCTCAGATCTAGCTGTGCCCTGGCAGGAGGCGGTGGCAGGCCCCGCTGTCCTCTCTGTACCTCAGTTTCCTCATCTGGCAACAAGCACGTGAAGAGTCCTGACCCAGAGGTTCTTGTGGGAGTTCAAGGGCTAACTGGCCCAGTGGGGTGGGCTCCTCCACGACACTCACCACCCCACCCCTGAATGTCTCCAGGCCCCGTGCTGGCCTCCGAGATCGTGGGTGGCCGGCAGGCCCGGCCCCATGCATGGCCCTTCATGGTGTCCCTGCAGCAGCGTGGAAACCACTTCTGTGGTGCTACCCTGGTGGCCCCGGACTTTGTCATGTCGGCTGCGCACTGTGTGAATGGCATGTGAGTGACTCCTGAGCATACCTTCCCTCTTCCCTCCGTTTCCACATCTGTCCAAGTGGAGTGGGGGTGGAGGGGGTGGGGCGTGAGACCAGGGTCTGGGCTCCTCCAGGGCACCCCCATTAATGCACCTTCTTCCCCAGGCCTAAGTGGGGGCATTCAGCCAAGGAGGCCAAGGCTCTGCCCTGGGTGGTGAGGCCTCCATGGGCATGGGCCTGGGCTCAGCTGAGCTCTGGGGTCTCTCTCCCACCCCCAAACCCAGGAGCCACCTCCAATCACCTCCTGCACCCACTTTGCTGCAGGAACTTCCAGGCAGTGCAGGTGGTGCTGGGGGCACACAACCTGGGACAGCGTGAGCCCACTCGGCAGCTGTTCAGCATCCAGCGTGTCTTTGAAAACGGCTTCGATGCTCAGAGGCTGGTGAACGACATCGTTCTTCTGCAGGTGGGAGGCCGGCTGGGCAGGAGAGGGATGCCTGGGGTAGGGCAGGGATGCTCAAGCAGGCGTAAAGGCCTGGGGCCTGAGGCGTGGGGAGGGCAGAGAAGGGGGATAGACGGGGGTCACACCTGCCCGAACTGGGTAGGTCATCTCTGTGCCTCAGTCTCCACCTGTGTAACCTGGGAAATGAGCCCCGTGAGCAAGAGGATGCAGAGTGCTCTGAGCAGTTGTCCATCGGCAGACTGTTGTGATTATTGGTGGCCGAGGCGGGGACAGTCCCTGTCTTTGTGAAATGGGGCAGAATTCCCCACATTCAGACTGGTGGGAGGCTGGAGGGAGAAACTGTCCCTTCCCCACTGCTTGCAGAGCTGTGATTACTCTCTGCCATGTTCCAGAACAAGAGTTTTGTTGTCATTCGTGTTGCCCATAGTTTGGTACCTACTGTTTACTGCACTCAAGACATGTTCACGTTCACCCTGAGCCACTGTGGTTGCTTCTACTTCACAAACGGAGAAACGTACACTCAGGGTGGGGAGCATCTTGCAGGGTGGCCATCCTACTCGATAAAATCCCAGAACTATCATGGGGCCTCCGAGGGGAAACAGACCTGGGAAGGAGCGTCGGCACCCACTGCCCCAAGTGACTCTGATGCTCTGTCCTGCCCACCGCAGCTCAACGGGTCAGCTACCATCAACGCCAATGTGCAGGTGGCCAGGCTGCCTGAGCAGGGCCAAGGTGTGGGCAATGGGGTACGCTGCCTGGCCATGGGATGGGGTCGGCTGGGCACAAACCGGCCACCACCCAGAGTCCTGCAGCAGCTCAACGTGACGGTGGTAACATCCCTCTGCCGCCCCACAAACGTGTGCACACTGGTGCCACGCCGTCGCGCCGGCATCTGCTTTGTGAGTACCTGCGACCCCCCTCTCTGCCCCCACCCCACTCCTGCCTGGGCCACAGCCACCAGGACTGCAAGCCAGATGCCAGGAGGACTTCCCAACCCTGAAGGGAGGCAGGTGGGGGGCCCTGGAAGCCTAGCCTCCTCATCTCACCTGGCTCCCCACAGGGGGACTCTGGCGGGCCCCTGGTCTGCAACGGGCTGATCCACGGGATCGACTCCTTCATCAGAGGAAGCTGTGGCTCCGGCTTCTACCCAGATGCCTTTGCCCCGGTGGCACAGTTTGCAAACTGGATCAACTCCATCATCCGCCAACATGATGACCACCCTGGTCTCCATCCCAGGGACCCTGCAAGTAGGAGCCACTAGAAAGGGCTGCCCCAGTCACCCCACCTCACCTGCCTCTGGCCAGGCCCATCCATGCTGCATTATGCAGCATCTGACAGAATAAAAACCTTCTCTGTTTTGTAGAATGTGTCTGGGTGTTTGTTGGTTGTGCAATTGGAGATGGAAAGTAGTTAGGAGAGTGTTTTGGGCATCGCACGAGTATGCTGCCACCAGGTGGCAGCAAAACCAGGGCATTGGGGTAAGAAGTTTCTTCCCCTCCTCCTGGCACAAAAGGATGCCACTTGCCATTTCTGGTTTCCCTCCCGTAAAGCTCATTTACACATGATGAAGTTAGAATTGCAAGTGGTTATGACACCGGGCGCTGTAGCAGGTGTTTGCTGAGTGCTCACCAGATGCAGGAATCATTCTCAGCCTTTGCAAGTGTTGGCTCATCTCCAGCCCCTGAGGCAGGTCCCTTCAGTGCCATGTATTACAGATAAGAAGTGGAGGTGCGGAGAGGTGGAGCCCTTCTCAGGAGCCTGAGTTGGAGTCCCAGCTCTGCCTTTGGGCAACTTGGTGGCTGTCTCTGAACCTCTGTTTCCCTGTGGGGAGGGGTGAGTGCTGTCTGGGAAGGGTGCAGCCAGAGACTGGGGTTTCACTGGGTGAGAGAGACAAGTCCTCCCCCAGCTCCCCAGCCTTTGCTCTGACAAGTGGGGAGGAGCAGAGCAGAAGATTCCCAAGGCATCCCCCAGCCTCGGTGGAAGTTGCTGCCCCGGGGGGGGGGGACATGACTGACTTGTACCCCTCTTGTGTCTTCCTGGGCCCAGGAAGGAGCCCTCTGGGCCCACGGGTGGGGACCACAACAGACATGGCCTCTGCCATCATACAGCCTATAGTCTGATGGTGGGGGAGGAAACAGTCACCCAAGCAAACAAATAAATGAGAGTAGTAACAATAGGTAACACCCCAACACACACACACACACACACACACACACCATGAGTTTGGGATAAATCTTTTCCTCTCTGTCCCTTGGTCCCAAACCCCCTCCCTTTGGAGCTCAGCCCCCTGGGTTCCCCTCAGGGCCTCTGCATTGGTTGTTTCCTCTGCCTGCCTGCTCTTCCTGCAGGCGCTCCCTTACCCAGCCTCCCCCAGGTGCCAGCTGCTCAGGAAGGTGCCCAGCTGCCCTGCTTTTTCCACTTAATACTATACCCAGGCGGCCTTCTCTTGTCCACACAACATCTGGAGATGTTCAGGGCTATTTATTGAACCTCACCATCTTCCTAGGTCATTTCCAAATTTTGTTGCAATTTTGAACATTCTTACGTAATCTGGACTCCCATCTCCTCATGGGCATTCATTCAGAACTTCTGATT
The DNA here is from genome assembly GCA_026230045.1 of Corynorhinus townsendii. Lineage (NCBI taxonomy): Eukaryota > Metazoa > Chordata > Mammalia > Chiroptera > Vespertilionidae > Corynorhinus > Corynorhinus townsendii. The sequence goes on along the minus strand of JAPDVU010000006.1, from coordinate 92,461,669 downwards.
TTAATAAGAAAACATGTTAGGATCTAACAGGTCACATTTGTTATTTTCTATTCTTTTCTATATGTATGAAACAATCTGTTGTGAGGAGGGGAAAAAAAGGAGGGAAAGTATTGTGCGCTGTTCCCACTGGGGATATGCAAGGTCTGCCCCACCCCTCTGGTCCCAGCACCTGCCACTTTTCTTCTCTTCAGAACCTGGGAGGGGCACGTGATCCAAGCTCAGCCAATCAGAGGCAGCCTGCAGACATTGGTGTAATGGGGAATTGGAGCAGGAGCCCACTGAGCCACTGGGCTGAGTCTGGGGTTCCTGGGGCCACAACAGGGGAGCCTGGTGAGGAGAGAAGCCATCGAGGAAGAAGGGGGAAACTAGCGGCAAAGACCTGACATTGTTCAAGGTGCCTGGATCAAGCCACACCTGAAGGCAGACTTGAACTTTCCATTAAAATGTCCTCATTGAAGGCACAGTCTTTCCAGATGCCCCTACACACCATCTTTTCAACATTCTGCTTGTTGGGGTGTCAGGACCCAGAGGCACAGCAATGGGGACAAGGTGTAGGGTGACCTTATTCCTTCCCCCACCCAATTTCCTCTCCAAGTTGGAGAAGGAAGACAAAGAAGGGAGGTGCAGAAAAAAAACTGAAGTGGGTTGTTTACAAGCTGTGGCTTCCAGCTGCTGTTGCGAAACTCGAGAGCTGGAAGGACACTCTTGGGAGACTTGGCTGGGGGCTGGAGTGGCTCCATCCCTCTGTTCTGCTCCTGCATCCTGAGGGGCTGCTCCCCACACCAGGGTCGGCTCTGGGCGAGGTACACAGAGGCAGGAGGCAGCCCTCATGGTGCAAAGTCCAGCAGAAGATAACCTCACCCTGAGGTGGTGGAAGCAGACTGGCGGGCTCCCCTTTACCCAGCTGGGCCTCTGCCTATTGGACAGATAGGGCCAGTTGGAGCCGCCCCACCTCCCACTCTCATAAGAGTGTCCCACGGCCCCGCCTTGGTCAGTGTCCAGACCACAGCAGCACCATGACAGACCTCTCCGTGCGCCTGGCGGCTCTGATCCTTCTAGGAGTGGCCCTATGTGGTGAGAGTGGACCTGGGACTGGGCTGACAGCAGGGGGGCACTAGCCTGCTGGGTAGTTAGCCATGGGGCCCCCTCCATCAAACAGGATTGTCCCCCAGCCCTCCTAGATAGGCAGAAAAGGGGGCAGCGCCCTGGTGAATGGAAGGCTCTAAAAGTCTGGGAATTCTCAAAACTTGGATCTGAAATGCAAGCTTTCCCCACAGTGAGAACATGCAGCTCTACCGTGGAAACTGGTGGCCCACATGCTCAGTGGCTGCCAGGAGTGTTGGTTCGGTCTATGCCGCTTTTCTTATGTTTAAATCAAAACTGTTAGGCTCCGTATACAGAATGGAATTAGCCCCAGACCCTGCTACTCCCTATTGTTCCCCCAGGCATCTGAATTTATGACCCTGGGGTGTGGGCTCCAATGAAGAAATTCCAGGTCTGAGGGGGGCTGGAGTGGCCTGAGGGGGCCTCTGAGGGCTGGGTTGCAGTCATCTGTGGAATCCTCACGCCCACCTGCCTGCACCCAGTGGCACAGCCCCGGGGCCGGATCCTGGGCGGCAGGGAGGCCAAGTCCCACCAGCGGCCCTACATGGCGTCCGTGCAGGTGAACGGCACACACGTGTGCGGCGGCTTCCTGGTGGCTGAGCAGTGGGTGCTGAGCGCAGCGCACTGCCTGGAGGATGTGTGAGTGGTGGTGGCGATGGCGGGGGGTGGGGGAGTGGGGGTGGGGTGTGGGGGGGCACAGAGCAGGGGATGTGATTGGGTAGGGGTGGGACGTGGATCTGACATGGACCCCGCCCCAGCCCCAGGCCCAATGAGACGGTGAAGGTGCTCCTAGGCGCGCACTCCCTGTCGCAACCTGAACTATCCAAGCACCTGTATGATGTGCTCCGAGCAGTGCCCCACCCTGACAGCCGGCCGGATACCATCGACCACGACCTCCTTCTGCTGCAGGTCGGCCAAGCCTGACTGCACTACCTCCCGCTGCATCCCCCCCCCCACGCGACCCCCAACCCTGGTTCCCACCTCCCCCTGCCGGTCCCACGGAGTCTAGCCATAGTCCCTCCTGCTGCATACTCTCCCTGCAACCCTGACACCGGCCTCACCCCACCCCCAGCTGTCTGAGAATGCCACTCTGGGCCCCGAGGTGAAGCCCCTGCCCTGGCAGCACGAGGACCGCGAGGTGGCAGCTGGCACGCTCTGCGATGTGGCCGGCTGGGGCATAGTGAGCCACTCGGGCCACCGGCCCGACCGCCTGCAATACTTGCTCCTGAAAGTGATGGACCGCGCAACCTGCAACCTGCGCAAGTACCACGACGGCACCATCACTGAGCGCATGATGTGCGCAGAGAGCGACCGCCGGGACACCTGCAAGGTGTGGGGTGGGGCGGGGCAGGGGCCAGGATGGACCATGGCCCGCTGAAGAGGGGCGACTAGGAGGGTGAGGGCCATAGGGCGGGGCCTCCGGAAGGTGGGCCCCATAAGAGGGGTGGGGCTGTGGAGAGGGCGGGGTCTGGAAGGCGGGCATTGAAGTGTGGGGTTTGGAGGGCAGGACTTACTGGATAGAGCTGGCAATGGTGGGTGGGGCCTGGGGGATTAACACGCGGGGGGCGGGGAATCAGGTTTGGGCAGGAGGGAGGAGCGGGAATTGCAGTGGTTGAGCTCCGGTGAGACACTGGAGGGCGTGGGGACTCTTGAGAGGGGAGGGGGGAGGATAAATACCCGCCTCACAGCCCTTTCTCACATAGGGTGACTCTGGGGGCCCTCTGGTGTGCAACGGCGTGGCCGAAGGCGTGGTCACCTCAGGATCCCGCGTGTGTGGCAATCGCAAGAAGCCAGGCATCTACACGCGTGTGGGGAGTTACACGGCCTGGATCGATAGCGTTATGGATGGAGGCGTGGCCTCCTGAGGAGACCCTGAGGGGCGGGGTCACAAAGAGCAATAAAATCATTCACTCCTGCATCCCATCAGACTTTATTTTTTTCTCTTTCTATTTTGTTTATTCATTTGTTTTAAGATTCCACATATAAGTGAAACCATATGGTAGTTGCCTTTCTCTGTCTGACTTGTTTAACTTAGCATAATACCCTCTAGGTCCATCCATGCTGTTGCATATAACAAGATTTTATTCTTTCTCATGGCTGAGTAATATTCCATTGTATAGGCATCACATTTTCTTTGTACATTTGTCTATCGATGGACACTTAGGTTGTTTCATATTTTGACTACAGTAAATAATATTGCAATGAACATAGGGATGTAAATGTCTTCAGCTAAATATCCAGAATGCTGGGTCATATGGCAGCTCTATTTTTAATTATTTGAGGAAATTTCATACTGTTTTCTATAGATGGCTACATCAGTTTACAATCCCACCAACAGTGCATGAGGATTCCCTTTTCTTCACACCCTCACCAACACTTGCTGTTTGTTGACTTATTATTATTTTTTTTAAGTCCTATGTTACAACCACTTTCTTGAATTGATTTTAGAGAAGCAGGAAGCTCCAGGGAGAGAGAGAGAAACATCAGTGTGAGAGAAAAACATGGATTGATTGCCTCCCACAGGCATCCCTGGGAATCATCCTGTGGCCTTCTGGTGCATGGGACAGCTCTCCCGAGCCACACCGGCCAGGGCCTGTTTGCTTATTTATTGATGAGAGCCATTCTGACAGGTATGAGGTGGCATCTCATGGTGTTGTTTGGGGTTTTTTTTAACTTCACCTGAGGCGTGAGGATATTTTTCCACTGATTCCTTTATTTTTTATTTAAAAAATATTTTTATTGATTTCAGAGAGGAAGGGAGAGGGAGAGAGACAGATAGAAACATCAATGATGAGAGAGAATTATTGATTGGCTGCCTCTTGCACTCCCCCTACTGGGGATCGAGCCCGAAACTGGGCATGTGCCCTTGACTGGAATTGAACCTGGCACCCTTCAGTCGGTAGGCCGATGCTCTGTCCACCTAGACAAACCGGCCAGGGCTCCATTGATTCTTTTAGAGAGAGTGGAAGAGAGGAAGGTGGGGGTGGAGAAGGGGGGAGAGAGGGAGAGAAAGAAACATCAATGTGAGAGAGACACACCTATTGGTTGCCTCCCACACTCACCCCCACAGGGGGAGGGGGGCAGGCGGAGATGGAACCTACAACCCAGGTATGTGCCCTTGACTGGAAATAAAACCTGAGACCCTCCCGTGTACAGGCCAACGTTCTAACCACTGAACCACACGGGCCAGGGCTCTTCTTTTGGTTTTGATTCACAATTCTCTGATGATTAGTGACACTGAGCATCTTCATATGTCCGTTGGCCATCTGTATGTTCTTTCTGGAGAAATTATTATTTAGGTCCTCTGCCAAATTTTTAATTGGATTGTTTGTTTTATGATGCTGAGTTATATGAGTCTTTACATATTTTGAATATTAACCCCTTATCAGATAAATCATTTTCAAATATCTTCTTCCATTCAGCAGGTTGTCTTTTTTTGTTGTTGATGGCTTCCTTTGCTGTGAAAAACTTTTTAGCTTGATGTAGTACCATGTTTATTTTTTCTTTTGTTTTTCTTGCCTGGGGGGACATATCCAAAAAGATATTGATAAGAGTGATGTAAAAGAGTTTACTGCTTGTGTCTTCTAGTTCTATGATTTGGGGTTTTCCATTTAAGTCTTTAATCCATTTTGAATTTATTTTTGTGAGAAATCAGCTGATAGCCTTATGGGATTTCCTTTGTATGTAATTTCCCCCCTCTTGCTGCCTTGAAAATTGTCTCTTTAACTCTTGCCATTTTAACATGTCCTGGTGGGGTCTCTTTGGATTCATCTTGTTTGGAACTCTCTGTGCTTCCTGCACCATGATATCTGCTTCTTTTCCCAGGTTGGGAAAGTTTTCAGCCATTATTTCCTTTAAAAAAATTATTAGAGAGAAATATATTGATTGTTGTTCCTCTTACTTATTATTTATGCATTCATTGGTTGATTCCAGTATGTGCCCTGCGGACCAGAGATCCAACCTGCAACTTTGGCATATCCAGATGACACTCTAACCATTTGAGCTACCTAGCCAGGGCCCAGCCATTATATATTTAAATAAAGTCTCTTGTTTTCTTTCTTTCTTTCTTCTCCTTTTGGTATCTCTATAATGTGAATGTTGGAGTGCTTGATGTTATCCCAGAAGTCCCTTAAAATATCCTTGTGTTTTTCAATTATTTTTTACTTCTGTTCTGAATGGTTGTTTTCCACTAGTCTGTCTTCCAGGCCGCTGATCCATTCTTCTGTTAGCTAATCTGCTGTTACTTCCTGCTAATGTGGTTTTCATTTCAGTTATTGTATTCTTTTTTTAAAATATATTTTATTGATTTTTTGAAAGGAAGGGAGTGGGACAGAGAGTTAGAAACATTGATCAGCTGCTTCCTGCACACCCCCTAGTGAGGTTGTGCCCACAACCAAGGTACATGCCCTTGACCGGAATCGAACCTGGGACCCTTGAGTCCGCAGGCCGAGGCTCTATCCACTGAACCAAACCGGTTAGGGCAAGTTATTGTATTCTTTAGGTCTACTTGGCTCTTTCTTATACTATCTAATTCTTTGTTGAAATTCTCCCTAAGTTCCTCTATTTCAGTGGTCGGCAAACTCATTAGTCAACAGAGCCAAATATCAACAGTACAATGATTGAAATTTCTTTTGAGAGCGGAAAACCGACTTCTGCGCATGGGCCACGAAGTTACAATCACACTGTACGTGCGTGCCCACATGTGATATTTTGTGGAAGAGCCACACTCAAGGGGCCAAAGAGCCCCATGTGGCTCGCGAGCCGCAGTTTGCCGACCACTGCTCTATTTCATTGGAGTTTGGAGAGCATCCTATGACCACTCCTTTGAAATCTTTTTTTAAATGGATTTTTTATAATTTACAATGTGTACATTGTTTTACACAGTCTCTATAAAATTGTGTGCTCTACTTTACATTGTTTCATGAACACTTTCCTGTGAGTATTTCTAGTCAAGTATTTTAATAATTATGTAACATTTCTTTGTGTCAGTGTATCATAATACTTAAATATTACTCTGTTCTGTTATATACTTGGTCCATAGGAGGTTCTCAGTATATATTTGTTGAAAGAATGCATGAATATTACAAACTTATATTCTGTGCATCTTTTCAATATTGCAAATTAAGGGACAGAAACATTTTCCTTCTACTCTTCTAGGTCCTTTGGCTGGTCTAATCAAATTGGCATAAGACAGGTTAACAGGAGAAAACCAAATTTAATTATGTACTATGGAGGGGGGAAAAAGGGGAGTACTATGGAAAGTAACCTCAGGGTGATCTGATTATAAATTCCTAAGTGAGCAGGTCATGGTGAGTAGTCAAGCCTCAGGCCTATAACTTCTTTAGTGAAAGGTTTTAAGCCAGCCCTGTCCATTGTTCTCGGGCATCCCCTTTGAATTCCTTATCAGGCAAATTATTAAATTATTTATCTTTTTCTGGAGAGTTTTCTTGTTCCTCCAGTTCAGAAATATTCTGTCATTTATTTTGTTTGATTTCTATGTGATTTTTTAAAATACCAATTAGACAAAATAGCTGTCTTTCCCAGTCTTGATAACGTGGCCTGATGCAGAAGCGGCCTGTTTAGTCAGCATGTGCCAGGTGGTTTTGGGAAGCTGGTGGGAGCCAAAGGTGTTGGGCCCTGGCCCACTGAGCTGGAGTGGCCCCGGTTAGGGAGGCCCGGTGAGTGTGGTGAGGCCCTGTTCATCCTGCTTGATTTCTTTGTTCGAAGGATACAAAGAATACAATAACTAAAGAATACAATAACTTGCCCTAACCGGTTTGGATAGAGCTTCTACTGCCTTAAAGAGTTATAGGGATGTAAACAATGACACTCATGACCCCTTCTGACCCCCACCATCTGGGAGAGTTCCTGCAGTTCACTCTCCAACCTTCTCTATACGTTCTCTCTCTTGTTTGTCCTTTAGAAAGTGGTGTGGCTTAGAAGCGACCACTGTGTAGGTGTTACGGTGGGTTTTGTAGTTTAGGAAGTTGGTTGGAGCTGGGCAGGCATTATCACACCTGGGGCTCTGGCCTGTGGACCTGAGTGACTCCCTGGCAGGGAGGCTAGGTGTGCAGGCTGATACCAGCCCCGTTGTTCCTTTGTTTGGAGGCAAAAGGTTCCAGGCAGTGTAGCTGGGAACCTCCTGTGCTGACCTTGCAGGCCAAATCCCCTGAATAGAGCTCCTGCCACCCTATGGTTCTTTGTTCTGTCTCTTTCTCATTTTCTGTTCAGAAACCATTCATTAGCCTCTGATTAGGTGAGTTCAGCTGCTCCCTTGCTTCTGCCATTACAGCACACACTGCAGGACACAGACAAGCCAGACCCAGGGGTGGCGGAATCTGCAAATGAAAGTACCTGCACCAGCAATGCGGTGCTAGGAGGTGACAGGAGGACTGAAAGGTGGTGAACCTGGTTGGAGGGACCTTGGGGTGAAGGGTAAAAGTAGGGAGATCTGACACCATTCATTCATGAGGGGCTGAAGTTGTCAGGTGCCTCTCCATGCCTTGGCCACACGGTGGCGCCCTTACTTCTTCCTACCAGTAGAGAGGACTCCTGTCCCCTTGGTCTGGCTAATGTCCAGCTCTCCTTTTGCTTCCCAAATGGACTGTGAGGGCCTATGTGTGCAGGCCCCTGCTCTGGGCTGAGATTTAGGTGTACAGAGACTCTAAAGTTGTGCTTTATGACCATGTCGCAAATTGGGAAATAGGCCGGGAGAGTTCACGTGAATCTCCTGAGGTCACACAGAAACTACTGGGCAAAGTCTGAATTCGAACCCAGAGCCATGGCACCTGCATTCAGAGGCATTCCCTGGGCCGAGAGGGCCATAGAAAGAGAGTGACGGGTGTCCCTGAGCAGCCACACAGCTCTGCCTGCCCCTGACCCCTCACTGTCCTCCTTCTGGGCAATGAGAGGGAGGTGACAGAGGGCAGAATCCAGGCCCCCAGGCCCTGTGCCCTTTCTCCTGCCTGGATGTGGGGCCATTAAGGTCCCACTAGTTAAGCCTAGTCCCCAAGGGCATTCATGACTTCCCTTTTGTTGAAAAAATGGAGGGTCTAAAGGTAAAGTTGTGTGCCCCACTGGGGATTGGGAAGTTGGAATTGGGACCTGTGGGAGGGTTTTGTTTTTGTACATGGAGCATTAATTTATACACAAGAGTTTATTGAGCTCATCCCGTGTGCCTGGCCCTGGGCTGGGCCCTGTGGACACAGCTGCCTCCCAGTCCTGCTCAGAAGAGCCGGTCATGTATTCTGTTGCACGGAATCTAACTCATTTAGGCTTTCCTATGAAAAGATCCTCCTCAGCACACTCGTGAATTTGGTAAGAGAGACGTAATTGCTGGTCATTCAGCACCGAAGACTCAGTCACTCAACAGGTATTTTCTGAATGAAGTGATGATGCCAGGGAGTGGCTTTGAAAGGGGTGGAAGGAGGATGACTAGATTTAGCAAATAAAAATACAGGCTGGCTAGTTAAATGGGACTTTCAGAAACCAAATACATTTTATATTTTATCTGTCCCAGGTGACATTTGGGACAGATTTATACTAAGAAAGTATTCACTGTTTATCTGAAATTCACATTTACTGGGCATCCTGCCTTTTATCTGACAAGACTGGTTGGGGTTACAGATGGACTGCTCCCTGTCCATGAGCTGATGACTGATGAAGCTGGGCCAGGCTTCCTCCACCTGGAGGGTGGGATGGGGAGAGGTGAAGGGGGGGGTGCAGCCTTGGGGGGGTCACAGGAGGTTCACCTCCACCCGGTGGTCAGTGGGAGCCACAGGGGATTCCAGAGATGGTTTGGGAGGAGGAGATGGGTTATGCGTAGAGGAAGGCTGGAGGCCTGGGAGCACCGTGGCCATGAAATGCAGAGAAGGGATGATGAGTATCTTTCAAATCCAAGGCACAGGCTCCAACCTCGCAGCTGCTGTGGCCCTGGTTTCCTGGCCCGTCACGCAGGCCCAGGGTCCCTGGCCCTACGGAGGCTGTGGATTCGGGTGCACAGACAACACTTGCAGCCTGATGGGCTGAACAGCCTCTTCCTATTACAGTCACACTGTCATTGTTGACCTGAGGCGGGAACTATGCGCTGTGTGAACACCCATGGGCATGATGATGACTCCAGGTGGGGGGCAGGTTGGGGGGCAACAGGACATCTTAATCTGTAGGCACTCCCCTTCCAACATTCTTTCTAGGGGGCCCATAGCAGGCAGACTACCCCATGTGCCCCCCATTAGCCAATGCTCCCAGGCAGCCTGGCACGTTTTGCCTACTAGGCCCACAGAGCAATTTACGAGATGTTCTGGTGGCCTGCTGCGAAACAAACCCCCTGAACTTACTGACAGAGAGCCCCTGTGTCACTTATGCTCAGCTTCTGCGGGTTGGGAATCGGGAGGCAGGTGGCTTGCCCCTTCTTCACCATGTCCAGGTGACCTGGGGTCACGTGCAGGCGTCTTCACTCCCCTTGGGTCCCAGCTGAGAAGACTCTGAGCAGGTACATGGCCAAATGAGGTGCAGATGACATAATAGTAAAAGGACGAGCCTCTAACTTCCACCCACCTCAACACGCAGATGGCACCGACGTGCAGTCACGGGTGAGGTTGGGTGGGACAGACCTGGGGAAACACCTTGGTGGAGGGAGGGCCAATTGTTCCTACTCCCCAAACAGCCACGAATCTGCTCCTAATTCTGAGTCAGAACAAGTGATTTACAGACATTTCCTCACTGGCTCATGATGGCTCCGTCCCTCGGGCAGTGACCCCTCATCCAGGTATGCCTCCTCCAGGGAACTGCCCTGAGGATCCCCATTTTACTAAGGGGCAGTGGGTAGTGATGGCCAGCAGTCCAGCCACCTGGCCAAGGGCCAGCTTCCCCTTCCCTTTCCACCTGCTGGCTCAGAGGTCCAAATCCCTGTGGGAAGCACCAGCTAGACACTCTGGTCATACTTAGGACTAGACAATGTCTGAATCCTGTAGCCATGGGTAGGTGGGCTTTAAACATGTCCTCAGCCCAGGTAAGGGTCTCCCTGAGCTCCCGCCATCCTGAGAGGCCAAAAAGCGCCTGTGCAGTGGTGAAGGCATTACCTTCTGGAGGGTGCCCACCTGGCCTGCTTGCCTTGAGCTTCCAGAAGAAAAACATGAGAACCAATTCCCACTAAGGCAGGCCACTGCATCTTCCTTCCTCAGGGGGAGGGGGAGCATAATCAGAGGAAGTGCCTGCTGGTGGCAGGGGGTGGGAACCTGAGCAGGTCTGGGTTGGGGCTGGTGGGAGAGACAAATAGAGAGAGCAAGAAGAGAGACACACACTCAAAGACAAATGAGGCAGACACTCTCCCACCTACAGAGAAACAGGCCAGGCCAGGCACGGCACAGTCCCCACCCTCACCAGCCCACTGCTCCCTTTGGGACCCCTGTGTCTGGCATACACTAGGCACTCCATAAATGCTGACAGAGCAAGAGAGCACACATATGGGCACATAGAGACAGAACTACCTGGGAACACGCTGGGGGAGGGGAAGTCAGGATTGGGTGGGACTTGGGGGGTGCTGCTGGGATGATGCCCACCACATGGCCAAGCACCTGCCACCCTATAAAGCTGAATGTTTACTGGGCCGCCTGGGTCAGAGCCACCTGTATGAGCAGGTACCGCATCGGTAGATACAGGTGAGGAAACTGAGGAAAACGCCTGGCTGGTGTTAACAGCAACAACCACTGGACACCCAATAGATTCAAGTGGGACATTTTATTATTTTTTAAAATGTTTTTATTGACTTTAGAGAGAGAGAAACATGAATCAGCTGCCTCCCGCATACCAGGGATTGAGCCTGTAACCTGGGAATCAAATCTGCTACCTTTTGGTCCATGGGATGACACTCAACCAACTGAGCACAACAGCCAGGGCTCACATAGGACATTTTAAAGGACCAACATTCAGAATGTCCTGGACCCTCTGAACTATGACTAGGGGCATCTGGGAGTTGGGAAGCCCGGGGGTCTGGAAATTCGGGGAAGTCGGCACCTGAGCTACAAGACGTGTGAGCAGACCTAGGTCTGTCTCAGCACACAGCATGGATAGAGGCCAGCTGTGAAACTGGGCCCCACTTCCTGGGATGCACTGTTCGGCTCCAAGAGAGGAAAAGTGGAACCCCGGGGCACCAACCTGAGGCTTCAGGCCATGTCTTCAGCTGCCCCGCCCCCCTCATCAGGCCTTGGCTGATGAGGCTCCAAAAGTCACACTTGAAGAATGACTATTTTTTTAAAATTTTATTTATTTTTAGAGGGAGATAAACATCGATTGTTATTCCACTTGTGTACGCATTCCTTGGCTATTTCTTGTATGTGCCCTGACTAGGAATTCAACCCCCAACCTTGGTGTGTGGGGACCACGCTCTAACCAACTGAGCTGCCTGGCCAGGGCCAAGGATGATCATTTTTTAATGCACTAATAAAGGTCCTGAGTGTGTGGAATGCTGTCACTGGCAAAGGGACAGAATCACTTTCCTATAAAATCCATCAGGAATCTATTTACAGGGCTTGGGGGCCCCAGTCAAGGGCAGCTGAGGGGCATCCGCCGCCAGAGCCCCCCACACAGGCAGTTCTTGATCCAGCGCTGTTCCCATTGTTTGACGGCTGTTGTCTTGTTGGGCGACTTGAGCATAGTAACACAGCCACACCTGCAGACAGACCTGGGTGGTAGCATGTGCTGGCAGGGCCCTCTCTCACCTGCCACTGGGCCCTTGCACATGCTGTTCCTCCACCAGGAATACTATTCCATGCACTACCCTCCACACTGAGCTAACTCTTCCACATCCTCCCGTCCAAGTTTAGGCATTGTCCCTTCACCTCCCTCAGTGAACGAGGCAAGGGTAGGGATTCCAGTCCTGGCTTAGACACTCCCTAGTGGTGTGACCTGCGAGTCAGAACCTGCATCTGGGATTGTGTGGCAGCAATCAGGGCCACGTTTGCAAAGGGCCAACACAGGGCCCAGGCCTCATACTACTGTGGCTGTATCTTCAGTCCTGCACTAGGAGCTCTGCAAGGGCTGTGTGGTCACCTGATCACCATCGTGCCCCAGGAAAGGAAGCCCAGGACCTCCCGAGGCAGTTTGTCTGTTACAGAAACTGCCTGGTGTGCCCTCTCGGCAGCTCCACAAGTGGGGAAAGTGAAGTTCACAGATAGAAGCCTCTCACCCTGTGGTCACTTGCTGGCAGAGTGGGGACAGTGTTTGCCGCAGGACTGACAAAGGGTCCACAGAGGGTGGCTCACCTCGTACAGGCCTTGCACTCCTCTGTGGGGTGGGCTCCCAGGTGCAGCCTCCGCAGGTGGTCGATCTTGGGCTGGCCCGTTGCCCTGGCCGATGAGAGGGGAGAGCAAAGGGGATCAGGCCTCCAATCCCACAACACACAGAGAGATGCATGCACATGTGCACACATGTGAACACAGATGCATGCACACACGACACACCCCCTGTGGCAAAACACAAGGGAGTGTGTGCATGTAGGTGTGCATCTACACTCCCTCTACACAGAGACACCCTGCAGGGACGGTGCCAGACGCCTGGATGATACCAGAGAACCTGGCAGTAGGAGCTTCTGCACGAGTGGACCTGGTGGCTGGGGCAGGACAGTTGGTTATATTTGTTTAAAACATGTTTGGAAGTTTCCAGAACAAAGGGTTTAAAAGCTCTCTGTAACCAGCATACTCATTCATAAAGTCTTTTCTGAACCCCAAAAAAGAGGGAAGCCTGTGATTCATCAGGGCATGACATAAGAAATGTAGGGAGGTCCCAGAGTTGGGACCCCAGGGTGTGAACGGTTATTTCTTTTATTCACCTGTTTTATTCACTTTTTTACCTTCACTCAAGGATATGTTTATTGATTTTTTTTTTTAGAGAGGAAGGAAGAGAGAGAGAGAGGGAGAGAAACATCAATTGGTTGCCTCCAACCAGGGATTGAGCACGCAACCTAGGTTATGTGCCCTGACCAAGAATCGAACCTGCAACCTTTTGGTGTACAGGACGGCACTCCAGCCAACCGAGCCTCGCAGCCAGGGCTTACTCATGTTTTCTGAAACTTCCAAAGTAACAGGATACTTGGGGAGGTCATGTGTGTTTCTCCATCCAATGAACACTGAGCAGGGGTGGGAGCCTGGTGGGTCCCAGTGAAGATGGTGGCCCAGGGTTATAGGGTTCCTGGTTGTAACCCTGGCTCAGTGATTGCACCTTTTATTTGCTTTTATTGTTTGTTTAATTGATTTTTATAGAGAGAATAGGAAAGGGAGAGGGAGAAACATTGATGTGAGAACGTAACATTGCTTGGCTGCCTCCTGCACACCCCTACCAGGGATCAAACCAGAAACCTTTTGGTGCATGGGACGATGCCTAACCAACTGAGCCACACCAGCCAGGGCGTGATTGAACCTTTTAGAGCTGTTGACTCCTCTGTAAGATGGAGACAACCCCCACCCCTCCCCCCCGCCCCCCCACACACCCCTCTCCTACAGTACTGTGGGCAGTGAAGGATTAACTTAGCAGGCTTTGCCTATCCAGACCCATTCCAAAGACAGGGCCGACCCTTGACTGCATGAGTTCCCCTCAGCCCTGTGACGGTCCTGCCTGACTTAGTGTCTACTGGGGCCAGGGGCCAGGCCGGATGTGCTTTATAGTTGGGGGCTCAGGTCACATTATCAGCCTGACCTCTGCAGAGGCTGGAGCCCAAGTAACCACAGCCAGCCATGTGGGCACTGCACGCAAAAGGTGACAGACCAGGGGGAGGACTCAGTGTTACATGGATATCCAAGTGCACAAATCACTGAAGACTGAGGTGATGGCCGTAGCCAGTTTGGCTCAGTGGATAGAGCGTTGGCCTGCGGACTGAAGGGTCCTGGGTTCAATTCCAGTCAAGGGCACATGCCAGGGTTTCGGACTCAATCGCCAGTAGGGGGTGTGCAGGAGGCAGCAGATCAGTGATTCTCTCTCATCATTGATGTTTCTATCCTCTCTCTCCCTTCCTCTCTGAAATCAATAAAATTTTTAAAAAATTTAAAGATTGAAAAAAAAAAAAAGACTGAGGTGATGGTGGAGGGAAGTGACAGATACTAGAAGGTGGTGGTGGTGTAGGGGGGGAATTCACTGCCTAAGCTAGGGACCTCTCCCAGGGACAGCATTTAGGTCAAGGTCAGAAGGAAGCAGCAGGCACAGCACAGAAGCCCTAAGGCAGAAGCATGAAGGAGTCAGGTAGGTTCAGTGGGGGGGGGACCCTCCGGAAAGAATATGCAAAGGGCCCGAGGCAGAGCGCACGCACCTGATAAGGCCATCCAGCTGCAAGGTGGTGGCACTGCCGGGGAGAATGGGAGCCTTGCCGAAGTGCAGACGCAGGGGCTGCTTGGGCTGCAGGCGGCTGACCAGGCCGTCACTGACGGGCAGCCAGTCCAAGCTGGGAATGAGCAGCTGGCTGGGCAGCAGGCAGCACTCATCAACGAGTGCCTCGTCTGGTTCACTTGTGGGGCCCTCATCACGGCCTGCAGAGAGGGACCATGGGGATGTTGTGGTCAGCTTAGCACTCAGGGACCAGGTTAGGGCCCAGCTCTGACTCGACTTTCAGAGTTGCCCTGGAAGCTCCTCCCTCTCTTTGGCCTTCTCCATAAAACGGGAACCCAGTCACTCATTGGAGAAACATTCAGTGAGCACTGGGTGCCTTCCTAGGAACAGGGCTGCAAGGACAACAGAAATGTCATCTGGTGGCTCGAGACAAGCCACCAGGTGCCTAATAACAGCTAATGTTTAATGAGCACCCACTCCGTGCTTGGACCTGTGCTAGGTGCTGGGTAAACAGTAGAGACTAAGACAGAGCTGGTTCGATTTATGGAAGTTTATAGGCTGGTTGGGGGACTCAGCTAGGGTTTATATGCTGGTGGGAAGCTGGGAATCTCACAGCAAATCCAGAGCTTGGTGAGCAGGCGGAAGAGCAGGGACATGCTGTCCTGGGTGTCAGAGGTGGCTGTGTACACGGGCAGGCAGCTGGGCTTCAGCAGGCCCCAGATGCGGATGACGACCATCAGCTCCCGCAGCATGCCAAGCGAGGTGCCATCCCGCAGGAAGCTATGTCCAGGCCGCAGTGGGGCACCCTGTAGGAAAAGGCATTCAGGCTGGGTATTTAAATGTGTGCCACATCCTATCACCTCCATGGGTCCTGAGGGAGGGGCTTCAGGGAGGACTTGGGAGGGGGCACACCTGGTTGGGCAGGCTGGCCAGCAGGTAGAGCACGAAGTCGCCCACCCATTGCAGGAGCTGCTGCAGGGCCTGAAGTGTGTTCATGTCCAGGACAAACTCCTCTGTTTTGAGGTTGATCATGACCTTGTCAATATCTGAAAGGGGAGGGTGGTCAGGTGACTGGACCCCACCATGCACAGGGACCAAATCTGCTTTGCACCCTGGGCCTCTTAATACCCACCATCACCCAATGTGAGCTGGGCCTGATGAGGTCAACCCAACACTGTGAACAAGTAAGTGGACAAGATGGCTGAGCTGAGGAGCTTGGAGGAAAGGGCTGGACCTAGAGCAAGTGTCCACTGCCAGCTCTCAGGACAACCACAATGTCCCTCAGGCCAACCTGCACTAGGCCCCTTGCAGCTCCTCCCCAGCATGACTCATCTTTGGTTCCCTGCTCGTTAACATCTGTCCCAGCTCCAGGCCAGCCCTGGGGCCAAGGCCTCCACTCCCTTCAGTTACCACCCCCATGCTTGGCACAGTCAGCTCCCAGTGGACAGTGCGTGGGTGGGATTTAGGACATTCCTGCACACAACTGTGCATGTGCAGCAGCTCTCAGGGTGGCCTGCTGGGTGGGAGCAGGACCCACCAACGTCTGTGATCTTGGCGCAGATCTCGGTCAGCCGGTCGCCGGGACTTTTGTCGGGGGTGTTGAGGATGTGTGGGCGCAGCAGGGACTTGAGAGTGGAGCTGATGGCAATGAGAAAGAGCTTGGCATGGTAGTCACACACGAGGGTCACGGTGCAGGGCGAGAGCTTGCAGAGCGAAGCCTTCATGGCCAGGATCCGGGTGGAGAGGACCTGGGAGGTGTACAGCGTGAGGAAGTCACTTTGCCACAGTGTGTAGCTGGGCGGGGCAAACTGAGACAACCTGCTTCACGTCTCTGTGCCTTACCTCCTTATGGCAGAACCAGAAAAGAGAACCTATCTCACAGAACGGGGAGGGGGTCAACCTGGGAGTGGCCCTGCCCCAAGGGGACACTAGGGCCTCCTCTGGAGACATCTGTAGTTGTCACGCTGGGGGTGTTCCTGGCATTGAGTGGGTGGGGGCTTCTCAACATCCCACTGTGCCCAGGACAGCTCCCCTCCACTGACCTGGCCCAGATGTCAGCGGTGCCGAGGGGAGACCTGGTCTCATGGGATGGGTGAATGTACGAAAGAATTAAAATGCTTTAGGTTACTGCCCATAAGCAGTGATATTTTTTTAAAATCCAAAATGTGTTTATTGGGATGGTTTCCCACTCATCTTGATCTGAAGTGCTTTTAGTGCTGCTTCCTTCTGAAGGAGCATCCGTCTGTAAGCTTTGCTTTTCCTCCCGTTGGCTGACGGAGAACAATGGAGCGACCGACACACAAAACTGCCGTTTGTGCCTGGCTAAAGGCGGTGGTGATTTTACAGCATCCTGGGCATTTCACAGCCATGAAGTAGGAACTGGGGCTCTGCACCAGGCGCTTATTCTTGTGTCTCCTCTTCTCCTCTTCTGGAGAGGGACGGAGGAGATCCTTAGCGAGCGGCATATTGTCGTGGGGAGGTCGTCACCGCCGGAAAAGGCAGCAGTGATTTTATTTCCACCGCGACCAGCCCTAAACCTCTGCTGCATCCTCACATCCACCCTAATAATCCACTCATGCCCTATCAGGCTGCTCTGATGAAGGGGACCTTTCCCCACTGTACTGTCTTACTGGTCATTGCTGGCACAGAGGAAAGCTACCGACCTCTGGAACTGTTCTCTGCAGCCTCCATGCTGAACTCGCAATTGGAGTTCAGGGCCCCTCGAGGTGACTGTGGTCTCACAGGCACACAATCATGTCTCCTGGTCATTGTTCTCTCTTCCTTTCTGATCTCTAAGCCTGTTTATTGCTCCTGTCTCATGAGGAACCCCCCAGCTCCGCATGCACGCACATGCGTGTTTGAAAAGAAAGCCCCCACTGGCAGCAGAGGCGGTGGCCCCAGGGGTTCACGTGTCACCTAAAGGTCTCTGACTTCCTACAGAAATCTCTCCAGATGAAGGACTAGGTAAGAAGGGAGGGGGCATCCTCTGTCAGGTGATGGCACGTGGCCCCAGACTACCTGCTGAAGGGCAGCTTTCTGGCGCGTGTACTCCTCGTGCAGCCGCTCCACCAGGCTCTGCACCATGGTGGGCTGCACGTGCAGCAGGATGTCCCACCAGTCATAGCCGGTTACCATGCAGTACTCCAGCAGGAAAAGCAAGTGCCGCAGGGCCAGGTTCACATCCAGCGTGTGGCCCATGGAGGGCGAGATGCGCAGCATGCTCAGCTGTGGGAGAGGGAATGGCAGGTGAGGCCACCTAAGGCTCTGGGCACCATGTCCCTCCACGGGCTTAAGGTCCTATTGCTGTGTGGGCAGTCAGAGTCTGGTGTGTGGAAGTGTTAATGGTTTGAGGGAGCTGTGCAATGCTTCCCAAAAACGGCCCAAGAGGCCACCCTATACCCACAGGCACATTTGGAGTTACTGGAGCCTCCATTTAGGACACAGATGAACACATGATAGACAAAAACGCATGTGGGAAAGGGCGTGGGGACCTCCAGACACACACATAGTTCCCCAGGGAAGCTGAGCACCTCATGCAAGACAGGCCTGTGGATGGCAGATGGCTCCTAAATGCAGGTGCTGAGGAAATGAACCAGGATTCAGGTAGACACCAAAACAAGTGGCAGGCGCCCAACAGTGACCAGACGGAGCCCATTTCCTCCAGGGCAGCCAGGGGAAGGGGGAGGAGGAGAGGGAGGGGGAGGGGGAGGGGAAGGTGCTCCCCCCCCCACACTAAGTGGGCAGCTTTGGAGCACCTGGGACAGTGCTTACCTTCCCATGGTTGTCAATGCCCACGAGGGCCAGGGAGGTCCAGGACAGCTGCATGGCCTTGAAGTGGACGGTGGGGCCCGTGGTCCGAGGGCGCTTGATAGCTGGCTCATCCATGGAGCGTGGAGCAGTGGAGCTGTAGAAGATGGCCATGGTCTGCAGTGACAGCCGGTGCACGATGTGGACGCTACCATCATGGAAGGCCAGGGCCAGCCCTAGGGGCGGGGCACATGCAGTGTCAGGGGCAGGAAGGGCCTAGAACAGGCCCACGGGCAGCTGTGGGGCTGCCCAGTTCTGAACAATGGGAAGTGACTACACTGGGGATGGGTGAGCCCCAAGCCATAAAGGGCTCACCACCCCAGGTCTGGCTGGCTGCCCCCATAGCCGTTACCCCCTCTTCCTTTACTACCAGCCTATGAGAGTCAGTGGAGCAAGCCACTGTCAGCTCAGGCTGCATATGCCCGGCCCCTTGCGGCTGGCACTATGTTTTAGCTGATGTGAGCAAACGCACAACTCCCAGGGGGACAACGTGGAGGGGACAGGAGCACACGAAGAGCCTCATAGCAGGAACAGAGGTCAGTAAGGTCAGGGGCTCCTCAAGCCCAAAGCTTGTAACAAATGTATAACCGGGTTGGGGCTGACTGTTAGCCATTCCAGTGCTTCCCACTTGACTCACTCATGGTCACAGGCTCCAGGGACTGAACCCGGGATCAATGTCTCAGCTGCTTATCTGGAAAGTTTGTCCCCAAGTTTCCAACCTCTGCCTGATTGATTTCTAACTGCCCTTTTTAAGCTAAAGAGGCAGCTTTTCATCAGCCAGCCTCACAGCCCTTTGAGCTTGTCTGATCCTGAAAGTGGGGCCACCTCCTCGCTGGGAACTGACTTGAGGCCAGAGGCAGCTCCGAGACCACCGTACCAAGGCCAGGGTAGAACTGCGTGTCGCTGGCCACCTTCAGGTCAGTGTTGGTGAGCGAGATGGGCAGCTTGGGTAATGCCACGGCAGACACTCGATCCAAGTCGTTGGTGGCTGACAGGATCCGCCATTTGAGAATCATGGGCTGCTTGTCACCAACTGAAAAGGGAGCAGGGACACAAGACAACAATGGAATGAAGACAAGACAAACACCACAATGGGGGCCCCGACAGTGGTCAAGTCCCCTTCTCTGATCCACTGCCTGTCCCCCACAGGGGCCCTACCCCGCCCTGCCCACCCAGTACATCATGCCCCAGCCAGGTGGTTGGTGCAGGACAGGTACATGACCCAAGAGGGCCAACAGAACTCAATCCTGGGACTTCCTGGGGAAGGGGAGGAGGTATCCTTCCGGAAGCTGTCAAGCTGGTGGTAGTGGGTGCCCACTTGATGGACCCAACACACTGAGAAGGGGGACACCACCCTCCATATCCTGCCGCCACACAAACCCCCAAATTCTCCTCATAGCCAGCTTAGGTTTGATTTTGTCCCTTATGATCTGAGAGATCCTAGGTAGGACCCCATCTCATCCCAATAAGATAAGATGCATCCCCTTCCTGTACCCACACCCTCAGTGTGATGATGAAGCCCCTGCCCCAACAAGAAGTGGACTGATTTCTGTGAACCTGGGCTTGACCAGTGGGCGCTAGTGAACGTGGTGTAAGTAAAGGGTCAAACAGTGTGTGTTCCCAGGACACTGAGTTAGCAGGCTGGGCTGCGGGGATGTGTGCCATGGGAGGATGGGCCCAGCTGGTGGTCAGCAGCCTGAGCCCAGAGGCTAATGGCAAGCACATGGAACCAAGTAGATACAGCCAGGTGACCCAATCTAGAATAATATAGGCTGTGGTTTTTTGTTATTGGTGGGTTTTTTTTAAATCCTCGCCTGAAGCTATTTTTCCATTGATTTTTAGAGAGAGTGGAAGGAAGGGGGGAGAGACAGAAATATTGACACGAGATACATCGATTGGTTGCCTCCAGCACACACCCCAAGTGGGGCGGGGGATCAAACATGCAACCCAGGTAAGTGCCCTTGACCGGGAATCAAACCCTCGACGCTTCCGTCTGTGGGCCAACACTATAAACACTGAGCCAAACCGGCCAGGGCTGGGCTGTGGTTTGTTACTGTCAGAGGGCTCATCTCTGCCATCATCTATGTCCAGATTTGTGCCCCAGGTGGCTCCTCACAGTTTATAAACCCAGTAAGGAACTCTTGGCAAATGCTGCCCCCTCAGGGGACACTGCAGCCCAGAGAGATTAGAGTGGATTTCAGTACTGGGCATGGAAGACACTAGAGTGTCAAGGTAACAACAACAGCAGACTTCCAGGGAGGGTTTGTGGGCTGGGAACTGTGCCCAGCATTTAAACCCTTCCTGGCCGCCCCCTGCTGCACATGGAGGCACTAATGCAGCCCTGCCTGCCCCCTGTGGGGCCACCAGCCATGTCTAAAAGCTCCCTGGGATGCTTGTCCAGGGACAGGGCAATGTGGCCCTCTTCACGTTAATTACTCTGCAGCCACAATAGACAGCTTATGTAACCACCTTGAGCAGCGAATGGAGCCTCAAGGGGCCTCTTGACACAGCTTCATTAGCAGCTTTTGTTTAGCAGCAACCCGCCCCCAACATCCAAGTACCCCAGAGTCCATTAGCACTAATCAGCAAAAAGCAGAGCTTTCTTTTGCCAGGAAAACATCTACATCTGTGTCTCAGGGCAGGGTTTACCCCCTAAAGCCCTGCCATCAGGGGTTGAAAACCCTTCACTTTTCCAGCTTCCCACTGACTTCAGGCCAGGCTAGGCCAGTGTGTTCCAGGGTCTGTACTGAGGAGGGGTTGCCAGTCTTGGGGCCATCCTGAGCCATGGTCTCCCCATGGGTGAAAGGATGGGGGAGAGGGAGGTGAGACTGTAGGCTTGTTCTGGGTAAACTCAGTTAAGCCCTCCAGCCTCTGTTTCCTCACTCTAAACCAGGGTTTCTGCAAGATTCCATGGCTTTTAGGATTAAGTGCCTCCCTGCAGCCAATCCCCCCTGCTGAGCTGGTTCAGCTCCTGGCTTTGTGCCTAGGACTTTTGCCCTGCTCTTCCTCCACCAACCCTACACGCCCTACAGGTTTCAGGTTGAGGTGGTTGGGCTGCCTGCTGGGTGACTACAAGTAAGGACTTCCCCTCTCTGAGCCCAAGTTTCCCCAATTTAAAAGTCAAATGCCCAGCCCCACCGAGGAGACTCACCCACGGGAGAGATTTGCTGGAAGATGTTGTTCACAGGGAGCCCCTCCTTCCGCAGGGACCAGCACTCCACAATGCTGCTTGTCTGGCTGGAAGCACACAGGAGCACCTGGGAGGACAGTGGGTGACTGGAGGAGGCAGCGGCACCTTGGGCATTCACACCTTACGGGAGGGCTGGCTCTAACCCAGGCTCAGATGCTGGCCTGCCTTATCTAGCTACCTCCCCTCCCTAGGCCCGTGTCTCCTCAGTTGCTCACACTGGACCTGGCCTCACAGCCGCTGTGGACTCGAACCCAGGCCTACCTATCCACCACTCTGCTGGAACAGTACACATCACCCCCATGGTGCCCTCCCTGCTACTTTAGGCCTTATTGCTGCATTGTTATGACGGGAACATAGTGACTTAGTGGGGTCAACTGAACAACAGCCTCAAAGATATTCTTGTCCTGGTCTCAGGACCTGAGGACATGTTACCTCACATGATAAAGGGGCTTTGCGGGTGCAATTAAGTCAAGGACTCTGAGATACGGACAATTCTGGAGTCCCTGAGCCCAGTGTCATCACAGAGTCCTCACGAGAGAGGCAGAAGGGTCAGGGATGGTAGAGGCTGTGCTGCTGGCTGTGAAGATGGAGGAAGGTGCCAAGAACCAGGGATACAGCACCTCTAGAAGCTGGGAAAGGCTGGAAATGGTTTTCCTTGGAGCTTCTGGAAGGACCAGCCCTGCCTACACCTGGGTTTAGCCCCGTGACACCCATGTTGGACCCAGGACTGGAAATAAGAAATGTGTGGCACTGTAGCCGCATCCCAGGTGGCCTCACCTGCTCAGACATGTCTCGGGCCAGGAATTTGAGGTGGGTGATGGCGGGGAACTTGTCCTTGCGGTTGAGGTCGGTGGTACAGCGCATGAAGAGCGAGGGCAGGATCTCGGTGTCGATGCGACACTTCTCGCTAACCACACTCACGCACACCTTGTAGAACTGCACGGGGGAGGCGCTGCTGCCATCCGCTGTGGCCACCACAATGTTGCCGCCACCCGTGAAGGCAATGTCGGCCAGGGCAACCCGACCACGCAGCCGGCACAGGCTCTCCGTCGATGTCAGCACCTGCCCGCTGGGCTTCAGTAGGGACACAGTGACCAGACCGCTGACTGTCACTGCAATCCAGCCCTCCATGGGCTTGCCCCCGAACAGAGTGAGCGACGGTGAGAACTTGACTCGGGAAAACTTCTCCCCGAAGCTGGAGGCACCTGACTGCAGGGGAGTGAGCGAGGATTCTTAGTATTGGTTCCACCCCCACCTAGGGCATGAGGAAAGATGCCCCATTGAGCTGTTAGGGGTCTGCCTCTTGTGACCCGACGACCCCTTCTGGGAGTCACACCCACAGAAACAGAGGAACAATGAAGTAGAAGCTACAAAAGCGTGGACTTGAATTCAAATCCTGCCTCGGCCACTTGAGCACTGTCATATGGGCCTCTCTGACCCTCAGTTTCCTCATCTGTACTTCAGAGGACCCTGCTAAGAGTCAAATGACTGAATACATGAGGAACAGGAGTCAGCAACCTTCTCCTGTAAGGGGCCAGACCCTCAGTATTTTTAGGTTTGCAGGCCAGGTGGCCTCTGCTGGTGGACTACTTGCTCTTGCTCTGAGTTTGCAGAAGCAGCTGCCAATAAGACTGTTCACAGAAACAGGTGGGGCTGCATGTGGCCCGCTGGCTGTACTGTGCAGACCCTGCAGTCAGAATTCAGGAGGTACCATAAAAGTACTGGCTGCTGCTATTTTATTACTATTTTATGTCAAATTAGGTTTAAGCTACAATTTATGTGCAACAAAATTCACTCTTTTTTAAGCATATGGTTCCATGGGTTTGACAAACATATTGTCATGGAAAACCACTAAAATCGTGACCAGAATCCACTCCCCTCAAAAGGGTCCTCATGGTCCTTAGCAGTCAGTCCCCATCCACCCTACCTGGGTCCTGGTTGTGCCGTTAGTTTTGCCTTTTCTAGAATTTTACCTGAGTGGAACCAGTGTGCAGCCTTTAGGCCTGGTTTCTTTCCCTCAGCATGACACTTGTGAGCTTTGTCTGTGCTGTTTAATCACTGAAAGGCTACACAGGGTTTCTCTAAGTGCTCTGAGAGCATTGGTGCACCCCTCTCCTGTGAGCTGGAACAGAATACAGGTTCCTGGGCCTCTGGCCTGTGCCAGGCCCCAGGCTGACTCCTCTCATTCATTCTCTCAATGAATCCTCACCCGGACCCACCACCAACCCCATTTGGTAATAAGCAAGGTGATGCATATAGGCATGAAGTCGAATTTTAACTCAGGTTTCCCTTGATCTAGGAGGCTTCAGTCTTAACACACTGCGGCCGGATCACGAGAATTCTCGCTTCATATTACACAGTGTTTTACAAAGTATCATACTTTAAAAAGATATTAGCTTGTAAGAACATGTAATAAATAACTTCAAAATGCAATGGGTATTTAATTTTAAAGCGTGCCTTTAACATTTATGTAAAACATTTTGTACTCGTTCAATAGAAACTTATCTGGCCATTGGTAAAACTATGGGTCTGCAATGTGTTGACCATGACACCGGGTTGAACCAGGGCATGGAGAGAGGAATTCTGGAATATTACTGAATCAAAGTGTGGACTGGGTTCTCAGTAGAGTG
The DNA here is from genome assembly GCA_026230045.1 of Corynorhinus townsendii. Lineage (NCBI taxonomy): Eukaryota > Metazoa > Chordata > Mammalia > Chiroptera > Vespertilionidae > Corynorhinus > Corynorhinus townsendii. The sequence continues at coordinate 92,437,624 of JAPDVU010000006.1, read as the reverse complement.
TAATGGAAGACTCACTGAGGACAGCAGCCATCAGTGAAATAGGTAGCCCACTGAAAACACAAGTGCCAACTGACAGCTTGATAAAAGGCATGAGCCAGGCCCCAGGTTCAAAAAACCAGAAGATGCCCTAGCCCAGTGGTCGGCAAACTCATTAGTCAACAGAGCCAAATATCAACAGTGCAACGATTGAAATTTCTTTTGAGAGCCAAATTTTTTAAACTTAAACTTCTTCTAACGCCACTTCTTCAAAATCGACTCACCCAGGCCGTGGTATTTTGTGGAAGAGCCGCACTCAAGGGGCCAAAGAGCCGCATGTGGCTCGTAAGCCGCAGTTTACCGACCATGGCCCTAGCCGGTTTGGCTCAGTGGATAGAGTGTCAGCCTGCGGGTCTGAAGGGTCCTGGGTTCGATTCCGGTCAAGGACACATGCCCAGGTTGTGGGCTCAGTCCCCAGTAGGGGGTGTGCAGGAGGCAGCTGATCAATGATTCTCTCTCATCATTGATGTTTCTCTCTCTCACCCTTCCCTCTCCCTTCCTCTCTGAAATAAATAAATAAATAAAATTTAAAAAAAGAACAGAAGATGCTGGTGGTGGGGGAGGAGGAGCCAAGTTAACAGAGGGATGGATAAAATAAGTGGTCTTATCTACCACATTTACTCAGGCAGACACCCACCTTTTCTACATGCAGTGCCAACTTCACACCATTGTGCAGCCAAGATAGGGCCACAATGGGGTCACCCTCCACCAGGCTTCCCATAGGGCTCTCCCAGCTGTTGGCCAGGTGGTCCGCCATGCTCCAACACTTGATTTGTCCGTTGGCATCCGCTGACAGGAGCCGGGATCCTGTGTGAAGCAAACCTGCATCACAAATCCCCACCAAGGACTATTACCCGCAGTACTTCAAGGACCTGGGAGAAGCCAGCCCAGTGGAGATGGAGCAGGGGAGTGGCACAAGGCATGATGCGGAAATGGCTCTGAACACGGGAACAGGAAAAGCAGTAGCTGCAAAGCCATAAATCGAAGGTTCCAGTCCCAGCTCTGACTTCTGGGGACAGGACCAAAGAAATACAGAATACATCTCCCTGGGATTTGGGATCAAATGTGAGCATCACCATGGTCTCCTTCAGCCACACAGGACCCTACCAACCTTACCAGCCCTGCCCTCACCTGACTGGTCCCACTCAAGGCAAGTGATGGCCTCGCTGTGCTCAGAGCTGATGGAGTGCACGTCCCAGGGGTGCTCCGTGTCCAGAATGTGGATCAGGCGGGTCAGGTCTGCAAGAGATGGGATGGGGTATGGTCAGTTCAGTGACAATGATGTGGCTCCGAAGTCATGAAGGAACCCAGAAAAAGTCTCACCCAAAGGGAAGTCATGGAGATGCTGATGACCATATATACAGCCTGGGAACTAATGAGGAACAGGCTTGTGCTCCCTCGGAAAAAAGAGCAGGCCTGTGAGTTTGCCATCAGTGTGCCTACAACTACGTGTTTTAGAGACCCAGAAAACAGAACGGGAAGAGAATGACCCCCAAATTCTAACAGTGTGCTTCTCCATGGAAGATAATAGGTGAGTCTCTTTATCCTCAATTTCTGTGCTTTTCTAATTTTCTCTAACAGGTGCACATTATTCAAATGATGGAGAGAAGACTGCGGTGGGCATGCACCTTAGAGGCTTTCAAAAGTCACAAGTGACATGTGCCCTGGCCAGTGTGGCTCAGTTGTTGGGCATGAACCAAAAGGTTGCTGCTTCAATTCCCAATCAGGGCACATGCCCGGGTTGTGGGCTTAATCCTCAGTGGAGGGCATGCAGGAGGCAGTGATCAATGCTTTGCTCTCACATCAATAGTTCTCTCTTTCCTGCTCCCTTCCTCAAAATCAATAAAAACATATATTTTTTAAAAAGTGATATGTAAGGTATGGAAAGTGAGACTCAAATCTCTAACAAGCCTGGGTAAAATGCTCACTTTTCCTCCCTTCTATCCTGCAGGGGTGATCCCAGTGTCCCCCAGGCACCAGATGTAGGAGAGCACCATCACAGAGCCATCAGTTATGTTGGGTGGCTCACTGAGGAAAGCAGCCACCAGTTAAATGGGAGGTGGTTCTCCAAGGAAAGCAAGCATCAGTTAAATAGAAGGCTCACTTACGGTTGCAGCCATCTGTTAAATGCATCTGCCCTTTGCACACCTGAGAGGCTGGGGCCCTCACCCCCTCCCCCCCCCCAAGTGTGAATGAGGAAGGACTGAAAGGGCCTGGACAGGTTGGAGGTGGCTACCAGGCAAGCTAAAGACATGGAGTCACCCAGGCCAGGCACCACGGGAGCCAGGGGTATAACAATGTACCCTGGTCGTCATTCCGAAGGTCCGTGGTGAAAGCGATGAGGTTGCGGCAAGACCAGGCGCAGGCCAGAGGCACTGACGGACAGTGGGTGCTCTTGGGCCACTTCTCCCACTCGCAGACATAAGCCAGATCCATTGTGCCCACCTGCCACAGGTCACCTGAGGAAAAGAATGACCACCTGAAGGAGGAAGTGACAGGGAGGACTGGCTTGCCTTTGCCAAGTGCCTGCGGGGTGCTGAATGCCATGCTGGATGCTGGGTCACCATGAGGAATGAAAAGGACCCAATTCCTGCTCTTGGGTCATACGCTTGTGTGTCAGGGGGGAAGGCTGCATTTTAAACAGAGGGCAAAGGAGGCCTCACCGGGGAGAAGACATGTGAGCATAGGTGCAAAGGAACGCACAGAGGCATGCAGCTATCTGAGGAAGAGTACTGCAGGTGGAGGGAACAGCCAGTGCAAAGGCACAGAGGGTGGATGGAGCCTGGGGTGTTTAAGAAGTGGCCTGGTTATTGGAGTAAGGGTCGGAGGCGACAGTGCAGGGTCCTGGCTTTCCCCTTGCATGGCACACAAGTCCCAGGAAGGCAGTGATTTATTTCTATTTCAGCAGGACCCTCTGCTGTCTGGAGGATGCAGCTGGGGAATGGGGTGAGGTGACTGCACTGGTCCAGGTGAGCAGTGAAAACTGAGAAGAGGTCAGACCCTGTGTCTATCCATAGGAAGGGCACCGGTGGGGCTACCTTCGGCAGAGTTGGGGAGACAGGTTGGGGGAAGTCAGTAGTTTGTTTTTGGTGTGCACTTACAGATTGTAAGAATAACAATAATGGTGAACTTCTCCTCAGTGCTATGTGCCTGGCATCGATTACAGGTTATTTCCTTTTACCTTTACAAAAGCCCCGTGAAGTTAATATGATAAACGCTTTTTTCAATCACAACCCCACGTCCGAATTCTTCAGACCCCGCCCCCAAAGCCCTCTTTCCCTCTTCCCCTTCAATCTTTGCTTTCCAGACCCGCACCCAATTTGCCTCTAGAACCTCCAGGCCCAGCCTGAACTCATAGGCTTCCCCATAGGGACTGCCGAATAATCCTTAGGTCCGTTCCCAAAGTCCTCCAGCCCCGCCCCTAACACCATTTGCTATCCACACCCCATCCCCACAACGGGGGCCCTCCAGGTTCCGCCTCCAATTCTCCCCTACAACTCCAGGCCCAATCAGGGACCACACGCAACCACTAGGTCCCGTCCCCAAGCGCCCCCTCCCCCAAAAAACTCTTTAAACTCCGCCCCCAATTCGCCCAGGACCCTCCCCAGAGAGAAACAATCCCTAGGCACCGCTGCGATTTCCCCCCGAGCTGAGAACCCCACTCCTGCAACAACCCCAGACCACGCCCAGGCCGCATACCCAGCACCCTTTGCTTTTTCCGACCCGCCCTCTGACCCCACAGGCCCCGCCCCAGGCCCTCGAGTCCCCGCCTCCTCCGGGACGCGCTCCAGGGGGGCGCCCGGAGGCCGGCCGACCCCTCTGGACCCCCGAGCCTCTTGCTCACCGGCCAGTCAGGGCGCTGCGGCCGCAGCCCGCACTCGTCCTACCTCCCCGGCTCCGGTGCCGCCATCTTCCCTGGGACCAACGAGTCGCCCGCGCAGCGCGGCCGCTTCCCAGAGATTTCTGGGACGGCGGCGGCTCTGGCTCCGCCCCACTTCCGGGCTTGTTTGTATGTGAGGCTTAATAAATTCCCAGCAGCTACCTGAGTTTTGTTAGAATAACGAACACTGTCTCAAGTTCAGTGAAAGATCCCATTATGTGCTGCACTAATATCATTATCAAGATGGGTTGCCCTTAGTGGAAAGTATTTATATGCCCTGTAAATAGCCCTAGGCTCGGCCCCTAGCTAATGCTGGCTTCGGCAGTACTATACTAAATTGGGACGATACAGAAAAGATTAACATGGCCCTTGCTCAAGAATGCCACACAAACTCGTGAAGTGTTCAGTATTTTGCTTTTCTAATATTCGTGGGTGGGGAAACTGAGGCTGGATAAGAAAGTGCCTTACTCAATTGAGGGCCCTCCCAACCTCAGACCTCATCTCTAACTCCTTCCAAAGCTAGTAAGTTCCATTCTGTATTTTCTTTACTTTTGTATTGTTCATAGGCGGGGAAAGTGAGGTGACTTATCCAATTGAGGACCCTTCTGGATTCAAACTCCATCCCCACTTCCTCCTCCAACAAGCTGCTAGACTCTTCTATTCCTGCTAGACTCTTGCCAGTTTGGAAAGTCTTACCTCCTGGGATTGCAGGGAAGGGTGCACCAGGCTGAAGGCAAAGCCTGGATAAAGGCTTGGAGGCCAGGCAGCTTGGGAACCGAGCTGGGGCAGAGGGGCAGGAAGAACTCCCACAGCCCACTCCCTGAGACCCAATCCTGTCCTCTGGGAACCTGGGGATGGGTCCCATTTGCTGATGGGAGCCTCTGAGCTTGGTACTCAAATATTTCCGTTTGTCCGACCTCCATATGGCCATTTGGATTTCCGTCATTTAGTGTCTAACTTTAAAACTATTTAAATGTATGTTAAAATTGAATACAATGCACCCAGCGTCCACTGGTTTCTAACACGGTGCCCCGATAAAAGGAACTGGACTCCTTGGAGAAACACACCAGCCCAGCCTGAGCATCATGTAATGGCAGAAAGTCAGAATCATGCTCAAGAAATAAAAACCCCACAGGAGTGGGTGGCAGGTAATTAGCCAAAGAATTTATATGCATATATGCATAACCCATGGACACAGACAATAGGGTAGTGAAGGCCTGAGGTGGGAGGTGGGGCGGGGGGGGGGCCTGTAGGGGGTTAGTGTGGGAAAAAGGGGACATATGTAATACACTCAACAATAAAGAAAAAAAAAGAGAGGAGCCCCACCAGTGTGGCTCAGTGGTTGAGTGTCAACCTATGAAACCAGAAGGTCATGGTTCAATTCCCAGTCAGGGCACATGCCTGGGTTTCGGGCTCAATTTCCAGGTTGCAGGCTCGATCCCCAGTGGGGGACATGCAGGAGGCAGCCGATCAATGATTCTCTCTCATCATTGATGTTTTTCTCTCTCCCTCTCCCTTCCTCTCTGAAATCAATAACAAAAGAGAGACAGACACAGGAGCCAAACTTGGAATCATTTCTATAACAAAGTTAAGCAATACTGCATTATAATCCAAAGTAGAAGTAAATACCCATGCCTCCACATTGCTATAAAATGACTGAATAAATCCATACATGGGGGAGAAAAGACAAACCTCCTGGGCAGAAATCCCCATGATTCATGTAGATTCTCCGTCTTCAGGGAGGTGGAACTAAGGAACACCAGAGCCACTGGGAGTTGGGACAGGTAGGAAGGACCCTCCCTGGAGCCTCCAGAGGAAGCAAAGTCTTGGGACACATTTGAGTTTGGACTGCTGGTCTTCAGAACTGGGAGACAATAAACCCTTGTGTTCAGCCTCAGTGCGGGTTATTTTATGGCAGTGTGTGGTGTTTTGTGCCGACTACACCAGGAACCTCACTCTAGTGACTTTTTGGAGGTCATACAACTGGGAAGTGGCAGAGCTGGGGTTTAAGCCTGGACATCCAGGAAGGGCCAGGATGGCAGAGCCAACGCCCAGATGCTCCTAGCAGTCTCCCTACCAACCGCCTCACCCTCCAGGAGCAACTCAGCTCTTCCCCAGACTCACCGCCCTCAGTGATCAGGACCCATGCACATCCTGAGCACCTACTGTGCCTCCCACCTGGCCCCAAAAGAAAATCCCACATCTGGAGACCAGAGCACCAGAAATTTATTGAATTATTCACTTTTCCCAAAGCGCAACTAGCCACACATACGGCAGTGTATGGAGGGGTGTCCTCCAGCCCTGCTTCTGTAGCCCGGGTCAGGGTGACACCCCAAAGCTATAGACCAGAGTCAGGCTGGGGGGCGGGGTGGGTGGGTGGTGGTGGTGAGAGAACACGGAGCAGGGAAGTTGGCAGTGGGAGAGTGGAGGCTTCTGGCTGGAAGTCCCAGACTCCCAGTATGAAGAGGAGAAAAGATGAAGGGAGGGGTTGTAGAGCAGGCAGGGCCCCAAAAGCCACCAAAAGGCACCTGGGGAGGAAACACACATTCCAAAGAAGGTAAAACCAGCCTTTAAGACACAGCTGCTGACCTGGGTAGCAGGACACCAGCATGCATATTAACGCGCACACACACACAACACGTAATGCTCCTGGGGTGAGGGGCAGCACCCCAGAGACCCCCCAATTCTAGCCAAAAACTGGGAGGGAAGTCAAGCAGGGACTAGAACAAAGCCCCCAATTTATCAGTTGGTTTTTGGTTTTTCTTCCCAAAAGGAAAATTTTAAAATCTACACACATCATCCCAAATTCATTAAAAGTGATAAAAACCTAGCCTCTCCCTCCTCCCGTAAGCTTCAGACTGGGCTGAGAAAGCTGACTGAAGGTCTCTCTACCCAAATACAAGTACCAGAGCAGGGAGTTATGGGCCCAGTATAGTCTAAGGCAGCTCCAGCTGCCAGCATTTCCCTGGAAGAGCTGGGATGGGATGGGGCAAGGGTGAGAGTGCCATCCCAAGGGGACAGCATGACAAATTCTAAAATTAACAAACATTTTTGTGGAGGTATAGGAAATCTTGAAGGGAAGGGGGGGCAGGCAGGCTGGCATCAGCTGCGTTGCTCCAGGTAAGCAGACAGGAGCAGCCCAGGGGGCAGGAAGTCCAGATGCCGATTGCTGACCTTCATCTGTCTCTTGCCCTCCAGATTGGCACCTGCAAGAGGTGACAAGTAGGACAAGAATGAAAAGACTGCAAGAGGCATGGCAAGCTGGCACTTGGGGTCTGGCTGACCGTGACAGGCTCACAATAGCAGCTCCAAATCCATGAGAACTTCCATCTGCAACCTGTTTCATTCTTTCTGTTCCTTATCCATGTTCAGACTGATGCACTGAGATACACAGGCCAGAGGCCAAGGGCACACTCACAGCCTGGAACAAATGTCCTGCCTCCTCCCAGTTCGCCTGCTTCCATCCCTACCCTAGCAGTGACTCTGAAGCTCAGTCCCACCTGGAGACTTCTGCCTCTCTCCTGCTCCCCATCTTACCAGGGCCCCTCCTCCGCTGTGTTCAGGCAACAGCTGGACTCGAGCAGAAAAGCACCCCACAGCCAAGCCCCCCATCCATCCCGATCTATGAGAACAAAGACAAGCATGTGGATGAAACATCTTGGGTTGCCATGGGAACTGTCTCCTAAGCAACTCTGGGCAGGAAACAGCCAGACAGGCAGCAAAGGCTTACAAGCACCCTCCCTAGAGAGCTGTGTCCCAAAACCACCCTTTGTAACGGTAGGACACAGGCCCCAAGAAGGGGCACTTGCCAGAAGTCATGTGTGGCACAGCAGAGCGGAGTATGGCTAAATGAGGGCCCTGCAGACACTGGGATCCCCTCGAGGCTCAGCTTCATCACCCTCACACAGACCCTTCCCTCCCCCTGGCTCTGAAGATGTGGATGGAGGTGGGGTCTGTGTCCACAGCATCGCCTTGTGTGAGGCCAGGACCACAGGTACTCTGATGAATTAACGCAGAGTTCCACTACCACTGCTTTGTTCAGGCTGTCTCCCTGCCCCCCCCCCCGCCCCCCGGCTTCCAGAAGCCTCCCACTGAGTAAACAGATGCCGTGTAGCCTCGGTTTCTGTGGGCAGAATGGATTCACTGGGAGGGTCCCAGAGCTGCCAGGCACTTACTGGCTGAGATGAGGTCCATGTACTGGCAGACAGCATGGAGTAGGAGCCTCTCAAAGCTGTGGAGGAGTGGGTGGTGAGTGGCCACAGGCTGGGGTCAAGGCACACATGGAGGGATTGCTGCACATGCCCCCACCAGTCACCTGTTGTCCAGCATGGCCGTGTACACGGCTTGGGGAGATACTGAGAAAAACCTCAGCAGCCGCTCCTCCCAGGTCTCCAGCGTTTCCTGCAGAAGGTATAGGCCCAGGGTCAGGCTGATATTGAGATTTTGGCCAGGCTGTCCAAGCACCCCCATGCCCAGGACAGTCTCCAGAGCTCAAAGCCTTGAGCTTCAAATGTGGCCTCTGACTGGCAACATGAGGCTACTTAATGAGTTCCAAGAATTCCAGGCACTTAGAAATCTTCATATCTTTGAATGCCTGCACCTTCTGTCTGGTGAACTCCTACACATCCTGCAGTGCCCACCTTCATTGCCCCTGACCCTCCCACCCTTGACCAGCCCTGGGCCCTGCATTCTGATCACACTGGTGTGTATCCCACCCTGTTTCCACTGCAGGACATGCACTATGTAACTGGTGCCCTCATGCCACCCTCAATTGGAAAGTTGAGACAGGCAGGTGGGGAAAGATGGGCCCAGCCTGATACTCACCATGGGGATGCGGCTCCTCTTGAGAACGGCTCGCAGACGCCGGCTGATGCGCTGGAAGCACTCTCGGGGGGTGTAGGCTGGGTCCTCTGCAAAAGTCCAAGGCTTTGGGCAGCAGCTGAAGCAAACTGCCTGCCCGCCCCACTGGGCTCCTCCCCACCTGTCCCTAGTCCCACTCCCCACACTAGGCCAGGCCCCTATCCACAAGTCTGGACGCCCCACCTCCCATGCAGGCCGCACCTTTCCTCCGGTCCACCCCCCGGCTAGGTCCCCTTCTCCGGGCCTTGCTCTTGCCCTCATCCTCCAGGTATTGGAGGACCCGCTCCTGCTCCTCCCCGGAGCGGTTCATGAAGTCATTCCAGACCTGAAACAGAGGCAGGCAGGCACTGGGCTAATGATGGTGCATCTCTGGGCATCAGTTTCCCCATCTGGCCAATGCACACAGTGGGCCACAAAGTATATAGAAATACTCCTTGTGGACACCTTTGCCCACTGGACCCGCCAGGAGGTCATGGGACACCTGAAGACCTGCTTGTCTGGGGAGGGGTATCTATATGGATGAGCAGATGAGTCATGGGTGCTAGGAGGTTCTAGGGTGGGGTAGGGGGTTCTAGCCTGGTCTGAAGAACCCAGAGGGAGACTGAAGGGGCATTCATCAAGGGACCAGAGGTAGATGGGGACTCCAGGTGGAGGCACTAGCACAGGCAATGCCTGGTGGTGGGAGCCAGAACAGAAACACAGTGTGGCTGGAGCAGAGGGAGTGAGCGAGAGTGTAGGGAACCCCACCTCTACATAGGTCTCATTGCTGCAGGCCTCCGCAAAGATGCCAGGTGCTGCAGGGGGTGCCAGGTCCCCATCCTCCGGAGCCAGTGTGTCCCCGTCTGTCTCCAGCAGGGTCAGGAGGTATTGAGCTAGATGGAAACAGATGGTCTCTGAGCTGGGGTGTGGCATTTGGGGCCCTCCAGGCTTCCTCCCTCTCTCTATATTTACATTTTTTGTTAATTCTCATGGGGATATTTTTCCCATTGATTTTTAGAGAATGGGAGGGAGGGAGGGAGGGAGGGGGAAGAGAGAGAAACGTCGATGTGAGAGAGACACATCTGTTGGTTGCTTTCCACACACACCCTGACTGGGGTCAGAAATTGAACCTGCAACCCAGGTATGTGCCCTTGACCGGGAATCAAACCCGAGACCCTTCAGTACTCTTGCTGACACTCTAACTTCTCTATAGCTTTTATTCTCTGGATTGTACCAGCCTCCCCACCTCCACATTCCAACTGTCTCTCCCAGAAGGTACAGAAACCATCCAGCCTCCAGAACTCATCCTACCTCTTCCTGCCTTGTTGAACTCCTACACACCCTTTAAAGCCCCGGCTCCAATGCCTCAAGTTCCCTCTGGCCCAGCCCTAGGATTGCCCAGCTCAGGGCCAGGCTCATGGTAAGGGCAGCAGATAATTCCAACATGCATACCATTCTCATCTGAGACCTAGGAACCCCCAGGAGGCACCCCTGACCCCTGCTCACTGTTCTCTAGGCGCTGGAGGCTCTTCCGCCCTTTGGCCTTGGGCACAAGGTCTGAGTTCCGCACGGCCTGGTTGATGAAGTGCTGCTTCCGCTTGGAGGCCGAGAACCTCTTCACTTGGGAGCCAGCTAGAGCGGGCAGGCATCCCGAAAGGTGCCTGTGGGCCAGGGTTTAGGGCGGGGAGCCGTCCTCAGGGCCAACACAGGCCAGGACGCCCAGGCAGAACCCTACCACTGCCATTCTACCATAGTCCTCACCTGCTTGGTTTCCCTCAGCCACGGCAGCTCACCCCCTGCCATGTATATAGCCCTGGACCCTTAACATTTAATTTTGTTTCATCGTCACATCACCCGAAATGCAGGCGTAATTGTGGTGACAGATTAGTAAACTGAAGCCAGAGAAGACACTTGCCTGAATTCACACATCCGGTGGGTGGCTGAGAAAAGCTGCTCCCCTCTCCCCCAGGATTCCAGATTTTAGCTGTAAGCTGGTGAGGCCCAGAGTGTATGGATTTGAACACCACCATCCTCTGGGAGTTTCTCAAAGACTTGATTCGCCTAAGCCCAGCTTCCCCAATGTGCCCAGGGACCAGGACCAGGGAGGGGTCTGGAGTGCCCCCCTCCAGCTAATCTGCCCTCCTCAGAGCAAATGGGAGTAACTATGGAGATGGATTAGCAGGGCCACCAAGCCTCCTGCTGGGGACCAGAAGGCCAGGTGCATAGGAGCAGCAGGGGGCTCTTGGATAGAAACCTCAAGGCAAGAAGTTGCTGGGCTTTCTGGTCAGTCCCTGACAACACCAAACCATAGGATGGTCCCCACTGGACTCACATAGGATGTGGATGGTCCCTGCTGGGCTCAGAAACCCTCACGGTGCAGGGCAATAGTGGATTCTGGCTCTTGAATGTCTGGGGTGCCAGGATACCCCTCCCCATGTACCTTCCCTCATTCACTCTTGTGATCTCCTGTTGCTCCTCCAATAAGCCAGGCACAGTCCCACCGCTGGGCCTTTGCGCTGGCTATGCCCTCTGCCTGGTACACAGTCCCTTAGACTCCGAATGGCTCACTGGTTCACTTCCTTTTGGCTTCTGTTGAAACTTCCTCAGTAAGACCACAACCTCTTCCGTGTAATACTTTATTGCTTTGGTTTTTGGATCACCGTACATTCTACTCCACTGATGACTCCTCACCTCTCCCAATAGATCATAACCTCTCCTGGGGTACTCACAGCTATACCTGGCGCACAGTAGGTGCTCAAACACACACACACACACACACACACACACACACACACACACACACACACACACAAGAACTGCTGGATCAGATGTCCCAGAAAATCCCTGTGGGTGCCTGTGAGTCCGGGAGAGGACACTCAAAGCCAAGAGAAGTTGGGACAGGCACCCTCCCCTAGCATACCAACCCCCATATTCTTGGTTTCCTCCTGTGATGGGGAGCTCATCCCCTCAGCCACATCCCTGGGGTGTGATCATAGCAACATCCCTGGGGTGAGCATTCACTTATCAAGTCAGCACAGGCTCCAACCTGAGAATTGACTCCTGAGGCTCAAGCACGCCCACCCCAACCTCCAGATTCACCCATGGCCTCCCTGGGGCTCCAGTGCCTAGGTCTCCACTCCAGGAGCTGGACAGAGTCCAGGATGGGAGCCTGGTTGGGCAGATAACAGAAGCCACATCCTGGGAGAGCTATCAGACATCAGAGCAGGGCAGGACTCAGTGAGAGAGCTCCAGCCCTATGGCACAGGCTCTTTGAGAAAAAGGGCTTCCTGGCACCTCCAGAATAGGAGCAGAGCTAAGATTTGAACCTGAGTCTGAACAGAACTCCCACATACAACAAAAGGAAGCCTCTTGCTTCACTTGTGAGTTCACAGAGATCTGTGGTGGGTACCTCAGACGAAAGCCCACCTAACTAAGACCCAACAGGTCCCTCCCCTGTTCCACCACCACCCGTGGCTCCCTAGCACTGTCAGAGAAAGGCCCAGCTCTTCCTTGACCTGGTGTTGGAGACCCTATCTATCTTGTTCCCAGGCATTTAGGGGGCTTACTACCCTCTTAAGGGCCTCAAGTGCTGAGCTGAGCACTGTAAAATGAGTCAACCATCAATTCAAGCCTCCTAACTTCACCCAGATTCCAGCAGGAGATAAGAAACACATGGCTACGGAGGGCCTGGGTCCCCCCACTCAAGACACAGAGAGGACAAGGCATAAAGGGAGCAGGGCACAGTTTCCCAGTAATTCATATTTGTTATAAAGGCTGGGGGGGAAGGGTGTTGACTATCAGTGTAAACTTTATATAAAATTATCTCTACATGGCAAAACATCAGTGCCCAACCCCATCTCTCCTCTGGGGGGCTTCCTCTGCTCCAGCCACAGGGACTCCCTCCATGTACCTCAAACCAGCCAGAAACAACCCACCTCAGGATCTTTGCATGTGCTGAGCCCTATGCCTGAAGCACCCTTTCTCAGCTCTTTCTGGCCTCTGCTCAAATGTCACCTCCCCAGAAACTGCCTCAGCCCCCACTAGCCCAATCAGCCCTGTTTGCATGCTTCACCAATTGGCATCCAAGATCAGCTGGTCCATGTATGTGTTTACTCCTTAATCCTCACCTTCCTTGCTAGACCTGTGCAAAGAGGACACAGGACGAGGTCGTTTTGGTCGCTGCTGTGTCCCCAACACTGGGCCCACAGCGGGTGCTCAATAGCTGTTCATCTGCTCTCTGTGCCACCCAATAAGACCACTCTACAGATGGGGACACTGAGGATCCAGAGAAGGCACCTGAGGCTTCCTGGACCAGCAGTCCTCAGGAAATGTGTGCAGTGGACAGGCCCAATGGTTGGGTTTGGGAGGGCAGACCCTATTGCCCCCAATTCTGCTCCCTGAAATGGGGAATTTTGACGCTTGCCCTGGGCAAAAATCACCTCCTCTGACCTGTCCCCTCCCTCAGGGACGGGCAAGACAGGAACCTACTTCCTTAGCAGGAAACCAAGAGGGTTCAGGGTAGAGATGACTCAGACTGGGTGGGGCCAGCTGGGGCCACCCAGCAGTGGCCACACACCCCAAAACACAGAGGTGAGGGGCACTCTGTGCAGGTCAGAGTAACACACCTGGCAGGTAATACCCACTTTTGTGCTTAAGGCCTCTTAAAAGAGGTATTATCTCTCATTCCGGTAAATACTGGATATGATATATGTAGAGACCAGTAGGGCCTCAGGTAAATGCCCAGATGAGATAACATAAGCTAATAATAATAAATAACAATAAAGTAATAACAAATATAATAAGACAATAAAATCCTTTAAAAATAATAATAAAACGACAATAATAAGATGTTTAAAATAATAAAAGAATGGACACTCCTGTGCTGAGCACCTCAGGGGGCACAGGGTCACTGACCCCCAGCCACTCTGAGAAGAGGCCACTGTTATTACCTCATTTTACAAGTGGGGAAACTGAGGCACAGGACGGGTGGACCACACCCTTTGAACCCTGGTGTTTCTGCCTAAACTCCAGGGTTCAAAGGAAATCTGGGACCCACAGGATCCACACATATGGAGAAGGGGTGTCTACAACCATATGGGTTTGCTCCACTGGCTTCCAGGCTCCCTCTGAGGGCAGACATGCTCCAGTTGACCGGGTTTTAAGCCCCTCCACCCCCGGATAATCTGGATATGTAGCCGAAGATAAACCCATACCCTGTGCACCCAGGAAGGAGGCTGATAATCCAGGTGGGGATCCAGCCCTGGCTGTAGGGTGAGGAACCCCGCGTGTGGACAAAAGCCTGGGGACATCACACAGCGGCCGCCTGGCCCGAGCGGTAACAGGTGCTCAGGACCCAAGACGGTTCGGTACCTGGGACTCCAGGGCGCAGGGGTCCTTACACCCCCCGCCGGTGTGCGCCCTCCGCCCCAGCAGGTCGGAAAAGGGATTTCCCCAGGAAAACACACGGAAACAATAAGCCCCCCACCACCGGCGTCTGGGGGGTGTCACCGAGGAAAAGGGGCGGGGAGGGCTCGGGGCTGTGGCTGGGCGAGGAGGTGGAGGGAAGGGAGCCCCAGAGCCCTGGGCGGGGGGCGCGCCCCGCCCGCCCCATCGCGCTCACAGCGTCCGCCGCCCGCCCGGAACGACCCCGGCTGTCGCTGCCGCCTCCTCTGAGCCGCCCTCGGGGTTCTCTAGGGCGACCATGGCTCGGAGGTCGCCGCCGCCGCCGCCACCCGGCCAGGCCTCCGCGGGGCCGGGCAGGAAGTGACGGCCGCCCGGAGGCGGGCCGGGGCGGATCTCGGGGGCTGGCCGTGCGGGGCGGGGTCGCTGCCAGGAAGGCGGCCAAAACCCGGGCTGCGGTTTGAGCGGGCACCCAACCCCAGACGGGGAAACTGAAAAAATGAGGGGGGGAGTGGTTCGGCGGCCACAAACCCAGGCTGCGGTCATGGCGGGGCGCCAGCCCGGGGAATGGGAAACTGAGGCCTGGGTAACGGGGAGGGAAGGGACGTCCTTCTCGGAGGCAGTGGAGGGATGAATGACTCATGCTCCCCAAGCACCCACAGGCCTTTTCTTCCACCAGCTCCCTCCTTGTCGTTCATGAAAGTGTAGCCCCTGGAGCACCAGCTGCATGCCTCAGTTTACTCATCTCTGAAATAAGGACTCAGGTCCTCCTCAGTGTGTCTCGGTTGGTTACAGCGTCGTCCAGTACACGCAAGGGTGGTGGCTGAGTCGGGGCACATACCCAGGTTGTGGGTTCAATCCCGAGGTCAACTACATTCAGCAGGTGGGCTGTGGGCTGGGAGAGAGGGGCTGGGGAGCCAGGGGGCAGGTCTGGGTGTGGGCAGGTGGGTGCAGTGGGGACAATGGGGCCCAGTGGGAACTGGGTTGGGAGGTGGGGGTGAACTAGCCTGGTGGATAGGAAGGGAGGAGGTGTAGCCTGGATCCAGTGGTGGGGGGCGGAGGACCCCAGCAATGGGTAGGGCAGGGCTACAGAGAGGCACTGGGTGTTGGAGATGAGCACTGGAGGGTGATCTGGGTTCTTGCCCCACCCACCGGTCCCTAGGATGGCTCTGCCTCTCCCTGTCTCAGTCTCTGGGTCTCAGAAGGCCCCAATGGTGCCCTCAAGCCCTCACTATTCTAGGGTCCTCTCTGGTATCACCCCTCTCCTGACCCTTTCATTTGTGGGTCCTGAAGATCCTCCCAGGACACGCCCTGTGTGCACCTGAGTGTTTGGACATGTGTGTGTGTGTTGTGGGGGGGGGGGGGGAGGGAACCCTCAGTGTGGGCACAGACAATCAATGGATGTTTCTCTCTCCCTTCCTGCCTTTAAAAAATCAATTAAAAACACACACATATCTTTGGGTGAGGACTAAAAACCAAAAAATTGGGATGTCAGCACCCAACACTTTTGGCATTTGGGGTTTATTCATTCAACAGAAGCCTCCTATTTCATGGGGCCACTTCTGGGCTCTGTGGACCCAGCAGTGACCAAGACAGACCCCTCCCTCACCCACAGGGAGAGGAAGAGGAGCCTCTGGGTAGAACAAATAGCCAATGCAGAGTGGCCAGAGCAGGGAGGTGAGTGGGAGGCAGGGGGAGTAGAGATGGAGGGGAGGGGCAGACCCCTAGTCTGGTGATGACAGATCTGGTTTTGGTCCCGAAGGCACTGGGGAGCCATGAGAGGGCTTAGAGCACAGAATTAAACCTGCTCTAACATCCAGACTCCACTCTTCAGGCTACAAGGAAAGTGGGGGACCTACACCACAGGGATGCAACCTGCCAGACCCAGTCAGGTGCATAACCCAATTATCTTAACAAATAAGGAGCAAGTGTGAGATTGTAGGCGTGGGGGTGGGTGGAGGTGGAAGGGGGCATAGATGGGATAAATGGTGATGGGGAAAAAAATTTTTTTAAAAAGAGCAATGGAGCCCTAACCAGTTTGGCTCCATGGATAGAGCGTTGGCTGTGGACTCAAGGGTCCCAGGTTCGATTCCAGTCAAGGGCATGTGCCTTGGTTGCGTGGGCACATACCCAGTAGGGAGCGTGCAGGAGGCAGCTGATCAATGTTTCTTTCTCATCAAAGTTTCTAACTCTCTATCCCTCTCCCTTCCTCTCTGTAAAAAATCAATAAAATATATACATTTTTTTAAAAAAAAAGAGCAATGGAGGGCAGGAAAAAAAAGGAGGAGGAACAATTAAAAGACTCCCCTCCCCAAAGAGCTCATAGTGTGTGACTTCGTGGAGATAAATGTGCAAAGATGCAAAAGAAATTAATGGTGATGCACATCAGGAGAGAAGAAGGAAGTGAGGAGGGGGCTCTGAGGGCTACAAATGTTTGCTCTCCTGCTCTGGCCCGGGATGAGTAGCTGCTCAGTAAATGTGCCAGTCCTAGAGGTGGGAGTAGGGGGAGTATGCAGTCTGAACCTTATCTGACAGGGCCTCATTCCCAGAGAGTCTGGACTGCACTTTTGCCAGTAGTCTTGATCCAGCATCTAGAAGGGTTCAGTAATCTGGAGAAGTGCTGTGTAAATTAAATAAGAGTCCAGAGACAAAACATAATTTTGGAAGGTATTTGGGAGGCCAGAGGAGCTTAGCTAAAGGAACTAAGTTCTCCTTGTCTCAGGACCCCTGGCTATTTCTTAACACAAATTGTCCTAAGGCAAGGTAGATATATGCTTCGAAGGCCAGGTTTTGGTATACAGAAGCCATTGTCAGATTGGAGAATTACCTCCAGCTGTTCAGGTGTTTGGCCAGGAGGAGGCAATAACATGTAGATTAAGATGCTCTCAGCTGTCTAGCAGCAAGCAATCTTCTATGCAAATCTTTTTCAGGTTTGGGGAAATGCCCTCAGCCATCCCAGATGATTCAGCCCTGCTGACATGCTGGAATTGGCTTCTGGCACACTTTCTTCCAACCTCCTGGACCCTTGCCTGTCAGTGAGCTGCTGCTGTTCCCCAGAGCCCCCACCTCGAAGGTCCAGCCACCTGCTGAGTGCTCCCTCAGGCCCATTCAACTAAGCAGCTTTCCCCAAACAGTTCCTCTATCTCCATCTAACCTGTTCCGCTTAACCATCCCACATGGATTTCTCTTCTCTGGTTTTTATTCTAAGTTGTCCAGAACAACTTTGAAGGTATAAAAAGAGTGAACAAGGAAACATTCCCCTCCACCTGGCTCTTTGTACTTTTCCCTGGAGATAGTTGATGTGCTTTGATGCCTGTGCATAGCTCTTCATTTCTCCCCCCCCATTTTAGTCTTTTTATATAAATGGTAGCATCTTATTCTCTGCTGCAAAGTACTCCACAATGGCGACCATCCTGGTACATAGGCTAGTCTATGGAGTCCATTTCTAGGTGTGGGTTTTCAGGTACAACGCATCCACCACCCGGCACCTACCAGCCACAGTACAGATGTCTGCCGATAGCTGCCCATGAGCTGGGAGGTGGATGCGCCTAAGGGGTCTGATTTGCAGCAACCCAAGTCCAGGGAGATTGTGTTCTTTAAAGAAGAGGCATCTTCTAACCACCAGAACATGGGCAATGAGTCCACGTCCCCTGATCAGGGTGGGTCCTTCCAGTCTGCACAGCAGCCTACCCCATCCCATCCCGCTCTGCCCCAACCCTTCCTCCAGTCCCTCTTCTCCAGTGCTCTCACCTCACCGTTCAGGGGGCGGAGAGAATGGGGAAAGGTTGCTGAGCGGGCCGAGGGCCACTGGCAGGGGAAGGAGTGGAGAGCTCCTGCAGGAGGGGCAGGAAGGCGGGGACAAGGCGGGAATGGGGTATAAATGCGAGGCGGCTGCGGCAAGAGCAGAGGCGTAGCTGAGTCCAGAGGAGACACCTTCCAATCCCGGTGGCTTCCAGCCGAGATCCTTCCCGGGATCCGCAGGTGCATCCCCGCCGGTCCCGGAGAGCGATCGATAGGAAGAGGGCGGCAAAGTCATGCGCGCCTTGGCCAACTCTGGGCCCAATGCGTCCAGGTGGGCACTGGCCAATGCATCGGGCTGTCCAGGCTGTGGCGCCAACGCCTCAGACGGCCCGGTCCCCGCGATGTGGTCCGTGGACTCCTGGCTTGTGCCGCTCTTTTTTGGCGCGCTAATGCTGCTCGGCCTGACAGGGAACTCGCTGGTCATTTTCGTCATCTGCCGCCACAAGCAGATGCGCACAGTGACCAACTTCTATATAGGTGAGCACCTCGGCGCTGCGCGGTGCGTGTCTGCCAGTCCCCCTGTCGCCACGAGGTCGGAGTGGCGGGACCGCCCCCTAGCGGTGCCCCGGGCCCTCCCAGAGAGGAGTCTCCCCCGGGTCTCCGCTCTTTTCCCTATCGGTCCCGTGCCTTAGGCTAGGGGTCGCAAACACGTTGGAGGGTTCATGTGGTCGCAGCAGTTAAAAGGTTGGAGAGTGTGGCCTGGAGAGCTCGCCCCTGCCATTCGAGGAAGATGTCCGATAGAAATGTGGTCTTATGACACGGCATTCGATGGACAAAAGCAGTGGAGGGGAGGGACTGCTTGGTCCTTGGGCTCCCAGTTTGCAATTTCTGCCACAGTGGCTCAGTTTGCACACTTGTGTGATGGGGTGACCTACCATGCAGGTGAGTGCTCAGCTCGTGTTCTCCATCCTATGGTGGGTGTTGGGCCAGCACCACTGTCTCCAATTTGCAGATGAGAAAACTGAGGCTCAGAGGGACAGGGGCCTGCTCAGGCTCCCCCAGCCCAGACAGGGGTGAGCCCATTGAAGCTTGAATAGCTGTGAAGTCGGTGTGGGGCGTGTTTGAAATATAAAAGGGGAAGACTGAAGGATGTAGGGGGCCTTCTGGAGCTGTCCTACTGGTCACTTAGACAAAGGTGAGTGCTAGGGAGTGGGGCCAGAAGTGCTGGGTGGCAGAGGCCCCATGTCCAGAGCTGGAACTTCTGCCTGCAGCCAACCTGGCAGCCACCGACATGACCTTCTTGCTGTGCTGTGTGCCCTTCACCGCCCTACTCTACCCACTGCCTGCCTGGGTGCTGGGTGACTTCATGTGCAAGTTTGTCAACTACATTCAGCAGGTGGGCTGTGGGCTGGGAGAGAGGGGCTGGGGAGCCAGGGGGCAGGTCTGGGTGTGGGCAGGTGGGTGCAGTGGGGACAATGGGGCCCAGTGGGAACTGGGTTGGGGGGTGGGGGTGAATCAGCCTGGTGGATAGGAAGGGAGGAGGTGTAGCCTGGATCCAGTGGTGGGGGGCGGAGGACCCCAGCAATGGGTAGGGCAGGGCTACAGAGAGGCACTGGGTGTTGGAGATGAGCACTGGAGGGTGATCTGGGTTCTTGCCCCACCCACCGGTCCCTAGGATGGCTCTGCCTCTCCCTGTCTCAGTCTCTGGGTCTCAGAAGGCCCCCAATGGTGCCCTCAAGCCCTCACTATTCTGGGGTCCTCTCTGGTATCGCCCCTCTCCTGACCCTTCAATTTGTGGCCCCGAAGACCCTCCCAGGACAAGCCCTGTGTGTTTGGACATTTGTGTGGGGCGGGGGAGCGGAGAGGGACCCGCAGTGTGGACACAGACAAGGCAGATCCCAGACCAGGCGGGGAGTGGGATGGGGGCGGGGCACACGCCCAGCTCCCGGCCCTCCCAGGTCTCCGTACAGGCTACGTGCGCCACTCTGACCGCCATGAGTGTGGACCGCTGGTACGTGACAGTGTTCCCGCTGCGCGCCCTGCACCGCCGCACGCCCCGCCTGGCGCTGTCAGTCAGCTTGGGCATCTGGGTGGGTGAGTGCAACGCGGGAGCGCACGGGGTGGGGGGACAAGTCCTCGTGCCCTAAGCGCCTTCTTTCTCACCATCTCTCTCTGGGCGTCGGGAAATGCGCACAATAGCGCTGCCTGAGAAGAACCACTGAGCGCGCAGACTGGGGAGGCTCCTGGGAGACCAGGGCCCTGGCCCCCTCCTGGCCCTTGTCCCCGGGCAAGGTCTTCAGCTGCGCCTGTGGTGCAGGCTCCGCAGCCGTGTCGGCGCCGGTGCTCGCCCTGCACCGCCTCTCGCCTGGGCCGCGCACCTACTGCAGCGAGGCCTTCCCCAGCCGCGCCCTCGAGCGCGCCTTTGCGCTCTACAACTTGTTGGCACTCTACCTGTTGCCGCTGGTCGCCACCTGTGCCTGCTATGGAGCTATGCTTCGCCACCTGGGCCGGGCCGCCGTGAGCCCGGCGCCCGCTGACAGCACCCGGCAGGTGCGCTGCTGGGTGGGTGGGAGAGTAGCCAGGCTGGGATGGGCACAGTGGGGGGTGGGGAGGCACATCTGAGGAATCTGAGGTGGTGACTCAGTGGGGAAATCTGAGGGGGCAAGGAGGGCAGCTCTGAGGGAAGGTCCCATAGCCTCTCCTCCTCCCACCCCCCTGCACCCTCAGGGGCAGATGCTGGCGGAGCGAGCGGACGCTGTGCGGGCCAAGGTGTCAAGGCTGGTGGCGGCCGTGGTTCTGCTCTTCGCTACCTGCTGGGGCCCCATCCAGTTGTTCCTGGTGCTGCAGGCACTGGGCCCGTCGGGCTCCTGGCACCCTCGCAGCTATGCGGCTTACGCGCTTAAGATCTGGGCGCACTGCATGTCCTACAGCAACTCCGCACTGAACCCGCTGCTCTACGCGTTCCTGGGCTCGCACTTCCGTCAGGCCTTGCGCCGCGTCTGCTCTTGCGCTTCCACGCGCCCCCAGCGTCCCCCGCGGTTTGGACCCTCGGATCTCTCCGCCCCCTGCCCGCACGGAGCTGCACCGCCCCGCCTCCCTTCACGACCCCAGGACGACGGCGAAGCCGGGAAGCAGCGGGCCAGGGCCGTGCAGGCTGTGCGTCCTGAGGGAACACGCTGCCCCTCTCTGAGCCGACTCTGGTGGAATCGAGGTGGACCCCCCTCTGGAACAGGTGTTGCTTGAACAGCAGTTGCCATTATTCTGTTATTAATATCTTTATTTTTTGTCCAAGATAATCTTAGTGAAAATGTTTTGTCCTCTTGTAACGTTTGTTACAAATTGGCTGTGATGTTTGTAGTGGTTGGTATTGTGACTATTATTTCTTTATATCCTGAAATTGAAGATACTTTGATGCTGGCACCACCTGGAACTTTCCAGCAAGCATCAATAGACGTTTGTTTTCACTCGGTATACTGTATGACCGCAAGATTCATCCCATTGTCAGCGATATTAAAATTCGAACACACCCTGCCCAGGTAGCTGAGTTGGTTACAGCGATCACTCTAATACGTCCAGATTGCGATTTCAATCCCTGGTCAGGGCACATGCAAGAATCAACCAACGAATGCATAAATAAGTGAAACAACAAATCAATGTCTGCCCCCTCTCAAATCAATCAATAAAGCCCACCAATGCCCAGTAGGGGTCCTGCAGGAGGCAGCCTATGGATATTTCTCTCTCATTGATATTCCTATCTCATCCCTATCTCTCCCTCTCCCTTCCTCTCTCTGAAATCAATTTTTAAAAAACCATTTAGGAAATAAAATCAATAAGTAAAGAAGTTTAAATGTGAACACACTGTGCATTTTAAAATTGCAGAGCAGGCTGTTATTGCTACCTGGAGGCTGGGAAAACCTCCCTGGGGCACAGTGCATGGAGCTGCTGTGCAAGAGGCAGGTTGATCGCTGTGCAACAAACTGCCCCAAAAAGAGTGTCTCAGAACAGCAGCCATTCTCTTACTATTCTGTGGGGTGATGGGACTCCAGCCTGGTGGGGCTGTGACCATGTCTTGTTGGCTGGGCCAGGAAGTTGGGAGAAAGCTTCCCTCTAGTGGCCAGTGTGCGCTCCTAGGAGGCCACTGGGCTTTCTCCTGGATGGCCGTCAGGAAAATCGGACATTGCTCGGCAGAAACTTCTGAGAAGAGGCAGAAACTCCATGCTTCCTGAGGCCTGGGCTCAGGACCCCAAAGCCTCACTTTCCCACACCGGGCTGTCAGAATCCCAGCAGGTTCCACAGCTGGAGGGGAAGTGTGTGTGGGGGGGAAGGGGGATGACCCACCTACTGATGGGTGGAGAGAGGGGCATAGTGCAGTCTCCCAAACAGCCCTGCAAGCTGAAGGCTTCGTTGCCCGGAGGGACAGCTGCCCATATCTTGGAAGGCCCCAGTCCTCCCCAATTATGTGGGGACACTATCGCTCTCCAAACCACCCAGATTTGTGGAGATATTAACGTAAGACTGAGAGGCTACAACATCATGTTTTCCTTTAATCCTCACCCGAGGGCATTTTCCCGTTGATTTTAGAGAGAGTGGAAGAGAGAGGGACAGACAGAGAGAAACATCGATGTGAGAAACACATCACTTGGTTACCTCCTGCACGCACCCTGACCAGGGCCAGGGCTGGGGAAGAGACTGCAACTGAGGTACGTGCCCTTGATGGGAATTGACCCCCGGGACCCTTTGGTCCGCAGGCTGATGCTCTATCACTGAGCCAAACCGGATTGGGCCATCATGCTGTTTTGATGTTGGCCTGAACCTTTTTGTTCTGGCCTTCAAGACCTGGCCTCCAGGCTGGATGTGAGGGTGAAATTCTCTTTGCTCATGGGCCCTGCCACACCTCCCTTTCCTCCTCCCATATCTCCCAAGTCACTATCTCCCCATGGCTTCCTGAACTGCTGCTATTCTTATTGCATCTGGCCCTTTACACATGCAGGTCCCTCTGTTGTGCGACGCATACCTTCACTCACCCATCAAGCCTCAGGTCAGCTGCCTCTTCCTCCAGGAAGTCCTCCCAAATCTTACCAGACTGGGTCAGGCACCCCAACTGGCTTCCCATCACAGCGCTAACATCCTTGTGCTGTACCTTCTGGGTGCATGCCTTACTTGGTCTCCAGGTGTCTCCAGGGCCCAGTGCACAGTAAGGCTGAATAGATATTTGTGGAATGAATAGCCAGGTGTGCTGTAGGGATTAAAAGAGGAGGTGTGTGCATATCGAATGGCAGCATTTCTCTGTGAAAAAAGGAATTGAAAAAATCATTTAAGAGAGACAGATTCTTGGGCATCTATCTCAGAGAAATGAAAACCTCTGTTCATGCGAAAACCTGTACATATGTTCATAGCAGCTGTATTTGCAAAATCCCCAAACTGGAACCAACCAGACGTCCTTTAACAGGTGATGGGAAAACAGACTGTGGGCCGGTCACACCAGAAGCTATGACTCGGGAGGAAAAAATTATGGACATACTATGGATACAGGCAACATCTTGGATGGATCTTCGGGAATGACGCTGAGTGGGAAGGATCACCCCCAGAGGCTCATGGTGTGTGGTTCCAGCTATTAAGATCCTCGAGGTGGCAAAATGGTAGAATGGAGAATGGATTAGTGTTTGTCAGGGTGAAGGGTGGTGGCAGGAAGGAAAGGGGGGAAAGGTGGGTGCGTGTCATGAGGGACCTTGTAGTTGGAACTGGTCTGTCCCTGGTGGTGGTAGATTTGTGAACTTACACAGGCAGTAAAATTGTAGGGAACTACAATTTGGTGGCTAACTTGGTTGGAGCATCGTCCCATGCCATACACCCAAAGGCTGCAGGTTCGATTCCAGCTCAGGACACATACCCAGGTTGTGGGTTCGATCCCTGGTCAGGGTGTGTGCAGGAGGTGACCGATCAATTTTTCTCTCTCTCCCTCTCCCTTTCCCCTTTCCTCTCCCTTTCTCTCTAAAAAATCAATAAAAGAGCATATCCTCAGGTGAGGATTAAAAAAACCTGTAGGGAACAAAACACACACACACACACACACACACACACACTGGTACAAGTAAAATGGGGAAATCAAATAGGATGGCTGGATTGCATCAATGCTGATACCCTGATTGTGATCTTGTACTACAGTTTCCTAAAATGTTACTGTAGGGGAAGCCTGGCGAGGATATGGGAGCTCTCAGCATTAGGGCGTAGAATCTACAATCATCTGGAAACAAAAAGTAAAAAAAACCACTAAAACAAAAACAACAAAGTTAGCCCAGCAGGTGTGGCTCAGCAGTTGGGCGTAGACGCAGGAACCAAGAGGTCACCAGTTCTATTCCCATTCAGGGCACATGCCGAGCTGCAGGCTCAGTTCCCAGTAGGGGGCGTGCTGGAGGCAGCCTATGGATGATGTTTCCCATCCATGTTTCTGTCCCCTCTCTCGCTCTCTCTCCCTCTCTCTCTCAAAAAATAACAGCCCACCCTCACGGGTTTGGCTCAGTGAATAGAACATCGGCTCTCGGACTGAAGGGTCCCGGGTTCAATTCTGGTCCCAGGGCATGTACCTCAGTTGCAGGCTCTAGCCCTGGTCGGAGTGCAACCAATCCATGTGTCTCTCTCACATGGATGTTTCTCTCTCTCTCTGGCTTTCCCCCTCTCTTTCACTCTCTCTAAAAACCAATGGATCCCTAACCAGTTTGGCTCAGTGGATAGAGCGTTGGCCTGCAGACTCAAGGGTCCCAGGTTCAATTCCAGTCAAGGGCACATGCCCAGGTTGTGGGCTCGATCCCCAGTAGGGGGCGTGCAGGAGGCAGCCACACCTGGTGGGCTAACTTCATTTTTTATTTTTATTTTTTGTTTCTAGATGACTGTAAACTCTAAATTCTAATGAAGAGAGCTCCCACATCCTCACCCAAGCTTCCCCTAGAGTAACATTTTAGAGAACTGTGTACAAGATCACAATCAGGATATCAACATCTGTCATCACTGATGTTTCTATCTCTCTCTCCCCCTCTCCCCAGGCAGGAGGATATTAAAAATAAGCAACCAGATGTAAAAAAAAAAAAAAAAAAAAAAAAATCAATGGAAAATATCCTCAGGTGACGATTAACCAAATATATTTTTAAATATATTTTTATTGATTTCAGAGGGAAGGGAGACAGAGAGAGAGAGACAGAAACGTCAATGATGAGAGAGACTTACCCATCGGCCACTGCCTTCTGCACGCCTCACACTGTGGATCGAACCCACAACCCGGGCACGTGCCCTGACCAGGAATTGAACCATGACCTCCTGGTTCATAGGTCAATGCTCAACCACTGAGCCATGCTGGCCCAGGCAAAAAAAATTTTTTTTTCAATAAAAACATATTTTAAAAAATTTTTTTAATGATTTAAAGTATTGAAAAGGACATTCAGAAAGGGGAATCATTTTAAAACTGCAGATTCAGGGTGTGCCCTTAGCTTATCTTCACATCCATTCAGGTGGACACTGTTTCTGGAGCCCCTTCTGTGTGCCAGGCACTGTGGTAGGGAGTGGGGCCTCGCAGTAGCAATGAACAGCCCTGCTTCCACCAGTATGGTCCCCCTGTCTAGCAGACAGTGGGGTTAGTAAGTGGCAAACTACCTAGAGAGATGCAGTGTGATAGTAGTGGAAAGGGTCATGAAGGAAAAGTGTGTGCCCATTGTGATTAACTAGAATGAGTCCAGGAAAGCTTCCCAGGAGGTGAGGCCAAGGAATGTGAATTGAACTCAGAGGTGGGGGAAGAGCACACCAGATGGAGGGCACAGCCAGTGCAAAGGCCCTGATACAGGATATGTCTGGTGGATTTGAGAAATCCCTAGAGGGAGGTGGGGCTGGAGGGGACCTTATAACAGAGGGTAATATAGTCCTCAAAATTACTGTGCAAGGAATGAATATTGACCCATTGTACAGAGGGGGAAATGGAGGCACAGGGAGGCTCATTCACCTGCCTGGGGTGGGTGGGGCAGGAGTGCATGCTGATCTGTTGGACTCTTTCTGGGTGTGGAGGGGGCTCCCTGCACTTTGGAGACTGAGCTGGGGCCTGGCCCTTTATGGATGGCTTCTTTCCCCAGCTAACCTGGGTCTTTAAACTCCCCCTCCCCAGGCAGACTTCTGGGCCCCTCCCTCAGGTGTGTGTGTGTGTGGGGGGGGTAACAGCTGCTGGGTGTTTAATAGCCTAAACGTGGAGGCCTCCCTGCTACCTGCTGCCATTAGACTACAGGTAGCCCTGAGACTAGAGGCTGGGATCCTGCAAGGGTGAGCAGGACTTGGGCCCTGGAGAGGGGACAGCTCCCCTGGACCAGTCTCCTGGGCTTTGGACTCTCATGGACAGTGGGCCTGAAAAATGGGGGGCAAGTTGGGGGAATGCCCCCGAGAAGATGGCAATGCTATGTGCTTTAGGAGATGGGCTGCATAAGACCCAACATTGTAACCTTTGAGACCAGAGACCTCAGTCCCTGAGGAAGGGAGATAGAGGAGGGGAGAAGAGGGAGAAACCTTGCAAACAGCAGGGGTGAGTTGGGTTGTTCCCCAGGTTTATGGGAGTTATGGGAAGCTTCTCAGCAGGGAGGAATATGATTCAAGGTAAGTGGTGATGGCTTTCAATGTATTATTTAATTATTGTGACTATTCTTCTTATCTTTTGGGCTGTCAGAACCAGTCATATGACAGTACAGACCATCTGGGAGGGGTAGGATGAGCCCAGGGCCAAGGTAGCCCCAGGGGTCTGATTGGGTAGGAAGAGGGGTTAATTTCAAGTTCAGCTAAACAATGAAAAAAAATTTTAGCATAAGTATATCCCGTGCAATAGGGATATACCTAAAATTATTCGTCTTTCATATGATATTCAAATTTAAAACCAGTGCTGTATTTTATTTTAAAATATATTTTATGATCTCAGAGAGTAAGGAAGAGGGAAAAAAATATCAATGAAAAAGAATCACTGATCAGCTGCCTCCTGCACATCCTCCTACTGGGTATCAAGCCCGCAACCCGGGCATGTGCCCTTGATGGGGATCGAGCCCGGGACCCTTCAGTCCACAGGCTGACGCTCTATCCATTGAGCCAAATAGGTTAGGGCCCAGTACTGCATTTTATCGAGCAACACCTCCATGGAGCGAGCATTCAGAAGGCGCTACATAGGAGAAAAAAACTCAGCGGGCCTGTTTCCCCATCTGACCCAGCAAACTGGTTTTCAGGCGACGCGGCGCCATCTAGCGGCCCCAGACGGGAGCCGCGGCGTGACGGCGCTAGTCCTGCCTCGAGACTGCAGCTCCGCAGGTTCCCGGCAGGTGGCGCGCGCACCCCACGGAAATTCCTAGCTTCCCTGGGTGGACTACACAAAGTTCATACATATCCCAAACTGGTCGGTGGCTGAAAGTTTCCCCGCTGCAAAATGGGCCAAGCAGAGCCACACAATTCATTTCCAGGGTCTTAGGAACCTTTGTCTCCTGGGCCCCTTCCATGAAAAAATACGCTGTATCTTAAAAATTACATTTTACAACTGTGTTGCTATAAAGGCAAATATGGGCAAAATTCATTATGTGCTCCTGATTGCTACAGAGGGGGAAATAGAGGCACAGGGAGGCTCACGCACCTGCCTGGGGTGGGGCAGGAGTGCATTCTGATCTGTTATTCCGTTATTCAATTCTTGTTATTGTTGTTTTTGTTCATCCTCACCTGAGGATATTTTTTCCATTGCTTTCAGAAAGAGTGGAAGGGTGGGAGGGGGTAGAAATAGAGAGAAACATCAATGTGAGAGAGACACATTGATTGGTTGCTTCCCACATGCGTCCCAACTGTGCTGGGGATCAAGTCCGAAACCAAGTTACAAGTTACATGCCCTTGACTAGAATCAAACCGGTGACCCTCCAGTCCACTGACCAATGATCTAATCACTGAGCAAACTGACTAGGGCAGTTTTCCTTCTTATTTTAAAAAGGTTACATGTTCATGTTTGTGGGCCTTGGCTCACAAGGACAAGGCAACCTGAAGCCAGGTGTGAATGATGGCAGGTCAGGGGGGTGGGTTTCTGGCTGTGCCCCACACCCTCACTCCAGGCTTTTTTTAAAAAAATTGAGATATATATGGTGAATAGTTCAATTTGCCCTCCACCTCTGTGTAGACAGACACCAAAAATGGTGTATGATGTGAAAGGAAGAGAGGGAACATGAATTCCTTTAGTCAACCAACATTTATTGAGCACCTACTATGTGCCAGACTCAGCTTCAGGGGTGGAGACACAGTTGTAGACAAGGCTGAATAGGTTCAATAAATACAACTATTCTGTTCTGGCTGGTGTGGCTCAGTTGGTTAAGCCTCCTCCCTTGCACAGAGATTTGCTGGTTCCATTCTGGTCAGGCCACATGCCCAGGTTTCCGGGCTCAATCCCCAGTAGAGGGTGTGCAGGAGGCAGCCAATTGATGTTGTTCTTTCCTTCTCTCTCTCTCTCTCTCCCTTCCTCTCTCTCTCAAGTCAATTTTAAAAAATACAGCTGTCTTGAAATAGCGCCTGGATGAAGATAAAACAGAATGATGTGACAATGGGGTAATGGGGCGCACCTGATGCTGGTGGGTCAGGGAAGAACCCTCCAAGGAGCTGAAGTTGCAGTTGAGGCAGGAGAAGGTAAGAGTCATTAGGTGATGTGGGAAGGGCACTTCAGGTGGGGGGCGTGGCCAGTGCAAAGGCTTGGATATGGGATCTGTTTGAGCAGGAATAATGTGGGAAGGGAGGCAGTTTGCAATCTGGGTGAATTTTTTAAGCCAATGCCCCTCAAGGTGGAGAGCAGGTGGAGTGATGGGCTGAGGGCTGGGTAAGGACCAGGCTGTTGGTTTGTTTTCAGGGACTGTCCAAAACATACAAGATGGTCTGGCCAAGAAACCTTGTAAGACGGGACTTGCTGTACCTAATTTCCAGGCTGAAAAACAGAGACCAGAGGGGTGTCTGAACTAACTTGAAATCACACAGCCAGGACCCAGCTGGAACCTGGGCCTGCTGCCCACCAGTAGCAGAGCCAGCAAGTCTGTGTATCTCTTTTCAGCTCCCTCCCTGGGCTAAAAATAGGACCCCCTCATGGGGAGGCAGCTGGGAGCCTTGCAGTCCCTCACCCTCCTGGGCAGGGCACCTCTGGGAAGCAGCATCTAGCTTGTATGGACTACAGCTTTCCCTTGGAAAATGGGGAGAGGGTAGCACCCCTCCTGCTCTCAGGGGATCCTGCTGTGCAAGGAGTGAATTAATATTGATCCATTGTACAGATGGAGGAAATGAAGGCACAGGAGGGGTGGGGCAGGGGTGCATTCTGATCTGTTTGGCTCTTTCTGGGTATGGAAAGGGCTTCCCTGCACTTTCCAGACAGAGCTGGGGCCTGGCCCTTTAAGGATGGCTAACCTGGGTCTCTAAACGCCCCCTCCCCAGGCAGACTTCTGGGCCCCTCCCTCAGGTGTGTGTGTGTGTGGGGGGGGGTAACAGCTGGGGCTGGGTGTTTAATAGCCTAAAGGTGGAGGCTTCCCTGTCACCTGCTGCCATTAGACTGCAGGCAGCCCTGGGGCTAGAGGCTGGGATTCTGCCAGGGGTGGGCAGGACTTGGGCCCTAGACCTGTCTCCTGGGCTTGGGACTCCCCCAACAACGGGCCTACAATTTTTGGGGGGAGCGGGCAATATGGGACCAGGATCCATGAGAAGATGGCAATGCTTTGTACTTTAGTGGAGGGGAGGGGCTGCACAAAATCCCACCCCAACACTCAAGATGAGGAACCCTAGTCCCACCCAGTGGGGACCCTTGAGAAGTGGAGCCCTCTGTGTGGCCCCTGCCTGCCCCCATGCTTCCAAAGGCTCTTATCTGGGCTGAAACCTGGGCCCCTGCGATTAGCCCCTCAAGCAGAGACCAAACCCCACCCGGACCTTGCCCCACCCTACTCTGTGCCTTAGTTTCCGGTTCTTCCAAATGGGGACATTTAGAATCTCCACTAACTAGAGGTGTGAGGGTTGAAACTTGCCTTGGGCAAATGGCCAGGAACCCAAGCACCCAGAATATGGAAATTATGAAATTATTACTAAAACGAGGATCTTGTATTTTCCTCTTAGGTGAGTTGTCAGGTTCTCAGGAGGTGGTGACATTCGGTGGTAGGGATCCTCTTGATTTCGCGAGAAGTTCCCACACCCCTCCCCGGCACCGGGACGCACGGCCCCACCCACTCGTTTGACCCACCAAGAGACGTCCCCTGGTTGGCCCCTGGCTCCTCCCTCCGGCCCCGCCCCGCCCCGCTCTCATTTCTGGTCACTGTAGCGTATTGCTTCTTCAGGTCTCTAATCCCCATTTTACAGACGTGAAAACTGTGGTTCGGCTCGGGGCAGGCGGCCAGGTCACTCGCGCCTGGTCCCTCAGTCTAAGGGACAGAGGTGCAACTACGAGCCTGGTAGGTTCATCCTAGGTGCTCGGTAAGATGGGGAGGAGGTCCCCGACCCAGCTCGGGTCGCCCCAGCCTACTCCTACCCCTCGGACTCTCCCAGTCCCGCCCGCGTCTTCAGCGCGCTGTGCGCTCCCGGCCAAGGCGCACACTTTGCCCACCATCCCTAGGCAGGGGGCGGGGCCTTCGCGTCGGTGTTCCCCTTACTTTTATTATGTATTATCTTTTAAAGGGCCCGCGACTTGAAAATTTCCATCCACTCTCCCTTCCCTCCCAAGACCCCTGGGCTGGTCTTGTGTGTTCGCACCAAGCGCGCGGGGGGCGGGGGGCGAGGGGTGTCCGGGAAGGAGGAGGGGGCCTCGCGAGACCCCTCCCCACGTCCCAGGCCGCGGCGCTGAATCACCCGCGAGGTATTTGCATCTGAGAGCGATTTGTCACCCGGTGATTTGTCTTCCCGGCGGTGAGCGCGCCGGTGGGGGGGAGGGGAGGGGCGGGGGAGGCCGCGCGCAGGGTGACTTTTACCAATCCGGTCGGACGGGGGTGTAGACGCGGACTGGGCCCGCGGCTAGGTGAGTCCGCGCGCGGCACAAACCCGGCGGCGGCCGAGAGCCAGCAGCTCGCAGCTTGCGGCCCGGGCGGGAGGCCAGGCGCTGCCGGGGCTGGGCCGGACGCCAGGCGCGGGGCATGCGCCCCGGGAGCGGGCCTGGCGTGGTGAGGCTGGGGTGGGGGTGATGGCCTTTTAAATCGTGGGTTCCGGTCCGGGGTGAGGGGGGTCCCCAAAGTGGGCAGGGATGTGGGTGGGGGTCAAGCGTCGGGAAGGCGACCCTAGTGGTAGGAGTTGGGGTGGTTCTCTGCACGCTCTTGTTGACCTCATCACCTACCATGTTGCACAGGGGCGTGCTCGCGCTCGGGGTGGATCGGGGGTCGCAAATGCGCTCCCCCTTTAGCGGAAGGAAATGGTCTCTAGGCGCGCGCGGGGGGCTGCGCTCCGGATTTAGTTCATTTTTTTCTCCCCGGAATCTGGTGTTTTATTCGGGAGCCCTGAGAGCAGTGGGAGCGCCGGCTGGGGAGGGCAGTTCCCTGGTGACCCTCCCCTGCCTGGACGGTATATTTATAAAGTGTCGGTCTCCGGGCCGAAAGCGGCCCCTGGAGGGGACACCGAGGTGCCGGCGTTGGGGGTGGGTTCGACCCGGGCCCCCGGCTCTCTGGCGGGGATCCCCGGGGAAAGCCCCCTCCCCCGTTCAGTGCCCCCCGACACAAAGCGGGCGCAGGAAGCGCGAGGAGCGCGCGTTTGTCAATTCCAACGTTCAGCTTCTGACCTCGGCAGCGCGTTTGTCAATAATCTTCCGTTTTTTACTCGCCCGGGCCGAGGCGAGGGTTTGCCCCCCCACCCATGCAAATCCGCCGCTTTCCAAGAAGCGTTTGAAACCGGACTGGGGTTTTTGTCGTCTTATTTCTTCTTCAGTGTTTCCTTTCCCACTTCCTCCGGGCCGCCCCCTCCCCACTCCTCCAGCCCCCTCCCCAACCTGCTGCCCCACCCTCCCCCTTCTCTTCCCTCGGTGGAGTATAGGGGCCCCTTTCGCCACCCGCGGGCCCCAGCCTTGCACAACTCTTTAAATAACCGTGTTTTGCAAGCCCCGGCCGGAGCGGGTGACCTCTCTCTCCCAGAGGCATGGGGGGGGGGGGGGGCGGGGGAGGAGGGCGTGGCCCGGTTTCTCCTCGCCCCCCACCCCCAACCAGTTCCTAAGGACCACTCAGCACCCCCCATCCCTGCCAGGTCCCTGCCTGGGAATGCCTTTCCCATGGGGCTGTCATAAAGTGGGGGTAGGGGCCGAGGACAAAGGGCTCTTGGGGGAGGGGTCTGGATGGGATGGGAGCTGCCAGCTTAGGGTTAATGGCAGCCTTGAGAGGGCCCAGGCCTGGTCCAGAGGGGCTCCGGGGTTCCCACCTGCCCCCTCAAGCCCTGGTGTGGAGGCCTGCCCTGCTCCCCTCCCCCACCGGGGGTGACCCGGAAGGGTCATTAAACCCAGCAGGCCAGGCGGGGGCAGTGTGTGTGGGGGGAGTGGCTTCCTCTGGCCTCTTCCTTATGCCCCCCCAAAGAGGTGGGGGGCATAGCCTGGAGCGTTTCCTTGGGAGGGGGCTTGTCTTGAAGTTGTCAAAAGTGGGGGAGGGGCAGTGGGCCCTAGACACTGGGTGAGAAATGTCCCCTTAGCACTTTTGGAGCTGGTGGGGGATGACTGCCAGTGGGGGAGGGGTTGCTGGGTGCTGCTTTGCTGTCCTGGTCACTCTCCAGCACTGTAGTCTCTGAGAGGGTATTTGTGCTCAGGGACCACTGCCCCTGCTGGATACTGAGGTCTTTTTTGGGGGGAGGGTGTCCATTCCCACTTTTTACAGGGGCCATTCACCTGCCCCCCATTGTCCTTTTTACCCAGGAGGCGGGGGTCTGAGTAATGAGTGGCTGGTCTAGGAGAAGGTGGAGGGCCACTGGGCTCGCTGTGGCTCTGCAGGGCCTCTTCCATGACTGGAGAGTTTGGGAAGGGGCTACACTGCAAGTCTCCTAGGTGGTTTCAGGTTCCTTTTAGCAGCTCACCATAGTGGTGACATGGCATCAGCTGAAACAGAGTCTCTGCCTTTGCCCACTGGCCCCACCTGTGTGAGACCCTTCTGCCCCATGAGTGGCTGTGCCTTAGGAGGTTCATTTGCTGGGTTGGGGGCCGCCTCCTGGGCCCTACTGCCCTCCTCACTGTCCCTGTGCTGTAGCATCTGGGGTGTCGCCACCAGGCCTGATGAGTTCTGTCCATTTGTTTTATTGGCCCCTTGGGTGGGTGGGGATATGGCCTGGGCTGGGTGGGGGGCTGGGGTGAGATCCTGTTCTGTCCTGGTGGAGCCAGGTTGTGCCAGGTTCTGGGACATCCCTCTCCCGAGTCTGCCCCAGGCCCTGGCAATTAGGGTTGGTAGTGATCTGAAGGGACCCCAGGCTATGGACAGCACATTGCATTCTGAGATGTTGACCCCCGCTTGGGGTCCCAAAGTGCAGGAGAAGTCCCCTGCAGAGAGCACATGGGTGCAGTGTGGGAGGCTCTCATGGCACCCAGATACATGTTAGCAGGGCATCTCCGAGCCTCAGTTTCCCGCATCCATAAAATTGGGACAACCTAGCCCCTCCTTCCCTAACACTAACATGATGTGGTGCCTATTTTGTACCCAAATTCACCATCATAAACTCACTTCATCTCTGCCTGAGCACAGTGAGGTGGATGCAGTTAAGGCACCATTCTGCATTTGGGGAAACTGAGGTCCAGAGAGATTGAGGCTTAGGGCTGAGAGCATGAGTGGGGAAGGTTTAGCTCAGGATCCATATACAGCAAGCACTCAGTCTGGGCCAGCCATTGTCCGTTAGCCTGAGAGAGAGGAGGGTACCTGGAGCCCTCTGGGCCAGGCAGCACCAGCACCTAGAACCTGGAATCAGAACCCAGAACTCATTTGGACTCTGGTGCCCAGCAGGCAGCTGTAGCCAATCAGAGGCCAGGAATGCCTTGTCCTCTGCTCTGTTTATGAAGCAATAATCCACACGGGTCCTTGGGAGGTGCAGTTGGCGACTGCATTATTTCTCTGTGGGGCTGCCTTGAGATCCTTAGGAGTCCAGTGGGGGATAACAGTGCTTCCCAGGGTGGACAGAGAAAGGGTAGATGGGGAGTGTGCTTCTCTACTTCCAAGGAGCCCTCCAGGTTTGCTCCCTGATGGGAGTGGATGGGAGGGATTTTCCCAGAGGCCTTTGCAGTCCAATCTCAGTGGGGAGGATGAGGCTAAGGAACTCAGTGTGGTTTGACAGTCTCTCTTGCTGCCCTCAGGTTTCTGCAAACACGTGAATGAACTGGATGCCAGCCGCTGCTCCTTCGTGCCCGGAGTGAGAAGGAGGTGCTGCCTGTTGGCATGCCCCACCAGTCCTCAGTCTGAGCCGAGTGGCCCCCATCCTCCGCCACCCTGCACTGCCCCGGCTCCCCCGCGGCCCCCACACTGCAGTGCGGCCGGGCCCCCTCCCCGAAGGGGCCGCCCCTGCCACCCACCCCTGGTGCCCGGGGCGGCCCAGCCCGCAGGGCCATGAAGCTGCAGGCTGTGATGGAGACACTCCTGCAGCGGCAGCAGCGGGCACGCCAGGAGCTGGAGGCCCGGCAGCCACTGCTGCCTGAGCCCCCTGCTGCCCCCCCAGCCCTCTCCAAGGCTGCCTCGGACGAGGACAGAGACCCCGAGAACACCCGAATGCAGCAGGCACAGATGGCTGCCCTGGCCGCCATGCGGGCTGCTGCCGCTGGCCTCGGATCTGCACCAAGCCCCATTGGCTCCGAGGACAGGCCCCCCAGCTCAGAGGACGAGGACACTGCCCAGGAGGGGCAACCGGGCTCACCTGGTCGAGGCAGGGAGGCGCCAGGTCATGCTGAAGGCGATGGGCACTTCGAGGATGTGGGCTCTGATGACCTGTGAGTGAGGGTCTGAGGGCCTTGTGCGCTGAATGGTGTCTAGGTCTTGGTGACAGAGCTGTAAGGGCAGGACAAAACTCCCTAAGGAAGTGCCACCCTTTAGAATTTTCTGGATGACAGTGGACATGTTCTCCATATGCACTGTCTAGTCATAAGTGGCTACTGAAAGTGAAATGTGGCCAGTGTCAAAGATGTGGTTGAGGATTAGTGTTTGTAGCTTTATTTCATCTTAATTTAAACAGAACTAGCCACACGCCCAGGGCCCCATCACCCAGCGACCGCTACAGCAGATCCAACATCAGGGGCAGTTGAAGTTGTGGACTGGGTAGGACCTGCACAGGGTGGGCATTAGTTGGCTCATTGGGGTCTGTGTTTCACAGGAGTCCAATGTGGACCCTGAACTGGGTGCTGGTGGGACCCCAGTGGGATCTTTCTGGAAAGACTTAAAAAAATTTTTTAATTGATTTAAGAGAAAGAGGAAGGCGGGGGGAGAGAGAAACATCGATCAATCCGTTGTCTCCTATATGCACCTCAACTGGGGATTGAATCCAAAACGTGGTCATGTACCCTGACTGGGAATCAAACCCGCCACCTTTTGGTGTTTGGGACGATGCTCGAATCAACTGAGCCACATCAGCCTGGGCACTGGGAAAACTTTTTATTTTTTGGTTAATCTTCAACCGAGGATATTTTTCCATTGATTTTTAGGGAGAGTGGAAGAGAGAGGGAAAGACAGAAACACTGATGTGAGAGATATCAATTGGTTGCCTCCTGCACAAGCCCTGATCAGGGCCTGGGCCGGGGAGGAGCCCGCAACCAAAGTATGTGCCCTTGACCGGAATTGAACCCAAGACTGATGCTTTATCCACTGAGCCAAACCAGCTAGGGCGGGAAGACTTGAAAAAGCAGAGAAGTGGGGCAATTGCAGGTTGTGATTGGGGCTGTCAAGAAAATGAAGCAGCGGTGCTAGGGAGGGGGGTGGCTGGGGCCAGCATTAACTTTCTTGAATGATGGGCAAAGTAGTAACAGTCCCTAGGAAGGGACAGGAAGCCTGGAACAGCATGCCTAGTAGAAGGAACAGCCTGAGCTAAGGCCCTAAGGAAGGAGCCGGTGTAACATTTTCAGTGCTCAGCAAGGCAGCTGGTGCAGCAGGGAGAGGCGAGGGGGAGCCAGTTGGCACTGGGCAGGGACTGGGGTTTATGTCAAAGGAATAGCTAGTTTGGTCAGAGCTAACTGGGACCAAGAGGTGTCTGGCCCATGTTCTGCTTATGGGCCCTCGCAGCAGCTGGGGCAGGTGAGGCCCACCCTCCCTGTGTTGAGAGAGGAAACCCAGTCTAGGAAGGCTTTGCCCTGGGACGGGTGAGCTGGTGCCTTCTCCCCTGACCTCTGCACTCTGCCTGCCCCAGGAAGCCAAAATGGGAAGAGGAGGAAGAGGAGGAGGAAGAGCTGGAGGAAGACTTGGGCGAGGAGGACGAGGAGGACGAGGAGGAAGACTATGAGGATGAGGAGGGGCTTGGGCCCCCGGGCTCTACTGGCTTGGGCCCTGCAGCCCTGTTCACCCACAAGACCCAGCTGCCCCAGGCCTTCCGCGGTGGTGACGGTGGGCCCCGGGTGATGGGCAGCCAGGAGCGCCCAGGGGCTGGCCCAGCCCACCCTGGAGGGGCTACCCACGTGGTACCCCAGCTGCAGCCTCCTGACCACGGGGACTGGACATATGAGGAGCAGTTCAAGCAGGTAGGTCATGTGACATGTGCCATAATGGGGACAGTGGAGGCAGGGGCCCACCTGGCTGTTACTTGGGTTCTTCCAGTTGGCCCGATGGCTGGCTTTTACCTCCCGCCTACAGTGCCAACTGGATGCTAGGGATCTCATGGGTGGGCTGGTTGTTAAATGCATTAATATGGGGACACAAGCCAGGAGAGAAGTGTGGGGCTCTTGATGTCTGCACCAGAAGGACAAGCAGGGAGACAGAGCAAGGAGAAGGGTTCAGAGTGGAGGGAATGGCCCAGGCAAAGACTGTGCAGTGACCTAGCTGGGCATGGTTTGTGGGTATGGCCCGGTGATGTGGGGTTGGAGGCCTTGTCGGTCTGGCCTCTTGAGTGGAGTTCAGTATATTGAGGCCCAGGCGGTTGGTTGAGCAGGAGGTGGCCACGTTGTGTGGTTGGTGTGGACGGCCAAGCACCCTGGGGCTCTGGAGGGGCGGGGAGGAAGCAGGCCATTCTGGTGCCTTCCCAAGGGCGGCCAGGGCAGAGGAAGTGGCCGGGCGGGGCATCCTTTGAAGTTGGGCCGAGCTGGGCTGGGCAGATGGAAACCAGATGGCGGCCTCAGCGGCCAGTGGGGCTTGCATTCCATCCTCAGCCAGCTGGGCCCTGCCCTGACCTCTAGGAGTGGCTGGAGGGGACCTGGCCTCCCTGGCCCAGAGCCCAGCCTTGCTGGGGCTCCACGGGGCTGTGAACATGACAGCACCCGAGAGTGGCCTCCGGGTAGCTCCCTTCCAGATGCTGGCTCCAGGATTGGCTGGGAGACCCTCCCAGAGGGAGGTGAAGCCTGGCTACCCTGTGCTGGTCTCTAGTGACTCAAAGCCAGTCGCTTCTCTCTCTGCTTCACTTGGAGAAAAGGATGCTGGGACTCAGGAGCCCTCAGAGACTTGTGTTCAGGCCATCAGAAAACTCACAGATGAAGTAAAGAACTGGAAATTGGACCCTTGGGGGCTGTGTTGGGAGTGACAGGGATGGAGGAGGTGGGAAGGCGGGAGGGTTGGTACTGCAGGGTTGGCCAGGCCAGCTTCAAGGATGGAGGGAGAGTTCAACACCCCCTGGATGTGGACACCAGCCTGAACCTGCATGGAGGACTGATGGCCCCACCCTGCTCCCGGCCTCAGTTTCCCTCCCTTTGGGAAGAAAAATCTTGCTGGGGGCCGCTCACCCCATTTTGTAGATGAGAAAACAGACATGGTGTTGGAAGCAAGTTCTGCAGACTCGGAGCCCCTGGCGTCCTCTGGGTTCAACATAACACAGACGGACATGTTGTAGGCGAGTCCTATTGACTTACCCACCAAATATTTGCTGTCTGCCCTGAACACAGCCCTCAGGCTGGGAGTTGCAGCTGGACAGACCCCCCTGCCTCAGCATCACAGCCAGGTGGGAGGGACGAGATTGTACGGCCCTCGGGGCATCAGAGGTTGACAGAACCCCTGCTCCCCCAGCCCCAGCTCTGGGGGAGGGGAGATGTTGGCGTCAGGCAGGTGGGGGCGGGTTAGAAGCCCTGACCCCAAAGACCTTTTCGCATGTCAGGAACAAAGAGCCTCCGGAGCCATTGTCCCGCTCGCCCGGGACGTGATGGTGATGTCTGGGGATACCCAGGGTCAGGTCACAGTTTCTGAGGCCAGACGGTCAGGGAGCTTCAGTGTTACAAAGTCACTCCCATGGTTTCTTTCTGTTGTGGGTGGAGAAGGTCAGTAAACAAGCAAATGGATAATAACATGGGATGTGGTCGGCATTTTTACAGAGGAAGCAGCGAGCCTCTAGGATGTAACCTTTGGGCGGCGCCTTGTAGAAGGAGCCAGGCACACACATGGAGGAATGGAGCGCCTGGCAGAGGAAACAGCCCGTGCAAAGGCCCTACGGTGGGACCCAGCTTGGCTTGTGCACAGAGGCCAGACATTACTGGTCTGGGTCCCAGGGGCAATGGGCCTGTACTAATTTTCTGTGATGAGGTGGGCTGAGGGAGGTTTGGGGCCACCAGGGGTCTGCCCTGTGGTGCTGGGAGCTTATTTTTGCCCATTTATGGCAGGTCCTGCTGCTGGTTCTGCCTGTCCACCCAGCTAGCCAGGCACCTGTGCAGCCAGTGTCAATAGTGGCTGGGGCCCAGCCAGCTTGGCAGATGTTGGGGGCTGTGTTGACTCTGGCGCTGCCCCACCCCCTTCCTGGCACGTGGCAGCCAGCCGGCCGGCCATCCACTTGGCATCATCTCTGCCTCTTCCTCCCTGATCTTGGCAGGGCCTGACTTCTGCCCTAAAACCCTCGACAGCCTTGCAATTTCACTGTCGGCTGTAGGTCTGGGGGCAGCCAGGCTAGGAAGCGGCCAGGAGCAGTGGGCTCGTGACCACAAAAATCTTTCCTAGAAAACCTGGAACCTCCCATTTTGCCCCCCCGCCCCCAGACACGTACTGATGAAGCTCACCCGGAGCTGCTGGCGGCGATGAGGGTGTGTAACAGGCTGTGATTAGGATCTCAGCCTCCTGGCATCGGATGTGGCATCTGGTGACATCCTGGTGGCTTCCTGTCACCAACACTGCCATGCCCGGGCTTTAGAAAGTGCCACTGTGGGATTTTAAATCGGCAAACTCTCACTCACAGATCTTCAGCTGCTAAAGGATTTGAATCCTTTGTCTTAACTCAAATAAACGTTGGACTTTTTAAACAGCTTTATTGATAGAAAAGTTACATAGTACACAATTCACCCATTTAAAGTGTGCAATTCACTGGTTTTTAGTATATTCACAGGGTTGTGCACCCATCACCACAATCAATTTTTAGACAGTTCATCACCCCAAAAGGAGTTGCATCCCCTGTAGCAGTTACTCTCATCCCCTTCCCCAGCCCT
The DNA here is from genome assembly GCA_026230045.1 of Corynorhinus townsendii. Taxonomy (NCBI): domain Eukaryota; kingdom Metazoa; phylum Chordata; class Mammalia; order Chiroptera; family Vespertilionidae; genus Corynorhinus; species Corynorhinus townsendii. The sequence continues at coordinate 92,398,199 of JAPDVU010000006.1, read as the reverse complement.
TGACCCATTTTCTGTGGATGTGCCTGTCCTGGGCATTTCGCATAAAAAGAATCACACACTGTGGCCTTTTGTGTCTGGCTTCTCTCACTGAGCACCCTGAGCTCAAGGCCCATCCACACTGTAGTGAATGTCAGTGCTTCGCTCCTTTTCATGGCCGAGTGATATTCCAGAGGGTAGATGGATCCCTTGTGCTTGTCTGTTTCTCCATGGATGGATCCTTGGGTGGCTTCCACCTTTTAGCAGTTGTGAATCGTGCGACTGTGAACATGCATGTGCAGGTTTTTGTGTGAACACAGGTTTTCACTTCTCTTGGGTGTGCCTAGGAGTGGGCTTTCTGGTTCAGATGGTAACTCTGTGTTTCACGTGTTGAGGAGCTGCTGAGCGCTGGCCACAGCTCTGCCCCATTTTGCATCCCACCTGCTGTGCATGTGGCTCCCGTTTCTCCCAGTTCTCGCCAACACCTGTAATGACTGGTTCCCGCCGTGTGGGTGGGAGTCTCGTGGTATCTCAACGGTGGTTTTGATTTGCATTAAATGTTGGGCTATTTTTCCCTGCTTTCCAAGGTAATGTCTGCTCACCACATAACTTGTAAAGGAGATTAGAGATGTAGAGATGACAATTTTGCTGATGTATGTCGCGTGACTGTGCCGCGGGCAGCAGATGGCACGGCTCACGTATGTCGCTTGTGTGTCCTCTTGATGCCACGGGGGAGGAGGTGCCATTGCCCCTGTTGTGCAAATGGGGAAACTGAGGCCCTCATCCCGGGGGAGGTGTCAGAGCTGGGACTGGACTCCAGGGTAAACTGGCCCAGCACCTGCCAAAGCATTCCTGGGGGAGTGATGGACCAGCAAGGGGCCGGGGCCACTGGCTACGGGGTTTAAGGGGAGCCTGGCAGCTTCACTGAGCCTCCGTTTCCTTCATCTGAAGTGGCAGCAGCTGGTCCAAGGCTTCACATTGAGGCATCAGGACCCAGTGCCTGGACACAGTGGGCACGTGGGCAGAAATGGCCACCAGCAGCCCCAAGAGGCCGCTGCATCCTCTCCAAGGACCCCATCTGGCCTCCCCCACCCCCGGGACTTCGGGGACCCATTTTCCAGGGGTGTCCTGCTCCTCTCCAACACATCTGGTCCTGGATATGGGTTTAGGGGCTGGGAGGTGAAGCCATGGATCTCAGAGGTGTCCTCAGCTAGAGGGCCTTTTTTAAGTTCATTTTTTGTTCCGGAATTCACACTAGACACTATTCTTGTGGAGAGAGAAGGTGGACTGCTTCCATCGGAGCTTGAGGCTGACAGCCCCACCCCAAACTGGCCGGTGTCAGCCATGGTTTTTTCGGGCCTATATCTACCCACGAATGCCCAGAAACGTGACCTTTCAGGGGTACGGGCGGTTCCACCCATTGCTCAGCTGGACACTGCTTTTGTTTTTTCATTTATTTATTTCTTGTCTAAAGTTTTACATATGTCTCCTCCCCCCTCCCCCCCCCCCGCTTGACCCTCCCTCCCCCCAGCCATTCCCACCCTGGGCAAGCCCCCACCACCCCAGTGTGTGTCCATTGGTTATGCTAATATGCATGCATACAAGTCCTTTGGTTGCTCTCCAACCCCTCCCCTCCCTGCCATTTGTCTCTGGACACTGCTTTTTGTGGGTGTTTTCATGTCCTCATCACTCGGCATCTGACTGTCGAATGAGAATGTCCCATGTTGCCTGGTTTTTGTTAGCTCCGTGCAGAGTTTAATTGTGGGGCTGACACCAATGCGTTGGTCTGCTTCTCCGTTTTCTTGTTGTAAACACTGCAGTGAACATCTCTGGCCTCACCGGAGTTGTTTAAGGCAGTTGCTTGGGGCAGCGTCGTGGGGTGGGGTGGGGTGGGAGCTGGAATTGCTGGGGCTCAGGGAGGAGGTGGCAGACATTTTCTTTATCGTGCCTTGCAGCCCCTCAGGCTGGGGAATGTAGATCAGGACACAGGTATTCCCAGTCCTAAGGGGGGTCCGGGCTGGGCCGGAGGAAGAGGACCGGAAGGAAGGCTGCCTCGAGGAAGGGGCATTGGAGTGGGGGCTTTGCAGGACATGTAAACGTTTGCCAGATGGACAGAGAAGGGTAGGGTTTGCTTCTTGGAATAGTGTGGCTGGAACATAAAGGGGAAGGGAAGAATATTAGGGCAAACCAGAAGTAGGCTCCAAGGGGAGCTTGGCAGGGTTTAGGTGGGGAGTGGGAGAGATGCTGGGAGGACTCCTCAGGAGTCCATGGGCCAGGCAGAAGTGAGAGGCCAGCGTCACAGCTGAGGCTTTCCGACTGGGGAGAGAGCATGCGTTAGAATCTTCCAGTGGAGGAGGGTATTCAAGGGAAGGACACAGCCTGGGCAAAGGCCAGGTCAGACACTGGGTTCTGAGCCCAGCATGTCCATCCGGTGTGCCTGAGACAGCGTGGGCCAGGGGCTGGGCCCTGTGGGTCCTGGGGCCAGCCAGCTCTGGCACCAGGTGTCTTCCTGAGGCACTGGGAGTTCTGGGCCATGTTCAAAGGGGTGGGGAGGGGTATTGGGAAGCCCCTGGGGAGCCCAGCCCTCCCTGCCTAGGGCAGTGCCTGCCTCATCAAAGCTGCTGTGGCTGTTGGCTCGGAGCCTGCTGGGTCATGGTGGGTGCGGGGAGGGTGCTTGCCCGCCAGCCCCTGGCACCATGCCCCTGCCCGTGCCAGCCCTGGGAACCACACTGACTCAGCCGGAAGAACCTTATCTGGCCCCTATGCTGTCACCCAGCCACAGGGTCACTGCCATGGGGTCACCACCGCTGTGGCCTGGCCCCACGCCCACTGCCAGCTCCCCACCCTGGTGGCGCTGCCAAGTGCCCAGCCACGCCTCACGCTCTCTAATAACACACGCGGCTGATGGAGGGAGCGGTGCCTGGCAGGCAGTGTCCTCACTGAGCGCCCCATCGGGGAATGAGCGTGGGTGAGCCACGTGGGGCCCGCCTGCTGGCATGGGTGTGTGAGTGCGCACGTGGGTGTGGGGACGTGCTGGTGGATATGGTTTCGTGGGCTGCGGTGGCCCATCTTCCCAGGGCCCTAGAGAGTCAGAGTCTGTGTTTGCCAGAGCTAGGGCCCTGGGGACATTTGAACCCTCGTGTTGTGCGTAACACACGCCTGTGCTTGTGCGTGGCTGTTGTGTGTGCGTGTGTGTGTGTGTGTGTGTGTGTGTGTGTTCTGAGGCCATATAGACACATCTGCAGCATCTCTCTTTTTTTTTTATTTTTTTATTAACTTTATAGAGAGGAAGTGGGCAGGGGGAGGGAGAGAAATATGGATGTAAGAGAGAAACACCAATTGGTTGCCTCCCGCACTGCACCCCGACTGGGGATTGAACCCGATACCTGGGTATATGCCCTGACTTGGAATCCAGCCCGCCACTTTTTGGTGTATGGATGACACTCCAATCAAGTCAGTCACACTGACCAGGGCGCATCTTTTATGCCTATCTGTCATCTTGGGCACATGCTCAAGTCCTGATGTCTGGCCTGTGTGTGTATGTCTGCATGTGCTTACCATGTGATGTGTCTCCAACTTATGTGGACATATTGCTGAGTCCGTCCTGGGGTCTGGACACACTTGGGGGTGACCGGGCTTGTGTGTCACAGAGTGTGCTGACTCCGGTGCCTTGAGTGCTCCTGGTGTCTATATGTGATGGGGTGACAGTCTCCTGTGCCTTTCCACATGGGCATGTAGGTGGGGGTCTGCAAGCACACACGTGTGAGAGCATGTACACACGGCCAGCTCCCACAGGTGCCTGTATGTGAGCCTTGCATGCCTGCCGCCACTGGGCTCCCCCTGTCCTGTGCAGCATGAAGTCTCAGTGGCCCATTAACTATTAACCAGAAAGTCAAGTCCCTGGTCAGCGGTTCCCATTGGCAGCCCAGGAGCAGGTCAGCTGCCCTCGCCTGCCTACAGTGGATCCGGACTGCAGTGCTGACAGGGCCCCAGGGGCCATGGAGACTCCCACCAACCACCCTGCTCGATTCCTTCCCCTCATACGCTGTGTGATGTTAGGCAGGGCTGTGCCCTCTCTGATCCAGGGCTTGGCCCACTCTGTGCCTCAGTTTTCACACTTGACAAAAGGCCCTTCAACCCCCTAAATTTTCTAATTCCCAGAGCCAGCACCACCTATAGTGATATGGTGGGGTGTCCGCCTCACCCTTTGTGATAGCCCAGCACCCCCATCACAGATATTGTCACTGTGTCAGGTTGCACTCCATGCCTGGTCAGGGAAGCAGCTGAGGGTACTGGCCGGTGGGTGGTCATGCGTGGGGGCGGAGTGCAGACCGCCCCTTTTCTGACTGCCTGGCTGCGTTCAGCCAGAGAACAATTAGGGGTCACAGGGTTAAATGGTAACCAGTCTGCCTATTGAAGGCCTCAGCTCAGGACTTGGCCTTGCACCGTGGTTAGGGCTGGCAGGGGTCTCATGGGGCTAAGGGGTGGGGGCCAGGGGAGGTGCAGTCAGTACTGCTCGCCACCCTCGCAAGCCCCTCGGCCCCAGGGGCCCCTGCAGAAGTGAATCTGGGACACACCTCTGTCCTCCCAGACGAAGGAGAAAGGTCTTTGCTGATAGAGTTAGTTAAGTTGAGGTCAGACTGGAGTAGGGTGGGCCCCAAGTCTAAGGACAGTTATCCTTATAAGCAGAGGAGACACGCAGGGAGACAGACAGCCACGGGAAGAGAAGGCAGAGGTCAGGGTGATGTTGCCACAAGACCAGGGGCACTGGAGCCCCAGGAAACTGGGAGCGGCAGGAGGGACCTTCCCTGGAGCCTTGGGAGGGAGTGGGACACCTTGATTTCAGATGTCTGGCCCGGGAACCGTGAGAGAATGAACCACTGTTTAAGGCCCAGTCTGTTGCTTGCTTCCGGCCACCCCAGGAAATAATTCAGAATCTGAAGAAGGTTTGGACCCCTGACTTGGCGCTGGGATGGGCACTTTCAGGGAGCCAGGGCCTGCTCGGCATATGATGTGCACGGCCCACCCCCACCAGCTGCCGACTGCTTTGGGAATTGGTTTGAGTCAGGGAGACCCCTCCTGTCCCACCCTTGAGGTCCTGGGATTGGGTTCAGGCAGAAGGTCAGGCTGTGCACCTGTGTGCACGTGGCTGAGCCTGGTCCTTCCACAAGTATGTATGGAGCACCTGCCCCCATTCTGGGCACTGGGGACAAATCTGGAAAGAAAACAGACAGGAGTTGCTGCTGTCCTTCGGGCGGCCTGGTGGTGGCGGGGGTGTGGGACCCAGTGGGCCAGGTGGGCGCGGCGGCCAAGGGCAGGCTGTCTGGGGCCATTATCTTCGAGCCAGAAAACAAGGGTGTGTCTGTGTTTGTGTGTCTGTGTCTGGGTGGACGGGCGTGTCCATGTGTGTATTGGGAGACCACATTAGGGTGGGCAGAGCCGTGGGCACATCAGCAGGGTCTGTGAGTCCATGGCCACATAGAGGTCTAGGTTGGGGGGCTGTGTGGCTGCTCTGGGTGGGGTCCGGGTCTGGTGGTTTTTGTCTGGGTGGAATTGTTGGAAGTGGTGTGCGTGAGTTCTGCTAGTGTCCTGGGAGGTTGTCTGGCACCTTTGTCCAGGCTGGCATGGCCAGGAGTGGCCATGTGACTCAGTGCTGTGCCATACTCTCTTCCTGCCTCATGAAGGGTCTGCCCCGTGGTCACCCTAGCCTCTACCCTGTTAGGCTGCACTCCCAAACCCCCACCCCGAATAGTGGTATGAGCTCATCGCTACAAATGTGGATCTTCTGGGCTTGTGAGGCCCCCACCCAAGAGGGCACCTGCCCAGGCTCCAAGCCCCCAACACTAACGGGCCCCCCATTGCAGACCAGGCAGGGGCTGGCCGCCCCTTCCTTCTGTTTTTATTTAATCTCCTTCTGTGATCAGCTCCATGAATTCTTCTCTGGGATGCAGGCTGGGTCAGCTTCTCTGATGGGGGCTGGGTGGCCAGAGGACAACCAGGGGGCTGGGACCCTGACTTGAGTCTGTCTGTTAGTGGAGCCTCCTGGTTTTGCTGTCTCTCCCCCATGTCTCTCTGTCTCTTTCCCTCTCTGTATCCCGCCCACCCATCCCCCCTTAGCTCCCCGCCCTCCCGTTGCCCCATGATTCCTACCCAACTGCCACTTTCCCAGGGCCAGCCGGCTGGCAAGCGTCCTGTGGATGGGTGTTGCATGGGTGCCACCCTCTCCCCGCCCTGCTCAGCCATTGGCCTACCTTCCCCTCCCTGTCCCCTTCAGCGACTACTAATGGGTGCCCGATTCTTGGAAGGGAAGTAGGGCCTGTAGTCACTTCTGGATTACTCCATTCTTGGTTGTCACCATGCAGATAGAGCCTAGCCGAACGGAGATGCAGGTGGCTGGCGACTGGCATTTCATTGTCATCTGCTACCGTTTCCCTAGTGTCCTGGAGGAGGAAGAGGGGCGGAATATGGTGGGTGCCAGTCAAGTGCTTGCCAGGGCTGCCCAGCTGGCAACTCCTCTCTCCTCCATGCTTCCCCTCCGGAGACTGTTCTGAAGGAAGTGGGGATGTTCTAGGAGTGGGGGTCCCCCTCCTGCGGTACCCTGAGGCTACTGGCCACCAACATGGGTCACGAAGTTCCTGTTTCTTGCCCTCGGCCTGGGGTCTGGCAGAGCTTCCTTGGGTGTTCCCTGTGGGGACTCCAGGGCCTGAGCCCACTGGGGCCCCTTCCTCTTGACTCCTGGGTGGGAGGTGGGAAGCAGCTTTGTTCCTTCCTGCTGTGTCTGCTTGCTGTCCCGTTACAGTGGGGACCAGATCAGCTCGGCTGGGGCACGGTGGCATCTGTCCCCTGGTCTCCCACTCCTGAAGCTGCTGGCACTGGCTGGGTTTCTGTTCAGAGAACCTGGGCTGGGAGTGACGGGGACCTCACTCCCTGGCCAGGTAGAGCTTTCTGAACAGCTCCAACCACCAGGAAAGTCCCTCTGATGTGTTCTGGGACTGCCTGGGGGCCCAGCTACAGGGAAATCGGGCTGGTTCCTTTATGAGGAAACGCAGGACAAGGTTTTTAATTCCTGGACCCGAGGCATCTCCAAGCGGCGGCCAGGCGGGATCACAAGACTGTCATGTTTGGGTTGTGCAGGCCGGGATCCCCTGTGAAACGCCACAGGTCAGCGTGGAACATCCGATTAGTAATTGCTGAAGGGGAGGAGGCAGACTCTGGATTTGGGACTTGCTGACCCTGAGCATTTGCCCAGAGCCCCTGAGTGCGAGGCTCTTTGGGCAGGGGTTCCTCCCCACTTGGTGAGGTTGGTGCACCCTGGAGTCATCCCAGAGGCACTGAGGGGCTGTCTGGGCTCCATCTGGGTTTGAATCCATCTTCATGGTTTTCTCTCAGTACCTCTGTTTCCCTGTCTGTAAAGTGGGGTCCAAATTGGATAGTGGTCAGCTAGGGCCAGGGCTGTCGGTAGGGGGCTCCCTGGATTTGTATGCCGTTTGCATGACAGCCTGGGACAACCACCCTCTGCTCCACTTCCTAGAAGTGTCTGGTGAGCCCTGGCCTGAGTGTATCCTCGATGCCAGGCCTGCTGGGGTCCCCTGTGGGCCTTAGTTTCCCCACTGTGACATGGGGCTGGTGGGCCACCACCCTTGTCCTGCCACCAAGGTGTTTCCTCCTGTTGCCCCTCCCCCCAGCCATCTTCCTAAAGCCAGACCCTCCCCTGTATACCCTGCTTCCCATGAGTCCCTCATCTTCACCTGGACGCCCAGGTGCAGTCCTGCCCAATTCACAGATGGTCCTGGTCATAGGCAAGGCTGACAAGGAGAAAAGACAAGGGTTTGGAGGTCAGGGCCCTACTCCAGAACCTTGCGTTCCGGAAATCCAGAAAGATGCGCCTTCGTGTGTTTGATTCTGTGACTTGTTTCTAGAGCTTTTTATTAATATCTGTGGTGGGTACGGGTGCTATTTCTTTCCAGAGAAAGGACATGTGGCCAGTTGGGGAGGGGTGCCCGAGCAGACAGATGTTTCTGCCCTGCCTAGAATCACTTCCCCAATTTCCTTCAAGCTGGGCGGGGCCCCTGCAGCATCTGCGTGGAGGAGGCCCTGCCTGGAGTGCTGACAGGAAGCGAAAGGGCCAAGTGGCTGGTGGGGGTGCCCTCAGGGTCAGGTGCACAGGGGATCAACTCTGCCCTTCCCCCTTCAGAAGACCCAGCTCCCAGGATTCGCGCCTGCTGGTCATCTCCCTGCTGGCCTGGGCCCCAAGGGGCGTCTGGATCTCAAATATGCTGCATCCTCAGCATCCCGCATTGGCCTGACCTACAGCGCTCAGTAATGGCTGCTGGTCTGTCCTGGTCAAAACCCAGTGGGTTGACAGCTCTCACTCAGTCTCCACCTCCGCTGTGCGGTGTCCTGGGAGTTTCAAATTCAAAACCTCCAGTGCCCGCCAGGGCGGCCTTCTGAGGGCCGGCGTCCTGCTACCCCTTGGAGCTGAGAGGCTGCTTTGACGGCTTCCTGATCACGTAGCTCAGCACCTCCCTCATGGTAGGTCAACTGAGGGCTGAGGTGCAGGAAAGGTTTCAGACTCCAGGTTCTTCTGCCCCAAATTACCTCTTCCCCAGCCTCACTGAGCCCCATTCCGATTCTATTCATTTGTCCGTTTGTCTATTTGTCCCTGCTCTGGGGTCTCTAGGGGAGGGGGCAAGACCTGGCCTCAGGGATCAGTTTTGCCATCTCTGGGCCTCCTGCCCTTGGGTGAGGAGTGTGCACACTGGGCCCTGGACTCCCTGCCCTGATGCACGTTGAAAAGGGTGGATCGAGCACTTAGCAGGTAGTTGGCGTGAACCTGGTCACCCAGGTTGCAGATAGCCCTCTGCCCACTTCAGTTTTCCTGATCCCAGAGTAGGTACAGGAGGCTGTGGGGTTCTGCCCCACCAACCCCCTCCCATCGGCAGCTGTGGGCGTTTCTGTGAATGGGGGAGGCTGAGAGGCCCCTAGGGACGCTACTCCCAGCACCTGTGGCCCTGGCAACGGCTGCATGCTGAGTCATCTTGGTTGGGCGGCTGTGAAGGGCCTCACCAGTGCCCCATAATGTGAGGAGGGGTTTTTATCAGTGGGCGGGCAGGGAGCTGCTGGGAGGGGGGCATCAGATGAGGACAGACCCAGGCGGTGGGAGAGCCCAAGAGTGCTCTCTCCTCCCTTCATTTGTAGGTTCCTGCTGTATATCAGGGTCTTTGCCCAGTACCCAAAGACCCCAATTGTGTCCTTGGGGGCTCTCATCTGGGTGGGAAGAAAGAGCAGAAAGACAGGAAGAAGCCACTCCAAAATAAATGCAAGTCACAGGACCATGACAGTTGGGTTGGCCTGGTTTGGGGGGTCAGAGCTGTAGGCCTGAAAGAGGCTAAGGGTGGAGGAGGGGGACTCCAGGTGGGCAGGACTGGGCGTGGGGAGAAGTGAGGAGGCTGGTATAAGTGGAGTAAAGTGAGCATGGGGACAAAAGAGTTGGAGATAATGAGCCAGCTGGCTTTGGGCCTGGCAGGCTAGAAGTTTGGCTTTTTCTCCTGAGACCAATAAGGGAAGCCGGGGTTGGCTTCTGAGCAGGGAGGGGAGGCACGGCCTGCTCTTGATGTAAAAACATGAAAGCCCCTCAGACCTGCCCCTGGAGGCTGTAAGGAGGTGTCATCTACCATCCTGGTTGCTCTGGGGTGTGTTATAGGACCTGGGGGATAAAAACCAGCCCGCCACCTTCTCCACTTTGTTTCACTGTAGTTTCATTTTGCTATGGAAGTTATTATAATGAATCAATTCTTGTCCAAAACTCAAAGGATGTTAAAATAGGTGAAATTACACACATGTGTTCACGGCAGCACGATTCACAAGAGCCAAAAGTTAGAAACAAACCAAGTGTCTGTCAGCTGATGCACAGATGAACACAGCATGCCCCTACCCCCACAGTGGAATATTACGCGGCCGTGAAAAGGAGCGAGGTGCCGACACTTGCTACAACACGGATGGACCTTGAACACACAGTGCTCAGTGAGAGAAGCCAGACACAAAGGCCACATGATGTGTGGTTCCATGGAAACCGTCCAGAACAGGCCAATCTACAGACACGAAAAGTGGATTAGTGGCTTGCCAGAGGCTGGGGAGGGGGAGGGGGAGAGGGAGGAGTGATGGAATGTTCTGGGATTAGATAGAGGTGGTGGTTGCACAATATAGTGAATGTCCTAAATAGCACTGAATTGTTTACTTTCAATTGGTGAATTCTATGTTATGTGAATTTCACCTCCATAAATGTTTTGTTCAAAAATTCAAAAAAAAGTATGTGAGTTTAAGCATTCAAGCCCCTGGGCTGAATCCAGCCCAGATTGCAGACTTCCTCGCCCCTTCCCTGGCCGTTCCTCCCTTCACAGAACCTCTCTGCGCCAGCCTAGCTTCCGGCATGCTCCCCTGCTTCCTGCCCTGCGATGGTATCTGTCCTTCCTTTCTGACCCTCCGTGGCTCAGGAATGCCCGAGGAGGTCCCGCGGGCACACAGGCGGTGCTGGTCAGGTCTATTCCCGCCCGAGCTGAGTGTTGGCAAGCCCGCTTCTGGACGTGGAGAAAGACACACTTCTCTGATTTCCTAGAAGCTGCGTTGGATGGTACAAAAACACGCCTTTTTAAAAAAACCACCGGTGCTCAGCGTTTCTCTAGCCAATTCTTGTTTGCCACAGAGACTGTCGTGCTTCTTGGTGGCTCATGGGTTCCTGCACAGTCCCTGAATGCTGGGCACTAGGCACTTCCTTGGTTTCCCGCCTTCCGAGGAGCGCAGCCTCACTCCTGGGGTCCCCCTGCCAGCCCAGTGGCCTCATCTAGAGGTGGGGCCCTGTGGACTTTGGAGCCACCTGGGTGGCGGGTGGAGGGGGGCCTCAGCAGAGCAGACACCGTTAAGGAGCAAAGGTCCTCCCGGGGCCCTACGGGCTCTTTCTTTATAGCCTGGGCCCCTTGGCAGGCTGGGAACTGGTCTGGAAATGTGACCTTCGCAGGGCCCAGCAGGGCCTGGGGAGACTTGTGCGCTGGGCCCTGATAGTGCCCCCCCACCCCAACTGGTCACTTGAGGATTTGCCTGTGGACACAGTGGCCTTTTCACTCCTCTCCAGGCTAGCAGGCTGGGAGGGGTTCCCACACTAGGGTGAGCTCTCTGGCTCCAAAGGACCCCCTCAGCTCCAGGACGGGGCGGGGTTATCTCCGCCTGGTCAGCAGGATAACCTGCCTGGCTGTGGTGAAAAAGCTGTTTGGCCACAAACAAGAATTTCCTGTTTGCCCACCATACCCTTGGGGTTGGGGTAGTTACCTCACTTTTCCTCCTGCTTATCCCCTGACCTCCCCCCCTCCTCCCATCTGAGCCCTGAGACCTCCTGGCTTTGTTTCCTCCTCACCTGGCTGCCCTCTGGCCCCTCCTGGGGGATCTCCCCAGTGGGTCCTAGTACCTCTGCTTCCACCCCCATACCCTCAGGCTGGGCCTAGAGCTAGGGGAGTGTCAGGACCTGTGGATTGAGCTCTTTGTGCAAAGTACTTGGAAGGAAACTAGAGCAGATGAAGGGGTCAGAGGGTAAGGAAGGTTGGGGGGAGGGCTGAGGGGGCGGCTCCCTGAGAAGGTGATGTTTGGGCTGGAAGGAGGGAATGGCTGTGCAGAGATCTGGGGAACTGCATTCCAGGAGAGGGAACAGTCCATGCAAGACCTTGAGGCAAGAGATGGTACTTGGTTTGCTCAGAAAGCAGGCAGTCCCAGGGGGTTGAATCGGAGGGAGGTGAGGGCAGGGAGGTGAAGTGAGGACTGTAGGGCAGGGGAGAGGCAGGCTGGAAAGCCCCTCTGGCTGCTGGGGGGCGGGTGGGCAGGCTGGGCCGTACCCATTCTGAGCCTCAGTTTCTCCTTCGTGCAGTGGTTGGTGCTAGGGAGGCAGAGTGGGATACATGGTCAGCCCTGCTTCGTAATCCGTGGGTGGACACCAACACTGGGTTGAGCTGTGTGTGCCCTGGTGACCCAGCCTGCAGGTGGAAGAGGAGAAGGCAGCATCTGTGGGTGCCTCCAACACAGGCTTTCACATCCACATCTCACATTCTTGAACTTTTGCACCCACTTCACAGCTGAACAAACTGAGGCCTGAGAAGGGTTACAGGGCAGGAAGTGAACCCAGTGGAGGTCACAGCATGGCCCTGGCCTGGGTGTAGCTGGATTTGGGAAAGGATGAGCGTCCCTGTCCTTACGCGGCACTGAGGAACCCAGGTCCATTGAATGGGTGACCAATTCTAGGCACTGGGGACGAAAGATAGAAAATCCCTACTGGGATTCTGCTGGGGCTGAAGGACAGGGGACAGACCAGGGGTATGAATCCATGTGGGTCGGGTGACAGGAGGGTTAGGTTGGGGGAGAGTCGGGGTGAGCAAGGAAACCATCCTCATCAGTAAAGGTGCTCCAAGTGAGAGCAGAGTGTTCGGGAGAGACGGGGCTGTGGCTGAGATATCTGAGGACCGGGGCTTCTTTCAAGGTGGGCCCTGGGTGGTGATGACATTTGAGCTGTGGGACATCTGGATGAAGGGGAAGCCAGCTGGGGCAGAGCTGGGAAAGGCATTCCAGGTGGGTGGAACTGCCAGGGCAAAGGCCGGGAGGTGGAACCATCTGATGGGTTAGAGAAGTAGCAAGTGGCCAGGTGAGAGGTGAGACGGCATAGGGGCTGCTGGGTCTGTGGGACCTTGTGGGCTGCAGGGATGGGCATCTTCAGAATCAGACAAAAGCCAGAGAGAGACTCATCCTCGGTGCCTGGCACTAGGTCCCAGGGAAATGGGGTCTCGGAGGAGCGTGGAGCCCTTGTCTCAGGCCTCAGCCCCAAGGATGAGTTCCCGGAGGTTTGGCCCAGTCTCCAGCCTGGGTTTGTGGCCCTGGGTGTGGCAGTTGGCTGATTTCAGCACCTCTTGGTCCACCTTGAGAGGGGCAGGGTTGTAGCCAGGGAACCCAGGCGGGGGTGTGGTGAAGGATGTGTTATGGCCCAGCTGTGTGACTCGAGAGCCTTGTGGGGACAGGCAGCCTGGCCCACTGGCCCACAAGGGGGGTCTGGACACCACCATTAGGAGTCTCGACACTGTCCCCAGCTCCCCCATTCCTGTGGCCTGGTGGACAGCCCCATCCAGCTGGCTAGGGCGGGACACACACCACAGGGGTGCGGAACTTGGGGCCAGAGCCCCATAAAGCTAGGGCAGCCTTTATTGCCCGGCTTTGTTGTCAGCTGCCCGTGACACGGCTATTAAAGCTGCCTTATTCACCACACAGCCCCTTTATGGCCTCATACTATGCCCTGGCCCCACGATGGTCTGCCCACCATTTGGCCTGGGGGTTAACAGCCCCTGCACCCCCACTGAGCCAGCCACCTCTGCCAAGAGGTTATGGAGCAGCTGGTCTCCACCCTGAGCCTCAGTTTCCCACCTGGACTGTGAGGGTCGTTATGGCGCCAGGTGCTAAGGGTGATACTGTTGTGTTTATTGGGCAGTGTCCTCTAAGATGGGGGGGCTGAGGCTGGAGGAGCACTGAGGTCTTATGAGGGCTGGGCCTGGGGAAGGGGTTCAGGCCGTGTGGACCCTCCTCTACCTGGGTCAGGATCTCCAAGAGAACACGCTGCCCCTGAATGTGAGTTTCCATGCCGTGACAAATGACCACACTGAGCAGCTTAGCACAATAATTTATCCTCCCATATTCTGGAGCCTGAAGTCTGAAATCAAAGTGTCACAGGGCCGTGCTTCCTGGAGGTTCTGGGGAGGATCCTTCCTGCTTCTTCCAGCTTCTGGGGGCTCCCAGGTCCCTGGACTTGTGGCCACATCGCTCTAGTCTCTGCCTCTGTCCCCACGTGGCTTCTCCTCCGTGTCTGTGTCCTACCTCTTCTTATAAGGACACTGTCATTGGATTAGGGCCACCTACTCCAGTGTGACCTCATCTTAGCTAATGACATCTGCAAAGGTCCTATTTCAAAATAAGGTCCCCTCCCAAGGTTCTGGGGGCACCTGCCAATTCCACAAGTCTACCTGACCCCACTCTGCCTAGCTAGGCCCACCTTGCAGTTGGGAAAGCAGAGTTCACTTAACTAGCGTTTCTTACACAACTGCTGTGTACTCAGCTACCTTCTAGATACTGGCAACAAAATAGACAATATCCCTGATCTCCTACAGGGCAGACAGACAGGGAACCAGGCGTGTGTGAATTCACACTCCCAGCCAGGGAGGAGGAGAGTGGGGGAGGGGACACAGGGGTGTCATGTGGGCAAGGAGTGGACAGACAAGGCCTGGCGTGAGCACGCCAATGGAAGGTCCACCTGCTGGGCCCACACCCTTCAGGCAGGGGGAAATATGGGCCTCCCTGGACGCCATAAATCAGCACAGGAATGTGGCCGGCCAGCCTGGCCAGGCAGGATGTAGACAAAAGCCTCGACCACCCAGGTCTGGGCTCCTGTCTCCCCCAGTCCTTGCCTTGGAGGCCCCATTTTGTCTCCATTACACAGATGGGGAAATTGAGGCCCAGAGAGGGACAAAATGGCTGAGGAATGGTTGGCCCTGACAACCCCTCCTCCCTAGGCCCCCGGATGTCCCTGTCGGAGGAACTGGGTATTGGGGCATTCTTGGGCCCTAATGATGGGTGATTCCAGCCGAGCTGGGTTAACAGGTGGTTTCACGGTCCCCCTTGGTCCTGACCCCTCCATGTCCAGGCAGCCACAGTGCTGTATTTCCTAGAGCTTAATTTCCACTGTTCTTCCTCAGCCAATTGCCTCCCCGCTCCTCACTCTTTAATGATCTCTACTGGCTTTCTCCCCCAGCACCTGGGAGGTTATGGTCAATGAGGTGGAGGACCCCCTGCCTCCCAAACCCCAAAAGGAGGCCCTTTCCCCTTCTGCGGTGACTGGCAAGCCCAGGCAGCCAGTGCCCAGGACCGAGTCTGGACCCACAGTCCTTACAGCCCAGGGCTGCAGTCTTCCCCCTGCCTCTGTGTGGGGTCGGGACTCCTCGTGGGGGCAACGACCTGGGTGGATGCTGTTTGTCTGGTATGAACTGTGTCCCCCAAAATGTGTTTAAGCCCTGGCCGGGTCGCTTAGTTAGTTGGAGCATCGTCCCGATATGCCTAGGTTGCAGGTTCAATCTCTGGCCAGGCCATAAATGAGAATCAACCAATAAATGCATAAATCAGTAGAGCAGTAAAGTGATGGGTCCTCCCCTCCCCCAGCTCCCCTTCCCCATCTCCCCCTCTCTCTCTAAAATGATTTTTTTTTAAGTGATGTGAACGGGACTTTATTTGGACGTAGGGTCTTTGCAAATGTCACTTGTCAAATCTTGTGATGCGATGAGGTGGCCCTAAACCCAGTGACAGGTGTCCTGTAAGAAGAGGGGAATTTGGACACAGAGGAGAGCCAGGTGACAGCACAGGCAGAGACTGGGGTGATGCGGCCACAAGTCCAGGGACTCCGGGAGCTCCCAGAACCTCGAAGAGGCAGGAGGGACTCTCCCTGGAGCCTCAGGAGGAAGCGTGCCCTGCCACACCGCGATCTCAGATTCTAGCCCCAGAACTGTAGGAGAAACCTCTGTTGTTTTAAATCGCCCTGGGAGAGTGGTCAGATGGCTCTGTCCCTATCTGAAAGTGGGGGGCAGGCTCATTGCTTGGTGGGGCCTCAGGAGATGCTTGAACTCCAGGCGTTGCTGGGGCTGGGATCCCCAGTGCCCATCCCTGTCAGCAGCCCCTCAGAGGGCTCCTTGTAATGGAGACATGGTGCCTGTGCCAAGCTCTGGCATCAGGTAACTGTTCCCCTCCTTGCCCTCACAGCTCTACGAACTGGACGGGGACCCCAAGAGGAAGGAGTTCCTGGATGACTTGTTCAGCTTCATGCAGAAGCGAGGTGAGGCCTGCCTGCTGGGAAGTGGTGGGAAATGGGCACGAGGAAGGGGGACCCTGCCAGCCGCAGCCTGGGGCTGGTGTGTCAGAGTGGCACTGAGTTTCCTGTGGCTGGAGGCATCCAGGAGGCGTCTGAGGGGGAGACGTGGCCATACCATGTGTGGTCTGAGGGGGGAGGCACAGCTGTGAGAGTCTAAGGCAGTGGTCGGCAAACCGTGGCTCGAGAGCCACATGCGGCTCTTTGGCCCCTTGAGTGTGGCTCTTCCACAAAATACCACATGCGGACATGCACGTACAGTGCGAATGAAACTTTGTGGCCCATGCGCAGAAGTAGGTTTTCGGCTCTCAAAAGAAATTTCAATCGTACTGTTGATATTTGGCTCTGTTGACTAATGAGTTTGCCGACCACCGGTCTAAGGGATCCGTCCTTGCTAGGGGAGGGCGGCTCAGCTTTTTCCCTTGCTGCTGAGACAGAGGATATGATGGGGTCTTGGCTCTCAGGATCCCCCACACAGGGTGGGGCTGGCCTCTGTTCAGAGAGTGGGGTTGGATTCACAGGTGGGCAAGTGGGCAAGTGGGCAAGTGGGCACTGGGGCAACAGGACGGAAGCTCCCCATGCAGGCTTCAAGCTCTCGTGGCTTAGAGTGCCCTCTGGTGCCACAGCCCCTCCCCTGCTCCTACAGGGCCTTAGTTCCCCTATCTGTAAGATGGGCCACAAACAGTCCCTGCTGTTAGCAATGCCCCAAGCTTCATTTATTGAGTGCCAACAGTTTACCTTGCCACTGCAGCCCATCCCCTCATTTCCCCCCGGTCTGAGGTGAGATGGACACCAACCAAGGCCCCACCAGGAAACGTCTGGGCCTTGAGAACAGTGACGTGAGGAGCGGGGCCTGGTCTGAATGAGTGAGTAGGTGGGGAAACTGAGGCTCAGACAGTGGAGGATATCAGAGGCATTTGGGGTGACCCAGGTTCAGATAGGACAAGGGGCAGCTAGGGGGTCCCCAGAGGTCCCCTGCCCATGGGCCTCGCCCTGAGCTTGGAGCTGCCAAAGGAAGGAGACACCCAGCCTGTTTTAGGAATGCCCGCTGCAGGGTGGGGCTCATTCCTCTGACCCCTGGACAGCCCCCTTGGGGGGTTATTATGATCCTGCTGTTCAGAGAAGGAAACTGAGGCCCAGAGAGGGCACATGGCCTTGGAGCCACAGAGGCAGGAAGGGGTGGGGCCAGCGGGGCTGCAGGGTCCACTCAGGCCATTGTAGGGGCCTGGCCCCTGCTGCTTTGTCCTGGACCTCTGCCCACCCCTCCCTCACCAGTAGCTTCTATAAACACAGGCCTAGTCAGGCCCCAAGGGAAGGAGAGGAAAGGGGAGGGGGCTGCAGCCTCTGGTTAACCCCTCCTGTGCTGCGATGGAAGAATTTAGACCCAGCCCGGGGGTAGGGGCCCCTCTCATGTTATCCTGTTATCATCCAGCCCAGCCCCCACCTGGGCTGCTATCCCCTGTGTGGTCAGAGAGATCCCCCTGCTCTCTTTATCGGCCTGTCCACACTTGCCTGAGCCCTCCCTCCTACCCCCCTGCCTTGGGGCTCAGAGTGTCCAGGCCTGGAACCTACCCATTTTACCCAGGACCAGCCGCCCTGTATCTCAGAGGTGCTTAGAAAGTACTGTGAGCTGCCCCTGGGTGTGGGTGAGGCGGAGCAGGGGGAGGGGGACCCCCCCCCAGATACATCAATCCAGCCCCTTGCCAACCAGGGCTGTGAGGGTGTGTGTCCAGTCCTGCCTTCTTCACCAAGATAGGTGCTCCTGGAGGGAAGGCGGCAGCAAACTCCTATGCGTTTCTCAAAACCCAGCTCCAAGGCCCTCCCTTCCCTGTCATCTTCTTGGACCCTCCTCCTCTGTCATTGGGGGCCTTTGGGGGAGAGAATCTGTCAGACCCCTTTCACCAGGACACCATGTCCTGCATCTCACAAGCCGCACTCCAGACAGAGGGTCACAAAGTAAAAGCCTTACCCCACCCTCCTGCTGTTTCCCTGACGACCTCTCCACCCTTTCTTATCTCCCCCACAACCCTCACTGCCCACCATCAATGCCTCTCTGTGCTCTCCCAGCCCCCTCCTTCTATAAACATCCGTCCAGTCCCCACTTGCCTGCTCGAGGCAGAGCCCGGAGGATCTGATTCCTTAATTCCGCCCCCCCCCCCCCACCACCACCAGGCAGAGTCTAAATCTGTCCAGGCAGGATGGCGCTGTGACCACACCTCCGGCCGAGTGTGCTGACACTGGTGTTGCTTTCTCTCTCTCCCCCGTGGGCTGAAAATGAAATTGGGGGGATGGGGGAAGGTCTAAGGGCCATGTTCCTGTCTCTGCTCCAGGTGGTTCTCAATTCATTGGGGGTTGTGCAATGTGGGAAGGGCCAGAAAGCAGTCAAAAGGTGGCGGGAGGTAGTTCTAGAATGTCCAGAGGTGGAGGGCGTCGTCCAGGCCCCTGGGACAGGCAAGCTGGCCCCTCACTCGGACCCTCCTCCATCAGGTCACATTCTGCAGCCTCCCTTTGCCCATCTCTAAGGGGGGGGGGGGGGGGTAAGCATGACCCTTGGGCTGAGATGTAGCTTGACAGCCTTCACTGTTTATGGAATGCATGCTACCTACCAGGCTGGGCACTGAGGATCCATGTGAGCAGGACAGGGCAAGGGGCTGCCTAGAAGGTATACCCAGGATCCCACTGCCAGGGAGAGAGGTTTGCAGGGGGCCTTCTCTACCCTTGGCCAGGAAAGTGCCAGACAGGCCAAACAGAGATCTGAATGCTCTGAGGCTGGGAACTTCTGGGTAAGAGGATATAGAAGGTCAGGTGGGCAGAAGAGGGGAGCAGGCCTATCTGCAGAGGGTAGTCCTCCCCTCATTGAGCTAGCCCCGTGGTCGGCAAACTGCGGCTCACGAGCCACATGCGGCTCTTTGGCCCCTTGAGTGTGGCTCTTCCACAAAATATCACGGCCTGGGCGAGTCTATTTTGAAGAAGTGGTGTTAGAAGAAGTTTTAAGTTTAAAGAATTTGGCTCTCAAAAGAAATTTCAATCGTTGTACTGCTGATATTTGGCTCTGTTGACTAATGAGTTTGCTGACCACTGAGCTAGCCCATTGCCCTTTCTCCCTGGGCAAGCCCACCACCTTCCCCTCCCTGGGCTGCCCCACCTCCCTGTCTCCCTGGGCTAGCCTCTCAGTCAATGGTTCCCAACCTTTTTTTGGCCATGCCCCACCTAAGCATCTCTAAAATCCTGATGCCCCGCCCCCCATGGCATATAATTCTTATTATATAAAAAAGGAACTCCTATTCACGTGGAGGAAGCCTAAAAAGCCATTAACTTCTATAAACAAGCTTCCAAAGAACATGGCATCCATGAAAGAGGAAAATAAAAGAACAAAAGAACAGTTGAAGTACCGAGGAAGAAATCACTAAGAAATTGTTTTAAAAAATAATAATAATATCAAGTAATAAGAAAATATAGCAAATAGTTTTAACACATATAATAGAGAACTGAAATGCATAAATATGTCATAATATATTTTTATATACTGTATATGAGGCCCCTAGACCATAAGAAATGCCAAAAATTCACTGTTAATAACTCATTCTCGAATTGCCCCCCTTGAAAATCGAAGTGCCCCCCTGTGGGGCGTGTGCGCCACGTTGGGATCCACTGCTCTCAGGGTTAGCCAAGCTCTCTCCCTGACTGCAGCCCTCCACACCGCACTGCAAACCAGGCCGAGGAAGCAGGGCTCTGGGAGTGCAGGCAGAGCTGCTTTGGCAGCTTTGTGGTTGGTGATGGGAGCAGGAACAAGGGATGCGTTTCGCATGCTCCTCCCCAGACTGGCCCAGCATCTCCCTCTCTACACTCCTCCTCTCCCATCAGTTGAGTTGAGCAATGAGCCAGATCACTGGTAAAGAGCTGGAGGCAGGCCCTGGTCAATGTGGATCGGCTGGTTGGGCATCATCCCGTGTACTGAAAGGTTGCTGGTTTGATTCCCAGTCTGGGCACATGCCCCAGGTTACAGGCCCGATTCCTGGTAGGGGGCGGGCAGGAGGCAGCCAATCAATGTCTTGCTCTCTCATCGAAACTTCTCTCTGTCTCCCTCTCCCTAAACCAATAAAAACGAATCTTTAAAAAGAAAAGGAAACTGAGGCAGAGCTGTTAATCTTAGTACTGCCTGGAGCAGGGGATAGGTCTCACCTGGGGCGATGCTGTCCCAGGAAACACTGGGCAGTGTCAGGGACATCTGTGGTTGTCATTACTGGGGGTACTTCTGGCATCAAGTGGGTGGGCACCAGGGGTGCTACCCAACATCCCACAGTGACCCGCCCTGATGTCCACACAGCTGGGGACACCCTGCTCTGAACCTGTGTGTTAACCATAGACGTGGCATCTGCTGCATGTGGGGCCCTGGCCTGGCCACAGCATCCCCCTCCCCCACACTTACCGCTCCCCTACAGGGACGCCTGTGAATCGGATCCCCATCATGGCCAAGCAGGTGCTTGACCTATTCATGCTGTATGTGCTGGTGACAGAAAAGGGCGGCCTGGTGGAGGTCATCAATAAGAAGCTGTGGCGTGAGATCACTAAGGGCCTCAACCTGCCCACGTCCATCACCAGTGCTGCCTTCACCCTGCGGACCCAGTGAGTGCTGCGAGTGCGAAGGGCCTGGGACAGGAAGGACCACAGAGGCACTGGGCCACGTGAGGAGTCTGAATCCTGAGAACCTTGGGGTGGGGCTTTAAGGAAGTTTCTGGCTCTGAGGTTCTGGAATTCAGTATTAAAGGATTAGTCATGGGAGGCAGTCATGGGGACAAGCACTGAGACAGGGAACAGCATAAGCAAGAAGCCTGGCTCAGCATTGTCGAGTGATTCCCTGGCAGTGATGCATGATGGAGGCGGGGAAGTGGTGCCACCGTGAGAATGCCAAGGACAGCAGGGAGTCACAGGAGGTGTCCCAGGTGCCACCTTGTCCAATCTCCCCTTCCCCTAGGTACATGAAGTACCTGTACCCCTACGAGTGTGAGAAACGCGGCCTCAGCAACCCCAATGAGCTCCAGGCGGCCATTGACAGCAACCGGCGGGAGGGCCGGCGCCAGAGCTTTGGAGGCTCCCTCTTCGCCTACTCACCAGGTGGTGCCCACAGCATGCTCTCCTCACCCAAACTGCCCGTGTCCTCCCTGGGCCTGGCCACCAGCACCAATGGCAGCTCCATCACCCCGGCTCCCAAGATCAAGAAAGGTAAGGGGCTGCACGAGCCTGGGGACTTACCCAATTCAGGGTATATGGCCTTGTGGCATTGGTACCTTTTCCCCTCTCTGGGTAAACAGGTTGATAAACTCAAAGAGGATGGCAAATCTGGCAGTGCTGTGCTCATGGCAAACATTACTACACAATTAACATTTTTCAAATCCCATGCCCACAGCAAGCAGACATTACTAATCCTGAGCCCATGGCAGGCACCACTAATTAATAGTTTTTTTCTTTAATTTTATGCCAGGGCAGACATTACAAATCAAGCACAAGTTTCCCATCCTGACATTACTAATTAATCTCTGTTTTCCCAGTCCACATGAGGCAATTGTTAATAGAGCATGCATTTCTAATCATTTATTGTAGCATTGGTCCAGTCTTCTGCCTGTGGCTGACACTATTCATCACCATAGTTTTTTTTTCAGTACCTTGCCCATGACAAATATTAGTTCATCCCTGTATTCTTCTCCCTTTGAGCTTTAGAATCTTCCTCAACACTCTGCCCCGTCAAACATCATTGAGAGTATAGTATGGGTCTATCAAATTGACCCTTTAGCCATCCCTGAAGCTATTGTTAGGTGCCCCTGCGTGGCTCGGTGTCCCTTTCTGAGCCCGATTTCCTTATGAGTAAAGTGGAGACAATTACCGCCTATTTGTAGAATTGTTGGGAGCCTTCAGTGTATAAAATGCCCAGTCTGCAACAGGCCCAGGTTTGCAGATGCCTGACAAACAACCCCCCATTCCTAGTCCACACCTATGGCAGACATCACCAGCCGATCACTGTCTTCTCTTCCCCTGAGCCTTGAATCCTTCCTAATACAGAACACAGATAGCACATGTGGCAGTATGGACTCATGCTGGCCAGTTGGTATGTCTGTGCTCCTATTTTTCCTCTACTGTGGGAACCCCTTTTCCAACACTCTACCACATGGGCTGTGACTCCCTACTTCCTGGGCGTGGCCCAAGGATCTGAAGCAATCCCCACAAGGCCCTAAAAAGTTAGGTCTTGCTAATATTAGTCATTCAGTCTTCTGTGGGTCTTGGTTTACCCTCCTGGCTTTGGGGAGTTTCAACTATATCTGTTAAAGATTATTAAGCATCCATGTGGGCCAGGTCTCATGCTGGAACTGGGGAAGATGGTAGTAGATAAGATAAAAGGGGAGTCATGCCCTGACCAGTTTGGGTCAGTGAATAGAGCGTCAAGCCATGGACTGAAAGGTCCCAGGTTCAATTCCTGTCAAGGGCATGTACCTTGGTTGCAGGCTCGATCCCCAGTAGGGGGCATGCAGGAGGCAGCTGATCAATATTTCTCTCTCATCGATGTTTCTAACTCTCTATCCCTCTCCCTTCCTCTCTGTAAAAAATCAATAAAAATATTTAAAAAAATAAATAAAAGGGGAGTCATGAGAGAACCTGGAAACAACAGGCAGCAGAGAGTCAGGGGAAGAAGAGACAGCAGGTCCTAGTGGAACCTAGTGGTCCTAGTGGATGGGAAAGACGGGGACATTTGTTTTAACCACAGAAGAGGGGAGTGGTTACGAGCTGGTTTGGAGTTGGGCTGCCTGAGTTCGAATCCCAGCTCAGCCTTTCTCCAGCTCTGTGGTCTTGGGAAAGTAATGAATCCTCTTTGAGCCTTAGTTTCCTCATCTGGAGATAAGAGTAGACTTGGGGTTGTTAAAATGGCCCTTTGAGATGGTTCCTGTTTGAGATGGAAGTGCTTTAGACATGTTCTGAGCCTTGTTGTTATGACTAGTATTATATAATACTAGAGGCCTGGTGCACAAAATTTGTGCACGGTAGGAGGTACCCTCAGCCCAGCTTGCACCCTCTCCAATCCGGGACTCCTCATGGGACATCCCTCTCACAATCTGGGACCGCTGGCTCCTAACTACTCGCCTGCCTGCCTGCCTGGTTGCCCCCAACTGCCCACCTCCCTCCCCGCCTCCCCCACCCCCCCAACCCCCGCCGACCTGGTCACCCCCAACTGCCTCCCCTGCTGGCCTGGTCGCCCCATGCAACCTGCTGTTCAGTCATCCCTCACTAATGCCCCTGCCGGCCTTGTCACCCCACGCAGCCTGTGTTCGGTCGTCCATCCAGCTGTTTCAGTTGTGATGGCCCCTGGCTTTTTATATATTAAGATGCTATATGCTCTTATAGTGCCTACATAGTACTGATGCTAAATACTATTATAACACTAGTATATAACTAGTGTTATCACCAGTATTACCAGTATGATCACCTGCTTTAGCACTTGTGTCTATTCAGAAACCTAGTTACTGCCCAGGCCACCGGGTGGCTCAGTTGGTTAGAGTCTGGTCCCGTATGCCAAAAGGTGGCAGTTTGATTCCAAGATGGCGGTGGATTAAGTGGAAAGGTGGGGGGTGGGGGGATTGGTGGGGGAGAGATTAACCAAATAATTTATATGCATATATGCATAACCCATGAACACAGATAATAGTGTGGTGAAGGCCTGGAAGGGGCAGGGGCAGAGTGAAAGGGATCAATGAGGGAAAAAAGGGTGGCAGTTCAATCCCGTTCAGGGTACATTCCTGGGCTGTGGGTTCGATCCTCACATTGATGTTTCTCACATCGATGTTTCTCCCTTTCTCTAAGCATGTCCTTGGATGAGGATTAAATAAATAAGTTTTAAAAATTACTTCCCTCAGAGGGGGAGTGGGCACTCCATCAGTGGAGGTATTCAAGAGAATGCTCATTCTTGTGTGGGTGGAAGGCTGGGCCAAGCCACCTCACTTCCCTTTTGGCCACCAACTCCTCTTCTCTCCTGTCTAGAGGAGGATTCGGCCATCCCCATCACAGTCCCCGGCCGCCTGCCAGTCTCCCTGGCAGGCCACCCTGTGGTGGCAGCCCAGGCTGTAGCAGTGCAAGCAGCAGCAGCCCAGGCAGCCGTGGCAGCCCAGGCAGCCGCCCTGGAGCAGCTTCGGGAGAAGCTGGAGTCTGGGGAGCCTCCGGAAAAGAAGATGGCCCTGGTGGCAGATGAGCAGCAACGGCTCATGCAGCGAGCGCTACAGCAAAACTTCCTGGCTATGACAGCCCAGCTGCCCATGAGCATTCGTATCAACAGCCAAGGTATCAACCCACACACACCCCAGACCCACCATGCTCTCTGCATGTGTAACAAAATAAGGGTCTTAAAAAAAAAACAAAATAAGGGTCTTGGAGCCAACCTATGTAAAAAGTGGCTATAAATCAGTAAGAAAAAAGGCAAACAAATCAATAGAAAAAAATGGGGCAGTTGTGACTAGTAAATTCCTATGAAAACATGTTCAGCCCTGGCCAGTGTGGCTCAGTTGGTTAGAGTATCGTCCTGTACAACAAAAGGTTACAGGTTCGATTTCTGGTCCAACCTATCAATGTTTCTCTCTCACATCGATGTTTCTCTCTCTCACCCATGTTTCTCTCTCCCCTTTTCCCTTTGCTTTTTCTAAAATCAGTAAACACATATCCCCTTGTAAGGATGGAAAAGAAAAGCTGTTCAGCTCCATCTAGATGGGGATCTGCACATTAACAAGGAGACACCACTTTTCACCCATCAGAGTTTGATAATATCAAGTGTTGCTCAGGATGTGAGGAAATGAGTCCTGCTGGTGGGAGTGTAAATAGGTGACAATTTGGCAATCTCTTAAAAACAGAAAATGTGATCAGTGATCTGCTTGGTATCTACAGCAGAACCAGTGCAGGTGCTCAAGGAAATGTGGGTGTCTCCACTGTCTGAAAGCAGCGAATTCCTATGAAGCCTTTCCAAGTGGTATAATGGTGAATTTTCAAAAAGCAGGGGGTACCTGTATAGACAAGTTTGTTCATTGCAGTCATTTGCATGATGTTGTAACAGTGAGGCCTTGAAGCGATGTGTGTGTCCATCAGTGAGGAATGAGTGAGTCACGTCTGGAAGACTTTGTGGCTGTTAAAAAGAATGACACGATTTGGGTGTGCAACATCGCTTAAGAATTACAATCATGATAAAAGCAAATGTCAGACACATACATTCTTATTCCGTATTTATTATGCCCTGTGTGTGCTGGTGGCAGATACAGTCCGCAGCTTTGTGAAGTTTAAAGTCAAGTGGGGGTGATAGATGTGAAATGGATCATTGCACCGATGAGTTTGTGATTCCATATGGTGGCTTTTCTTCTTCCCACAGCCTCTGAGAGCCGCCCAGACTCAGCTGCAAACTTGACCAGCACCAATGGCAGCAATAGTATTAGCATGTCAGTGGAGATTAACGGAATTATGTATACAGGTAACACATGGACAACTTCATTCCCCAGGTTAATTTAGGAGTCCTGGGTAATCTCTGGGTTTGGCCTGCATGAGCCCAGCCATTAAATGAGCAAAGTCCTCCCTTTCCTTGGAGACTTGAGTATATAATCAATGTGGTATACTTAGCACAGTGCTCAGCACATAGTAAGTACTTGGCACAGTTCTAAGCACATAATAAGCACTTAGCATGGGACTTAGCACGTAATAAGTGCTCAAAAATACAGTTACCCTTGAACAACAAGGGTTTGGGCTGCATGGGTCCACTTATACATGCTTTTTTTTTTTTTTAATAAATACTGGAAATGTATTTTTCTTTCTTTTTTTAAATATATTTTTATTGGGTTCAGAGAGTAAGGGAGAGGGAGAGATAGATAAATATATTTTTATTGGGTTCAGAGAGGAAGGGAGAGGGAGAGATAGATAAATATATTTTTATTGGGTTCAGAGAGGAAGGGAGAGGGGGAGAGATGCTCAATCAATGATGAGAGAGTATCATTGATCAGCTGCCTCCTGCACGCCCCCCATTGGGGATTGAGCCCACAACCCGAGCATGTGCCCTTGATCGAAATCGAACCTGGGACCTTCCAGTCCGCAGTCCAATGCTCTATCCACTGAGCCAAACCATCTAGGGCTAGGAAATGTATTTTCTTGATGATTTTCTTTTCTTTTTGATGTTTTTTGTTGTTGTTGTTGTTGTTTTTTAGAGAGAGAGGAAGGGAGAGGGATAGAGAGATAGAAACATCCATGAGAGAGGATCATCGATTGGCTGCCTTCTGGGGATTGAGCCCGCAACCCCAGGCATGTGCCCTGACAGGGAATTGAACCGGCAACCTGTTGGTTCCTGGGTCAACACTCAACCACTGAGCACACTGGCAAGGCCCTGATGATTTTCTTTTATATATATATGTGTGTGTGTGTGTGTGTGTGTGTATATTTTTTTTTTAATTGATTTCAAAGAGGAGGGGAGAAGGAGAGAGGGAAACATCAATGATGAGAAAGAATCATTGATCGGCTGCCTCCTGCATGCCCCCTACTGAGGATTGAGCCCGCAACCTGAGCATATGTCCTTGACTGGAATTGAACCTGGGACCCTTCAGTCCACAGGCCAATGCTCTGTCCACTGAGCCAAACGGGCCAGGGCTCTGATGATTTTTTAATAACATTTTCTTTTCTCTAGCTTACTTTATTATAAGAATTCAGTATATAAGACTTATAATACAAAATACGTGTTCAGCCCTAGCTGGTTTGGCTCAGTGGATAGAGCATCGGCCTGCGGACCGACGAGTCCCGGGTTCGAGTCCAGTCAGGAGCACATGTCCCGGTTGCAGGCTCGATCCCCTGTAGGGGGCGTGCAGGAGACAGCTGATCAATAATTCTCTCATCATTGAAGTTTCTATCTTTCTCTCTCTCCCTTCCTGTCTGAAATCAGTTTAAAAAGAAAAAAATATATATGTGTTCATCACTATTTATGTTACCAGTAAGGCTTCTGGTCAACAGTAGGCTATTAGTGGTTAAGTTTCGGGGAGTTAAAAGTTGTATTTGGATTTTAAACTGTGCCAGGGGTTACTGCCTCTCTAACACCTGTGTTCATGGGTGATCTGTACAAGTGATGTTTCAAAGTTCCTTGTAAAAAAATTGTAGTCAGGCCAGTTGCTCATTAGGCCACCAGGTGGTGCTAGGGACACAAAACAGCTGGGTTGCTGGGCAAAGACCCCCACAGGAAGCAGAGACTAAGATGAGGTGGTGGGTGTCCTAGTGGGTCCAAGGGTGGACTTTGCAGGGGGTCATTGCTTGGGGGGGTCACATAATGTTTTAACGCTCCATGACATGTCTCTCCTCCTGTCTTTGCATTAGGAGTGCTGTTTGCTCAGCCACCAGCCTCCACACCATCCTCAGCTCCCAGCAAAGGCGGTGGTGGCAGCAGCCGGGGAGGAAACAGTGGGACCAGCAGCAGCGTGGGCAGCCAGGCCGGGCCAGCGGGGTTATCCGCACCCCCTACGTCTTCTACCTCAAATAATTCATTGCCTTAACTGCACCACTCCCCACCCGCCGCCCCCCCACCCCAGGAGCTGGTCAGACTGGGCAGGGTGTGGGAAAGGTGGGCCGAGCAGGGCCGGGGTGGTGGAAGATACGGGTGGGGAGAGGAAATATCCACAAAGGAGCCACAGCTAACACCAAAAATAGAAGAAAAAAATATATACATATATATAAAGAAAATTTAATAAAACAGGGGAAAACCAAGGAACACTTGAATTACTCAGGTTTCAGACATTCAGAGAGATGAATTGTAAGAACAGCTAAGGAAATCAGGAAAGAGAGCGGCAAATACTTCCCAGGGCTTTCCTGCAGCCCTGGCGGGCCGATTTGGACTGGTGTCTGGTGTCTGGTTTGGACCAGTTGCAATGTAAGGCCAGATCCTGTTTACCTCATACATCCCTGCACTGTGTGTTTTCATTTTTGTCTTTTTTTTTTTTTTTTTTTTTTTTTTTACTTCCTGTTCATCACACACTCATCTACTCATTACACCCAGCTCCTTGTTTTGAATGAAACCCCTGAGCCAAGATCAGTTGAATTTTTTTCTTGTTGCTTTTGGGAACTTTTTATTATTATTATTATTATTTTTTAAAGAAATAGCGATATTCAAGCTCTATAGGGTTTTTAAGAGGTTTGGGGGGTTTTGTTTTGTAAATGTTCTATTTTATTCTTGGGGGAGGAATCAAACCTTAGGAAAAGGATATATATCTCTATATATTTGTGTTCATTCAGGGAAACGGGACTTAAAAAAAGCAAAAAGGAAAAAAAGGTAATACCCTTTCAATTTTCCCCATGACTGAATTGGGTTCTGTGTGCATTTCCTGTGCTGCAGTAGGCAGCTAGCAAGCACAGGACACTGTATCCCTGCGCTAGAGCCAGAAAAGGTAATGAGCTCAGGTGCTGAGGGCCGGGCTGGAGTGGGGTCCATGCAAGGGGCAAGCTGAGGGGGAACTGGGAATGTGAATGCTGAATGGCAGACCAAGACGCTCGATGCTTTTTCTCATAGTGCCGTGCGTGGTACCTGACAGGGATCTGGAAGTCTTACCTAGAAAGAAAGTGCTGGATAAAGGGCCTGGGCCTGGGAGGGGGTGTGTTGTCATAGCCCTCAGGCTCCTGTCTCAGGGATGAATATGGCCTGGGGACTCTCTCTTACCTGGAAGGGCTGCTTGTTTGTTTGTTTGTTTAATATGTTTTTATTGATTTCAGAGCAAGAAGGGGAGAGAGAGAGAAACATCAATGAGAGAGAAGCATCGATCGGCTGCCTCCTGCACACTTCCTGCTAGAGATTGAGCCCGCAACCAGACATGTGCCCTGACTGGGAATCCAACCTCCCGGGTCGTGGGTTGACGCTCAACCACTGAGCCCCGCCGGCAGGGCTCAAAGGGCTGCTTTGGAAGGCACCTATGCTCAGCACTGTACCACCAACGCTTTTGAAAGGGCTGCTTTCAAAGACATGGATATTTAGGGACTGGGGTGAGCCAGGCTTAGCTCAGATTGAGGTTTTTGAGGCCATGTCATCCTGAACACCCCACCCCTTCCCATCTCCTTCACTTTGTCCCTTCATTCTTTCTTGGCCCCTTGCAAGGCCACATCTGCTGTAACTAAAGGAACTAAATAGAGGCCCATGGGGAGGCTGCACCCACTCCCAACGTGACCACTTACCCCAGGTTAGAAGGTGGTCATCAGTGGGAACCTGGGTGGGGGATTTATTTTAGTGGCTGGTGACGGTCTTCACCATGAGGTAGCACCCTCTGTCCAAAAGCCCAGGCGGGGTTCAGGCACTTCCTTGGCCCCCCTGCCCTTGCTAGGCCCCTGGGGACCAGGTGGTGCTGATTGAAATGGTGCCTCCCACAACTTGGCGCTCTTTCCTGTCACTGAGTTTGCCTGGAAACTCTAATTGGGCCCTGGGAGCCTGGCCTGGCCTAACGATGCCCAAATGGCAGTGCCCCACCTGGCAGCCTCCCAGATTCCTGATCCAGTGATCCCGGACCCAGGTCCTCTTGTGGCCTTGGGGACCTGGGAGAGAAGAGCATCCTGACCCCCCACCAGTCTGGGTTTGCTCGGGTGTAATGCCGGGGTGTCTTTGGGGAGAGCCCCTTTCTTTGGTATATCTCAGGGTCGAGGACACCCTCCACCTCCCAGGGCCGTGGTGGCTGCAGGCATGTGGGGTTTCCTCTCTGTTTTTCCTTATGCAAGATTCTCCTCCAGCAGTACAATCACTGCAGCAGTACAATCACTGTGGGAGGAGGATCTTTTTGCCCAAGAGCAGTGATAGCAGATGCTCCTTCTCTCTTCTCCCCTGACCTGACCCCCTGGAGCTACGTGGGGCCCACATGGGGGTGTCCGCTGCCTGGTTATTTCTACCTCGGGTCTGCCTCTTAATGCCAAAACCTCTCTCAGCCTGCCCTCCTTGGATGGCTCAGGGTTTCAGCATGTACCAGTACCTGTCCCCTCCCACCTGCGTAGTGGGCGTGTCCACCTGAGAGTCTGTCTGGGTGCTGTCTCTAGTCACATGAGTGTGTGTGTGTGTGTGTGTGTGTGTGTGTGTGTCTGAGTGTGTTGGGCGTCATGTCTTGTGGGTGATACAGCCCCCAGATATAACTCAGGGCATGCCTATTGTTCATGGTGACTGTAGGGGGCCAGGGTGGGGGGATCAGGGGGGCAGCCCTGGGGGAGCCGTGGGCAGAGGCAGAGGTGGAAAGATAAGGGGGAACTCCAGGCTGGGGCAGTGCTGTGCCTCTGCCTTGAGTACCCTCTGCCAATCCCAGCTCAGGGCAACCTCCTGTTGGTGAGGGTTCTGGGGTGCAGCTCAGCACCCCTTTATGCAAACCGGGTGTGAACGGGACAGCCATCTCTGTCTGTGGCTTGCTTGTGCACTGTTCATTCTGGAACGGGTGGGGCTTAGCTGCACAGAGCAGGTAGGGAGTCCCAAACTCAGGGTCAAGAGGGGCTCAGGGGCTAACCTAACTGCTTAGAGATGTTTGTTACAGGCTGCTTCTAGAATCTTCCTTGTGACCCCTAAACTGTAGCTGTCAGGCAAGGGGCGGGCAGAGGCGTCGGGCAGCAGTTAGTTTTTAATAGTTGTGCATTTGTACAGTCACTTTTTTGCTTTTATGACTTTTGCCCACTTCTATCATTTTTCTCTCGCTTGTGCATTTTTTTCTTGGCAAACACGAATGAATTCAGCCTTTCATTCCTGACATGTGAAATTTCAGTTTCTCTGGGGTTTGTCCGATGGCGTGGGGATCACGCCTGAACTCAGGTTAAAGGAAAAAACTTTTAAAGTTATAAACTACTCTACCTCTGGCCGGGCCTCGCCTGTCAGTCACCCTGGCTGGTGGGGCAGCTGGTAAGGATTTCAGTTCTACAGAACATTCAGGTATTAGGGGGGTGGGGGGCAAAAGACCAAAAAAAGGAGGGAGGTGTGATTTTGAAATTTAAAAGAACACTGAAAGTTTACATTTTATAACTATTATGCAGATTGTATTTAAATTTCAGAAATATTTAAGACAATTGTAACCCTGTAAAGCTGAGGAGATATTAAAACAAGACAAAACACTTCTGACTTTTAACAGAAAACGTCTCAGTGGTTGTTTCCTGGGCGTCGCCGCACCCCGTCTGGGTCCAGTTAGCAGAAGGCACAGGGGCTAATGCAGGGGTCCTCCAGTGGGGACTGTGCCCCCAGGGAACACTGGGCAATGTCTGGGGACATCTGTGGTTGTCACGACTGGGGGTGCTCCTGTCATCAAGTGGGTGAGGCCAAGGATGCTGCTCAATTCCCCCAGAGAGCCCAGCACAGCTCTGTCCAAGAGTGACCAGGCGTCCATATCAGCAGTTGAGAGGAGGAGACACTAGCTGAGCCAGGTCTGAGGGGTAGCTCCCTCCCCCGTGTCAACCTGCTGGCTCCTCTCGCCGCCTCCTCGCCTAGGCCTCCTGCTGTCCTGGGTTCTGACTCCCAGTGTTACTCCCCAGTTGTCTGACCCAAACCCCTAGGGCACGTGGCCTGGCCCCGCCCCCTCCTTGCTGGCTTCATTTTGGTTCTCGGAGGAAGACACCCTGGGCCTACCTCTTTCCACCCTGCCCCGCTGTGGTTTGGTTCACATTTTAGCATTTGTCTTTCAGGACAGTCTGGCTCCAAAGAAACCAGACCAAGGGACGATCTGGCTGTTGGGCTACAGTTGCAAACCGTGGGCTCAGCCCAGATAGAGGGAAACCCTGGTTCTCAGCCTCCAAACCCAAACCTGACAGCAGTATGTAGGTGGTTGCCTGTAAAAGATTTCCTGGGCTGCCCCTCACATCGACCACAGCCAGGGGACATGATGGGCTCAAGGTCAGCATGGTCGGGAAATGGACAGGCCCAGCCTCCTGCCACCTGGCTCCCCAGCCACTAGCTGTGGCTGGCCTGGACCTGTCCCTTCCACCTGGGCCAGCCCCCACATCGTTAGGAGTCTGGAAAAACAACCCGCTCCTGTGTCAGCTGGCTGCTTCCTATGGCCCGTTTCATCCAGCATGTTCCATCCACGCCAGAAATGGATTGGCTACATCTGTATCTCCGTGGGCCTGGGAGCCTGGAGCAGACAGGTTAACCCACCTGCCTCTCTGAGCCCCCCTCCTCCCCAGGGACATAAAGGAAAAGTGTTTTGTGTTGTGTTTTTTAAAGTCCTTTCCGACAAACTGGATGGGCTAGTCTTGCATCTTTATTCCTCGGCTGATGAGGCCTAGAGAGGGACTGGGGGCCCTGAGGTCACACAGCTCCTGAGGGCAGGAAGGGAGGGGTCAGACTCCACCACCTCTCCCCACCTCCCCAGCCCCAAGGCACCTCCTGCCTCCTGCTCTGCTTGTTAGGAGGCAGAGAGGCTCCCAGGAGATGAAACTCAAAACTAGGCCTGATTAGCGGGAGGGAGAGGCAGACCTGGGGGGAGGGGGGGGGCGGCTGTTGAAAGGATGCCTGAAAAGGATGATTGCTTCTGGACTCACCCACTATTCCTTACACCATTAATGCACATCATGGGAGCTGCTGTTTGTTCAAGGCCCCCACCCCCTGGGTGGGCAGGGTGTGAGATGTGGCTGGGCTCCCAGAAAGGCAGGGTCTGGTTTGGTTCAGCAGTGTATACTGGTGCCTGCAAACGGGGGCTTAGAACCAGAGGGATTGTGCAGGCTTCTGTGCCTCAGTTTCCCCAAGCCTACTTGCTGCTGCCGCCCAACTACCATCAAGGCCTCTCAGCTTGGACTTGGGAGGTGGCGCCTGGCTGGCACCAAGGAGGTCTAGAGACTGGGTGGTCTGCAGGCCCCCAAAGTGTGGCTTTTGTCTTGCTCCTCTAACACAACTGGTCTGTCCTCATTCCAGGAACAGGGCTGGGGGTGGGGTGACCTCTGACCTGACAGCAGCCTGGCCTACTGGGTCCCCAGGGAAGGGAGGAGGGGAGGAGGGGAGGGAGAGGCCTGTGAGGGGGACTGACTGCAATCCAGCAGTCCTGCCCTGGGGCACCGCCTGGACATGTTCCAGCCTGAGCATCCACTCTCTGTCCCTTATCCCCATTGGCACAGTTGGTCCTCTGCAAACCATACCAGCTGGGCCCACCCATGTCCTGGAATCTGGAAATTTCCAGGCCAGCCTTCCCAGGATGAGGACACAGACCCTTTAGCTCCGAGGAACCCCCCACTTGGCACGTGGGGAATAGGCCCAGGGGTGTGCAGTGACCTGCTCCAGGGCTCAGAAGTGCCCGTTTCAAGCCCTGAGTTGCTGTTTAGAAGGGCCACCTTGGCCCACCCCCTGGCTGCAGGGTGCTGGATTTCAGCATTCAAAGATTTGGTTTTGGGGGGAAAAAGGAAAAGATATTCTATTTTGGTGTTTGAGAAGGGTAATTTATCATTGAAGGTATCTTATTTCTCTTATTCACAATTTAAAAACATTTGAGAAACCTGGGGTTATTCCCTGGTTATGGTGGTGGAAATCAGGAACAGCTGGTTCTAGTTCCAGTCCGTCTTTGGACTAGATACAGTGGTTGGCAAACTGCGGCTCGAGAGCCACATGCGGCTCTTTGGCCCCTTGAGTGTGGCTCTTCCACAAAATACCACGGCCTGGGCGTGTCTATTTTGAAGAAGTGGCGTTAGAAGAAGTTTAAGTTTAAAAAATTTGGCTCTCAAAAGAAATTTCAATCGCACTGTTGCTATTTGGCTCTATTGACTAATGAGTTTGCCGACCACTGGACTAGAAGATGGCCCCAGCCTCAGTTTCCCCATTTAGCTAGTGCTGGGGTTTGAGACACCTAGCTCTCCTCAACCTACGAAAGTCCTTCAGTTTCCTATGCCCCGGGGAAAAAATGAAATGCAGGCTCCCCACTGCCCACAGGCCCTGGATGGCCCAGCGCGCCCTCTAGGGTCTGGCCCTCGGGCCTTGGCACTGCCTCTGCCCCTTTCTCTTCAAGTTGTTAGTTCCCTGCTTAAAGGACACCTCCTCCGGGAAGTCCTTCCCGCCCAGTAACTGCTACGCACTGTGGCCCCAGGGCTGGGAGCGGCCCACACTCCGCCTCCCGGCCCGCAGCTCCCGCCTGCCACCTGGTGGCCGGGACTGGGCCTGCGGAGTCTGGGCGCCCTTCCCATTGGCATGAGGGCCGTGCTCAGCACCCAGTTGTAGGCACCCCGCATCGGGCGCCCCGGGTGTTGCTTGTGGACACACTGCCCCAGACAGCCAAGTCTCCCGGGCTGGAGATTACTATTTTTTAAGTGATTTCTCCCTTTCCAAAGATTAGCAACTAATTCCACATTTTAAAGTAATTTTTTAGACGTGGCCGGGACAGCAGCTGTGACCTGAAGTTTGGCGCTCCCGACTTGTTTGGCCTGCACCAAGTTCATGAAATAAAAGTGTGGATTTTGTAGCCCCCCGCCCAAGAAGAAGGGTCCAGGGGTAGGCTGATGGTGAGTCCGTGAGTATGCACTTAATTACAATGTATTAAGTGACGCCAAATATGTTACGTCGGGACGGAGTCTACCCTTTACGCCTGTGAGATCGGTACTTTATTATTTGCGTATTAAAAATAAAAATAAAGAAGAAACCGAGAGCGCCAAGTGTGAAAGACAAGCCAGACTTCCAAGCTCTGAACCTACTAACTTCTCGCAGAAGATCCTGGGCCTTGATTTCTTTTCCATCTAGTTTCGCAAGATGTCTCCTACCAAGATCTTCGATCAGACTTGCGCCCCTTGATTCTCAGCGGATCCGGTGTGATGGTGGTGGGCCAATTCACAGGGGAGTCCGCCCTCCAGCTGCCGGAGGCGGGACAACGTCGGCGCCGCTCTAGCCCTCGCGGCGAAGTCGCCCACCGCTTGCTGGTGTGACGCACTTCCGGTGCGGTGCGAGAGAAAGATGGCGGCGCCCATTGAAGTAGCCGTGTGTACAGACTCGTCGGCCCAGTTGTGGAGCTGCGTCGTATGGGAACTCCACTCGGGCGCTAACCTGCTCACGTACCGAGGCGGCCAGGCTGGGCCCCGTGGTCTGACGTTGCTCAATGGCGAATACCTGCTGGCGGCGCAGCTGGGCAAGAACTACATCAGCGCCTGGGAGCTGCAACGGAAGGTGCGGCGGCGCGTGCCAGGACTCAAACTCCGCTCGGGGTGCGCGGAACGCCTTAGACTGGGGTCGACGGGGTCTGCCCACGCCCTGAACCGGGAGGAAGTCTCGGTTAGGGTGCTCTGCGCATGCGCGGGTCGGGAGGTTACTTATCGAAGGGAGGTGCGCGTGCCGGGCGGGCTGGGCGAAGTGTGGGGGCGGGCCTGAGGCTGCTGGCCAGGCACTTACAGGCATGAAGGGATGAGGAGGTAGTGGGTCCCTAAAGAGAGCTGTGCGGAAAGGGGCGCTAAGTTTTGTGGTTGGCTTATAAACGAGGATCTATCTACTGACTCTGCAGTATTTTTAAAAGTTGATTAGAGAGAGAAACATAGGTTTGCTCCACGCAATTTTGTTGTTAATCCTCACCGGAGGGTATTTTCTTCATTGATTTTTAGGGGGAGAGAGAGAGGGAAAGAGAAACATCAGTGTGCGAGAAACATTGATTGGTTGCCTCCTGCATGAGCCCTGACCAAGGCCTGGGCCGGGGAGGAGCCTGCAACCAAGGTACCTGCCCTTGACCAGAGTGTAACCGAGGACCTTTGATCCGCAGGCCGATGCTCTATCCACTGAGCCAAACCAGCTAGGGCCACCCATTTTTAAAAAAAATATATATATATATATATATATATATATATATATATATATATATATATATTTTTTATTGATATCAGAGAGGAAGAGTAGAAACATAAATGATGAGAGAGAATCATTGATTGGCTACCTCCTGCACACACCCTACTGGGGATCAAGCCCGCAACCTGGGCATGTGCCCTTGACCTGAATCGAACATGGGACCCTTTGGTCCGCAGGCCTACGCTCTATCCACTGAGCAAAACCGGTTAGGGCTCCATCCATTTTTTTCGTGGCTGCATGCGGGAGGGGTCAAGCTGCATTCTAAGGCTGGTTTGGTAGCACTGGACTCAGGGATGGGTCAGCAAACTTCTAAGGGTGCTAAATTTAAAGGGAGAGTTTGTAGTTGGGGTCTCATGGGTCTCGTAGACTTAGAGAGTGAAGGTCTGAGGCCTGGTGAGCCCCCTGAAAAGGTAGCACGGGAGACTTTCATCCTCCCCAAAAAGACACTATTCTTGCTCCTTGGAGCCCATGGTGTATCCTCTTAAAGCAACCCCAAAATGCTGCTCCTGCAGCTACATGCTGCTTTTTTCTGCCAGCTGGCATCTCTTGGGACAAGCATTGTGCTCTGGCTTTGCCTGGTGTGGGCCACACAGAACTTGTTTTCCCATTTTAGAGATTTGGAAACTGAGGCTCAAGGTCACGGATGGGACCTTAGGAAGGCAGGATTGGGGAATAAGACGACTGGCCTTTGGGTTCTCTAGCCCCATCGCCCTCCTGCACTCACTGTGCCTCTCCCACCCCCATCCCTATGCCCATAGGAGCACCATCTTTTCTTTTCTTTTAAATATATGTGTGTATTTTTAAATTGATTTCATAGAGGAAGGGAGAGGGAGAGAGAAAGAGAAACATTAATGATGAGAAAGAATCATCGTTTGGCTGCCTCCTTTAGGCCCCACACTAGGGATTGAGCCCACAACCCAGGCATGTGCCCTGACCGGGAATCGAACTGTGACCTCCTGGTTCATAGGTCTACGTTTATCCATGGAGCCACGCTGGCCGGGCACAAGAACCACCTTGCTCTTATCCAAGGATTTGCCATTCTCCACCTCCAGCATGCAAAGCCTGGGCTGGAGTGGACACTTCTTTACTGAACCGTGAATTGGCTCAAACCATCTCTATCCCCATTCTTTCAGGTTTTCTTGGATTTACCAGCTGCCTGGGCACCCCCCCACTCACTCTCCTCACTGCCCCATGGCTCCCAAGTTCTTCATGAAGCTCACAGGCTTCTTATGTTCCTCTAGGACCAGCTCCAGCAGAAGATCATGTGCCCCGGGCCTGTTACCTGTCTGACCACATCGCCCAACGGCCTCTACATGTTGGCAGGGATTGCAGAGAGCATATACTTATGGGAGGTGAGTGTCAGAGCCAGGGTCATGGGGCTTAGCCTATGGGCTGCGGAGTTAGACCACCAACAGTGTTGTCACCAACACTTGGTTGTTTGAGATGGGAGACCTGCCTCACCTCCTGTGCAGACAGTGTAGGATTTGGGGCCAGAAGGTGGGTATAACCACCTCTGCCTTGCCTGACCTTAACCTTGACCTGCAAAATAGAGGTCTGCCAAGGAAACTGAGTTCTCTGCAAGATGGGAGAGTTATCTCATCCTGGGACTTTTGAACCTTAGTCCTGGTTCTGAAACAGGAAGCAGTTATTCATGCACAAGGAGAGAAACAGAGGCAGGGAGAGGCTCCTCACAGATTGCCCATCATGGTAGAAATCTTTGCCCTCATTGCTGCCAGCCTGGTGCCGGGGGCATGATAGAAACCAGTGGCTTGTGGCCTGATGGGGACATCTTAGGAGGTCACCCCTCCCTGATGGGGCGCCGTCATAGTACTCCAGGCCATTGGGGTTGCTGTCTGACCCTAACTCCCGAATTTCTAACCAGTGTGAGCTATGACCACGTGGGGGTCCCCTACACGGCCAACAGGCAGGAGCCCAGGCTGAGGGCTTTCACAGCTGCCACTGTTGACCTATCCCTCTTGCTCTTTGAGTATGTGTGTTGGCGGGGGACGGGGGGGGGGGGGGGGGCAGGAGGTGGGCAGGGTGAACAAGTGTGTGTCTGACAAAGTTTCCTTGTAAGGAGACCTGTTTAGATTTGGGGCCATCCTACTCTACTGTGATCTCCCCTGAACTGATTACATCTGCAAAGCTCCTATGTTTAAGTAAGGACACAGATTCCAAGAGTTAGGACATGAACATATTTATTTGTGGGACACAGTTTAACCCACGACAGCATCTGTGTTTGCTCCCCCCACGCCGTAGCCCTTCACAGGTGTTGTGTGATGGGCTCACCTGTCCCTGCTACCAGGTGCCTCCCTCTTCAGTAGGCTGATCTGCTCAGCTTATTGCTGGTTTGGGTTTCCCCTCCCCCAGGTTTCACAGCAAGAGGTGCTCCCTCACCCCTCCTGCTAGACCAAGTGTCGAGGCTGCATTTGAAGCCCCTCACAGCTGGCCTGGAAGACTGTGGCGTCCTGCTGTGACAGTCACCATGAGGAGCCACCCGCTTGTGGTCCTGGGTCCAGCTGCCCTGAAAGGACCAGCTCCCTCACCAGCTTTGTCACTCCCACCCATTCCTTTTCTGGATGCTGTAGTCACACCTCCCTTCTCCCTGCCCCCGGGCAGACTCTCCCTTTAGTGCACCTCAGTAACCTGCCAGCTGGGACCAGGCACTGTACCCTGTGTTCTGCCCTGACTTGCGTGTGCCCTGCCTTCCCCAGGTCTCCACAGGGAACCTCCTGGTCATCCTGAGCCGCCACTACCAGGACATATCCTGCCTGCAGTTCACAGGGGACAGCAGCCACTTCCTCTCTGGCGGCAAGGACTGCCTGGTGCTGGTGTGGAGCCTGTGCAGGTAGCGCCCTGACCCACTCGGGCCTGCGCCTGGTCCATAGCTTCCAGCCAGGTGAGGCCTTAGCACAGAGGGCAGGAGCCTGCCCTGCAGAAGGCCATGCCCAAGTCCCGGGGCAAGAAGGAACTGGGTCTGGGGCCTGCTAGTCAGGTGGACTGTTGTGAGGACAGTGTGATTGGTTTGTCCAGGAACCATTTGGAGACATCTGAGAATTTGCTGCCAGTGGGATGGACCCAGTGGCGGTGTGGAGGTGGGTGGAGGCATCAGGGTGCAGCCCTCCCCCTGAATCCACTTCTCCTGCAGCGTGCTGCAGGTGGACTCCTCCAGGACCCCAGCCCCCCGGCACGTTTGGTCCCACCATACCCTCCCCATCACAGACATGCACTGTGGCTTTGGGGGGCCCTTGGCCCGGGTGGCCACAGCCTCGCTGGACCAGACGGTGAAGGTAGGATCGGCCCCTCTCCCCCACAGTGGATCTGTGAGCTGGGATGGGGTGGCTGGCAGGTTCTTGGCTGATGTGAATCAGAATCTCCTGCTCCCCCCCAAGCTTGTAGCTCTATACAGCTGTTAATCCCCCAATGCTTCCCACCTCAAGGACATCAATGGGACGGCAATCTAGGCCTGTGTTGGCTCTGAAATTCTCATTTGGCCACCTGCCCCTGGTGGCTCCCTGAGTCCTCGGGGGTTTGAGGATGTCCAACCTTTAGGTCTTTGTGCTTGGTGGTGATGGTTGTGGAAGGCAGAATCCAGGCCTGACAACAGCTAAAATGGAGTGACAAGGGGTCCTGGTCATGAGAACCCAGCTGTGTCTTAGGAAGTGCCCCAGTGCTGAGATCCCCGAGTGACAGCTCCCTTCTAAGGTTCTGTGGCGGGCAGGGTCTCCCAGTCAGGGCTGCTCAGCTCTCTGCACCATTGAGACCCCAGTGTCTGTGGAGCCCCCATCCCATATCCCACCTGCCCCCAGCTGTGGGAGATCTCTTCAGGCGAACTGCTGCTCTCTGTGCTCTTTGACGTGAGCATTATGGCTGTGACCATGGACCTAGCTGAGCATCACATGTTCTGCGGTGGCAGTGAGGGCTCCATCTTCCAGGTCGACCTCTGCACCTGGGTGAGTGGTGGGTGCCTGGGCCTGTGGTTGGAGGCTTAGGGGACAGTGGGACACCCAGGGTCCATCCTTCAAAGGCCCTGGGACTGTGCATCCTCCCCTGCATCTAGGTCTTTGAGCCAATTGGGCTCTTCCCCTGCCCATCACCCCAGTGCTCTGGGGCCCCCAGGGCTGAGGTACAGCTGTACCCTCTGCTCACTGGCCCCTCGGCTTCCACAGCCTGGACAGAGAGAGAAGAGCTTCCAGTCAGAACAGGACAGCGGGAAGGTGTTCAAAGGCCACAGGTGTGGGGACCAGACTGATATTTGGGGAGGGGCCCTGTTCTCTTGCTCCTGGGGTTGGGGGTCATTTGGGCCACCCTTTCTCAGACCTGTGTCCCTAGGAACCAGGTGACCTGCCTGTCTGTGTCCACTGATGGCAGCGTGTTGCTCTCCGGCTCACATGACGAGACCGTGCGTGTCTGGGACATCCAGAGCAAGCAGTGCATTAGGACAGTGACCCTCAAAGGTGGGGCTGGGGGCAGAAGACCAGCAGGCTGTAAGCAGTGTGGCTTTGCCCGTTTTTCCACACCCCAGCCACTTGGCTGGGTGCTGGGAGGTAGGACCAGCTAGAGGAAAGTAGATGGGCCACTCCTGGACAGGTGGGTGGGTTTGAGGAGTGGAGGGTGTGGGAGCCATGGCCCAGGCCTGGCCGTGGTAGTCCTGACTGGCCACCTTTCCTACCACAGGCCCCGTGACCAACGCCTTCATTATGCTGGCGCCGGTCAGCATGCTGAGCTCCGACTTCAGGCCCAGCCTGCCCCTGCCACACTTCAACAAGCACCTGCTGGGCGCTGAGCATGGGGATGAGCAGTGCCGCGGGGGCCTTACTCTGCGCCTGGGCCTCCACCAGCAGGTACTGGTACTTTCTACAGCAGGTTCCCTTCCCTGGCTCAGCCTCTACAGCATGGCTCTGTGCTCCCTACGGGTAGGGTTCCTGGCCAGGATCCCTGTGAGGACCCTCCACATATGCCCTCAAGGAGGAGACCCCTCTGAATGCATTGCTGAGCCTAGGCTGGTGGCCAGCACCTGACCTCAGAAAGCACCTTCCACACTATAAGCAGACCACATACCAGGGTACATACTCCAATAAGCAAACAAGCCTGACCAAAGACGCCTTCTCCAGCAGGACAGTAGGCAGTGCTCACTGCCCTGGTGCCCACCAGGAACTCCCCGCCAGAGATCACCCCTGGCCTGTCCTCGGCAGGGCCTGACATTGCCACTCTGGCTATGCTCAGCCCACCTCTGTCCACTGTTCCCGTGCCCTGGAATCATGAGCCTCACAAGGGTGTCCAGGCCCCTCGCTCAGACATCATGATGGATGGCAGGACCGAGTGCCTGTGTGCCGGCCAAGGGCAGCATGTCTAGACTGCATCTAGTTGGAGGTGGACAGGCTCTCCGTTGTGGCAATGTCCATGCATGTCGGGGGGTGGGCAGGTTCTGCCCATATGCTAGCTGGCCCTTTTCCGGAGCCTTCTTGGCCCTGGTTTCTGCATATCCCCCAAAGCCTGGCTCTAACCTCACACCCTGGTGTGGCCTTGAATGTCCCCATCCCTTGGGCACAGCCCTGCAACAGGCAGCAGATTTAAGGAGGCTGATCACGTTGCTTCCTGCTGGCTATGGGTTAGAGTTGAGCCTCCCACAGAGACATCACACTCAGTGAGTGACACTTGGAACCTGTCTGTCCATCTGTGAGAGGCATCAGGATGGCACCTCCCTCACCTTTTGGGTGGTGTGAGCAGGGTGGTGAGCCCAGAGGTCACTAAGGCAGCCCCTTCTTTTGCAGGGATCGGAGCCCAGCTACCTGGAGCGAGCAGAGCAGCTGCACATGGTAATGTGCAGCACAATGGAAAAGGTGGGTAGGGCCGTGGAGAAGGGTGAGGCTGGAGTGGGACTGTTAATTGTGGAGGAGATTCTCCCCTACCCCACCCCAAAATGTCAGAGGGCCCTCCGTTCTGAGCACCCCCACCCCTCAACCCTGCTCCTTCCCAGAATGTGCTGGGCGGTCAGGACCAGCTGCGGATCCGAATCACGGAGTTGGAAGACGAGGTGCAGAACCTGCGCAAGATCAACCGAGACCTGTTTGACTTCTCCACCCGCATCATCACCCGGCCTACAAAATGAGTGCCAGGACCAGACTCCTAGCCATGGACAGGCCGACAGAGCCACCCATCCTGGGGCCACTGGGCCAAAGCCCCCAGACCAACAGCACTGTTACAAGCTCTCCTTTCCCTGGTCCTGTGTTTGGATCGTTATTTGCATGAGGGGTCGTTTTGTCTGTGTTGATCCACTCGTGTCTGTTGTGTCCAGTTGGTGCTATTTTGTTCTTAACAAAAGATCTAAAAGTCTGTCCTCTTGAGTCCTCTGTGTGTGCTGAGGGTTGTCCCAAGTCCCAGGCTGGGCTCCAGGAACCTCGAGGCAGGCTGTCAGGCCTGACTTAAAAATCGTGTTGGGAGGCTGTGGTTCTCAGACTTTTCAGATACTCAACTGCCACCCTGCTGCCTTTGCATGATCTTGAAGGACAGGCCACCCTCTATGGGAGGGGATGGGGAGGCGCAGCCTCAGCTACAGGCTGAGGTCACCAAAGGTGGCTGTGATTCAGGGAAAGCGGTGTGGGTTCACACTGATCATATCCTGATGGCCACCAAGTCTCCTCAACCTTGGTCAAGGCAAGGACTCTGGGGTAGTAGCCAGTTCTGGGCCAAGGTGCCCGGGGCCACTTGACCAGAACATTCTTGTCAAGGGCTTGAGGAAGGCCAGGGGCCTCCCCTGCCCTGGGGACACCACCAGTCCAGTCAGCACCTGGAGGCCAGCCCAGAAGTGTGAGCCCCGAGGCTGCCCTCAGAACCTTCCAGAAAGCTACCCCTCAATGACAGTACTGCTTAATGATCCAGAAAACTCCCGTATTTTATCAGGTGCCATCATAACTGCAACTGCAAGCCAGGAGCCAGCACTGAGTTCATGCTTTTAGGCTAATTGGAGTTCCTGTCCCTGGGGCTCTATGTTCTCATTAAGTGGGTGGCTCAGCCATACACTGTAGCGGGATCCACCTCTATGGCTCTTGCCTTACCCCTCCCCTATCCAGGACGTGGGATACCTAGAGCTGTCCTGTTCATGTCAGGCAAGGGGTCCAACTGCTTGATAGGGACTACATCATGGTCCTCCACACATGTGGAGTGGAGTCGGTAGCAGCTGGGGCATGGAACTTGGTCTTAAGATTCCAGAAGATGGAGGGGGAATTTCAAGATGGGTTCAGGCTCCCCTAGGGTATCTCATCTGCCAGAGCCCAAGACCCTCTGGGCCCTGAACCTGGTGTGGGCACCTCTGCCTGGCCACATCAAACCCCAATCCTCCACTGTGTTGTTGGCTTGGTAGGTGACTTGGGGCTAGATCTGAGCCTGGTACTGTTGCCCAAGTCTGCGTCAGAGTTGGCAGGTTGCTGTGAGATGGGCTGACAATA
The DNA here is from genome assembly GCA_026230045.1 of Corynorhinus townsendii. NCBI lineage: Eukaryota > Metazoa > Chordata > Mammalia > Chiroptera > Vespertilionidae > Corynorhinus > Corynorhinus townsendii. The sequence continues at coordinate 92,355,058 of JAPDVU010000006.1, read as the reverse complement.
CCAGCCTCTGTCTGGCAGTCTTCCCCCTGGAGTGGGGGTGGGAGGAGCACTGTTTCCATGTCCCTCACCCTGCACATATTTCCAGGGCCAGAGCATCCCAAAACCACCATACATGGGTGGTGGGCACAAAGCTGACCTCTTCCCCATCCAGCTTGAAATCACTGGGACACATTTCTTTTAATATATTTTATTTACAGAGAGGAAGGGAGAGGGATAGAAAATTAGAAACATTGATGAGAAATATCAATCAGCTGCCTCCTGCACACCCTCTACTGGGGATGTGCCCGCAACCAAGGTACATGCCCTTGACCGGAATTGAACCTGAGACCCCTCAGTCCGCAGGCTGATGCTCTATCCACTGAGCCAAACCAGTTAGGGCTGAATGGCACACATTTCTTAGCACAATTTGACCCAAAATCCTAGACCATCATTGTCAGAGGGGACATGCCGACAGCATCAGAATTCACTGGTGACTACTCTGTGCTGGCAGAGTTTTGTAAAACAGTGAGATGCCACCTCACACCTTCCAGAACCACTTGCTTTTAAGAAAAAGTGTTCACAAGTGGGTGGAGAAATAACCCTTGTGCACAACCAGTGGGGCAGCCGCTGTGGCAAATAGTCAGATGGTTCCTCAGAAAATGATACAATCACCATAGGTTCCTGCACTCCCACTTCCAGGTGGATGGACACCCAAGTGAACTGAAAACTGACTCAGAACCTGCACACCCATGGCCACAGCAGCATGTTCAGTGGCCTAAGGGAGCAGCCCTGTCTCAGTGGATGGGTGGGTAAACACTATGAGGTCCATCCAGAAGGTGGACTATTTATTATTCAGACTTAAAAAGGAAGGCCATTCTGACACCTGCTACAACATGGATGAACCTTGAGGACATGCTCAGTGACAAACGAGTCACAAAAGGCTGTTGGCTGCCTGAATCTCTGATGAAGGTAAGAAAGGGTCCCCTACCCAGGATGGGCCCTTATTTCTGAGGCTCATGCAGTCAGAGGGACCGTTACCCCGGGTGGGATGAGGCCCAGTGGGACTTAAGGACACTAACTGGGAGCCTCACCTAGGATCATGGCAGGTGGGGTGTTCCCTGGCGTGACAGTGGCTTCAGACGGAGGGAACCAGAGTCCAGGGCACTTGGAGATGCTCCCTATCCTGGGGTACCTGGCCAGGTGGCTGGATAAGATAACCTTGTCACCTGGAATTCAGTTTTCATTACAGTCATCTCAAATTTCAATCCTTCTTGCTGATGGGCACTTGCATTTTTACTTATCTAAGGGAGTTTTTTTCCTTGCCCTTCTAACACTGGCTCCAAAAGAAAGTGTGTTAGTGTGTGAGAAAATCAGCCAAGTGTAGATTTATTCACTAGAGCTGGAATGTTCTATGCTGGGAGGCTATTCTGCATCCAGAAGGGTCTGGGAGACACCCCCATTTTCTCAGTCCACCCACACCCATTCGGATGAGAGCCACATGGAGTGCTGCTGGCCCTGATTCATCCTGCACTTATTGAACGCCTGCTGTGTGCCAGGAGCACAAGGACCCTGGGTCAATTGAGGTGGGGAGGCCCAGAGAACACAAGCTTGGGGATTGGTAGGTGGCAGGGAGCTATAGAAAGTTCTGGAACAGTGGATAGTGATATAACCAAGTGTCTCTGAACAGTTAGTCAAGCAACGTGTTGGCAGTTGTGATGGAGTCAAGGTGGGCAGAGTGAGCTTAAATGCGGTGGGGATGGCTCTGCATCTTTCTGGGTGACAAGAGGGAACATCTTTCAGAGTAGTGGCATTTGGCACTGGGTCTTGAAGAGTGAAGAGGATTTCTCTGGTTTAAGTTGCCTGCCCACAGCTAGGGAACATGAGATCTATCCTCCAGATTCCCATCAGACACACCTGTCTAATTTCCCCAGGGTGCACACCACGTGAAAGCACACTCAGGTGGATTGGTATGGATAGACACCACTTTTTGGAGGTGGGAGGTACTGCTGTGTGACCATGGAGGCAAATCCTGACCCTGTTTCCCTGAGTGAACAATGGGCCACCACTCTCCCAGGCTGGAGGGGAATCTTGGAGTGGAACAGGGGTAAGTATGGGGACAATTTTTGACCAAAATCTCTCCCTGGTGTCGGCCTCAATTTCCTCCCCTGGCACAGAAAGGGGAAGAACAGTGGTTATTTCCAGCACCCATGCCCTGTGGCCATTTGAGCTTTTGTGTCCCAGCCTGGGAAGTGGGTCCAACTCCTCCCTAGTTCTCTGGCATTGCAGGGAGCAGGGAGCGGCCAGGGCGGGGCAGGACTATGGGGCCGAGCGGAGGAAGGGTGTGGCCTGGGCCGCTGGGATGCTGCCTCCTGCGCGTGGCACCAGCAGTTCAGTCGCCGCAGCACCGGTTCCCCACAACATCGGCCGGTAACTTCGGGATGGGGTTTGTGCGGGCCCTGTGGCTGGGCCTGGCGTTGGCGCTGGGACCCGTGCCCGCCAGGGGCCACCCGCAGCCGTGCGGCGTCCTGGCACGCCTGGGGGGCTCCTTGCGCCTGGGCGCCCTTCTGCCCCGCGCACCCGCCGCCCGAGTCCGCGCCCGCACCGCCCTGGCCCGGGCCGTCCTGGAGCACCGGCTACCTCACAATCTGAGCTTGGAACTGGTGGGCGCCGAGACCCCTGCCCGCGACCCCGCCTCGCTGGCCCTTGGCCTGTGCCAGACCCTGGCGGCGCCGGGCGTGGTAGCCTTGCTCGCCTTCCCCGAGGCGCGGCCGGAGCTGCTGCAGCTGCACTTCCTGGCGGCCGCCACCGAGACCCCCGTGCTCAGCCTGCTACGGCGGGAGGCGCGCGCGCCCCTCGGCGCCCCGGTACGCACGACGCCGGGATGTGGATTAGGGAGGCTCCGGGAGATCCTGAGGTGCGGGGACCCGGGGTCCCTGGGACCTGCGGGAACGGATGGACTCTGGACCGCAAATGCAGGCGTCCCGGGGATGCTTAGGAGTCCGAGGACGGCGCCGCTGGGTTCGCGGGCCCTGGGCCCCTGGACCCCAGATGGTCCCAGAACATGGGAACCAGAAGCAGGAGTCCAGGGGCTCAGAAACCTAGAGCCCTGGTCCCACGGTTCCGGGACCCTTCGGGACTTCTCTGGACCCGGGAGTACAGAACCCTCAGGATGCCCTCTTTGGGGCATGGAACTCGGGTGCAGACCCTTTCCCTAAGCCTTGGTGGTGGAATCCCGCCACTGCAGCCACCCTTTTGGCCCCAAGACCCATCCCACTCCTTGAGAGTGGCCCCTTCCAGGGCCAAGGGCAGCTCTCGGTTCCCACCAGGCGTGACCACAGCTCTGAGAAGGGCCTCCCTCTTTGCTCTCTGGGGGTGGGGTGCCCTTCTTGGGTCCCCAGGCCACTCTCACTCCAAAGCCTTCCCTCCATCCTTCTTTGCACACTCTCCACCTTTTGGGAGTTTATTTTTAGATACACCCCCATCCCCACCACAGGCCCAGATCTGGGATGAAAATTTTTAAAAATGAGATGAGAAGGGCGACAGACAGGACTCTGGGACCATGTTGTGCCCCAGGAAAAGACCCCTCATACACACCTCCTAGGCCCAGCAGAGAGGAACATGAATCTGGTGGGAGCCGCCCTCCCTCCCAAACCTCCTTGAAGCCCCTCCAGGACTTCTTTCTCCCCTGAGAGGGGAGACCCGACCCTGGAATTGGCCCGGAGTTTCACCAAACCCGCGGTCTCTGCTGAGGCCCATTTTCCTACCCCTGCCTCCTCCCCATGGAAGATGCAGGACCCAAATCCAGGCCTGTGGCGCCCTCTGCTGCCGTCTCTAAGAACTGCGTCCCTGCAGTTGGAACTGTCGGGTTTTTGTGTGGACTGACTGAGCAGCTGTGCCCAGCCTGTCCCCCAGCACTGGGTGCCCTGTCCTCAGGCAGGCAACATCCTGCCCTCCTTAGGTGTCTGTCAAAGCTCTTCCCTCTTTCACAGGCTGATAAACTCTAGGAGAACTTTCTGGGTGCCATTGGGCACAAGGGACCCCTTAGCCCCTGGTTTGCCTGGCTCAGTGGCAATGATGTGTAGGAGTCCTAAGAGAAAGCACTCTGTCTTGGCTCCCAGCATGAAGTCATCAGCCAGTTCATGATCATGGAGCCTTAGTCCTGACTCTTGAGGGGTTCCCAGACAGGAGGGGTGGGTGAGGTCAGGACTGTGGTGAATGAGGGATTTGTGGTTGCGAGAGTCCAGAGGGGAGCCAGGGTTCTGAGGGTGGATGGGAATGTGTAAATAGAGGAGGGGGCAGTGGGGCTGAGTTTTGAAGAATGTGTAGGAGTTGACTGACAGAGAGAGAGAAAAGTATTTCAGATTGGGAATGGCACATGCAAAAATCCTCCAAGTGGGGTGCTATCAGGGTGGCCAGAGACATAACAGAAGGCCCTAAATATCAGGCCAGGGAGGCTGGGCTTAGTGTTGATGGCCATGGGAACCACAGAAGGGTTTAGAGCAGAGGTAGGCTGGGAGGAGACAGGCATGAGGTCTAATTATCAAGATGGCCTCTGTTTATTGAACACCTACTGGTGAGTGTGGGAAGGACATGGTGGTCACCAGCCCTAACTGTGACCACTCCCTTTCCAGAACCCGTTTCACCTACAGCTGGACTGGGCCAGCCCCCTGGAGACGCTGCTTGAGGTGCTGGTGTCCGTGCTGCAGGCCCATGCCTGGGAGGACGTTGGCCTGGTGCTCTGCCGCATGCGGGACCCTGGTGGCCTGGTGGCCCTCTGGACAAGCCGGGCTGGCAGGGCCCCAAAGCTTGTGCTGGACATGAGCCGACCAGACACTGGTGATGCAGGGTTGCAGGCCCGCCTTTCTTTCCTGGGGGCGCCGGAGGGAGGCTCAGCCCTGGTACCTGTGGCCGTGCTCCTTGGCTGTGACATAGCCCGTGCCCGTCAGGTGCTGGAGGCTGTCCCTCCCGGGCCCCGCTGGTTGCTAGGCACGCCGCTGCCTGCGGAGGCACTGCCCACTGAGGGCCTGCCACCTGGGCTGCTGGCACTGGGCGAGGTGGCTCGACCCTCACTGGAGGCCACTATCCACGATGCGGTGGAGCTGATAGTACAGGCGCTGGGCAGCGCAGCCCGTGTGCAGCCAGAGCGTATCCTTCTCCCCGCCACCACCAACTGCAATGACCTGAAGCCAGCCAAACTTCGGTCCTCAGGCCACTTCTTGGCACAGTGAGTGGGGACCCTGCTGTGGGAAGGGGGTGCAGCCTCCACATGGAGCTGTCTCTGTCTGGGGCAACATTACTGGGCCCTTGCTATATGCCAGGCACTGTGGTCTCATGAGAGGGTGGCTTTGTCCCTGTCTTGGTGGAAACAGGCCTGCGGAAGGAATTCTGGTGAAGGGCATACTTGGCACTTTGGGAGAAGTGGGAGAGGTCAGTGGGCATATGTCTCTGCCTGATCCCAGAGGAGGTCTAGAGAGTGGACAGCTCCTCAGAGCCAAGGGGCGCTACCTGTGCGTTCAAACTGGATGGTCAGCATTGACTTCATGCCCCTGCTGGTAGAGACCTGGTGTGTGGGGGACACAGTTGCATCCACAGTGGTCCCTGGTATGTGCTGAGAGTGGGGGGAGCAGGGTCTGAGCTTTGCTGGGGGGACTCCCACTACTTGATGCCTGTTTGCTCCCACCTTCTGCCAGGTTCCTGAGCAACACATCCTTCCAGGGTCACACAGGGCCAGTGTGGGTGACCAGCTCCTCCCAGGTGCGCATGTCCCGGCACTTCCGGGTGTGGAGCCTGCGCCAGGACCCGCTGGGCACCCCAGCCTGGGCCACACTGGGCAGCTGGCGGGACGGGAGGCTGGAGTTGGAGCCAGGGGGTGCTGCTGTGCAGCCCCCATCCCCGCTGGGTGCCCAGGTCCGGCCTATGCTGCGTGTGGTGACCCTGGTGGAGCATCCATTTGTGTTCGCCCGAGAACCAGACGAGGATGGGCAGTGCCCAGCAGGACAGTTGTGCCTGGCCCCTGGCACCAACGACTCTGCCACCCTGGACGCGCTGTTTGCTGCTCTGGCCAATGGCTCAGTGTCCCGTGCTCTGCGCAAGTGTTGCTATGGCTACTGCATTGACTTGCTGGAGCGTCTGGCAGAGGATACACCCTTTGACTTTGAGCTGTACATTGTGGGCGATGGCAAGTACGGTGCCCTGCGGGATGGCCGCTGGACTGGTCTGGTGGGTGACCTGCTAGCTGGCAGAGCCCACATGGCAGTCACCAGCTTTAGCATCAACTCAGCCCGCTTGAAGGTGGTAGACTTCAGCAGTCCCTTCTTCTCCACCAGCCTGGGCATCATGGTACGGGCGAGAGACACGGCCTCACCCCTTGGGGCCTTTATGTGGCCGCTGCACTGGTCTATGTGGCTGGGTGTCTTTGCCGCCCTGCACCTCACCGCGCTCTTCCTCACACTCTATGAGTGGTGCAGCCCCTATGGCCTCACACCCCGCGGCAGGAACCGTGGCACCGTTTTCTCCTATTCCTCAGCCCTCAACCTCTGCTACGCCTTCCTGTTTGGACGCACAGTGTCCAGCAAAACACCCAAGTGCCCCACCGGGCGTCTGCTCATGAACCTGTGGGCCATCTTCTGCCTGCTCGTGCTGTCTAGCTACACGGCCAACCTGGCTGCCGTCATGGTCGGGGACAAGACTTTCGAGAAGCTGTCAGGGATTCACGACCCCAAGGTGGCTGGCTGGGGGGCTGTGGCCAGAGCTGGGAGGTTGCCCACTCACATACTACCCATCCTGAGACCCAACTACATGTGGCCATTTACTCGTGCAAACATTTATTGAGCACCTGTGGTGTGCCAGGCACTGGGGACACAGCTGGGACAAAATAGGTGACAATCCCCATCCCTGGTGGAGACATGGCAAGAATCAAGATAGATAAGCAAAACAGATGGTGTGTGAGTGCCAGGGACAAAAATAAGGCAGAGGAGGGACACAGGAATGTTTGGACGTTTTCTCAAATGGAGGTCAGAAATTCCTCTGGGGGGGGTGACATGAGGGACTTTTATATAGACATCAAGAGAGGAGAGGGCAGAGCCCCCATGCAAAGGCCCTGTGGCAGGACCTTGCCTGGTATTGTTGGGGTGTTGGAGGAACATCTCGGAGGAGAGAGAGGGCACGGAGGGAGGGAGGTGAGGTTAGGGAGGTAGCAGAGCAGGCAGGTTGTGCAGGGCCTATGGATGCAGGAGGCCCTGGGCTTCTAAAGTAACTCCCTCTGTGCTGAAACTGGTGTGGCTCAGTGGATAGAGCGTCGGCCTGCGGACTGAAGGGTCCCAGGTTCAATTCCAGTCAAGGGCATGTACCTGGGTTGCGGGAGATGCTTCCCCAGTAGGGGGCGTGCAGGAGGCAGCTGATCGATGTTTCTATCTATCTCTCTCCCTTCCTCTCTGTAAAAAATCAATAAAAAATATTTTAAAAAAAATAAAGTAACTCCCTCTGAGATGAAACTTCTGGGGGCCCTGGAGGGCTGTGGCAGAGCAGGGGTGTGCCCCAGTCTACATATTTTTATTTTTAAAAACACTTATTTATATATTTAAAATACTTTTAGTGATTTCAGACAGGGAGAGGGAGATATAGAATCATCAATGATGAGAATCATTGATCGACTGCCTCCTGCACGCCTCACACTGAGGATTGAGCCTACAACCTAGGCATGTGCCCTGATTGGGAATTGAACCATTACCTCCTGGTTCATAAGTCGATGCTCAACCACTGAGCCATGCCGGCTGGGCTTAAATTGCTTTTGGAGAGAGAAACATTGATCAGTTGCCTCCTGCACGCACCCCTACCAGGGACTGAACCCAGAACCTGGGCGTATGCCTGACTGGGAGTTGAACTGGCGAGCTTTCAGTGCACAGAACTCTCAACCAACTGAGCCACAATAGCCAGGGATACATATTTTTCTTTTTTAATCAAAAAGTTTTGAATATCCCTGAGTGGGAAGCAAAGACCATGAATGAACCTATTGTCTGGCTCCAAAGTCAACTGCCAGCTGCTTTCATCCATCACTGACCTCAGTTGCTGAGTTATTACAAAACAAATCCCAGACCTTATGTAATTTCATCATAAATACTTGGAATTTTGATAAATATTGAACCCATTTTCCCAGTTGTTGTTTTCTCCAGTTTGACTCATTTGCAGATGGTAGAAACCTCCCAGCTCTTGAGTTCCCTCTCATTTGTTTCCTAGTGTTTGTTGAAGAAATTGTATTTTTGTTGTTCATAGCATCTCCTACTGTTTGAATCTGGCTGATTGAATCCTCTAAGGCAGTGGTTCTCAACCTTCCTAATGCCTCATTTCTTTAAAACAGTTCCTCATGTTGTGGTGACCCCCAGCCATAAAATTATTTTCGTTGCTACTTCATAACTGTAATTTTGCTACTGTTATGAATCGTAATGTCGCGACCCACAGGTTGAGAACGCTAGCAGGGTCGCCTAAGACCATCGGAAAACACAGATGTTTACATTACGATTCATAACAGTAGCAAAATTACAGTTATGAAGTAGCAACGAAAATCATTTTATGGCTGGGGGTCACCACAACATGAGGAACTGTATTAAAGGGTCGTGGCATTAGAAAGGTTGAGAACCACTGCTCTAAGGGGTGTTCAGCTTGTTCTGCTGTCCCCCTCACCATGTCCTTTGTAAATCAGTAATGAAACGTAGGTGCTGTGCAGTCTGATGCACCAGCCACTCACTAGGTGTGGCCACTTTTAAAACCACGTTTTAGAGGTTCAGTCCAGCTGGTGTGGCTTTTGGTGGTGCTAGAGCACCACAGGGAACAGCCACACACTCAGTAGGAGTTTGCACAGAACATGCGCAGTGCTGAGAGCAAGGTGGGAGGCTGCGCTGGTCCAGGAGAGACTGTGGGGGCTACTGAGGTAGGCAGTAGGTTGTCGGTTTGGTTTTTGTTAATCCTCACCTAAGGATATTTTTTTCCATTGCTTTTCAGAGGGGGAGGGAAGAAGGTGGGGGAGAGAAACGTCAATGTGAGACACATTGACTAGTTGCCTGCCTCCTGCATGTGCCCTGACTGGAGGCAGGGAGCAAACCCACAACCCAGATGTGTGCCCTTGACCAGGAATCAAATCCGTGACCCTTTGATGTGAAGGCTAATGCTCTAACCACCACGGACCAGGGCATGGTGTGGGTGTTCTTAAGGCAGAGCTGACCCCACAGGATTTGCAGGACAGGTCATGGGATGAAAGGAGGGAGAACAAGGAGCCCTGGAGGAAGTGGGAGGAAGTCTGGAGTTCAGGGCCACGACTGTGTGATAGACTTTGGGTAGTGTCTGCCCACAAGGGACACTAGGTCATGTCTGGGGATGTTTGTGGTTATCACAGTGGACGTATTCCTGGCATTGTGAGGATGGGGCCAGAGATGCTGCTCTACACTTGCAGTGCCTGGGACAACCCTCCACAGAAAATGACCTGGCCTCATGTCAGCCGGGAGGGGAGACGCTGGTTGAGAGCTTTGGGCCTGGGTGGGAGGCCAGACCAGAGCCAGGTGGGAATGCAGGTGAGTACAGAGAAGGGCCTGGCACTGACCACTCACCTGCCCACAGCTGCACCACCCGTCCCAGGGCTTCCGCTTTGGCACTGTGTGGGAGAGCAGCGCAGAGGCCTACATCAAGAAGAGCTTCCCTGAGATGTACGCGCACATGCGGCAACACAGCGTACCCACAACACCCCATGGCGTTGCCATGCTCACGTGAGGCCAGGGCATACAGCAGGATTGGGGGGCAGGGAGGAGGCAGGGAGGCTTACCAGGACAGGTGTTCACCCCCTCCACATCCCCACAGGAGCGACCCCCCCAAGCTCAATGCTTTCATCATGGACAAGTCACTCCTGGACTATGAGGTCTCCATCGATGCAGACTGCAAACTGCTGACTGTGGGCAAGCCCTTTGCCATCGAGGGTGAGAGGCCTCTGAGACCAGTGACCTTGAAGCAGCAGGGAGCCACTGAGGGCTCAAAGTGGACACAGCCCAGGGGGGTTGTGTCCAGTCTGGTCCCAACCCAATTCCTGGCCTTCATCAGGTTATGGCATTGGACTCCCTCAGAACTCACCGCTCACCTCCAACCTGTCCAAGTTCATCAGCCGATACAAGTCCTCTGGCTTCATCGATGTGTTGCATGACAAGTGGTACAAGATGGTACCTTGTGGGAAGCGGGTATTTGCTGTCACAGAGGTGGGACAGGGCCTGGGACACAGGGTGGGGGCAGGGTGTGGGGGCCCTGAGCCTGTGGGCTGAGGTGGCCAATCCCCTGATCATAAGCAAGATGTGTATTTGTCTGCTTTTGTGCAGTCCTGTTCATCCTACAAAATCCCAGCTCCAGTGCCCTCTCCTCCTTGGAACCTTGCTCCAAAATATGGAGCCCTAGCCTCCCAATCCAACTGTACAGCCCCAGGTCTGTCTCTGGCCCAACCTGTGTCCTCCAGGCCAGGGCTCCCCAAGGGTCTGCCATGACGATGAAGGGCTTGTGCCTGTGTCCCACCTCTGCAGACCCTGCAGATGGGTATCTACCACTTCTCCGGTCTCTTCGTGCTGCTTTGCCTGGGCCTGGGCAGTGCCCTGCTCAGCTCTCTGGGGGAGCACATCTTCTACCACCTGGTGCTGCCATGTATCCGGAGGGGTAACAGGTTGCAGTACTGGCTACACACAAGTCAGGTGAGATGATAGCATGGCGGGCAAACATGGGCAATCTCCCAACCTGACCCAACACAGCCTCTATCTGTCTCACAGAGAATCCACCTTGCCCTCAACACAGGGCTGCTGGACAAGCAGAAAGAACCTGAGCCAAGGTAAGGGGCTCCCATTCCACCATCTACACTCGCCTCAGGCCTGCCATTTTACACCTGCAGGCCCCACTCCCATTCCAGAGCCGAACCAGTAAGTCCACGCCTCCCATCACTCACAGCCTCTTAGGTACCCTGACCCCAGAAAGCAGAGAGGAACCGCCCCTGTTCCTTGGGGGATACTGATCCAGCCCCATCCATCCTCTGTTCCCAGGGATCTGGAGCAGCAGCAAGACATACCAACTGCCCGTTCAGGCCAGGGCAACTGGACACGGGTGTGCCAGGCCATGGTAAGAGAGCGTCATGTGCACTTCCTTCTGGAGCCAACCTTGGCCACTGCTCCACCAGTAGTGGGCACAGATGTGGAGGAGAACTGGTCACCTGAGGGTCCCATCCAGCTCTGCTCCAACGGCCAGCCACCCACCATGCTGCCCACTGGCACCCCACGCCCAGGGGAGCTGGAGGAACTGGAGCAGCACATTGCGGATGCACGTTCAAGGCTCCACCAGGCGCTGGTGCGGCATGGGGAGCTCCTGGCCCAGCTCCCAGGTGGCAGCTGCGACGGGCCACTGTGCCTGCTCTAGGCCTCCAGGGAAGCACTAGGGAGCCTCCAGTGGTCTCCACCTGCTTCATCACTGGGAGTTGGCCATGCCATACCACACCCAGCCCACTTGGCTTTGTATGAGGGCGGATCCTGCAGGAGCTAATCCCAGCACCTGGTGCATGCAGACACTGGCTAGGTGCTGTCAACAGACAGTTTATTCTATATACAAACACAATTTTGTACACTGCAATTAAATAGAATGGAATGAGCACTCTGCAGTCCTCACTGTGTGACATAGTTGGGCTGCTGGCTCTCTCCAGCAGGAGCAAGGCTGGACCCTAGCGCCTGGTAGCTGTTTTTGACAGTTGGCGCCCACACACTGTGTCCCTGTGCCAATACCCCAGCCCTGGCACGCATATATGGGGGCAGGGGCTGTGGAAAAGGCACTGCGCACAACAGAGCACCAGCCGAGTGCCCAGGACAGTGAGGGAGGCCCCCACCAGTGTTCACCTGGCTCAGAGACTTGCTAGGCTCTCCCCTAGATACAGCTTGCTCCAGACCTTACACCAACCCCTTCCAGAGCCTTCTATGGAGACCCCACCCCTTTTCCTGTCCTAACTCATCAGCCTGCCTTGATTTGCTGGCTGAGGGGACCCACCACAAATGTGGCAGGGACAGGCTGTGGGCAAGCCCCACACCCGGGGGAGAGAAGCCCACCCCTGGGCAAACCAGATGGACCACAACATAAGGCCAACTGGGCAATCCCAGAGACACTGGGGACAGCCTCCCTGATCCCCAAGGACCCCAGCCAGATCATACCCAGCTGGCCTGGACAGCCAGGGACAGAGGCACTCAGCTGCCCAGGACTTAGGAGCCAATTTCCGAAGGTTCATCTGTTGGGGCTGGGGACTCAGGGATGGGCCCACTCACTCCAGGAGCCAAAGGGCCTGTGTCAGGTGTAGGGGAGTCGTTTGGGGGGACACTGTCCTGGGGGGCTTGGAGGCCCCGAGGGAATCCCCCACCCGGGCTAAGGGGGCTAGCTGCCCTCCGCTCTAGAAGGGAGGCGCTCAGGCCAGACAGGAAAGAGGCGTCTGTGATGATGGCAGCTGTCTCTGCCATCCAGCCCAGATCACTACTGGCCACGGCAGCCACTGAGGCTGCCGCAGCTACCAGAGAGCTGGGTGCTTCAGCTACAGGACTGGGGACACCACCAGTCCCCAGTGAGCCAGGGTCCAGGGTGGGAGGCTGGCTGGCAGGATCAGGTGCAATGGCCGGGGCGCCCCCATTGTTGTTGAGGTCATCCGGCAGCGCCGTGGGGGTACCAGGGCCCAGCGGTGGTGTCTGTAGCAACATCTCCTGGATGCGGATCTGTTGCAGGATGGCGGGCAGCTCATAGTGGTGGAAGAAGTAGATCATGGAATGCTGCAGGGAGGGTGGGCGTGGGTCAGGCCCAGCACAGAGCCAGACCTCCCACAGGCTGGACCTTGAGTAGGCGGGACCCCTCACCTGGATGAAGAGCCAGGAGGTGACTAGGGCCAGACTGCTGTACTGCCCGTTGAAGCGGTAGTGGTAGGCATAGAAGGCGAAGTGGTACAGGTAGAAGAACCTGCAGGGGGCACAGTGAGGTGCCGCCAGTCCATATCCCACCCTGACCCCGCCTGAATCCCCGTGGCACTCACCGCAGCCAGTGCCTCTTGCTGGTGTTGGTGTGGCAGCAAATGGCATCATACTGGTCAGCCAGCCACACGATGAGGATGATGTAGAAGGCAGTGGTGGTGTCATTGAAGAACTCCGACATGATAGCCTCCATCCCTGCGGGAGACCGTGGGTTGCGGTGGGCATGGTGGGAAGGCCAGGAACAGAGGGGAGGTGGGTGTAGGGGACTGGGTGAGAAAGCAGAATGGTGTGCAGAGAGGTCCTCACCCACGAGGGCCAGGATGACGGTCAGCAGGGGCGCTGCAGGGAAGGCGATGGCCATGTTCATCTCCAGCATCTGCAGCAGGTCCACTGCGGGCAGAGGGTGGCGGGCGGGCAGACCGGGTGAGGCGCCCCTTGGGGGGTGGGGTGGGCAGGGGGCCATGGGGGCCTGAGGCTGACCCCACCTTTCCTCCCGCCACCAGGCTGGGAGACTCACCAATGAAGACAAAGATCTGGTGATGGGAGTAGCGGAGCAGCATGGACACGCTCAGGGTCTGCAAGGGAAGGCGTGTAAGGCTAGGGAAGGGCCACCTGCCCCCACATCCTTTGTCCAGCCCTGTATCAGGACACTCACAAAGATGACCATGATGATGAAGGCAGCCAGATAGGATGCTCGGGCCATCCACATGCTCACAAATCGGTAGTGCTCGCCTGACACCACGTTCCGCAGGAAGCCTATACAGGGAGACTGTGAGCACCACTGTCTGCCCTCTAGCCCCCAACACTGTACCCCACACCCTCCCCAGCCCTGGTCCCAATCGCACCCTTGTTCTCCTCGTTCTCAGCCAGACCCTTCACACTGGACATGAGAATGTCATCATAGCCCAGGAACTCGGCCAGCAGCAGGCGACTGAAGCGGTCCCCGAAGCACTGGTCCCGTGTGGGATCTGTGGTGGCACACCAACAGGGGTGCACCTGGTAAGGCCCCCACTGGCCCACATCCACCCGACCTGGGCAGTGCTGTGATTGTCAGGCCCTGAGGGATGGTCCCCAGACCTCAGTCTTTTTTCTTTTTTTTTAATATATTCTTACTAGAGGCCCGGTGCATGAACTTCATGTACTTGGGGGGGGTGTCCCTCAGCCCAGCCTGCACCCTCTCCCAGTCCTGGAGCCCTTGGGGGATGTCTAACTGCCAGCTTAGGGGGGCAGACCTAAGCCAGCAGTAGGACATCCTTAGTGCTGCTGCAGAGGGGGAAGAGGCTCCTGCCATGGCTGGTGCTGCACTCACCAGCCGTGAGTCGGCTTCTGGCTGAGCAGCGCTCCCCCTGTGGGAGTGCACTGACCACCAGAGGGCAGCTCCTGCGTTGAGCATCTGCCCCCTGGTGGTCAGTGTGCATCAGAGAGACCCGTTGTTCTGCAGTTCAGTCAATTTGCATATTAGCCTTTTATTATATAGGATTGATTTCAGAGAGGGAGAGAGATGGAAACATCAATGATGAGAATCACTGATCTGCTGCCTCTGCACGCCCCCCATTGGGGATCAAGCCTGAAACCCAGGCATATATCCTGATCAGGAATCAAACTGTGACCTCCTGGTTCATGGGTTGATGCTCTACTCCTGAGCCACACTGGCTGGGCCAGACCTCCATCTTTAAGTGCTTCTGGATCACTCCCTACCATGTCCCTCTCCCAGGGTGACTCACCCAGGGTGACTACCATGACCGGGATGCTGAGCCGCTGTCGTGTGGCCTGTGACAGGCGCAGGAAGCCGTATTCCAGCGAGTACTCCACAATGTACTCATCCTGTGGCCACACTGTGGGTGAGAATGGCCTGTCAGCCTACAGAGCCTCAGCCAACCCCACCTCCCTCCTTCAGAGGCAGGGCCAGAGAGGGAGTGTGACCAGAGCCCAGGAGCACCTCTATTGCCTCACATGCTGCTGACAGTTAGGGAAATGGAAGCTCGGAGTGGCCATTCTCCATGTCCAAGAGTGTGACTCCCCCTGACATCTTGGCAACACATACCTTTTGAGGGTGTCTCAGGGAAGGGGAACTCCTGGCTATCATTCAGGGCCTCAGGGCCACCGGGCGGCTTGAACACCTTGGGCTCAATGTCCAACTCAAACTGTGGGTCACCAGGAGACAGGGTGTCAGTGGGCCCTTGTCTGGCACAGAGGCCCCTCTCCTGCCACCTGGAAGGAGATGCACTCTGCCCCTGTCCACTGTAACCCCCAGCCTCTGCCAGAATATCCTCCACCTCTGGGGCAGAAGGGTCTCTGACCAGCGTCTCACGAAAAGACCCCTCACCCAGCGCCAAAATCCTGGCTATCGCCAGGTGTCTGTGCCCCAAAGTTGGGGATGGGGCCCCACACCCATCTCTGCGGGCAGCTGCGTCATCTGGGATGATTAGGACTGCTTGGGCTCTCAGCCCAAACCCTCCCAGGGCCTCCTCAGCATCCCCAGAATGAGGCCAGTCCCTTTCAGGTAACAGTCTGCTTTGCACAGCACCCATATCCCATCCCAAGGCGAGTGCCGGGCCCTGCAAGGTCCAGAGCTTCCCCGACAGTGACGTCCTTCTGCACACTCACCTGGATGGAGTGGTTCCCAAACATCTCCATGGTCAGCTCCTCCTCCTCCTCCAGCTCCAGGCCACCAGGCTCCGCAGCCAGGCTAGGGAAGCTGCTGCGACCACTGTCACAAAACTGCAGGAAGACTGGCGCGCGACTTGAGTTCTGCTGTACTTCTACGCGTAGGACGCCCTCTCGTGGCCACTTGTCGCGCACATGCTCCAGGCAGTTGATGGGAGATCGGGAGAAGACGATGTGGATATAGGCCAGGACGAAGAGCACGAACAGGGCCTGGGGGCAGGGGGCCCCACCGGAAAGTGAGGCCTGAGCTTTGTTGGGGAAGGAAGGGAACCCCAGGGCTCTGAGGTTCCCTAAGCTCCAAACCCACCCTGTCCTCTCCTGGCAGTATGGTTCTTGGGGGTGTCACTGGTCCAAGGTCCTGACCACCCTGCTCTATGTGAGCCAGGATGAGGCACTCTTATGTGCCCCACTCTCAGAGAGACTATCAACTAATTGCTCCCTAGGAGGCCCAGCCCAGGTGCCACCACCCGTGGGCCACCTGCTGGGCTCCCACTGTCCCCAAGAGGCCTGCCTAGCTGCCTCACACTCTGCCTTGTCCTCAGAGTGCCCCTGACCTCACCAGCTAAAAACAGCCTTCCTTGCCCGCTAAGCACTCTGCACCCCTCCCATGATGACAGGGCCAGCTTGCTCTGCCTCTTTGAGGCAGTTTCTCCATTAGTAAAATGGGGGTGGCAGGGGTCTCATCTGAGTGGTCCTTTCCTCAGGGGGTGGCACTAGGGGATGCTGCTGCTCAGCACTCCAGTGATCAGGACAGCCCCCACAAAGAGCAAGTAGCTTGTTATCAGAAGTGCTGGGGGGGGGTCCCCTGCCCTAAGTCACCAACAGCAACTTCTGCCTGACTCAAAGTAAGTGCATCAAAAGGACCCTCCATTTGGACCTATAGGAACACCCTCTTCCCAAGAACTCACCTCATTGTCTGACAATCTTGTTTCTCATGGGGCCCCAGTTGGGTAAGTGTTACCTTCCCAGCCTAGAGGCCATGTCCAAGGCATCACCTCCATGCATCCCACCCACTGCCCTACCCTTGGGGAAAGAGCCCAGCTGGTCCAATGTGGTGCCAGCCTTTCCAGGAAAAAAATGAATGTCAGGGAACTGGTGACCCCAGAGGCTATTCAGTCAGAGACTGCAGTGATCCCTCAGCTGGGCCAGCACACAAGCTCCTACCAAATCACTACTTTCCAGGACCACCTCAGTGTGTGGTCCAGAACCAGATTGGAAAAGCCTGGGCCACAGAGACCAGAGCACAAAGTCCTTCTCTGCCCTCTGACAGGGACACTGATACTCAGGTGGTTGGTTGAGTTGCCCATGGCTACACAACCACCAGAACCCCATCCCCATGGGGTCATGAGCCCCAAAGGGTAGTACCAATGCCAGCTGTAGACCACCTGGCCTCCCCTCTGGAGTCTGCTCTGCAATCTGGGCAAAGGCCAGGTCATTAAGGCACCAACTCCTGGCCTGGCAACAGTGGCTGTGACCTGAGGATGGGGAGAGGCCCCACCTCTGAGCACACTGCTGCATGCCTGGATCCAGCCATCCCAGTCTCCCCAGTTGTGTAAGCTCCAAGATCTCTCTTGGGCCAATGTAAACTGTTCCCTTCACTTGCAGATAAAAGTGCCACAGAAGGATGGAGATTAGGGCATCACTAATATCTCAGCAGACAGACATTGTAGCACCTGGTTGTTCCGGTCTCAACAGAACAGCTGAGAACTCCGAGAGGTGAGGATGGGGCTGGATGAGGCAGTGTGGGAGGCCTCCTACAAGCCAGCTTGCACCCCAGCCTTTCTTTCCAACATGGTGTCTGGGGATCACTAAGCTGGTGATGGGAGTTGCTAAATGCAGGGGGCGGCGCCTGGGACCCATAGCTGTGGCAGGAAGCACTCAGTTAACTTGGAAGCCTCCATGTTCAGCTCCCAGCCCCGCTTTCCAGGCCCTGGGGCCGGCCAGCAACCCAAGTGCCTCCATATCTAGCATTAGAACCTAAAGGTGGCTTGGCAATGTCCACACCCCAGCCCCTCCCTGGCAGTACTCTGATGGGAAACTAAATGCCTTTTTCTCCCTTTTCTCTGCTGGGTCAAGCAACAATTGGAACCACCCTCCACTAAGGAACCCAGAACCCTGGTGCCCAGTGAGCTCTGGGCCCACACCTGAGTGAGCCAGCCCAGTTCTTGGAGGAACCCAGATCAATGGCGGTCCTTCCTGAGCTGCACACATGGTTGAAACCTCTATGCCACCTGAGGGAGGATGGAAGGGAGGTTTGTGTACAGTAGTAGCAGTGACTGTGACTTTGTCACTAACCCTGGCGAGGTGACCTCAGCTAGATCACATTCCTCTGCAAGGCTAAGAGGAGGAAGAGTTGGGGTATGGGACTGGTGGAAGGTCCCAAGGAGGGGAAGAGCCCCAAGAAAAGGGGATGCAGAAGGAAGAGGGAGCACATTTCTAGTGCAGGTGGGTGGTCCTGGGGTGTGTCCTAAGGGGAGCAGGGTGTGTCTCGAATCTTTCCAGTTTGAGGATTGGGGACCTGGGCCAGGTCAGGCAAGAGAGGGCAGCATGGGGGGGGGGGGGGGTGAGGGTTATCTTCCCAAAGCTGAGGATCCCACGTGGCATAGTAGGGCTGGCAGGGGGTCCTAGGCAGGTCAGAACAAGGCTCCAGGCCTCCGGGAATTGGGCCATCAGAGGAAGGGTGAGGCCGAGCATGGGTGCTGCCTGGAGAGGACTGGGAGTTCCTGGAGTCGGGATCAGGTACCACCCACAGGGTGAGACTTGGGTCTTCCGAGGGTGAAGTTTCAGAAAAGGGGTCAGGAGCTAGGGCGGCAGACAAAAGGGGAGGGTACCCAACGGATCGGACCCGGTCTAGACCTCCAAGTGAAAGGGGTGGTCTGTCCAGGGCGGGATCGGGGTCAGAGGTTGCAAGTCTGGGGGGTGGATCCGGCCGGTGGTCAAGAGTCGGGGGTCGGGGCCACGGTCACCTTGAGCAACACGAAGAATTCGAAGAGACGGCGGAAGGCGGGCGGGAAGAGCCGCGAGTAGGTGACTGCCATCTTGAAGAAGAGCGCGTGGAAGAGCCGGTCGCGCACGTTGATGAGCGGGTTGGGGTTTAGGTTGGGCGTGCGGGGCCCGCGCGCGGGGGCAGGGCCGCCGCCGTTGGGCCCGGGCCCCGGGGCTCCGGGCGCTGCGTGCTCCGACATGCCGGCCAGCGTCGCGCCCTAACGGCCCGCGG
Source organism: Corynorhinus townsendii (assembly GCA_026230045.1). Classification (NCBI taxonomy): domain Eukaryota; kingdom Metazoa; phylum Chordata; class Mammalia; order Chiroptera; family Vespertilionidae; genus Corynorhinus; species Corynorhinus townsendii. Next base: position 92,336,191 of record JAPDVU010000006.1, on the reverse strand, counting down.
GTCCCCGAGGGCGCCTCCCGGCCGCCATCGGCCGTCCTCTCCGCCGCCGCGCTCCTCACGGCCCCAGGGCCGCAGCCGCCGCCATCTTCCACCTCCACTGCCCTGCTGACGCCAGCGAGTCGCAACGCCGGAAAGAGCGGCCCTTCTACGCCCGCGGGGAACGTAGGGATGCCGGCGGTGAGCCCGCGGCGGCCCCGCCCTCTCACCCGGCCGCGCCGGGGGGCGGGGCTGCGTCTGCCTGGTCTTTTACATGCTATCCCCACAATACCCCGCGGCTTCTAGGACATGCTTGGACGGTAAAACTAGTGAATATCTGAGGTTTTTACGTGATCAAAGACACCTTAAATAAGTATAACGGTAGGAAATGTTCGTTGATGTGGCGCTGTAGGAAGATAGGACAGATGGAAGTGTAAACTATATCGCTCTCACTGTAAAGTAATTTTATTGTTCATCTTTAAATACTAGCTTGTGACAAAGGATATCTGTGCTTGTGCAGATTGCTGCAGATCCTGATGCTTTATTACGCCGTGTCCCTTGCCCCGTATTTGGGGGGGCCTTTTTGATACAATGTGGTGTCGCAGAGCGCGCTTCTCCCCCTCGTAGCACAATTCAGCTTTAAGGGGATTTTGACACCTCCCTGTTTTTTCTCCCAGTGGATTTCCTACTGAATGCGGAAGCACCTACCTGCCGTACAGAATCTAAGATTCTTGGAACAGGTTTGCTGCATGGAAGCGTAGAAGGCAGGAGTAGGAGACAGGTGGCATGGGGTCAGGATCCTGAGCAGCGGCCCTAAAGAAAGACAATGGACACCTGGTCTGGGGCAAACAGGTTTAGGGAAATGAGCAACACAATGCCCAGGGCCCGTGCCAGTGGTGGTCACACAGGCAGGGTCCCTGCTCCCACAGAACTTGGGGACCAGCATGGAGACAGGCAAACAGACAAGCGGTGTCTGGTCTGGTTCCTGATGTGGAGCGCACAGCGTGAGGCGTGCAGATGGGGCCTCTGAGAAAGGCCAGGACCTGGGAGGTTGTGGGGTGGCTGTTCTGAATTGAATCGTGTGGAAACCCTGGCCTGAGTGGGCAGACAGACCCATACCTGTGCTACCACAACCAGGTGGCAAAAGTCATTCTCTTCCTGTGCTCCTCCTGGTGCCTGCATACAGTAGATGCTAAAAAATGCACACTCTTGAAATTATTATGCATCCCCCCTCCAGATCACTTCTTAGTTGTAAAGGAGGGAAAATAATTTTTTTCCAATGGAGAGGCCAGGCCAACTTTATCCCCTTGACCTGGGGAGCATACCCAGCCGCACTGTGGCAGGCACTATGGGTATCTGATATGTCCACCAAGGCCCAATGCACATGGGCTCCTGAGCAGGTAAATTTAGCCAGTGTGACAAGAAGCAGAATTTCAAACTTAGTTTATTTTTATTAATATAACTAGGGGCCCAGTGCACAAATTCGTGCACCTTGAAAGGAACTGTGGGCCGAGAGGCTGCACTGGGCACAGGGGCAGGTCTTGGCCCATCCTCTGTGCCCCTGCCCAGCCCCTCCCACTGTGGCCCCCAGTCCTGCTGGCACTGCTCCCACAGACTGACAGCGCCCCTCAGGAGCAGGGGAAGTGGAGAAGCCATCAGGGGTGATCAGGGCCAGCAGCCCTGTGTGAGCGGGGCTGGCACCAGCAGTGGGTGCAAGCGGTGGCTCCAGCGCTGGCAGCGGGTGCGAGAGGGGGCGACTGGGCGCTGGCAGTGGGTGCAAGCAAGCCAGCACTGGCAGTAGGTGCAAGCGCCAGGCAGGACTGTGGCATGTGGGAGCAAAGAATTTCCAGTAACCACCAGAGGCTCACCCCAATGACAGTGACTGGCACCCTACCTTGGTCTGGCACCCCTGCTCACCTGCTCCACCATCCCGCTGCGGCCAACGCCCACCATGTTCCGTGCACGCCTCCTGGTGGTCAGCACACAGCATAGCAACTGGTTGTTCAGTTGTTCCTCTGTTCGGTCTATTTGCATGTTAGGGTTTTTTATATATAGATAATATACATTGAAATAACCCCACGTGCCAGTGGCTGCTGTATCCAGCAGTGCAGTCTAGAGCTCACTTCCACTTAATAGATACACAAGACCCACGATGCCAGTGCAACTTCACCACGAGTTAAAACTGTGGCCAGCCTCTGGACAGTGCCTGGCCTCCTTGGAGAGTCACCATCCAGAAAAAGAACAAGTGGGGAAAGACGGTTCTAAACCTAAACCACAAGAGATAGAGGAGGATTGAATGCCTTGCTGTCCTTCTGGGGACAGCAGGGAAGTTAGAAGCTTGGCTGGATTTCCGAGGATGCTGTGGGGTATGTGTAAGTTGTCAGGGAGGGGTTTAGCTGGTTTGGGGCAGGTTGAGAGTTACGAGTTACATTGGGACTTGTGAGGGGGGCACTGAGCAGATGACCCTCCAGCAGAGGCTGGAAGGAGGACAGTGTAGGAACCAGGTAGAGAATGTCAGGCAGAGGGCATAGCTGAAGCAAAGGTCCTGAGGCAGAGCAAGGAGAAAGCCCACATGCCCTGAGCAGAGCATGGTGGCCTAGTGGACACCTTTGTGGAGGGGTCAATGGGGATATATGGCAGATTGTGAGCAAGAAAGATTCTTGACCCGGGTTAATAGGCTGAAATTGTTACTTTTGTTGTTTTGCTGCATCATGCTTGTTTTGTCTGAAGTGTCCAGGAGCAAATAATTCCTTTTTGCAGAGAGCAAGGGAAGCACCTGAAGCCACGCCCGCCCTGCCCCCCTGCCCAAAGCCTCTGCTGAAGGGCCCAGTCCTGGGTCCCACCCTGACCCTCTGGGGTCCAGCTCAGAGCCCAGACACTGCAGGGAGAGGATTGCCATAGAGGTGACTGCCTCTGCTCCTGCAGCCCCCCTGTGTCCAGACACCAAGACCCCTGGGCTCATACCTGCTGGCGTGGCTCAGTGGTTGAGAGTCAAACTATGAACCAGGAGGTCACTGTTCAATTCTCAGTCAGGGCATATGCCCGAGTTGCAAGTTCAATCCCCAGTATGGGGCATGCAGTAGAAAGCCAATAAATGATTTTCTCTCATCATTGATGTTTCTATCTCTCTCTCCCACTCCCTTCCTCTCTGAAATCAATACAAATATATTTTTAAAAAATATCTCTGCGCTCAGACCCCTGCCCAGCACCCAAGGCCCCTGCAACCACTGGTCCTCCAGCCCCTGCATTCTCCTCAGGGGTCAGCCTGGTTGGGTCAGTGAGTGCCATGGGTTCAAGGACACAGGGTAGTTGCAGAAGCTCAAGACCTCCCGGCTAGGTTCCCTGGCTGAGGCCCAAATCCCTAAGATTTTGACATGTGTAACTCAACAGCCTTTATCTCAGAGTTTACACAGATGAATCCACAGATGTCAGTCCTAAGGGCAGTAGGTGCTTTACAGACAGGAGAGGGAGGCACAGAAAGGTGGGGCATAATTGTGGAAGGCCCCAGGTGGGCAGTCATAATTTGAACCCAGGCTCCAAGGCAAGGGACACTGAAGTCAGAGAACTAGCTACACAGAATCATACTAGTATAATTCTACTAGAGGCCAGGTGCACAAATCTGTGCACCAGTGGGGTCCCTCGGCCTGGCCTGTGGGATCAGGCCGAAACCAGCTCTCTGACATCCCCCAAGCGGTTCCGGGTTGCGACAGGGTGCAGGCCAGGCCGAGGGACCCCACCAGTGCATGATCGGGGCCGGGGAGGGACATGGGAGATTGGCCAGCTGGGGAGGGACCGTGGGAGGGCTCCAGGGCATGTCCCGCCCATCTGGCTCAGTCCTGATCAGGCTGGACTCCAGCAGCAAACTAACCTACTGGTCAGAGCACCTGCCCCCTGGTGGTCAGTGCACGTCATAGCAAGTGGTTGAGAGGACTTAGCATATCATTAGCATATTACACTTTGATTGGTTGAACGGACAACCAGACATCCGGACACTTAGCATATTAGGCTTTTATTATATAGGATCAGTCTGAGTTCCTTGGGCAGAGGTCCTGTAATTACAAGCACGCCTCATTTTATTGTGTTTCACTTCCTTGTGCTTCACAGGTATTGTAGTTTTTACAAATGGAAAGCAAGACCCTCCACCAACAGAAAGGTTATTACCTGCTTTATTTTGATACTCACTGTGTTAAGATAGTCTGGATCCGACCCCACAGTATCTTCAAGGTATGGGCATATAAATAGTCTAAGCTCTGGAACCCCAAGATTTCAAAGTCTGGGAGGTCTGAGTCTGGATTTCTAGGGTTCTGGGAGACTCAAGAGCCTAGACCAGGGGTTGGCAAACTTATCTGTAAAAGGCCAGAGAGTCAGTATTTCAGCTCTGCAGTCCAGAGACCACCCAGTCCTCCAATAACGGTTAATGCTAAAGGTGAACGGTCAATAAGCCAAGTAGCTGGGCACCAATAAAATTTTGGACACCGAAATTTATTTATTTATTTTAGTTAGTTAGTTTTGGTTTTCTTTTTTTGGGGATGGGGTACTGAAACTTAAATATTTTGTGATTTCCAAGCTTTGTATAATAGTACTTTTTTAAAAAATTATTTTCACACAGCTGGTATGGTTCAGTGGTTGAGCATTGACCTATGAACCAGGAAGTCACAGTTCGATTCTGGTCAGAGCATATGCCCAGGTTGCAGGCTCAATTCCCAGTGGTGAGTATGCAGGAGGCAGCCGATTAATGATTCTCTCATCATTGATGTTTCTATCTCACCCTCTCTTAAATTAATAAAAATATACTTACAAAAATTCTTTTCAACCATGTAAAAATATAGTATCAATTCTTTGCTCATGGGCCACCAAAACAAAAAAAGGCAGTATCTGGATTTGGCCTATGGATCCAAACAGCCCCGACCAGTAGAAATAAAAGACAAACCACACACATATTTTCAACTTTCTAGTAGAATTAAGAACAGTTTTGTAATATGTTTCACATCACTCTATATCTCAAAAATATGATCATTTTAGCATGTGATTAATATGAAAAATGACCAATGAAGTTTGTTACACCTTTTTCTGGACCATGTTTTTGAAATCTGTTTTGTTTCCCACTCACAACACAACTAGAAACATCTATGAGAGAAACATTCATCAGCTGCCTCTTGCATGCCCCATACTGGGGAGTGAACCTGCAACCGGCCATGTGCCCTGACCGGGAATCAAACTGGTGACCTCGGTGTATGGGACAATGCCCAATCAACTAAGCCACATTGGCCAGGGCTAAGCTCTTATGTGGCACCACGTCCCAGGCATCCCAGGCATATTTGGGGGCGTGTGGTGAATATCAATGCCTGGGAAGCAGACCATTTCACAGGCGGGAGACTGAGGCTGGGTGGTTTTGCAGGGCTTGCCCCGGTCTCCAGCAGGCACACAGGCTGGCAGGTGCTTCTAGGGTTTGGAGCCATCTAGGCTTAGTCTTCTTGTTTCTGTTTCAGCTCCTGGCCTCCCTAATAGAAATGCTGTAGGGGGACCCAGCACCTCGGGATGTGGGCGGGCTGCTGTCCTGTGAGTATGCCTGCCTGGACTGGCATTGCCGGTGGCCTTAATCCAGCATCTAGAAGGGGTTCAGGAATCTGGAGAAGGCACTGTGTGTAAATTAATTGAGAGTCCAGAGACAAAACATAATTTTGGAAGGCTTTTTGGGGGGCCAGAGGAGCTTGGCTGTAGGAACCAAGTTCTCTCTGGACCCCTTGCTTTTTATTAACACAAATTATCCTAAAGCAAGGTAGATATACATATAAAAGGGTAAGGTTTGGTATACAGAATCCATTGTCAGATTGGAGGAACTGCCTAAGGCTGTTCAGGTGTTTGGCCAGTAGGAGGCAATAACATGTAGATTAAGATGCCCTCAGCTGTCTGGCAGCATGCATCATTTCTGCATCCTTTTCAAGTTTGGAGAAATGCCCTCAGCCATCCCAGATGATTCAGCCCTGCTGACATGCTGGAATTGGCTTCCGGCATGGCATGAGTTGGACACAGGGCTATGGGCATAGGTGGGGGTCACATGCAACTTCTCAGAGACCCTCAACTCAGATGGTATCCCTAGGAAGTAAGTGGTTGCCCCCTGGACAAGCACCAGGGGCCAGGGCATGGCAAGGAGACCCATGGCCATGTTGCCAGCAGCCACTGACCTCTGCAGGCTGTCTTAAGACCTCTTCATAGTGCCTCCAGAGTGCCCTGGGACCCACCTCTTGCCCAACAGGACCTGCATGGAATCTACCTGAACATCCCCTGCCCCTACCACCCTCACAGCTCTCACCTAGACACCAAGAAACTGCACTGTTCCCATACTCAGAGTTGCATTGCCTCATTGTTGACCCTTCCACTTTCACTGGTCCCCATTTCACAGATGATGAAACTGAGACCCAGAAGGGAAGGGACTCCCCCAAGACCATCAAGCTAGGACTTGAACCCTGAAGAAAGGAGTCTTCAGATAGATGGAATGGGAGAATGACAGGCAGAGAAAGAGGAAGCAAACATTGAGAGAGTGGGGAGCCAGCGATGAGTGCTCCCCAGGGAAGGGGCATTGGTAAATCATCTCTGAACCCTCACAGAGTCCAAACAGCCACTTGTCAAATGTGTCAAACTCCTATACATGCTTCAGAACCCCATCTCATGTCTCCTTTTATGTGCAACTTTCCTTAATCTGTCCAGCCAGTGGAGCCTCGACTTCCTTTTCAGGTTCCTCCACCACAGACCCTTTTTTCTGTACTGTACTTGTTCACATGGGGCAGGGGACTTTGTGCCTGGCTCTGTCTCCCCAAGGATGGGCAGGAGCTAAGGTCTCATGGAAGCCAGGATTGCCTAGCAAGGAACTGGCCCAGAGGCCATGTCAGGGAACTTTTGATGAAAGAACAAATTACTGAATAAGTGAATTAATTTATTCTGTTATTTATTAACTTATTGGCTTATCTGTACAAGCAAACATCACCTATTGAGCACCAACTGTGTGCCTGGTCTGGTAGCTTGGTAGCTTCAGCCTTAACCCCAAGACATCTCCTGACTTTAACTCTGCTATTTCATACACCCCTCCTTCCCCCATCATTCCTCAGCCCAGAATTCAAGGTCCTTTCTCATCCCCCATCCCCCAACCTATCTGATTGATCTCTACACGCTTTGGATCACTGATGGTCCCTCTAGGTCTTCGCACCTTTTTTTCTGCCAGGAACACAAATCCCTTTTGGACTAGTAAACTCCTACTCATCCATCAGAGCCCCAGCTCCAATGGCCTCTTCCTCTGAGGACTCCTCCAGTTCCCTTGTCCATCACCCATCTATGGAGTTCCTGGAGGGAGGTTAAATTGGGAGGTGCTTCTAAGTGGCAGGGAGGAGTCCTCACTCGTGCACCAAGGGAATTAGGGTTCCATCCAACAATTCCCTGTCTGCCATCACTGCAGAAATGGAAACTGAGGCCAAGAAAGGGTGAGAGAGCCACTTATGGGCCCCCCAGCAGGTAGAGGGCAGGGGTGCCACGCCTTGGGCAGTCGAAAGCCTCTGCCCCTCCCTTCCTCAGTTTCCCTTCGGGACTCCTGGGAATGAGGCGCTCCGCTGGGGCGGGTGTAGGGGCGGCGGACTGAGATCAGGAAGTCCGCGGCCGCAGGAATCCAGCGCATCCCGGCCTTATAAGGACAAGTGCGCCAGGGGCCAATCAGCGGTGTGGGCGGGGTCGCACCCGCGCGTCCCGCCAGCGCACCCGCCAAGTCCTGGGTCCCGCCGCCGCGTCCGCCGCCGCCGCCGCCGCCGCCGGCATGAGCTCCACGCAGTTCAACAAGGGGCCCTCGTACGGGCTTTCGGCTGAGGTCAAGAACCGGGTGAGTGAGGGGTGCCCCCAGAGATCCTGCACCGTCTAGGCTCCCGGACATCTAGGTATAGTGGCTCTGGGATGAAAGTGGCCCTCCTCGTCCCCAACATCTGCGGTTCTGTGGGCGCCCACCCAGACTCCCGAGATTCTGGGGGAGCAGAGAGATCTGCGACCTGGCACTGCCCCAGCGGCTAGGAGTGATCAGGTCTGACCCCTTCTCCAGCCCTCCCCACCTAAACCCCACAGCCCTGGGTCCTTCCAGCGCTTCAAGGCCCGAGAGAAAACTGAGGGGCTGAGAGACTCCGGCAGCCCCCTCCTCCCCTGGCCACACGTCTGTTTGGGGGACGCTTAAGCTGTAGGAGGGAAAGCGGGTGGGCCAGGTGTTCTTTTTAAATTAGGGTGTGGGCACCCCCCCCCCCCAGGAATTTCCCAACCTCTTACACCTGGGAGGGAGGCAACAAGGGGAAGTTGTTCCGAGGAGGAGGCGGCCTGCTTGGGCTGTTCCCTTGTATGTTTTCTTTGTCTCCGTCTGACAAAGGAACAGCAAAGGGGTCCACAGGATGCCCGGGTCCCCTAAAATGTGTGTTAGGGGAATTAGGGTCCCATCCAACAATTTCCTGTCTGCCATCAGTGTAACCTAGAAGCACGGGGTGGGGCCAATGGGAGACACTTTTTAAGAAAACTCTTGTGGTTCTGGCTCAGAGAGGGGCAGACACTTTTGGAGAGTCACACAGCCTGGCCCATCAAGGGAAGGGGGAGCACAGGGGGTGATTCCAGATCCTGATAAGCAAGGGCCTTTCCAGCTGAGGGGTGTTTGCCATTCCTGTGCAAACCACCCCCCCCCCCCCCCACACACACACACACATACATCCTCCCACCAGACATCTGGGAAGGAAGCCTGCCTGGGCATGCTGAGGACACAGTCCGGCCAGCCCCAGACGGGCACCTGCAGTTGGCACCCTAGGCAGTTGGCACCCTAGGACCTGCAACAGGAGGGAGAACTCTCCATTGCCTCCAGTGGGCTCCTTGGAGCCTCCCTCCATCCCTTTGACGAAAGGGGAAGCTGAAGCTTAGGAAGCCATGAGATAGAGAATAGTCACTCAGCAGGCTCTGCCCCCCTGCCCCCCCCCCACCCCCGTGAATTCCCCCCTCCAATAATAATCCCACAGAGTGAACATTGAACGTTGACAGACTGCCTCTGCAGGCATATGGCATGCTGTCCCACACAGCCAAGGCAGTTTAAGGGCCCCAGTTTGCACACAGGGCTCAGAGCTGCCCAGGACCACACAGCTTGTAAACAGCAGAGTCAGGACTGGAACCAGACCTGTTGCATCCAGTGCCTGATGACCCCTGGTCCTCCTGGACCTGGAGTTTATCCCTGGGCAGCAGGAAATGTGTGAGAACCGGGTAGCTTCAGAGATGGAGTGAGATAGGGGCAGGTTGATACCTGCACGGGCGAGTAAGGTCAGAGGCTCCCTGAAATCAGGCCTCAGTTTGCAAGTTTGGAGTGTGAGTTGGCCACCTACCAGCTTGCCATGGTCACTTGTCCCTCTTCCTATGGCTTGGAGCCCAGGCCCTGCCCACTTTTCCAGCTACTTAAGACAGGGGAGACCCAGAGACCTCTGTCTGGCTCCTGTGCCTCAGTTTACCTCCAGCTGGATCTCCTGAGGCAAGCGGTTGTCCATTGTGTCCCTCTGAGCAGCTATGGCCACTTGATTCTGGGCTGGGTGACTGACTTTTAGACCATTGGGAACAGCTGGTCCCAATTTAGCAGATTTCGCAGAAGGCGGTGGCTGCATTCCTGGCAGTTTGCGGTGGTGAAGAATGCTTCAGGCCACTGTGGGGAGGGCCAGGCGCCTTTGCCCAGGACCCTGGCCCCCTTGAGCCGTCATGGACGGGCCCCAGCTGGGCAGGCGTTCCAGGCACCCAGACCAGCCCATCTGCCTCAGGCTCAGCCATCAGGACGTGACCCTGCTCATTCATCAAGCTGAACAAAGCTTCATCTGGGCTGGGCTGCTCCCCCAGCCCTGGGAACCAGGAGACTGCAGCCTGAGAGGGTGGGCCAAGCGGATTGGGTTAGCCGATCAGCCTCCTGCCTTTGTCTCCCCTGGGTTCTGGGCGGGTGATTCCATATCATATCACGAGGGTTTATATGCAGTCACCAGGAGGCAGGCCAGGGCTCAGGAGACCCCTATGCAAACCATTCCAAACATTGATAGGAAACTGAGGTACAGGGAAGAGAAATCATGGGGGAGTTGGGGCAGAGCTGAGTAGGAATTAGGTCTGCAAAAGGTTTCAGTCCCCTGGGGGATGGGAGGAGAGGAAAAGAAAGGGCCTCCCCAGTGGGGATCTGTGAGTAAAGATCTGGAGCAGCAGGGGGTCTGGAGCAGAAAAACGCACCCAGTGTGACAGTCTGGTCCTGAACGGGGGCTGGACTCAGCTTTCTACCACTCCCAAGGACTGCCCTGGGGCTGGCTAACTGCCCATTTTGGCCTGGGTCTCCCTGACTTCTTGAGGCTTCCCTGGGCTTCAGCCATTCTGACTTTCTCAGCTGTCAGTGCTCTGAGATGCTGCCACTGGAAACGGGGTGCGTGTGTGTGTGTGTGTGCTTGTGGGCAATGGGCGTGCACTGATGGGGGACCAGGAGTACTTTTATCCAGAGACAGCACTGAGCTGGACAGCAAAGCTCAAGTGGGGTGGAGGGGGGATGCATCATAAGCAAGAAGCTATATTATAACAGAAGGTGGAGATAAAAGACAGAAGGAAAATAAGGAGGCAGGGCCAGGGAGAGAGGGGTACCTGAGGAGGACCATCATAGCTAGTGTGGTCAGGGAAGTCCTCTCCAAAGAGGTGACCTTCAAGCTGTGACTGGATGGACGGTAGGGACCCAGCCATGCAAACATCTGAGTCAAAAGTCACAGCACATGCGAAGACCCTGAGCCAGTAACTGGTATGGCCAGTTCTAGAGAATGGTTTGGTGGTCCCTCTGTAAGTTAAACAGAATCACCACATGACCCATCAATTCCACTCCTAGATATGTTCCCAAACTAATTAAAATAGGTGTTTAAGAAAACCTGTACATGGATATTCCCAGCAGCAGGATTCACAATGGCTAAGAGATGGAAATGGCCTAACTGCCCATCAACTGGTCAATGGATACACACAATGTGGTCCATCCACACAATGGAATATTACTCAGCCATGGAAAGGAATGAGGCACTGACACGCTACAACATGGATGGATAGACCTTGGACACATGCTGCTAGTGAGAGAAGCCAGATGCAAAAGGCCACAAACTGTGATTCCATTTATGTGAAATGTCCAGAACAGGCACATCCACAGACAGGAAGTGGCAACAGAAGGGTTTGTCTCTAGTGCAGGTAGAGCAAAAAGAGAGGGTTTGGCACCATTGGAAGTGGATTAGAGCCAAAGTTCGTCGGGGAGAGAGAAGCGTGTCTGTGGAGGGTGGTTTATCTGTGCCTATGCGTGTCCCTGCTGATGGGACACAGCTCCATAGTGTGGGGTCGTCCAGACCCCTCTGTCTCCTCCCTATGGAGCCACCAGCCTCACCCCATCAGGAGCTTCAGAGAACTTCTGCTGGGTGTGTCCTCATCCCCATCTTATGCCCTCTGCTCCTGCAGCTCCTGTCCAAGTATGATCCTCAGAAGGAGGCAGAACTTCGAAGCTGGATTGAGGGACTCACAGGCCTGTCTATTGGTCCCGACTTCCAGAAGGGTCTGAAGGATGGAATTATCCTGTGCACGTGAGTGTGGGTGTTGGCACAGGCTTGTCCTCCGGATTGTCCTGCACAGTGTGGTTGTGCTCCACTTGCCGTTTGAGGCCTGCTTGCTTTACCCTCAATGAGTCTTGTGTCTTTCTGTGTGTGTGTGTGTGTGTGTGTGTGTGTGTGTGTGTGTGTGTGTGTGTTTTATTGCTTTGTTGAGGATCTCTAGCAGGAAGCATCCTTGTCTTATGCCCTTCCTTTCATGGGAGAGCCTCTAAAGTTTCCGGAGGCCTTTCTCTGCTGCATCCTACTCAACTATAGTTCAAACATTCCGTGGTTTGCACATTTGAATGGAAATTCTCAGATTCGCTCCCAGAAATCAGGGGTTCTGGATTATACTCCCAGCACCCATATTGTCACTCTTTAGCATCTTTGCTTTGTGGGTGAAGATGACGTTGCAAGAGGGGAAACTAAGGCCCAGATAGCAGCAGTGAGGTTGACAGGGAAAGTGGCTAAGAGTAGAATTAGCCTCCTGGGTCTGTGAGATTCAGGCTCACTTGTGCTAATGGAGGTTCCTGTTTCCTCCCTACCCATGTTTTCCCTCCCCCCAGACTCATGAATAAGCTGCAGCCGGGCTCAGTCCCCAAGATCAACCGCTCCATGCAAAACTGGCACCAGGTGAGGGACTGTTGGGCGCAGTAAGGATGGGGCTGGGGGACCCCATCTGACCTGTGGGCAGTCTGAGGTCCTCTCACAGCCCCTTTTGTGTCTCCTCCCAGCTAGAAAACCTCTCCAACTTCATCAAGGCCATGGTTAGCTACGGCATGAACTCTGTGGACCTGTTCGAGGCCAATGACCTGTTTGAGAGTGGAAACATGACACAGGTGCAGGTGTCTCTTCTGGCTCTGGCAGGGAAGGTGAGGCCCAGAGAGGGGCAGTGACCTGCCCAAAGCCACACAGCAGACGATACAGATTTACAGATGCTGACAGTCTACCCCTTCTTGGGCTCACAGTCTGATGGAGGAAGCAGACAAACCAAAAAAAATTTTTTTTTTGTTTAAAAAGTCTTTATATTTAAATTTTTTTTTTTTGTATTTTTTGTTAATCATCAACAAGGATATTTTTTCATTGATTTTTAGAGAGAGTGGGAGGGAGGGAGGAGGGGAGAGAGAGAGAGAGAGAAATATTGATGGGAGAGACACATTGATTGCTTGACCAGGGCCAGGGATTGAACCTGCAGCCTAGGTACGTGCCCTTGACCGGGAATGGAACCCAAGGCCCTTTGGTGCACAGGCGATGCACTAACCACTGAAATACTGGCCAGGGCAAAGCTTTCTGTTTTAGAGCAGTTTTAGGTTCACACCGAAATTGAGAGGAAGCTACAGAGATTTCCCATATACCCCCTGGTCAGGTAAAGCCCACCCCTGCTCAGACATAGCCTCCCCCACCATCCACATCCTCACTGCAGTTTGAACCATTTGTTACCACTGATGAATGGCCAAGCACACCTCCTCAGAGCCTAGAGTTTACAAGAGGGTTCCCTCTTCAAGTCATTTTCTTATAAGCTGTAAGTCATAGGTTGTGAGACATGCCTGAAGGGAGAAGAAAGAATTGGACCAGTGTGTGGGGTCTAGTGACCCTTAAACAAAGACTAGGGTAGGTTGGAACAGTGTTTCCAGAGGAAGGAATAGCAAGGCCCTGATGTAGGAATAGGGAGGAGGTTCTCATGTCAGGAACGGTGTTCTGAGTGGTGTTTTCAAGGGCTGCCCCATGAGGACCGGGGACGGGGAGATCAGCGAGGAGCCAGGGGCAAGTGTCCAAGTGAGAGATGGTGGTCATGGCCTCAGCAGTGAGAGCTGGGTAGAAGGTGATGAAAGATGAGACCCCCCCCCAGAGTGCTCGGCCTGAGCCACAGGAAGGCTAGGGCCAGGAGGACCACTGAATCTGAAGCCTAAGTCACTGGGCAGCAGGCAAAGGGGACAGGCTGCAGCCTGGTCCTCCTCCAGGCCCACACACTTGGACTGGCTCAGGAGTCCTGGCTGCCCCTCTCTGACACTCCCAGCCCCCCTTCCCTCCAGGCCAAGACTAAGGGGCTGCAGAGTGGCGTGGACATTGGCATCAAGTACTCAGAGAAGCAGGAGCGGAACTTTGATGACGCCACCATGAAGGCGGGCCAGTGTGTCATCGGACTCCAGGTGGGCACCAGGGCCCATCGGGGGTGGGGGGAGATTCTGCTGTGTCCCAAGCCCTGACCCACTCAGTGGCCTCTTGAGTTTCGGGCAGCCTGACCTCTCTTGCCTGTCTTCCTGCAGATGGGTACCAACAAGTGTGCCAGCCAGTCAGGCATGACGGCCTATGGTACAAGAAGGCATCTGTACGACCCCAAGAACCATATCCTGCCACCCATGGACCACTCAACCATCAGCCTGCAAATGGGCACCAACAAGTGTGCCAGCCAGGTGGGCCTCACCCAGTCCCCCTCAGGCATGCCCCCATCTGGCCCAAACCCTTGTTCTCCATTGACACCCCCACCCTGGGCTTCCCTCCTGCCTTTTCTGTCTCTGCCTCAGCTTACTATGTGTCCCCAAGGAAGTTTCTGCCTCGCTCTATGCCTCAGTTTACCTCAAGGGATTGACCTGAGGCCCATTCAACTCTGAAATTTCTAGACCCTGTGGTTCCCACGTTTCCTGCTGTGTCACGTGTAGCAGTGTGGTGGGGGTTTTGGAGCTCTCAGGTTTTTAGGAGGCCTTGGCTCCAGACTAGGAAGCTTCCTGACTGGCAGGGAGAACTGGACCCAAACACCCCTGGTTCCAAAAGAGAGGGTCACTGGTAATGAATCGTTGCAGCATAGCCAGGAAAGAGGGTGTCTGAGCAGGGCTTGGGAGGATGCAGAGGAGTTTGTACTGTGACTGTAAAGGGAGATGGGAGATGGTGTGGAAATTTTGGGGCGTTACATTTCCCTCATCCCTCCCATCCTGATGCTCTCTCTTCCCTCTTCAGGTGGGCATGACGGCTCCTGGGACCCGGCGGCACATCTATGACACCAAGCTGGGGACTGACAAGTGTGACAATTCCTCCATGTCTCTGCAAATGGGCTATACACAGGGTGCCAACCAGAGCGGCCAGGTCTTCGGCCTGGGCCGGCAGATATATGACCCCAAGTACTGTCCACAAGGCCCAATGGCTGACGGGGCTCCGGGGGCAGCTGGCGACTGCCCAAGCCCGGGGAAGGCCCCGGAGTACCCTCCATACTACCAAGAGGAGGCCGGCTACTGAGGCCCCATCCTTGCAGAGTGTCTCTTCACGTCATTGTCCCATCGGGAATTTGGGGTTTTTCTACATTTTCATCTTATTTTTCTATGTGTTTAAGTTGAGGGTCTGTGAAAGCCAGATCCAGATGCATATAGGGTGGGGGTCCCTGCTAGGGCACACCCAGGTAGCAAATTTCCCAGCAGGCTTAGGGCCAAGTGGGGGTGGGGGGTGGGGTTGGGGGATAAGGGAGAAACCTGTGCAGGGAGGGAAACTGGCCCCAAATGCTTCCGGTTGCTTCTGCCCCCTCTTCTCTTTTCTCTGCTGATCAGTTTGTGGTTTCTGTACCAACAGAAGTTTCAGGCAGTTTTAACAAAGTAATTTTTGGGGGGGAGGGGGGGAGGGGGTAAGAAGGAAGGAAGTTCCTTGGGAGAGGGCTGGACCATAGTCCCCAGATACTTTAGGCATGGTGAGGGATTGCATTTCCCCAGGACCCTCACAGGGCACCAGTGAGGAAACAGGCAGACAGGACAATAGAGTTCTGAATGGTTGAGGCAAAGCCAGACCCCCACCTCTTCCATGCTTGTCCCCTCTCCCCCACCAAGTACTGCACAGGGACCCCCACTAGGAGGCCCTCCCTGGGACCAGCCCCACCCAGGAGCCCTGGGACCAAGTGATAATGTGAAATACCAACTGTGGACCAAAGGCAATAAAAACCTCTTTTTAAAAGGAAAAGAAGGTGAATTTTCTCTCATTTCTCTCTCCTCATCCTCTCAATTTTCTCTCACCTCTCACTTTTCTCCTCATTCTCTCACTTTTCTCAGACCCTTCGCTTCTCTCCTTATTCTCTCAATGTGGTTTTCATGGACCTCGCCCAGGATAGCCTAGTCAAGGCCAAAGAGCCAAATCTAGTTCCAAACAGCTGACACTGGTTCCAAAGAGCCAGCCTAGACCAGGCGTCGGCAAACTCAGTCAACAGAGCCAAATATCAGCAGTACAACGATGGATATTTCTTTTGAGAGCCAAATTTTTTTAAACTTCTTCTAACGCCACTTCTTCAAAACAGACTCGCCCAGGCTGTAGTATTTTGTGGAAGAGCCACACTCAAGGGGCCAAAGAGCCGCATGTGGCTTGCGAACCACAGTTTGCTGACCACGGGCCTAGAACCTAAGAGTCAGTCTAGCCCAGTGGTCTGCAAACTGCAGCTCGGGAGCCGCATGCGGCTCTTTGGCCCCTTGAGTGTGGCTCTTCCACAAAATACCATGTGCGGGCGTGCAGGTACAGTGTGATTGAAACTTCATGGCCCATGCACAGAAGTTGGTTTTCGGCTCTCAAAAGAAATTTCAATCGTACTGTTGATATTTGGTTCTGTTGACTAATGAGTTTGCCGACCACCGGCCTAGCCAAAGCCAGTCCTGCAGGGCAGAGCCAGGCCCCAAGAGCCTCACCAAGACCCAAATAGCTGAAGCCAGCCCCAAAAGGCAGAGCCTGAGTCTGCAGAGCCTTGTGCTCTGTGAAGGAATGTTTTCCTTCATTTGATTACTTCCAGGAGTAGAGAGAGGCTGCAGTCTCCTGGGCTAGTCCCAGCTCTCTTCAGAGAGCCGAGCTGAGCCCCGAAGGGCAGAAACTAGCCCTAAGAGCTGAATATAGTCCTGAGGGGATGACCTGACCCTAGTTCCTAAGAGCCGAGCCTAGGGTCCAAGAGCCCAGCTTAGTCCGGAAGGGCGGAGCCAAGTCCTCAAGGGCAGAGCCTACCCCCTAAGAGCCTACTATATCCCCAAGGAGTTGAGTTGAAGCTGAAAAGGTAAAGTTAGTCCCCAAAGGGTGACCCTAGCCCAGAAGAGCCTAACTTAACCAGGAAGAGTTGAGCCCTGAGCTGAAGGGTGGAGTCAAAAAAGTAATAAAAGGAAAAGAAGGTGCTGGGATAGTTGGTAGTCAGGAGGTGTTAGCTTGGATACTTTCTAGGGGCTTGGGGGGTGGGACAATGGGACAAATTATCTGGTCCTCACAGCTTGGGAGAAGAAACAGGCCAAGGGCACAGATCAGTCTGGGTTGAAAAAGTGATTTAAGAACTAGGACCTGGGATAGGGGAAGAGGCTGGACCTCTGCCTGGTTTTGTGGGAACTCAACGCCAAACCGCCACCTCCATCCAGGCCCCCCCCTACCCCCACCCCCCCACACACACTGAGAATTAGGGCTCCACCCAGTGCTCCAGCATCCAACCTCCAGGCCTTTGCTTGTGCATTCACTCTTCCTGGAGTTCTCTCCTTGACGACAAACTCCTATTTATCTGCAAAGCCCCAACAGCAAAACCACCTTCCTCCATAGAGCCTTTCCCCCCACACTGCTCACTCTTCCCAGCACCTTGTTTCATCTTGACGATCGTGTGAAACACACCCACTTTAACGGAGTGAGAAACAGTAAGGGTGACCGTTAGGACCCAGGACTCTAATCTTAGAATATTGGGGGCCCCCTTCCCTTTCTGCCATCACTTGTATCATTCCAGGGACCAACGATTGTGGGATGAATGATGAAAAATAGAAGCCCATTTTTCCTGATGGACAAATACAGTCTCAGGGTAATAGGGCGAGTTTGGCGAGGGCCCGGATCCTCCAGGGGAGAGTGGGGAGAAAGTGGTTTCCTGCGCCCGGCAGCTGCGGTATTGCAGGCTGCTATGCAGCCCGGCCGGCGTGTGCGGAGGCCGGCCCGGGTAACGTAAGTCTGCAGCCGCAGCACCTCACAGTGACGCAGCAAGAGGCGAGGGGTCTTTTTTTTTAGAAAACCGGTCCTTTTAAGAAAACCGGCTCGGCGAGGCCCTGCGGTGACCCCACCTACTTCCTCGGAGCGCGGCGCTCCCGCTGGCCCCAGTCTGTGAGTGGCGGTTCGGCAGCCAATAGCAGTGGGTGGAGACAGGGCCAGGCACTGCGGGGGCGGGAGGTGGGGCGGGGAGGGCGCACCAGGTGCTGGCACCAAAAGTTCAGGGCCCCGGGCCCGCGAGGGGGCCTTTTCTTTAAAGGGCCGTGCTTGCATGTCTGCTGTTGGGTAGAGGGAAGGAGGCTAACGCTGGGGGCTGGAACGGTGAGAGGGTCCCGGAGAGAGAGGAAAGCCCCAAGAGGGTGCGGGTGTGGGGATGGGCGGTACGAAGGCAGGTTCCCTGAGAATTAGGGGGTGCGGGCAGAGTCCAGACTCCCACTCACCTTCGCTCCCTGCGGATGAGTATTGGGGGACGGCAGAACTGGCCATTCATTTTTAAGGGGGAAGTTGGACATTAGGCTCATCTGAGAGGGGCTTAGCCAACGTACACCTGCAGCCCCTTTCCTCGTTAGAACCCCTCCAAACCTGCCCCCGTTTTACCAATGGAGAAACTGAGGCCGCTCCCTCAGGTCCCATTTTATGTAAAGGAGAGTTCTAGAGTGGGGTCGGAGGTACACCTGCAGCCCCTTTGCAAGTGGGCTGTAGCAACTCCCTGTCCCCCTGGCGACCTCAGTTTCCCCATCTGTACAGTAATGAAGTAGGTCAGAGCTGGACAATTCCAAGCAAGTGATGGGGTCAGGATCACTGGTTCCAAGAGCCTCCATCACTGTCCCTTCTCCTAACCCATTTTCTAGATCTTGGGGGTCTTCTGAGCGGTAAATAATACATGAGTGGTAGGTAGAGCTGGAATCCGGTCTCCAGCTGGATGACTGCCTGTCTCTGGGCTCCTGAACTGCCCCCTCTTCCAGCCAGGCATGTAAAATGTTCACAATAAATACTTTGCTATAATCATTGGGGAGACGGGGGGATCCTTCCCCTGGTCAAGGATAAGGTTGGAGGCCAGGATCTGGAGGCCCTCAAGTGGACTTACGGTAGAGCCTGGTGATGAAAGAGTTACGCTGAGGTCCCGCCCCCCAATAATTAGTTGATAGCCTTTTCAACACCAGCTGCACTACGGGAGTGACAGCCCTGGCAACCAATCAGATGTAAGGATGACATCGGATGCAGGGCTCCCATTGGTTCCCTTCGGGGTAGTAAACACTTTAATAAGTGCTTATTGTTTGCCTAGCTCTAAGCAGATGTCCAGAAATTCTGCACAATGGAATAGAGAAATGAAGTTCCGAGAGGGACAGGGAGTTGCCCACAGCTGCACAGCACATCTTCAGTCTGACCCCTCGGTCCTGTCTCCTGTCTATTTCTACCATGGCCTTCTGGACACAGCTGATGCTGCTGCTTTGGAAGAATTTCCTGTATCGCAAGAGACAGCCGGTAACACCCGGGCATTTAGGACAGGTTGGGCAGGGCCCAAGCGCTCCCCACTGTTCCCCACTGTCCTGCTTGTTCTGTCTACCCCAGATCCAGCTCCTGGTGGAGTTGTTGTGGCCTCTTTTTCTCTTCTTAATCCTGGTGGCCGTCCGCTCTTCCCACCCCCCATTGGAGCAGCATGAATGTAAGCCCCCTCCAGGGTCCAGGTGCTTTGGTAGCGGGGGAGGCAAGGGAGTCACCCTATGCACAGGGGCCCCAGTGAGCAAACGCCAGAGAGCACAGCCCCAGCACCCAATAAATGGCTGAGTGGGATCATGGTGAGGACTCTGACAAGGCCCTTAACACCTGGCATTCCCGTAGGCCACTTCTCCAGCAAGCCGCTGCCCTCTGCAGGCACCGTGCCCTGGCTCCAGGGTCTCATCTGCAACTTGAACAACACCTGCTTCCCGCGGCACATGCCCAGTGAGGAGCCAGGTGTCCTCAACAACTTTAACGACTCCCTGTGAGCAAGCGCTGTGGGTGTGGAGGCCACTGGTGGGTGTGGGGATGCCCACTGAGTCCCTGCTTCCCGCCCTCTCTGTGTCCCCAGGGTCTCCCAGCTCCTGGCAGATGTCCGTGCTATCCTGGGGAGCCCCAGGGCCCACAGGATGCTGGCCAGCCTGGGGAAGCTGATACCCAAGTTAAGGACTGCACTAGGAGCAGATGGGAGGCCCGGGTCTTCCGGTAGGTGGTGCTGAGCTCGGAGCCTCCACCTGCCTGGCTGTGAAATGGGCACAGGTGGAGGCGTGATGTTTCAGGCTAAGCATTGCCAAACCCTTGTGCTTCCTGTGTGCCTCCTACAGTCTGGCCTCAGTCAAGTGATCAGCTGCAGGAGAGACCATCCCTGGCTACTGAGCTGCTGGGAACACTGCTGCGAGGGGTGAGGTGGGGCTGGGTGAAATGTGGCCAGCTCTGAGACACTGCCCTCAGCCAAGTCCCGGCACTGCCGCATTCTGGGCCAGATGACTCCCTCCCAGGGTGGTTGATTCCAGCCTCCAGACTTTTGTCTGGGCTGTCCCTGGAACCTAGACAGGCTGTGTCTGGCATGGTGGTAGACTCTAGGCTTTGAGACCTTGAGCAAGTCCAAGTGCCTCTTGGAGCCTCATTTTTCCCATTTGTAAAATAGGGTCTGTACCCATAGTATAAACTCCCTGGCAAAGTGTCCTCTAGTGAGACCTCAAACAAGGTCGTTGTCACCCTGTTATCTTTCTTCCCAGGAGTCCCTGAGGTCTCTGCTGGACCAAGCCCAAGAGTCAGTGGGCAGCTTTGTGGAAGCAGCAGAGGACCTGGCCCAGCAAGTAAGAGGCCCCTCATCTTCCACCCCATGCAGGAAACTAGAGGGGCAGGCTGCCAGATGGGGAGGTGACAGGGTAGTCCTGGGTACTTACCTTGGGTAAGATTTTTTGGGGGAATTTGGGCAGAAAGAGGGGGAGAAGGTGCTTCTGATGGGGAGCCCTGCCCTGGTTAAGGATTGGCAGTGGGACTGTGCTGGAGGGAGGACTGCCAGCCCCCTCTGGTGACCTCTTTCCAGATCCTGGTGCTGCCCAGCGTGGCAGAGCTTCAGGCACTATTGCGGAGACCTCGGCCGACAGGTGGCCCCCTGGAAGCAGTGTTAGAAGCCCTCTGTGGTGACAAGGGGCCTAGAGTCCCTAGGGGGCCCTCCCTCAACAGTTATGAGGCCAGTGATCTGAAGGAGTTGGTGATGCAGGAGCCAGCCCTACCTGACCATGGCCTGAGTGAGTGATTGATCTTGGTTTCCCAGTTTGGGAAGTGGAGTGTGGGTGTGGGAGCATGGCCTCATGGTACCTCTGACCAGGCCCTGCCTGTGCTGAGCTGATGGGGATCCTGGACATGCACCCACTGTCCCACCTGCTCTGGAGGCGCGTGAAGCCACTGGTCCTGGGGAAACTGCTGTTTGCACCTGACACACCCTTCACTCGGCAGCTCATGGCACAGGTTAGGGTGGGAGGGGTCCCTGGTCCCTCCCTCAGCTCAGGGAATGAGGGCCAGGCCTGAGAGAAGGCCCTGGGAGGCATGTGCCAGTGCTCAAAGGCACAGGATGGAGCAAAGTGGAGGAGAAAGAAGTAGACGGGGGTCCTCTGTTAGAAGATGGGTCGTGAATGGGTGAGCATGGCATTGATCTGGGCTCATGCCTCCCCCAGGTGAACCAGACCTTCCAGGAGCTGACTCTGTTGAAGGATGTCCAGGAGGTGTGGGGGGTGCTGGGACCCCAGCTCTTCAACTTCATGAATGACAGTGCAAATACAGCCATACTGCAGGTGGGTCCACAATGGAGGGTGGCAGATTTATCTACAGCCTCCCCAGTCTTATCACCCCCTGCTGAGAAAGAGTTATGCTGAGGCTCCACCCCCCAATAATTAGTCGATAGCAAAGGACAGGTCAGGGCCTCCTGGGCAAGGGTGAGGAGGTGCAATGTGACCTCCATGTTGAGGACAGGCCCCAGGGATGGGAAGAGAGGTAAGAAGACAAGGAGTGCCCCATGCAGACCGTCACGTTCCCCTGCCATTCCCCAGAGGCTCCTGCAAATTCAGAACAAAGGAAAGAAGCAGCCAGGACCCAGAGGCCTGCACCAGGTGGAGGCTCTTCGAGCTTTTCTGGATCCCTATAGCGGTGGCTATAGCTGGCAGGAAGCTTATGCAGATGTGGACCATCTGGTGGGCATACTGGGCCGTGCTATGGAGGTGAGGGTCCATCCACTTGGGAAACTGTTTTGAGGGAGAACTAGCCTGTCCTATGGGGGATCTGCTGGAGGGGTGGGTCCTGCCTTGGGAGAAAGTTCGGCTCAGCCCTGAGGCCCAGGACAGGACCAGGGCCCCTCTGACCCAGGCCTTGTACCCTCTCCAGTGTGTGACCCTGGACAAGCTGGAGGCAGCACCGTCGGAGGCGGCCCTGGTAGAGCGGGCTCTGGAGCTGCTTGCGGAGCACCGCTTCTGGGCAGGTGTTGTCTTCCTGGGCCCCAAGGATTCCCCGGATGAAGAGCAGCTCCCCGGCCCAGGCCACATGCGCATCAAGATCCGCATGGATATTGACAATGTCGTCAAAACCAATAAGATCAGGGACAGGTGAGAGTGTGGCCACGTGTGGGGGTGGGACCAAGATCATGATGGATGAGGCCAGGGCATTCCACCCATTGTCTATCCCCCACCCCCATCACCCATTAGAGACCAGGCAGGCAGAGTCTGATTCCTTAGCCCAGTGGTCGGCAAACTCATTAGTCAACAGAGCCAAATGTCAACAGTACAACAATTGAAATTTCTTTTGAGAGCCAAAAACCGACTTCTGCGCATGGGCCACGAAGTTTCAATCGCACTGTACGTGCGTGCCCGCACGTGGTATTTTGTGGAAGAGCCACACTCAAGGGGCCAAAGAGCCGCATGTGACTCGCGAGCCGCAGTTTGCCAACTACCACCTTAGACCAATTGGGGTCCATGGTGGGCGGGGCCAAGGTTGTGTAATGGGCCTGTTGAAGGGGTTGGTGGGTGGGCTCAATGCCTTGGCTTCTGTGGTAAATGGGAGGGGGTGTGGGACAATTGGGTAGCAGGCCTGGCCAGGCCTGTAGTTGAGCCTGTGGGTGTGGACAGAATGAAATTTGTAAAATGGGCACGGGGTGGAGGGTGGTGTTTCCTCAGCTGCTGGTCCCTGCAGCCAAATACTGTGCTCCTTGTTGCAGGTTTTGGGACCCCGGCCCGGCCGCTGACCCCCTGACAGACCTGCGCTATGTGTGGGGTGGCTTCGTGTACCTGCAGGACCTGCTGGAGCATGCGGCAGTGCGTGTGCTCAGTGGCAGTGCTCCCCGTGCCAGCCTCTACCTGCAGCAGATGCCCTACCCGTGCTATGTGGATGATGGGTGCGTGCCCCCTCCCCACTCATTCCCCAGCTGCAGATACCAGGTCTCAGGTGGGAGCTGGTCTCCATTTGGAACATTCATGAAGTCAAGGCTGTGAATAGCTGGCTTAGGTGGGCCACCCCCAAAGACTTGTAGAGGAAGAACAGGGACCTCTAAGGGTCTGGGGTCCCCTGGCACAGAGAGAATGTCGCCTGTGCTGACAGCTGGGACCCTTAGGCTGAAAGAAGGGTCCGAGGATAAGAGGACAAATGTCCATAGTTGCCTATGCCTTAGGATCGTGGGGTGGGAACCATAGTGTCAGATGGGGGCTGCACAGGGTCTCCAGCCTCCACCCCTGCTGCTCCAGGTTCCTGCGTGTACTGAGCCGGTCGCTGCCACTCTTCCTGACACTGGCCTGGATCTACTCAGTGTCACTGACAGTGAAGGCCCTGGTGCGGGAGAAGGAGACGCGGCTACGCTATACCATGCACGCTATGGGACTCAGTGGTGCTGTGCTGTGGCTGGGCTGGTTCCTCAGCTGCCTTGGGCCCTTCCTTCTCAGCACCACACTGCTCGTGATGGTGCTCAAGGTGGGGGTGCCATGTCTTCCTGGCTGCAGAGTGGGGGTGTGCACGTGGAGGAGGTAACAGGCCGGAGGAGCCTTGTGCGGGTACGTACCCCTGGGCAAATCTGGGTCTCATCTGAGTCCCCTTTGTCTCCTGCAGCTTGGGGACATCCTCCCCTATAGCCACCCAGTCGTACTCTTCCTGTTCTTGGCGGCCTTCGCTGTGGCCACGGTGGTCCAGAGCTTCTTGCTGAGCGTCTTCTTCTCCCATGCCAACCTGGCAGCCGCCTGTGGGGGCCTCATATACTTCGTGCTCTATCTGCCCTATGTGCTGTGTGTGGCCTGGAGGGACCAGCTGCCCGCGGGCGGCCGCGTGGCCATGGTGAGAGCTGGGCCGGGGTGAGGGGCAGGACGGTAGCTGCATTCACTCTCTGACCCACCTGCCTCTGCCCCCACCCACAGAGCCTTCTATCACCTGTGGCCTTTGGCTTTGGCTGTGAGAGCCTGGCGCTGCTGGAGGAGCAAGGCGAGGGCGCACAGTGGCACAACATGGGCACTGGGCCCGCAGCAGATGTCTTCAGCCTGGCCCAGGCCTCAGGCCTTCTGCTGCTGGATGCCGTGCTCTACGGTCTCACCACTTGGTACCTGGAGACTGTGTGCCCAGGTGGACTCTATGAGTAGGGACTCCTGACTGCAAACCTGTACCAGGGAGGCTGGGCTGAGGGGCAGGTCTGCTCAGGATGGGACCTCCAAGGTGTGAGGGTGGGGCTTCCTAACACATGCACACAGGTGGCTGCATTTGAGGACAGCCTAGGGAAGGAGGGTGGGGTCTCCTAGTCACCTCCTTTCCTGAATGCCAGGAATACTCCAGGGGAATGAGGCTCAAAGGATAACTGAGCACTGCTCCCCCCAGGCCAGTATGGGATCCCTGAACCATGGAACTTTCCCTTTCGGAGGAGCTACTGGTTTGGGCCTAAACCCCTCAAGAGTTCTGACCTTCCCCCAACCTGGCAGGACCCACAGGGTGAGGAAACAAGCCTTAATAGCTGCTTCCCCAGCTGGACCCTAAGGCCCCTCCAAAACCCAATCAGATCCCAACCTCTGGACATCTCCAGCTCTCCACATCCCTGGGGGCTTCCCTAAGTCCTATAAACGAGCCTGACAGGTCCCTGACTATACAGACAGGTTCTAATGACTGCCCACGGCTCCCGCCGCTGACTGCCCTCTTTCCCCAGAGCTGGTAGAAGAGGCTCCGCCTGGCCTGATTCCAGCGGTCTCCCTACGGGGCCTAGAAAAGCGCTTTCCTGGCAACCCAACACGGGCCCTCTGCGGGCTCAGCCTGGACTTCTACCAGAACCACATCACCGCCTTCCTGGGCCACAACGGTGCTGGCAAGACAACCACACTGTGAGTGGCCACACCCCCTTTCTACCCTGGGCCTGTCTGCATATCTGATTAATGTGAAAGCATCTGGGGCCAGAAGGTTCCTAGCTCTGCATTGGGAGTGTGACCCCCAGATCACTTTGGATGCATGATAGGCAGGTAACAAGTATTTTCTTTGATCCTCAGTTTTCCTACTATAAAGTAGAGATATAACTCCACCTTGGTCTGGGCATGCAATAGGTGCTTCATAAATGCTGGTGCCCCTTCTTTGGGGGCCCTCAATTTCCACTTTTGAAGGAACAGATGCTCTGAGACCCCTGCACCCCCAGGTCCATCCTGAGTGGCCTCTTCCCACCCACTGGTGGCTCCGCCTATGTCCTGGGCCATAACGTTCAGTCCAGCATGGCAGCCATCCGGCCCCACCTGGGCGTCTGCCCTCAGTACAATGTGCTGTTTGACATGTGAGTCCTGAGAGGCCTGGGGTATAACAGAGGGAGGGGCTGGGTATTCTCTAAGACCCTGCCTGCTATGGTGGCCACTGTTTTTGCCTGTGGCTGCAGGCTGACTGTGGACGAGCACATCTGGTTCTACGGTCGGTTGAAGGGTCTGAGTGCGGCTGCCGTGGGCCCAGAGCAGGACCATCTGCTGCAGGATGTAGGGCTTGTCCCCAAGCGGCATGCACAGACACGCCACCTCTCAGGTGAGCCCAGCCTAGGGAGGAACCTCCAGGTCAGGTTGGTGGAGATGAGGCTGGAGCGGGGGCTGGGACTTTATCCAAGGGTACTAGGAAGCCAGAGGAGATCTGGGGCACCCAGAATAAGCCAGGTGCTGAGGTCAAGGTGGGTGGGGAAAGGGGCATGGAAAGGGGAGGCAGCCTTGTTCCAGACAGGGTGGGGGTCATGCTGAAATCCAGGCCCTTATCCCTGCCCAGGAGGGATGCAACGAAAGCTCTCAGTGGCCATTGCTTTTGTGGGTGGCTCCCAAGTCGTTATCCTGGATGAGCCCACAGCTGGTGTGGACCCTGCTTCCCGTCGCAACATTTGGGAGCTGCTGCTTAAATACCGGGAAGGTAAAAGTTGGGGGCAGCACAAGGTTCTCTTGGATTCTGCTTGAGGGGCCAGAAAAAGGTTTCTGGTTTTTCTCTGCGGGTTGCTGCTTGAAGTGGTTGGTTTGTTTGGTTTTTTGTTTTGTTTTTGGTGTGTTTTTTTAGTGGCATTTTTCTTCATTGTCTGCCCTAGCAACAAGTAAAGGGTGCAAGTGTTTTTGTTTGTTTTTTTAATATATTTTTATTGACCCCAGAGAGGAAAGGAGAGGGAGAGAGAGAGAAACATCAATGATTAGAGAGTCACTGATCAGCTGCCTCCTGCACACCCCCCCACTGGGGATTGAGCCCGCAACCTGGGCATGTGCCCTTGACCAGAATCAAACGTAGGACCTTTCAGTCCGTAGGGCAACACTCTATCCACTGAGCCCAATCAGTCAGGGCAAAGGTGTGAAGTTTTAACCGGATATCTTCAAAGGCTTTGCCGACTGGCAAACTAGCTTGACTGAAAAACAGAAGAGGAACATTTGAGTTCTTGTTCCCTGGCAAGCTCCCTGGTATATATCCTCAGTTTGGCTCAAATAAAGGCTTATAAAAATTCTCACAAAAGCCCTGGCTGCTTTGGCTCAGTGGATAGAACGTTGGCCTGAGGACTGAAGGGTCCCAGGTTCAATTCTAGTCAGGGGCACATGCCTGGGTTGCGGGCTTGATCCCCAGTAGGGGTGCGCAGGCATCCAATCAATGATTCTCATCATTGATGTTTCAATCTCTCTCTCCCCTCTCCCTTCTTCTCTGAAATCAATAAAAAAAATATTTTTTTAAAAAGGTTTCTGACAAGGAGAAAAGGCTTCTCAGGAGGAAGTGCTAGGGATGTAATTTTTTTGTTTATTTGTCTTGTTTTTAAATGTTTTTATTAATGCTTTTAGAGAGAGGAAGGGAGAGGGAGAGAGAGATAGAAACATCAATGAGGAGAGAGAATCATTGATCGGCTGCCTATACATGCCCCACACTGGGGATCGAGCCCACAACCCGGGCATGTGCCCTGACCAGGAATTGAACTGTGACCTCCTGGTTCACAGGTCGACGCTCAACCACTGAGCTATGCTGGCGGGCAGGGATGGGGTTTTGAGAGATGAGTAGGAGTTTGCCACATGGGGCAGGCAATTCTTGTCAGAGGCTACAACATAGGCAACTACCGGATGACCTGATGATACATGTATGTTGGGTTCCTATGCCCAGGTCGCACACTGATCCTTTCTACCCACCACCTGGATGAGGCGGAGCTATTGGGAGACCGGATAGCAGTGGTGGCCGGTGGCCGCTTATGCTGCTGTGGCTCCCCACTCTTCCTGCGCCGTCGCTTGGGAACTGGCTACTACCTGAGGCTGGCAAAGTGTCCCCAGTCCCTGGCCACCAGCACAAAGGTAAGGGCTGGGGCTGACCTTAGACCCCGAACCCCTGATGGCTCTATCCAGCCCCAAAGGCCATGTCAATTGGTGCCCCTCTGCCTGCAGGGTAACACTGACTTGAAGGACAGCGTGGATGCCAGGCAGGAGAGGGAGCTGGGCAGCCATGGCAGCTGGGCTGGTGAGGGCTGGGGTAGGAGAACCAGAGGGAGGGGCCAGTGGGTGGCAGTGGCTTGGTTCAGGGCAACAGGGCTTTATGACCCCAGACTGGACCCCTGACCCTGGGCTGAACCCAGAGACCTACCTCTGACCTCTGACCTTGGGTGAACTCCAGCTCTGATCCCAGATCAAATCCTGTCCTCAGGTGCTTAACCCTGACCTCCTCTGTCCACAGGCTCAGGCCCTTGTGGGTCACCCAAGTCCCTTCCCAGGGAGGCTGGGATGAGAGGGGTGAGGCAGGAGCCAGGGCTGCCCACCTTGCCAGGGCCCCTGATACGCCTCCCTGCTCACCCAGGTACACCCCACCTGCTGGCAGTGGTGCAGCACCAGGTGCCCGGGGCACAAGTGGTCGAGGACCTATCGCATGAGCTGGTGCTGGTGCTGCCCTATGGGGGTGCCCTGGATGGCAGCTTCGCCAAACTCTTCCATGAGCTGGACCAGCGACTGGGGGAGCTGGGGCTGGCTGGCTATGGGATCTCTGACACCAGCCTCGAGGAGGTGCAGCTGCTGGGGAGGGCTGCCTGGAATGAGGAGGAGTCTGCTTATCTACAGCAAGCACTCCAGGGAGGAGGCAGGACACTGGGGGGTGCCTGGAGACTTTGAGTCCCTTGGAGAAACTGAGGATGGGAGGTTCTTGAGTCCCTGGCTCCCTCCTGTGGGTCTTCAGGCTTTGAGCCCCCTATTCTGTCTCCCCAGATCTTCCTGAAGGTGGTAGAAGACTGTGCTGTGGACACACACCCAGAGGGTGCAGCTGCAGGTCTCTGTCCTAGACCTCTAACACTGGTCCAGAGTTGGACCTCACTTTATACCAAGTCCCAATTCCTGGCTGAGTCTGGCCAAGGCATAACCCTGACCTCCATCTCTGACTCCTGAACCCCTTCATCTGTGCCCCCTTGACCTTGTTCCCTGGTGGTCCCACAGATGGTCGCCACAGACAACACCCCTGTGTAGGCATTACTCAGCCAAAGGTGACCCAGGGGCTCAGGATTCTGCCAGAGGAGTCAGCCCTGGAGGATAGGGACCTGGGTGAGTTGCCCCACCCTGACCCTGTGGCACCACGGCCTCACCCAGTCCCCATAGCATGAACACTGACCCTCCCATCCCCCCCAGCTGGCTCTGCCCCAGAGACACAGGCCCTGCAGGTCTCTGTGCCAGACATCGTGGACCGGGTACAGGGCTGGACACTGACCCGCCAGCAGCTCCGAGCCCTGCTTCTCAAGCGCTTTCTGCTTACCTACCGTAGCCGCCGTGGTCTGTTCTCACAGGTGAAGGGGGATGGACACTAGGGAAGATACTCTGCCTAATTCAACTGCCTAACTCCAGGCATATCCCCTACCTTGCACACTTTTATTGAAAGCACTGGGGAGCCACAGATGGTTGTAGAGTGGGAGCAGGAAGAGGTGTGGCAAGGCTGGAGGGTAGGTGGGGAGGGCAGCTAATGGCTGGTCCTTCAGATCCTGCTGCCTGCCCTGTTTGTGGCCCTGGCTTTGATGTTCAGCCTCATTGTGCCGCCTTTCCAGTACTACCCAGCTCTGCAGCTCAGTCCCAGCATGTACGGTGCCCAGATATCCTTCTTCAGGTTGGTGCAGAGAAGAGGGAGCTGGTGGTGGGAGACCAGGGACCCATGGGCACAGCCCTGACCCCACACACCCAACAGTGAGGATGCTCCAGGGGACTCCGCAGGTGCCCGCCTGCTGGAGGCACTGCTGGAGGAGGCAGGATTGGAGAACCCCTACTTGCATAACAGCTCCCAAAGGTGAGTTCCTCAGCCTGGACCTAGCTCTTTTCTAGCCTTAGCTTCCCTATCTGGGCTCTGGCCAGTGGAACCTGGGAGCCTGGGGAGCCTGCACATTCCGGCCCCCCTGGAAGCTGCATACCCACAGTTCTGCCCTGTTCCGCAGGCCCCCCAAGTGTATGCAGCCCCCCGTCTGCTGGTTCTCAGTGCCCAAGGTTCCCACAGAAGTGGCGGAGGTCTTGGCCAGTGGCAACTGGACCCCGGAGTTTCCATCCCCTGCCTGCCAGTGCAGCCAGCCTGGCACCCGCCGCCTGTTTCCCAGCTGCCCCGCTGCAGCCGGTGGCCCCCCACCACCTCAGGCGCTGACTGGCTCAGGCGAAATTGTGCAGAACCTGACAGGCCGGAATCTGTCCGACTTTCTGGTCAAGACCTACCCACGCCTAGTGCACCAGGGGTGAGCAGCAGGAGGACTTGGTGTGCCTGGCTGTTGTGTGGGTCCTCAGGTCAAGGAGGTGATGATCTGGTCCACAGGGAGGTCAGGGTGGATGCCTGGGCTTGAGTGCCCTCCATGCCCAACCCCCTTTTTGCTGTCTCACCAGACCCTCCAGCATCTTGCACTGTCTCACATCTCTTTTTGTCTGTCTCTCAGCCTGAAGACTAAGAAATGGGTGAATGAGGTCAGGTGAGGAGGGGCCTCTGCCTTGGGTTCCCTTCCTATATCCCTCTGTCGTTCCACTCGTGGGCTCTCCTATCCCATTCTTCCTGGCCCTCAGCTGCCCCTCCCTGCTTCTCCCTGCCCCCACTGTCCCATAGGTATGGGGGCTTCTCTTTGGGGGCCCCAGATATGGGCCTACCCTCAGGGCATGAGGTGGGGCGCTCACTGGAGGAGCTGCGTGCGCTGCTGAGCCCCCAACCTGGTGGGGCCCTCGACCGCATCCTGAACAACCTCATAGCATGGGCTCATGGCCTGGATGCTCAGGACCACCTCAAGGTGGGAACTGGGGGTAGTGGACAGCTGGCTAGTGGGGGAAGGGCTGACTTTGTCACCCTTACCCCTTGGCCCTGACCCCATCTTAGATCTGGTTCAACAACAAGGGCTGGCATGCCATGGTGGCCTTTGTCAACCGAGCCAACAATGCACTCCTACATGCCCGCCTGCCACCAGGCCCCACCCGCCATGCTCACAGTATCACTACACTCAACCACCCCCTGAACCTCACTAAGGAGCAGCTATCTAAGGCCACCCTGTGAGTCTTTCTGCCCTGCATATTCTCTCCCACCTCAGTTTCCCTATTATTTTGGGTGATGGGAGGGGCTCGGGGCGGCGGGAGGGGGGTGTGCTCACGTCTTCCCCAGTGGCCCATGTGTACTCATCACATAAACCTTTATCTTACTGGAGATTTGTAAAACCTCTCCCTGCCAAATGACCCAGCCACCCTCATCCCAAAATGGCTTGAACCAGCCCTGTGGATCTTGGTTCCATCAATGGAATGCAGCTCTGCCCTGAGCAGCTCATGTGCCCCTGCCCCCAGGATGGCCTCCTCAGTGGACGTGCTTGTCTCCATCTGCGTGGTCTTCGCCATGTCCTTCATCCCGGCCAGCTTCATCCTTGTCCTCATTGAGGAGCGTGTCACCCGAGCCAAACACCTGCAGTTCATGGGGGGCCTGTCCCCCACTCTTTACTGGCTTGGCAACTTTCTCTGGGACATGGTGCGGGGACTCCCCAGAGGGTGGGGGCCCAGCTTTTGCTACTCTCCATTGTCCCTCTGGCCCTTTCTGGGCAGGGACTTGTCCAGGATGGCTGGGGTGAAGTTTTGGGGATTGTGGGACCTCATGTCCTGATACCTAGAATGCAGAGAGGTTAGGGTGGATTACAGAGCTAAGGATGGCAGCTCCCAACCTTGCACACTGATGGGGTAATTGCCATCTCCTATGCAGTGTAACTACTTGGTGCCAGCATGCATCGTGGTGCTCATATTTCTGGCCTTTCAGAGGAGGGCATATGTGGCCCCTGCCAACCTGCCTGCCCTCCTGCTGTTGCTACTATTATATGGGTGAGGCCCCCATACCCTCAGGGCCTGTTCTTACTGACCACACCCCCTTCCCCAATACGGTTGAGGGAAATGGGACTCTGTAGTAGCTCCCAAGGAGAAGAAAGAATATGGGGTTTGAGGTAACTCCAAGTGAGATCTAATTCAGTGGGGTGTCAGGGTGCCCTTAAAAGCTCATCTTGTCCCAACTCATATTAATATGGTTCTATAATGCAGACTATGGGAGGAAAGATATGTATTCCTCTCAGGGCTGCTCAGCCCCCATCTGTGTGGTTACCAGGCAACTCCTGTTGCTCCCCTGCAGCTGGTCAATCACACCACTCATGTACCCAGCCTCCTTCTTCTTCTCCGTGCCCAGCACGGCCTACGTGGTGCTCACCTGCATCAACCTATTTATTGGCATCAATGGCAGCATGGCCACCTTCGTGCTTGAGCTCTTCTCTGATCAGGTGGGACTCTGCAAGGCTGGGCCTCAGGCTGGGGTGGGGCTGGGGCCTTGGCCCCTGACCCACCTCCTCCTTCCTGCCCCTGAGCAGAAACTGCAGAAAGTGAGCCGGATCCTGAAACAGGTTTTCCTTATCTTCCCCCACTTCTGCTTGGGTAGGGGGCTCATCGATATGGTGAGGAATCAGGCCATGGCTGATGTCTTTGAGCGCTTAGGTGAGAACTTTCCTCCAGGTGGGGTGTGCCAGCCAAGAATCAGTTATACAGGGTAGGGACAAACAGCAGACCCCAGGAAGAGAACTGGAGGGCTGAGGTGGCCCCAAGTTTGGCTCAAGTTAGAGATTCAGAAAAGCAGCCATAAAAGTTAATTCCATCTTGGGTTATATCACAGAAGTCTAAAGCCCTAAATAATGGAGGTGAAAAATAAATAAAATAAATAAGGGAGGTGGTGATATCATTGTTTTCTATAACAATTGGACCCCAGTTGAGTGGCCTAACCAGTTTTTGATCCCTTAAGAACTTAAGGTGACTTAGATGAAAAGGGGCTCAGAAACCAAGCCCCTCCAAGGACCCAGTCTCTTCTTCCTCTTCCCACAGGAGACAGGCGGTTCCAGTCACCCCTGCACTGGGAGGTGGTTGGCAAGAACCTCTTGGCCATGGTGATACAGGGGCCCCTCTTCCTCCTCTTTACACTTTTGCTGCAGCACCGCACCCGCCTCCTGCCACAGTCAGTGGGGACCAGGGAAGGGTGGCAAGGGCTGGGGTCCAGCTTTGGGCCCATTGATATCTCTGTTCCTAGACCCAAGCTGAGACCACTGCTTCCACTGGGAAAGGAGGATGAGGATGTGGCTCATGAGCGGCAGCGGGTGGTTGAAGGGGCCACCCAGGGGGACGTGTTGGTGCTGCGGGACCTAACCAAGGTGGGTGCAGAGTGCGAGGTGGGGGGCTCCCATTGGCCCACTCACATTTCTCAGAGTCCTGCACTTCTCCCAGGTGTATCCCTGGCAAAAGATCCCGGCTGTCGACCGTCTATGCTTGGGGATCCCCCCTGGTGAGGTGAGTCCAGAACAGAGGTCCCAGTGCAGGCACAGTGAGAGATTGCCCTACTGTGCGCCCACTGCCATTTATTTATTTATTTATTTATTTATTTATTTATTTATTTCAGAGAGGAAGAGAGAGAGAGGAGAGAGAATCATTGATTGTCTGCCTCCTGCATGCTGCCTACTGAGGATTGGTTTGTGCCCTGACCGGGAATCAAACCATGACCTTCTGGTTCATAGTCGATGCTCAGCCATTGAGCCACACCGGCTGGGCCCCACTGCCCTTTTTTGAATACCTACCCACTGAGTTCAACACTTGATCTCCTATTTTGAGTGAACAAACTCATTAAGCACCTACTGCATGCTTACATTTATTGAACCCTCCTGTGTGCAATAAGGTATTAGTAAGCCCCTACTGAGGACAAGCATATTCATTATTGAGCACCTTGTGGGTGTCCACACATGTGCCAGTAACCTTTATGAAGTAGTTACTGTGTGCTAGCCAACCTCTCCGCCTTGGGCTGACTGTGCATCCAGCCTGAGTACTCCCCATATGGCAGGAAATACTTGGAAATCTTGTGCCCCTCTATGCATGGAGCAATTGCTGTAGGATACCTACAGTGCGCCAGGATTGATTAAACACATCCCATGTGCCAACAACCATTGTTTGCTAAGTGAAAGCCTTCTGCCTCCTCACACACCCAGGAGTTTCCCTTGCTCACATCCCAACACACAGAAACTTAGAAATCCACCCAGAATCAGAAGTGCTGGGACACAGGGAAATGAGGCCTTGTCAAACTCCCTCTGTGAGTGTCATTGCAGTGTTTTGGGCTGCTGGGCGTGAATGGAGCAGGGAAGACATCCACATTTCGAATGGTGACTGGGGACACACTGCCCAGCAGGGGCGAGGTCATGCTGGCAGGCCACAGGTAAGGGGCTTCTGGGTAGGGATGGGGCAGACTGTGAGCCTCCACACCCCCAAACATGGACAGGGTGGACCCGGAGATACCATCATCCCTTAACAGAGTGGTCTTGGGTGGTAAATGAGACCCCTGTGTTTGCCCCAGCATGCCTAGGGCTTAGCCATTTCCCTGAGCCCCTTGTCCTCTATCCTCAGCGTGACTCAGGAACCAGCTGCAGCCCTCAGTCGCACGGGCTACTGTCCTCAGTCAGATGCCATCTTTGAGCTGCTGACAGGCCGGGAGCACCTGGAGCTGTTTGCGCGCCTGCGTGGTGTCCCCGAGGCCAAGATTGTCCAGGTGATCAGTGCCCTTATTCTACTGGGACCTCTGGACCCCTGACCACACTGGCTCTGCTTGGCCATGCCTGGAGCCCAGGTCCACCGGCCCTCTCTATCCTCCCCCAGCTCCTACAATCATGTGGGTCTACTGTGCTTTCCTTCCTTCCTTCCTTCCTTCCTTCCTTCCTTCCTTCCTTCCTTCCTTCCTTCCTTCCTTCCTTCTTCCCTCCTTCCTTCCTTCCTTCCTTCCTTCCTTCCTTCCTTCCTTCCTTCTTCCCTCCTTCCTTCCTTCCTTCCTTCCTTCCTTCCTTCCTTCCTTCCTTCCTTCCTTCCTTCCTTCCTTCCTTCTTCCCTCCTTCCTTCCTTCCTTCCTTCCTTCCTGTGCTTTCTGCTGTCATCCAAGCTGCACCTGCCAGCTCCCTGCCCTGGGACGTCCCCCTCCCCTGCTCAGAACCTGCCCCTTCTCTCCTGTCTGTGGCTGTCTCCACTCTCTCCATGACGCCACCTCTGACTGAGGACTTGGAGTCTTTCTGCCCCTGGGTCAGGTCCCATCTTTCATTCACTGTGGCCCCAACCCACCTGTCAGTCCCACCCTGTTCTCATTCTGTTTCTGCCCCCTTTATTTACCTTTACCCCATTCTTGCCCTAGCCCCTCCATTCCTATCCTCTCTCTGGTCCTGCCCTGAGGAGGTTCCACCCATTCACTGTGCTTCCCCCACCTGGTCCCACCCTCACTTTGGTCATCCAACACTTACTCTGATCCACCAAAGGACACTGGCCCCCCAGTGCGCACGCTGGACATCCCCCTACCCATTTACTCTTGTCCTGTCCCCCCATACTCACTCTGGTCCTCTCCTTACATGGTTGCCCCATTCTCACTGCTCACTTTTTAAAAAATTTATTTTAGAGAGAGAAACATTGAATTGTTATTCTACTTATTTATGTATTCATTACTTGATTCTTCTTTATTTAAGAGGAGAAGGTCTATTTTATTAATATTTGAATCCAGAACTTGAGTATGAAATCTGGCATCGTAGGGCACAGTAATATGTACACAATAGGCAATCAATAAATACCTGTCAAATGGCTACACTAAGAAATGAATACCTGGCAAGAATGAATCCACGTCCTAGCTGGTTTGGTTCAATGGATAGAGCGTCTGCCCACGGACTGTGTTTCCAGGTTCAATTCTAGTCAAGGACACATGCCTAGGTTGCAGGCTTGATCCCCAGTAGGGGTGTGCAGGAGGCAGCCAGTCAATGATTATCTCTCATCATTGATGTTTCTATTTCTCTCCCCCTCACCCTTCCTCTCTGAAATCAATAAAAATACTTTTTTTTAAAAAAAAGAATGAATCCACCTGCTACCACGCCTACCTCCCTGAGGAATTACATTTTCCCATATGCTTGGTGCAATGCACGTCTATTCCTTCCCACTCATCCCCCTTATCTGCCTTTGCCTGTTGATAACACAGTGTTTTGTGAGTTGGTCTTTTTGTTTGTTATTCCTCACCTGAGTATATTTTATTCAGTGATTTTTAGAGAGAGTGGAAGGGAGGGGGTAATACAGAGAGAGCGACACATTAATTGGTTGCCTCCTGGTTGAGATCAAGCCTAAAATCCTGAGGTACGTGCCCTTGACCAGAATGGAACCAGTGACCCTTCAGTCTTCAGGCCAACGATCTAACCACTGAGCAAACCAGCTAGTGTTTTATGGGAAAGATAGTTTTAGCACTCTTCATCCAACCCCCAGCAAACTGAGCCCAAACTAAACTTTCCAGCAAGCAGCGCACCATATACTAGCTATAAACTAGATACCTCTGAAACTACATGAAGAGAAGAAAAAATGTACCCAGGTAGCAACATTCCAAAAAGCAGTGGAGGGATTTACCAGTTTTCTCTACCAACTCATTGGTTAATTCTTATGTGGACCCACACCAGGTATTGAACCCACAACCGTGGTTTATTGGGACGATGCTCTAACCAACAGAGCTACCTGGCCAGGGCCCCATCTACTCAGTCTTGTCCCCCGTTCTCTCTGGTCCCCCACACTCACTCTGATCCCTGCCACATTCACATGGGATCACCCTGGCTCCCACTGACCCACCACTCTGGCTCTCTCACCTACATGAACTCTGGCCCCCCATGCTCACTCTGGTTCCCTTCGTTCACTCTGGTCCCCTCCTTACATTGGTCCCCCACTCTCACTCTGGTTCCCTTGCTCACGCTGATCCTCCTGTTAACTTCGGCCCCACCCTCATTCTGGCCCCCCTGTTCATTCTGCACCCCCCCAAGTTCACTTCAGCCTTCCTGGCTCACTCTGGTCCCCCCTGCTCACTTGGGTCCCCATACTTACTCTGGTCCCTCCACATTCACTCTGGCCCCCTTCTGACTCTGGTCCCCCACAATTACTCTGCCCCTCCCCCCATGCTAACTCTGGCCCTCCATGCTAACTGGTCTCCCCTGCTTACTCTGGCCCCCCCGCAACTTTAATTGGTCCTCCCACCTTCACACTTTCCCCTCCCCTGGCCTGCCCACAGACAGTAAGCTTGAGCCTGGCAAACCTGGGGCTCCAGCATTATGCCGACCAGCCCGTGGGTACCTACAGTGGCGGCTACAAGCGGAAACTGGCAACAGCTGTGGCACTGGTGGGAGATCCGACAATGGTCTTTCTGGTGTGTGTGTGCTGCGGCCTGGGCGCGGGTGGGGCCGGGCAGGGCAGGGCCGGTCTTGCTGAGTCTTACCCCTGCCCCTTCAGGATGAGCCAACCACCGGCATGGACCCCAGTGCCAGGCGATTCCTCTGGAACAGCCTCCTGGCTGTGGTGCGGAAGGGCCGCTCCGTGGTGCTCACCTCGCACAGGTGGGCCCTGCGTGAGTCAGGGCTGTGGGTCAAGGTGTCTAGTCACCCTCCCCCAACCCCACAACTCCCCACCTTCACACCCCCCATCCCCATCCGGGCTCTGGAGAGAGAGGCAGACCCCAGAGAGAGGCTGTCCCTCAGAGCATAGGGATACACGGGCTGGGTGGCCCTGACCCCCGGGGAGGATGCAAGGCCCCGGTGTGAGGACACAGAGCAAACCCGGGAACTGAGTGGTCTGGGCCCAGCTGCACATGTTCAGAGTAGAAGCGTGGTCCAGGCCTGGAGGGTAGGTGGTCTGGGCCTGGCCGGAGCTCACAGCACTTGGTCCTGACAGCATGGAGGAGTGTGAGGCACTCTGTACGCGCCTGGCCATCATGGTGAACGGGCGGTTCCACTGCCTGGGGAGCCCGCAGCACCTCAAGGGCAGGTGAGCTGGGTCA
Organism: Corynorhinus townsendii; assembly: GCA_026230045.1. Classification (NCBI taxonomy): domain Eukaryota; kingdom Metazoa; phylum Chordata; class Mammalia; order Chiroptera; family Vespertilionidae; genus Corynorhinus; species Corynorhinus townsendii. Next base: position 92,298,836 of record JAPDVU010000006.1, on the reverse strand, counting down.
GCCCTCAAGGGCTGGTGTTGGGGCAGGAAGAGGCTAGAGAAGGGTGGGGCGAGAGAGAGACTGAGTTCAGGGCTGGCTTGGCTCTAGCAGGTGAGGAGGTGGGCGGTGAGGATCACGGACTGCCCAGGGGATATGTTGACGGGGCATGGCAGGACCTGGGTGGGCTGGAGTCTTATGGGTAAGGGTGGGCCCATGGGTGGAGGTTGAGGAGGGTGAGGTGAGTAGGGGAGTCAGGTGGAGGTGGGGCCTTGGGAGAGGAAGGGTTGGAGAAGGGATGAGCATTTTAACCCTTTGTACACCACAAGCATTTATAGACGCAGTGGGGATGGTTTCCGTTTTGGACGCGTGGCAGTTAACTGTTAAAGGACATGGAGGAGCAGGGGTGGGGTCACGTGTGCTGGTAGGGGGTCAAGAGGGGCCTAGCACTGAGGGTGAGGCCAGAAGAGAGGCGGAGGGTGGGATGGTGGGTTGGGCTGTAGGAGGTGTGTTTGTCATCATCACCCTCCCCCAATCCCCACAACTCCCACCTTCACAACCCCTCTCCCCCATGAGCTCCCACAACCCCTTCACCACCACCCCTTCACCACCACCCCTTCACCTCCACCCCTTCACCACCACCCCTTCACCATACCACCACCCCTTCACCACCACCCCTTCACCACCACCCCTTCACCATACCACCACCCCTTCACCTCCACCCCTTCACCACCACCCCCTTCACCATACCACCACCCCCTTCACCACCACCCCTTCACCACCACCCCTTCACCACCACCCCTTCACCTCCACCCCTTCACCACCACCCCTTCACCACCACCCCTTCACCACCACCCCTTCACCTCCACCCCCTTCACCACCACCCTTCACCATACCACCCCCTTCACCATACCACCTCCACCCCTTCACCACCACCCCTTCACCACCACCCCTTCACCACCACCCCTTCACCTCCACCCCCTTCACCACCACCCCCTTCACACCACCCCCTTCACCATACCACCTCCACCCCCTTCACCATACCACCCCCTTCACCATACCACCTCCACCCCCTTCACCACCACCCCTTCACCACCACCCCTTCACCACCACCCCTCACCTCCACCCCCTTCACCACCACCCCTTCACCACCACCCCCTCACCACCACCCCCTTCACCACCACCCCTTCACCACCACCCCCTTCACCACCACCCCTTCACCACCACCCCTTCACCACCACCCCCTTCACCACCACCCCCCTTCACCATACCACCTCCACCCCCTTCACCATACCACCCCCTTCACCATACCACCTCCACCCCCTTCACCACCACCCCTTCACCACCACCCCCTTCACCATACCACCACCCCCTTCACCACCACCCCCTTCACCACCACCCCCTTCACCACCACCCCCTTCACCACCACCCCTTCACCACCACCCCCTTCACCACCACCCCTTCACCTCCACCCCCTTCACCACCACCCCTTCACACCACCCCCTTCACCATACCACCACCCCCTTCACCACCACCCCCTTCACCACCACCCCTTCACCACCACCCCTTCACCACCACCCCCTTCACCACCACCCCCTTCACCATACCACCTCCACCCCCTTCACCATACCACCCCCTTCACCATACCACCTCCACCCCCTTCACCACCACCCCTTCACCACCACCCCCTTCACCATACCACCACCCCCCTTCACCACCACCCCCTTCACCACCACCCCCTTCACCACCACCCCTTCACCACCACCCCCTTCACCACCACCCCTTCACCACCACCCCCTTCACCACCACCCCTTCACCTCCACCCCCTTCACCACCACCCCTTCACCACCACCCCCTTCACCATACCACCACCCCCTTCACCACCACCCCCTTCACCACCACCCCTTCACCACCACCCCTTCACCACCACCCCTTCACCACCACCCCCTTCACCACCACCCCTTCACCACCACCCCCTTCACCATACCACCACCCCCTTCACCACCACCCCCTTCACCACCACCCCTTCACCACCACCCCCTTCACCACCACCCCCTTCACCACCACCCCCTTCACCACCACCCCCTTCACCATACCACCACCCCCTTCACCATACCACCCCCCTTCACCATACCACCTCCACCCCCTTCACCACCACCCCTTCACCACCACCCCTTCACCACCACCCCCTTCACCACCACCCCCTTCACCATACCACACCCCCTTCACCATACCACCCCCTTCACCATACCACCTCCACCCCCTTCACCACCACCCCCTTCACCACCACCCCCTTCACCATACCACCACCCCCACTTCACTTTCACCATACCACCCCCACTTCACTTTCACCACCCCGCCTTCACCATACCACCCCCACTTCACTTTCACCACCCCCACCCCCTTCACCATACCACCTCCACCCCCTTCACCATACCACCCCCACTTCACTTTCACCACCCCCACCCCCTTCACCATACCACCTCCACCCCCTTCACCATACCACCCCCACTTCACTTTCACCACCCCCACCCCCTTCACCACCAGATTCGGTGCTGGCCACATGCTGACCCTGCGCGTGCCCGTGGGGAAGCCTGAGCCAGTGGTGGCCTTCGTGGCAGCTGCGTTTCCAGGGGCTGAGCTGCGGGAGGCTCACGGAAGTCGCCTGCGCTTCCAGCTGCCACCAGGAGGGCCCTGCACCCTAGCGCATGTCTTTGAAGAGCTGGCTGCGCACGGGGCAGAGCAAGGCGTGGAGGACTTCTCAGTGAGCCAGACCACCTTGGAGGAGGTGCCCAACGTGCCCGGGGAGGGGGGCCTGGAGGCAATGGTGGGGCTGGGGGCCAGGCTCTCAAGCTGATTTCCCCTCTTGTTCCCTCGGGCTACCACCTGCTAGGTGTTCCTGTACTTCTCTGAGAACCAGGGGAAGGAGGAGACCGAGCAGGATCATCAGGAAGCAGGAGTTGGGGTGGGCTCTGGGGTAGGCCAACAGGGCCCCAAACTCATCACCCAGTTCCTGGATGACCCCAGCATGACGGAGACAGTGCTATGAGCCTCCCTCCTCTGTGGACTGGAGGGAGGCCCTGAGCGTGACAAAGGCAGGACAGAGGGCCTGGAGCTGGCTCCCAGAGGGCCTGTTCCCCCGGAGAAAATAAAAAGAAGCTATCCTGTGAAACTGTGCACGCATGTCTGTGTGCTGGGCTGCATGTGTGTCCACAGATGGCTCTGTGCACTCATCTGGATCCAGCTTGAGTGTGTGCATACATAGGTTTGTGGACACATGCAACTCATAGGGCCAGGAGAGAACCGGCTCCAGCCGCCTGGACCCCCAGCTGGGAAGGCCTCTGGTGGGCCTGGGAAGTGGGTTTTATGTGGGCTTCATAGAACCTGGACACTAGTCCCAGGGTCCCTAGTGCCCACATGGGTCTGGTGACTGAGGACAGTACCAGTGAGTGCCTGGCCATGAAGTGGGCTTGAGGTCAGGGTGTGGGAATGTCCAGAACAGCTTAGAGAAGTCCAGTGGGAGGGGAAGGGGGGCTGGGACACAGAACCTCAGGCTTTTTGCCCAGGCCAGAAGCTCGCCAGCTTACCACCTGGTCTTGGCCCCCAGAGCAGTGAGTGTTGGGGAAAAGGGATTTCTAGGCTGGGTGTGCAGATGGGCCTGGGCCTGGAGAGCTGGGTTTGGCCTAAGGAGCTGCAGCCCACATGCCCTGTGCCCGGGAGATTCACCCTTCCCACCTGAGGTCAGTGAGGGTTGGTGTTGGGTAAAGGAGTTGGGGATTGGGGGGTGGGACTCTGGAAGTGTGGGGGAGAGGACCCAGGCTGGGGAAGCTCCCAAGAGAACAGGTGGTCATGGGGGAGGGGAAGGCGGTCCAGGGAGGGTAGAGGGAGGGGGGCGGAGTTCTGGACACTTGGCTGATACCAGGGTGTGAGGAGGTGCGGGGTGGTCTCAGGAGTGTTATCAGCCCTGCTACCCAGCATGTCCTTGATCAGCCTATGTGTCCCTGGAAGGTAGGGTGGGGCATGGGGGTAGGGAGATGAGCTGAGGCCAGTGCAGACGCCAGGCTGAGGGAGTGACCTGCTATGCCCTGTGGATCCAAGGCCCTGGGGTCTACGAGGGTGAGGAGTTGCCAGGGACATAGGGTGGGGACCCCCATGAGAGGACAGGGGGACTGGAAGGAGGGTGTCTGTGTCCCAGGTCTGAGTGCAAAGCTCCAGGTCATCCATTTCATCTGCAGAGCTTTGTGGAATCTGGGCATGCGTGTGCATCAGTGTCCCTGCATGTCATCGTGCCCGAGAGCGAGTCTGTATTCCCATGTCATGTGCCCATGTATCAGTGTCCCTGTGCAGTTCATGCCCCTGTGTCAGTGTACTCCTGCTTGCATCTGGGTGTGTCTGAATAAGGGTCAGCGTCTGTACAGTCAGCCTGTGCTTCCTTGTGCCCGCCATGCCAACAGGGGGCGCCCAGTCCAGTGCACATGCAGAGCTCCTAAAAGTGGAAACTGGAGGCGGGGCCTGGGCTGGGGCGGGGCTGGGGCGGGGCCTGGGACCCCTCCTTCAAGCCCACTCTGTGGAGGGACAGGCTGAGGCCCGGGAGGTTGGGGGGGTGGTCTGCGTCACCACCTCCGGAGGCCTTTTCCTGTGGGGGGAGGGCCCGCCAATGAGGGCTGGGCCTGTCACGTGGGCCTGACAGCTGGGGAGGGGGTGGCTGGTGACTATGTGGTCCTGAGGTGGTCAGCTCCTGGAGCTGCGACGCTGAGACCCCGGCCTGCTCTACCCGCGCCTGCTGCCTGGGCTGCGCTGCTGGTCCCACCATGTTCTCCAGGAAGAAGCGCGAACTCATGAAAACCCCTTCTATCTCGAAAAAGAACCGGGCGGGAAGCCCCAGCCCGCAGCCCTCAGGAGTGAGTTGGCCTTTTTGAGGAGGAGGAGCGGGTGGGGACCTTGGAGCAACAGGGGGACAGGGTGCTCCCTCTACTTGGGCGGCAGGGCAGGGTCCCAGAAGTAACATGCTGGGCCTGCGATGGGGGGCTCACGCCAGCTACAGCCCCCACCAGGCAGGACTGCAGGGGCCACGCAGGACCAGCCAAGACCCTGGCATTCGGCTCATGGTAGGAGTCCTTTGGGTGGCCATTGCCTCCCTCATCGGCCCAGGGCTGGCTGTGGGACGCAGGGAGTGGGGTGGTGGTGCCAGGGTGGGGGCAACATTTGCTTGTGGGCTCTGTAGGATGGGGCTCAGAATTTGGGGGCTCTGGTGCTGTTGGATGTGAGAGCTATGGCACAGCAGAGTATCTAACAGGATCCCTCGTGTAGGGCCTCCAGGGCCCAGGGGGTGTACACAGTTTCGTAGTGTTTATGGGACTCGGGGGTCTCCAGGAATTGACAGAGGTGTCTTTACCAGGGATTAGGTGCGTCTGCCACAGGCTGAGGTGGGCTACAGGGTCTGGGACCCTCTTTTGGCCTGCCCTCCCCCACCAGGAAGTGGGGTACCCGCACCCCCGCAGGCCCCGCCCCTGGCTGTGGTTTGGGTAGACGTTGTTTGTGAAAGCTCTGGGGAAGAGGATGTTGGGTAACAGGTGTGGGTGGGGCATGGCCCCAAATCTCAGCCCTCTGACCTCTGGCCTATGACCCTCATGGGGTCAGGTTGAAGACCCCCCCAGAACCCCATTTCAGTTTGAAGAAACTGAGGTAGTACCTGGGCCAGAGTACCTGCCTTACCGCGCCCCCCACACCCACCCACCCACCTTTAGGAGCTGCCCAGGAAAGATGGGGCTGATGCTCTGTACCAGGGACCCAGCCTGGAGCCACAGAGTGTGACCTCCAACGCCAAGGCCACAGGCACGCTCAAGAGGCCCACAAGCCTGAGCCGCCATGCCAGCGCTGCCGGCTTCCCTCTGCCTGGTGCCAGTTCCTGGACGCTAGGCCGGAGCCACCGAAGCCCATTGACAGCAGCCAGCCCCGCCGAACCACCCATTGAGGGTCCCTGGCCCGATGCCGTGGAGGACATCTCCCAGCTCCTGGTTGATGTGGCCCGCTTTGCCGAGGGCCTGGAGAAGCTCAAGGAATATGTTCTACATGATGGTGAGAGCCAGCAGGGACACATCCCCTCTGTTCCAGTCTCACAGAGGCAGGCCTGGGTGGAAGACTGAGGTAGATACAGATATCCCAAACCCCGTGGGATCCAGGCAAGGTAATGAGAAGGACTTGGGGAGGCTCAGAAGGGGATCACAGGGAGGGCTTTATGGAAGAAACCGCTGCAGCTAAGGCTTTCAGGGATGTGTAGGAGTTTGGTGGAAACTAGGAGGGAAAGGTATTGAAGCAGAGGAGATGTCATGTGCACTGGCTCAGAAACATGAAATGGAGTTGTATTTGGAGGAACAAGATTTGCTGGTATATGAAGTGTGTGAAGCTGAAGGCATTGAGGATGTCAGGGAGAAGGATCTTGGACATTACCCTGCGGGCAGTGGGGATGATGCACAGAAGGTGTTAGAGCAGAGGTCACATTTGTGTGTTGGGCCGAGGTGGGCTAGAGGCAGGCTGAGGGCTGATGGAGAGTCAGAAGGGACAGGGGCAGGACAGCATGTGAGCTGCAGGAATGAGCAGCTTGTGGGATGGCAGTTCCGTTTTCTCCTCCGCAAGACTGACAGCCTGGCTTCCTGCTGAGTTATTTTCATCTGTTTCCTGTTTGTCCCTGGCAGCCCTGGCAGGCACCTCAGACCAGGCAGGCACAGCACCTTGTGTGCTGCCTGCTCCTCCCGGAAACCACAGTGCCAAGACCACACCAAGTGCTCTGAACAGCTCGCGTTGCCCTAAGCACCCATTTTATAGATGGGAAAACTAAGGCCAGGAGTGGGGCACTGATCTCCGGCTCACCCAGCTAAGGAGGTGTCAGGGCCAGATCCAACCTCAGCCTGCAGTGGCCTCTGTGTCTTCAGGGTGCTAATGAGGGGCTCTGGGTAGAGGCCCAGCCCCTTCTGGGTGGGAGTGGGAACCCCTAAGGTTATCTGGTCACAGAGGCAGGGCCTGAGCTCTTTCCTGGGGAAACTCGCTAATCTCGGTTCCTTTCCTATTCTGGCACTTCCTTGGAGGCCTGGTCTGGGTGGGGCTGAGTCCTGGAGGCAGTTGGGATAGGGTTGGGGACACACTTTATTGTGCCTCGGGCGTCCTGGGCCTGGGAAAGAGACTGGAACAGAGGGGATGTGGGTTTGAATCCTGTGCGGCGCTTGTCCAGCTGTGAGACCTTGGACCAGCTGCCTTCCTCTCTAAGCCTCAGGTATCTTATCTGTGAATCAGGGCAACTATATGCTCAGGGCTTATGGTTGCCCTGATTCACAGATAAGATACCTGAGGCTTAGAGTGGCAGTTACCAGGTGTTCTCAGCGTGTTGTGTGTTGTCTTGGGGACCAATATGCTGCTGCATGGGACCCCGAGGTGAAGGGACAGAGCAGGGTGCAGGGTCCCCAGCCCTCTGAGAGCACGTGGCGCTTGGGGATGCAGCAGCTGCTGCACTTGGCTTGGCCATGCCAAGCTGAACACGTCCAGGCTTCGTTGGAGTTGGCTTCCCCGGCGTCAGCTTCCCGGTGGGGGTGCTGCTGGGACCCAGGTGGCTGAGGCCAGGCCACACAAGGGGTGAGGGGCCAGGTGTGTAGAAGGAATGTCCTGGGAAGGGGCATGGCCTGGGCTTTCCCCAGCATCTTCCCTGGATTCCTGAAGCCCCTTTATGCCTCTGAGTTGGCGTTGGTATCAGGACCCCCTACATTTCAAGGCACGGGGGCCATCCAAAGGGTCCTCAGTGCTGAAAAGGGTCGGGCCTATTTTCAGGTTCCACTTATGTTCTGATCAGGCCCACCAGGCACAGAGACAGAAGGTCATCCCAACCAGCTCCCAGGCCTCCTGGGTCTTAGCACCTAGTTATCCCTTCACCTTACTGCACTGCTACGGTTTTGTTTTTATTGGTGTGTTTTGCACACACTGTTCTGCCTGCACATGCTGCTTTTCAGAACATTTGAAGAGAGCATTTAAAACCAGTTCTAAGATAACAGAGCTAACCTTGACCCCCTTTGCTCCATCACCGTCTAGGGTTCCCCTTTGCCCTCCAGATAAAGCCAGGCAGGGTCCTTCTGTGTGGCGTTCTCACCCGTTCAGATATAGTGTAGGTGGAAAAGCTGTGTGATCCTTGAGAAATGACTTTCCTTCTCAGTGCTTCAGTTTCTTCATCTGCAAAATGGGAATGATGACAGTGCCTATGTCATGGGGCGGCTGTTGGGAGAGTGTGAGCTAACAGGGTGCTTGAGGCCTGGTATCCAGGCAGGCAGGGAAGGGAAAGAGCTGGATAGAGCCTTGAGCAGTCCTGAGGGGCAGGGGAGGGGCCAGGTGGGCGGCATGGAGGATGAGGTACAGGACTGCAACTTGAAGGACAAGCAGTTTACTTTCTGGAGGGATGACGAAAGTGTTCTGAGCAGAAGGGATTGCCTAGGCCAAGGTCTGGCCTTTGTTGCCCTGGCCAGCAGCCAAGAGAGGGACAGTGCCTACCTGACGTCCCATAACAAGCCTCGGGCAGCTGCCCCCTCCCACCTCTGCCTCAGTTTTCCCACCTGGGACAGGATCTTTGAGGAATGCGTGGGCAGGTTTTCTCTGGGGCCACCCCCCTCCCTCCCTGCTCATACCTGCTCTGCCCAGCAGATCTCCTGGAGGCCCGCCGGCCCCTGGCCCACGAGTGCCTGGGCGAGGCCTTACGAGTGATGCGCCAGGTCATCTGCAAGTACCCACTGCTGAACACTGTGGAAACGCTCACAGCTGCGGGCACCCTCATTGCCAAGGTCAAAGGTCAGCTGGCCAGGACCGAGCAGCAAGGGCTCTCTGCTTGGAAGGGCTCCCTGGAGGAGGGGATGGTTGAAGTGGGTTTTGAAGGATAGCCAGGAGTTTGATGGGCACACTTGCTCCAATGATTTCCCTGGGCTCAGGGCCCCCTTCAGTTAGTTGTAGGGGTGGTCACATCCCAAAGTGAGACAAGCCTCCTCGTCCTTGTCTCTGCCCACCAGCCTTCCATTACGAGTGCAACAATGAGGCAGACAAGCAGGAGTTTGAGAAGGCCTTGGAGACCATTGCCGTCTCTTTCAGCAGCACGTGAGCGTGGCCCTGTGGGGCGGGAGCAAGGGTGTGTGGGGCCCTTGTACCTCTGGTTACTGACAGCCCCCGACTCTGCAGTGTGTCCGAGTTCCTCATGGGTGAAGTGGACAGCAGCACCCTCCTGTCAGTGCCCCCTGGGGACCCGAGCCAGGTGAGCAGGGGTGGCCGCCTCTGGGGGCGGTAATGTTCTCCTGATGGGTGGACATCACCTGGGACCCAGCACAGGGCTGGACTCACCTGCACTCCCCCTGCACAGTCCATGGAGAACCTGTACGGACAGGGAAGTGAGGGCGCCCCCTCTAGCACTGAGGACTGTGATGCCGGTGAGTCTGAGCCACACACACTGGGCGGGCATTTGCTTGAATGGTGGATGGAGGGGCAGAGGACTGGGACTGAGGGTGTGCTGGAGGGTGGAGCCCGGGCTGAGAGGCCACTCTGCAGGCTGCCTGCTGCCCGAGGAGGTGGACATGCTGCTGCAACGCTGTGAGGGAGGCGTAGATGTGGCCCTGAACTATGCTAAGAACATGGCCAAGTACATGAAGGACCTCATTGGCTACCTGGAGAAGCGGACTGCACTGGGTGAGTGCTGGCCTGGGGTGAGATCTGCCTGGGGACCCCCTCCCCTCACATACCCCTTGCTCACTCCCCTCCCCCCTGCACTGACTGACTCCTCTGCCTTGCAGAGATGGACTTTGCCAAAGGCCTGCAGAAGATTGTCCACAACTGCAGACAGAGCGTCATGCAGGAGGTGGGGCCACGTGCCTGGGTGTGAGTCCCTGCAACTGAGAAGGGCCAAAAGGAAGGGGCTCCCTGTCTATGCTATGGTGGTGGCTGAGGGAACCCGAGGGAACCAGGGAGGGTTTCCGGGAGGGCCTGGGTGCTGTCCCACCCCTCTAACTGCTGACCTCTCCAAAAGCCCCACATGCCCCTCCTGTCCATCTACTCGCTGGCCCTGGAGCAGGACCTGGAGTTTGGCCATGGCATGGTACAGGCAGTGAGCACGCTGCAGACCCAGACCTTCATGCAGGTGGGCTGCACCCCGGAGGTTGGGCTAGGACGGGGGTTACCAAGGTCTCCTGCTCATGGCCCATCTCACCCCAGCCCCTGAACCTGCGGCGGCTTGAGCACGAGAAGCGCAGGAAGGAAATCAAGGAGTCCTGGCACCGTGCCCAGAGGAAGCTGGTACCTCGGGAGGCAGGCGGGTGGGTAGGGTGGAGCGGGCTGGCCTCTGAGCTGGTGCAGTCCCGGGTATGGACCTACACTATACTGTGGTACCTCTTGTACATTCGATGACATCTTACTGAGCACCTGTTCTGGTCTCTTACACTCACCCCACATCCAAAGGTGTGCTCCACCTCAATCCACCCTCCTCCCTTTTTCCAGGCCCTTTACAGGTGCTTAGCTGTGGAGATCATGTGACTTATTTCACTAAATCTCTGTTGATGGGTATTTTAGTTGTTGCTATTTCAAACACCACTGCTGTGATAAGCCTGTGCCCTCTTTTGAATATATGATCAAGCATTTATTTCAGATCTTTGCCTGAAAGGGCTGGGTTGGGATGTGAGTGTATGAGCTACCCCCTCGAACTAGAGCTGCACATTCCCCCGCTCTGTGAAGCTCGGTCCATATCCTTTGCTCCCTTTGGATTGGACTGTGGTCTGTTTCTTATTGATTTGCCAGAGCTCTTTACATATTAAAGAACTCAACCTCTGATGGTGTGTGTTAAGATCTCCGCCTTGGCCTATTTTACCAGGTAGAAACCTGTGATTACTAGCAGCAGTCTTTTCTTTTGTTAATCCTCACCCGAAGATATTTTTCCATTGATTTTTACAGAGAGTAGTAAGGGAGGGAGGGATGGAGAGAGAGGGGCAGGGAGAGAAACATCCATGTGAGAGAGATACACCAATTGGTGGCCTCTTGCACAAGCCCCAACTGGGGCCAGGTATCGAATCTGCAACTAAGATATGTGCCCTTGACTGGGAATCAAACCCATGATCCTTTGGTGCATGGGCCGACGCTCTCAGCACTAAGCAACACCGGCCAGGGCAATAGTCTTTTTTTTCTTATGGTTTCTGGGTTTTGTGTCTTGCATCAAAATTTTTTATTTAAAAAATTCCCCCATGGTTTCTCCTAGTACCTATACCAGTTCCTTACGTTTAAGCCTCTGAAGGTGCAGGCTGCAAGGTGTGGTCCCAGAAGGCCCATGGGTTTTGACTAACTGCCTTCCTGCCCACCAAGAGGGTGCTTGACTTCCTGCCTGGGCGGCTGCACTGTTCTCTGTGAGAGGGGAAGTGAAAGAGAGTGTGCGTCACCAGCCACTCTGACGGGGGTGGGTATAGGTGTCGGGGCTGATGCAGGCCGTGCCTCGTTCAGAGCTTAGCTATGCCTCTGCTTCCCGGGCTGTCAAATGGGCACACCAGATGCCAGTTCCTCCTAGAGTCCCATTATAGGTGTCACCTCCTGTTCTTCTACTGTCAGTTCTTGGGCAGGTGCCTGTTTGCCCACTGGGCCATGGGATGTTACCATGGGACATGGGTGGTGGTGGTGCCTGACTCGGTGTCTGGCTGCTGGGGTGGGAAGTGGGGAAAGCCAGGACACAGCTCAGTTGAAGGACAGTTTGGAAATGGTCTCTTTGCTCCTATGCCCACAGCAAGAGGCAGAGTCCAACCTTCGCAAGGCCAAACAGGGCTACGTGCAGCGCTGCGAGGACCATGACAAGGCCCGCCTGCTGGTGGCCAAGACAGAGGAGGAGCAGGCGGGCACTGGGCCTGGGGCAGGGGGCACAGTCTCCAAGGCCCTGGACAAGCGGCGGCGCTTGGAAGAGGAGGCCAAGAACAAGGTGGGTGTGAGTGGGAGGCGGCAGTGGAGGATGAGACCCAGTGGGGGCAGTCTGACGCACTGTGTGAAGTTTCGCACCTCCAGGCCTTTGCCTGGGCGGTGCATCCTGCCGGGAAAGCCCTCCCACCCTGTTCTGCTGGCTGGATTTCTGGGTGGGTCTTGAATCCCAGGCTGAGGTCTCTCTGTGCACCCCCTATGCCCCACCCCAGGCAGAGGAAGCCATGGCCACATACCGCACATGTGTGGCAGATGCCAAGACACAGAAGCAGGAGCTGGAGGACACCAAGGTGACGGCGCTTCGACAGATCCAGGAGGTCATCCGGCAGAGTGACCAGACCATCAAGTCGGTGGGTGCCAGGTGCTCCCAGGCTCTGGCTGCTGGCAGGCTGCGCAGCTACCTGTGCAAACTGCTGACCTCACTGCCTGTGCCCCATCTCCGTCAGGCTACCATCTCCTACTACCAGATGATGCACATGCAGACGGCCCCACTGCCTGTACACTTCCAGATGTTGTGTGAGAGCAGCAAGCTCTATGATCCGGGCCAGCAGTACGCCTCCCACGTGCGCCAGTTGCAGCGTGATGAGGAGCCTGATGTGCACTATGACTTTGAGCCCCATGTTCCCACCAGCAACTGGTATGGCTGTGTGTGTGCCCTGGGAGCCGGCTTTGCACCTGAGGTGGGGTAAGCATGATGATGCCTCTCTGACTCCCATCATGGCTCCTCCTTCTGGCTTTTATTCCCACCAGGTCCCCTGTCATGCGTGCCCGGAAAGGCAGCTTCAATGTTGGTGACGCTGCGGAGGCTGCTAGCGGCCCTCCTGATGAAGGTGGACCCAGCGATGGGCTGCTTGCCAAGGAGCGCAGGGGTGAGTCCCCAGTGGGGGTGGGTGCCTGGCAGGATTGTGTGGTGGGTGAGGCCTCTCTCCAGCCCTTCTCAGCCCCACTCAGCCTTTCACTAGATGCCCCGTTCTGCAGGTGGGCGTGGACACCAAGTGCACAAGTCATGGCCAACCTCCATCCCAGACTCTGATGGCAGTCTGGACCCCAACCCTGGCTCAGGTGAAGGACCTGCCCTGCTGGCTGGGGACAGAGCTCACCATGTGGCTAGGGTGATGGAGAGGGCCCTTGGGGGAGCAGCTGGCCAACCAGATGCCACTCCCTCTGGGATTGGGGTATCTGACACCCCTATTTCCTGCTCAGGGGACTTTAAGAAGTTTGAACGGATGTCGTCCAGCGGCACCATGTCATCCAGCGAGGAGCTGGTGGACCAGGAGGGCAGTGCAGGGGCGTCAGCCTTTGAGCAAAGTAAGGGGGCCTCTGACCCCGGCGGTAAGGGGAGAGGGAGCTTAGACACTGCCTGTGGGCCTGGTCCTAACCTGCCTTGGCGACAATGACCACCTGTCCCATCCCCAGCTGACCTCAACGGCATGACCCCTGAGCTTCCAGTGGCTGTGCCCAGCGGGCCCTTCCGCCACATGGGACTTTCCAAGGCAGCCCGAACTCACAGGCTCCGAAAGCTCCGTTCACCAGCCAAGTGCCGGGAGTGCAACAGCTATGTCTACTTCCATGGCGCTGAGTGCGAGGAGGTGAGTGGGCCCCAGGGATGGCTGGAAGGTCCCATGCGGAGCACGGGACTCTTGGAGTGGCCATCTGGACTGTGCTTTCAGAAACTGCCCTGTGGGGGAGTGGGTCATGGGGGCTTCCGAGAGGAGGGGAGGGGGACCAGGCTCTCTGCTCACCATGCACTGCTCCCAGTGCTGCCTGGCCTGCCACAAGAAGTGTCTGGAGACCCTGGCCATCCAGTGTGGACACAAGAAGCTTCAGGGCCGCCTGCAGCTCTTTGGCCAGGACTTCGGCCAGGCAGCCCGTGGCACTCCTGATGGCGTGCCCTTCATTGTCAAGAAGTGTGTTTGTGAGATCGAGCGGCGGGCTCTGCGCACCAAGGTGACTACTGTGGGGACAGCAGCAGGGGCTTCATCCTAGAAGCACAGGGAGGGGAGGCAGGTGTGGGCAAGGCTGATCATGGACTCCCACAGGGCATATACCGGGTGAATGGTGTGAAGACGCGTGTGGAGAAGCTGTGCCAGGCCTTCGAAAACGGCAAGGAGCTGGTGGAGCTGTCGCAGGCCTCACCCCACGACATCAGCAATGTCCTTAAACTCTACCTGCGCCAGGTGAGCCCATGGGGGAAGAGCAGATACCGGGCAGGACCCATGGCTGGCAAGACCTGTGCCTGGCAGGGGCAGGGCTTCTTGGGGTAGTGGGCTGCTAGGCCAGGGATGTGGCCAGGGCAGGAGCAGATCTGGTTATGGGTTGGGGTGGGACCAGCACCTGGCAGGGGTCAGACTGATGCTTAGGGGCATGGCCAGGGAAGGACAGGAGGGGACCAGGCCAGGATCATTGATGACACCTGCCCCCCCCCCATCCCCACCTGTCTCTTGGCAGCTGCCTGAGCCACTCATCTCCTTCCGCCTCTACCACGAACTTGTGGGGCTGGCCAAGGACAGTCTGAAGGCAGAGGCTGAAGCGAAGGCAGTGTCCCGGAGTTGTCCGGATATGGCCGAGAGCGAGGCCGTGGCCATGGCTATGGTGGGCCGGTTGCGGGAGCTCCTGCGTGACCTGCCATCCGAGAACAGGGCCTCACTGCAGTACCTGCTGCAACACCTGCGCAGGTGAGGGTCAGCCAGGCAGGGGTCCAGGGTGGCTGGGTCCAGGGAGCCACTCTCACCTGCTTCTGCACCCCTCGACTCCTCAGGATCGTGGAGGTAGAACAGGACAACAAGATGACCCCCGGGAATCTAGGCATTGTGTTCGGACCCACGCTGCTCCGGCCACGGCCCACAGAGGCCACTGTGTCCCTCTCCTCCCTGGTCGATTACCCCCACCAGGCCCGCATCGTGGAGACCCTCATCACCCACTATGAGCTGGTTTTTGAGGAGCAGCCTGAAGAGAATAGGGGACAGGTGAGGTGGCAAGTGGATCAAGGGAAGGTACAAGGTTCTGCTCTTGGGGGGATGCAGATTGGGGAGGACCAGGAGGTGTCTGGTTTCCACAGGGGCAGCCTCTGAGGGGTCTTTTAAGCAAAGTGTGGGCTCAAATCTGGGGGATACCCCACTCAGTGCAGAGGCTTTGGCTCATCCTGTGCCCTGCAGCCAGCCCCTTGGCTGGGTCCAACTTGCTACTTTACCTGACCGCTGGGTTTTGATTTTAAGCCAACAGTTTTTGTTTCTGCAGGTCTTGCTGTCCAAGCAGCCCCCTGCTCTAGTATATATATATTTTAAAGTCTTACCTTAGGATATGCTTTTTTATTTATTTCAGAGAGGAAGGGAGAGGGAGAAACATCAATAATGAGAATCATTCATCGGCTGCCTCCTGCATGCCCCCTACAGGGAGATCGAGCCTGCGACTCTTTTCTTAGAGAAACATCAATCGGTTGCCTCTCACACACACCCTGACTGGGAATTAAATCCACAACTTTTTGGCATACAAGACAATGCTCCAACCGAGCCACCCGGCCAGGGCCCTGCTCTAGTATTCATCCCCTTTGCCTGAGTCTTTATCTGTCTTTAGGCCTCTCGGGGTTTGGGCAACAGGTCCCTAGCCTCTAGAGGCTAGATTGGGTGTGGCCTCAGGATCAGTGTCCTTGCTGGCTGAGGTGTGAGGAAGGAACCCAACTGCGAGCATGCTGCCCCTGCTGGAAGAGCTCAGTCATGCCATGGGAACGGGCCCTTATAGCCTCAGATGCAGCGGGTGGTGACAACTGTTAGGGATTTTTAAAATGTAGCTAATTTACAAGACAGAAAATGGAGCTTGGATGGGCTGGATTCCAGACCCCTCCCTGACCTCCCTGCCACCCCTGCAGTATGGAATGCCCACCCAGCGGGCTGAGGTGTTGCTCCAGGTACCCTACTCGGAAGCCAATGAGGGGGCTGCCTTCCCCCTGCAGGAAGAGGCTGAGGATGGAGGCCCAGGTGAGTGGATCAGCCTGGGGAGCTCAATGGGCGATACCTCTCCCTGTCTCTCCCTCTGTCCCTCTCTTTCTCTCTCTCATGTCTCTACCTCTGTCTCTCCCTCTCACAGATGTACCAGAATCTCATGTTGCCTCCAATGACTCTGACTCAGAACTGGAGGAGGCCCCAGAGCTGCTATCCCCGGCAGAAGGGGGAGCCTTGCACCACCTCAGCTTCTTGGAGAAGCAGGGCAGTGAGGCCAGTGTGGAGGAGGCTGGGGACAGCGGCAGTGAGGAGCAGCTGGGACGCTCAGCTGGGGAGGATGGTGACTGGGAGGGGCTGTCCCAGTACAACACCAACCAGTGCAACAATGTAGCTGCGAGTCTGACACCCGCCATGAAGCATTGTGACAGGCATGTCATAGCAGGCACTGGCCCGGAGAGCAGGCCAGAGTTTATCTAGCTGGGACCCTGCGTGGCCTGTGCTGTGGCTGGGGACCAAGCACCACCCCGTTTCTGGCCCCCGTCACTGTGGATGTCCCCAGGCCTGGCCACTCTGTGCCGAGGCTGTAATGGCCCACAGTGGTGAGGGCATCAACAGCTACCTTTTCCACAAGCTCCCAGGATCAAGTTCATGGTCCACCCCGTGCCCCTTTGCATGACCTGCTTGGCTGAGCTGGGGACTTGGCTCTCAGGAGTCACCGTGGGGCTTTGTGGAGAGGAACTGCCTGAGTGAGCCCAATGTTCTGCTCAGGGCTGGCCACTCCTTGGACCTGCCCTGATGTATAACTTTTGGTTGCTGGGCTGTGTCAGGCCACTCTGATAGCCAGACAAATGTCAGGGAACAGATGGCAGAATCGGGTTTGGACATCTGGGATTTAGGTACATGGTGAGGTCTCCCTTTACACGTGTGTGTATTTTGCTTAAAATAATGTTGCACAGCTGGTGTGGCTCAGTGGTTGAGTGTTGACCCATGAACCAAGAAGCCACATTCCAATTCCAGGTCAGAGCACATGCCCAGATTGTGGGCTCGATTCTCAGTAGGGAGCGTGCAGGAGGCAGCCGATAGTTGTTTACCTCTCATTGATGTTTCTCTCTCCCTCTCCCTTCCTCTCTGAAATCAATAAAAATACATATTTTAAAAAACATTTAAAATAAAGTTGTTAATCTGAGTGGCCACTTGGGGATGGGGACACGGGGGTTCCTTTGCTTCCTCACTGGGGAGGGTGTGAGGAAGGAAAGTCTACCCCAAATGGCCCAGTGGTGTGTGTGAGCCCAGGGAGCCTTTGAGGCAAGCTGTGCAAACATGCAGATGTTAGATAACTACCTCACATAAACGCTGCCTCGGCACTATCCAGTAGAATCTTCCAGAAGATGAAAAACACTATTCATCTGTGCTGTTTGAGTACCAGCTGCATTTCCTTTTTTAAAAAATGTATTGAAAAAACTAAAAATGGAACTCCCATTTGACCCAGTGACCCCACTTATAGGAATATATCCCAAGAAACTAGAAACACCAATCAGAAAGGATATATGCACCTCTATGTTCATAGCAGCACAATTTACCATAGCTAAGATTGAGAAACAGCCTACTAGTAAGTACCCATCAGCAGATGAATGGATAAAAAAACTGTGGTACATCTATACAATGGAATACTATGCTGTGGTAAAAAAGGAATTCTTACCATTTGCAACAGCATGGATGGAACTGGAGAGCATTATGCTAACTGAAATAAGCCAGTCAGAGAAAGATAAATATCACATGATCATTTGTGGAATATAATGAACATAAACTGATGAACAAAAACATCCAGAATCAGAGAAGCATCGATCAGACCATCAAACCTCAGAGGGAAGGTAGGGGTAGGGGGAGAGATCAACCAAACGACTTGTATGTATGCATATAAAGCCTAACCAATGGACACAGACACCAGGGGGGTGAGGGCGGGCGGGCGGGGGGGCAATGAGGGGAAAAGGACATATATGTAATACCTTAATAAAGGAAAAAAACAAAGTATTGATTTGAGCCCTGGGCGGTGGTGCTCAGTGGTTAGAATGATGGCCCATGGACTGAAGGGTCATGGGTTCCATTCCTAATGAGGAACACTACTTACCTGGGTTAGTGGTTCGCTCCCTGCCCCTGGGCACGTGCAGGAGGCAACCAATTGATCTTTCTCCCCCTCCCACTCTCTCTGAAAAATCAATGGAAAAAAATATCCTCAGGTGAGGGTTAACAACAACAAAATTTAAGAGATGGAAACATCGATTGGTTATTCCACTTACTTATGCACTCATTGGTTGATTGTTGTATGTGCCCTGACCAGGCATCAAACCTGCAACCTTGGCATATTGGGATGCTTTAACCAACTGAGCTACCCAGCTGGGGCTAGCTGCATTTCCCATGGGTTCTCAGCACTTGAAATTAGGTCAGACTAACCTGAGGGACTCATTTACATGTCATTTAGTTTGTTTAGATTGAAGAGCCTCAGGAGGGTGGTGGCCACCATCTGGGACAGCACAAGGGGGACAGGTAAGGACTCCCCCCAATGCATACTACTTCCCCATTGCCAGGTTTATACTGGAGGGCAGCCCAGCAGAGAAGAGCCCCAACTTTCTTTTTTTCTATTAACAGATACGTAAGCTTTATTTGAGTGCCTGCATAAATATGGCTTGAGGTCAAACAAGAAGATTTTCCAAAGGGTTAAAATGTATTAAACAATAGATCTTGGTCCTTCCCTTTAGTCTGTCTCTGATCAGTTGACTAGTCTGCCCTCTCTAACCATTTTCACCAGACACAAAATCTAAAATTCTTCGGGTGGCATTTCCCTTTTGTCTGGAAATCTCTTCAAGTGCTGCTCCCTACTCCACTGGAGGCAAAAACACATCCCTGGGCTCTCTTGTTTAAATTTCAGTGGTTTGCAGTGTACACATGAAGAACTTCATGTTAACACACAAAATGTACATGTATGCTGTTAACAGTAATTTTGCTTTAAGCTTTTTTCATTAAATAATTATTTTTATTTTTATGATCTCTCCACAAAGAAGTTATGAAAATACCTGTCAATATATTGAAAAGTCACTTTAAAATCCTGGGATGAAAAATTCTAAATATGTTGCATCTTCTGTGGTTTACAAATAACAAAATTCTTTAACTTAGAGCTTCTGAATGATTTTGACAGGCATTTACTAAGAAGAATCAGAACATTCGATATTCAATTTCCACACCAACTGAGTTTTTGAAAAGCTACATTTGTTGACAGTCACCACACACCGACTCCACAGTCCAATGGCCTGACATTGGTACCATCGGGCTATGGAGTCAGAGCGTGTGGAAGAGGCCTAACTTTTAATTCAGTGCAGAAGAATTAGGCAGAATCCACATTGTTGTAACAAAAGCAGCCAGGGAGCAAGGGCTTCCCCTCCTGATACAGAACAGTCCCCCAAAACCATATCACACCCCAGGTATAGCTAAGAAGTGGCCGTGACAAGTCAGTCAGCACACTGCAAAAGGCCTCGTCTCTACAGAAACTTCCTAAGAAAACGCGCCAGCAAACTGCAGCCCGGTACCGTTTGGGGGCAAAGATTAGTTGACACATAGCCACACACTCTTGTTGACATGCCACCCTGTATGCCATTTGTGCCCTAGAGCTGGGTCATTGAACTCTGAAAACACTTATTGTCTAGCCGTTTATACAAAAGTTGTGTACATTTTGATCTACATTTTTTAAAGGACAGAAGAATTAACAGCTAAAACTAATAGTCCAGAGTTCAGCTGGACAGCAGCTTTTCACTACTGGCATTAGTCAGAAAGCAAATGTCATGTAAAGCACCCCATTCTTGGATGCAAAAGCATCTCTGGAACCTGATAAGTCTGCAAACACTGGCCTCCAACTTGTTAGAGGCACCTTCACAGGGTAGGCCAGTTTCATGTCCTGGTGGCGGGGAACTATGTAAGTGCCAGGTCTTGACCTTATCCCACCTGTCCCCCAGGAGTCCCATGGTGGGTGTCACAGAGCAGGGAGCCACCTTGAGTCAATCTCAACTTGGGACAGGCTGTGCTTGATGGCATAGGCAGAATCAGGTCCCTTAAGAAAGAAATGGGAGCTAGGTGCTGCAGGGAGGAGGGCACAGAGACCACAGTGTCCCCACAGGTGACAATAATGCCCATACCCTCTGCAGCTGGAAACCTAACCAAGGGCGTCTGGGACCCTTCACAAAGGGACAACAGCTGGTTTTCACCAGCTTCAGAGACAGAGCAAACCAACCACAGCAAAGGACTTTCCACAGACGCTCGTGAGCTGATTCTATTCATTCAAGGAGTAAATATTAAGGAATAACCAAGACGGTTTGTGTGTGGTAAAATATACATAAAATTTACCGTATTAACCATTTTTAAGTGCAGCTCAATGGCATTCGCACATTCACATGGTGCAGCCATCACCACCATCCATCTTAGAACTTTTTCATTTTCCCAAACTGGAACTCTGTTCCCATGAAACTCTCTCTTTCCCTCTCCCCCAGCCCCTGGCTCCTACCATCTACTCCCTGTCTCTAAGTCTGACTCCTCTAGGGACTTCTGTGAGTGGTATCACAGTGCTCTGTGCCTGGCTCATTTTGGAATGTGCATATTTGGAGGAAAAGGAGACTTGTTCTACCATTAGACACACTACAAAGAACTACTTTTTAAAACCTAAATTAAGCATTGGAAGAATCTTGAAACAAATCGTCTGGGAGTCTACATGGAAGAGGCAATCCAGGGAGGCCATCAAAGGATCTGCCAGATGCTCCACAGTGCTGAGATCATTGTCTGGGGGTGGTGGCAGGGGTGGGTCGAAAATGACATCCTGGATCACAGGGTGCCCAAAAGCAAACCCCAGGATTTAAGGCCTATGCAAATATACCTAGAACTGGGAATTTAAGAAATAAACAAATTGAGGTAATTTTTGCAAGTGGTTTATCTATTAAGGGACTTGTATCTAGAATAAAGAATGCTTACACCTCAATAATAAAAACATAAACAACCCAACTAAACAAAAGGCAAAGACCTGAAAACACATTTATCCAAAGATAATATGCAAAAAGGCCATGAGCATGTGAAAGATACATCAGTCATTGGGGAAAATGACTCCTAACCACAGAAAGACTCTGCCTCACCCCCACTGGGATGGACACACAGATGTGATGATGGAATCTTTATATGGGGCTCATGGAAATGCAAAACAGGGCAGCCAATTTGGGAAACAATCTGTCAGTTTCTGGAAAGATTATCCAGTTTCCATATAACCTTGCAATTCCCCTTTAAGGTGCACATCCAGGGTACTGAACACGTCTGCACAAAACCTGTTCACAGCAGCGTGGTTAAAAGGTGGACACTACCCGTGTCCAACAGTTAATGAACAGACACAACGTGGTCAACCCACACTGGAATATTACTCACCCATGAAAAGGAGAGAAGCACTGACACTCCCTACAACGTGAATGAACCTTGAAAACATGACGCTTAGTGATAAGCCAGACACAAAAGACTACCCAGTGTGATTCCATTTATGTGAAATGTCCAGAGCAGGCAGATCCAGACAAAAAGTGGGTCCAAGGTTGTCAGGGTCTGGGGGATGGGGGTGACTGCTGATGAGGGTGGTTGTTTTGTTCCAAATCTTCTGCAATTTATCAATCAAGAATACATACGGGCATGTATGTTTGGCAAGTAAAATGAGTAGTGTAACTCAACACTTATAGCAAGGAGGCAATATTAGCTCAATATTATTGAGCTATCCTACAAATTAAGAACTGACAAATCAGCCCTGACCGGTTTGGCTCAGTGGATAGAGCGTCAGCCTGCAAACTGAAGGGTCCCAGGTTCAATTCCAGTCAAGGGCATGTACCTTCGTTGTGGGCACATTCCCAGTAGGGGGTGTGTGCAGGAGGCAGCTGATCGGTGTTTCTCATCGATGCTTCTAATTCTCTATCCCTCTCCCTGCCTCTCTGTAAAAAATCAATAAAAAAAAAAATATATATATATATAAAGAACTGACAAATCAAGGAAATAATGAAATAGAAGGCTGCTATAAACCAACTGATTTTATTTTTTATTTTCAAATTGATTTTAGGGGAGAGAGAGAAAAAAACAACATTGTTTGCCTCCTGCAAGTGCCCCTACTGGGGACTGAACCCAAAATGTGGGTATGTACCCTGACTGGGATTCGAATGGGCAAATTCCTGGTCCACGGGACAATGCCCAACCAACTGAGCAACACTGGCCAGGGCCAAGCCAACTGATTTTAGACATAAAGATTGAAAAAATTTAAGAGCAAAATAAACGAATAGTGCTAAGAAAAAAAATTATTCATTAACCCCCCCACAAACCTGACAATGAAATCAAGAAAACACTAAGATTCAGTTAATAGATTCTGCACAAGATCTCAACTTGGATCCCTAAATTTAGACAAGCAGAATGCTACTTGATTAAATAAATACTGCTATGCATTGAAACCATTTTTTAAATTGTATGATCGGTGTACAGGACAATGCTCTAATCAACGGAGCCACACTGGCCAGGGCAACACTGTACTTTCTTGTCTAAAAAACCCAAACGCAAAATATGATTTGTAACATCATAGCCGATGGCTTATTGCATAGTTTCTGGCTTACTGTTATACTTCAAGTCCTAGTTTTCCAGTCACTAGGAAATAAAAATTCCCAGTTTGCTTCCTAGTTTTCAAAAATTATTAAGGCCTTGGCCAGGTAGCTCAGTTGGTTAGATAGTCATCCCAGTACCAAAGTTGTGGGTTTGATCCCTGGTCAGGGCACACACAAGAAGCAACCAATTAATGCACCAATAAGTGGAACAACAAATTGATGTTTCTCTCTCTCCCCTCCTTTCTCTAAAATCAATAAATAAAACAATTATCAATTAATTTATTGATATACTCAGTGCTACCATAAAGTAACTAGATGAATTAAAGTGTACACACTAAGAACCAAGATGGCGGCATAAACACCTAAACTGCTGCCTCGCACAACAATTTCAAAACTACAACTAAAAGACAAAATGGACACCATCCAGAACCACAGGAAAGCTGGCTGAGTGGAAATACTACAACTAGAAGGAAAGAGGAAAGCACATTGAGACTCAGAGGAGCTGCAAAAGGCTGAGGTTCAGAGATGCGCGCGGAGAGGACGGGAGGCTGAATGCACCAGCGGCTGAGTGCATGGCTGGCTTTCTAAAGCAGGAGGGAGAAG
Organism: Corynorhinus townsendii; assembly: GCA_026230045.1. Classification (NCBI taxonomy): domain Eukaryota; kingdom Metazoa; phylum Chordata; class Mammalia; order Chiroptera; family Vespertilionidae; genus Corynorhinus; species Corynorhinus townsendii. The sequence goes on along the minus strand of JAPDVU010000006.1, from coordinate 92,275,708 downwards.
GAAGCTCCCAACTGCACTGAACTCCAGTCCCAGGCGCGACTCTGGGAAACCAGACTCATGTGGGGGGAATATGGACTGTCAGGAAAAGAGAAAGCACACAGAGACTTGAGAGCTGCGGAAGGCAGAGGTCCAGAGGCGCACGCGCAGAGAGGACTGAATGCTGAATGCACAGGCGACTGAGTGCACAGCTGGCTTTCTAAAGCAGGAGGGAGACGGAAGCTCCCGACTGAACTCCAGTTCCGGGCAAGTTTCTGGGAAACCAGACTCATTTGGGGAGAAATTGGACTGTCTGGCAGTGGGCGAAACTTGATGGCGGCTTTCTCTCAGAGGTGCTTGCAGTGATTACCAAGGGACACTGAGACCCAGGGGCCTCATAGGGCAGGGCTGACGGGAAGCCAAGGCTGTCTGCTCCACCCTGAGACTCCGCCCCATCCAAGCTGAGCACAGAGGCTTTTGCAAGCCTTGTCCCATAAGGGTGTCTCCAGCACAGAAGTTCTCCCAGCGTAGACACAGCTGATCCTCACAGCCAATTGGCCTGGAGGTCAATTCCTCCCAGTGATACCAACAACAATCAAGACTTAACTACAACAAGGCTGTGCACACAGTCCACAAAGGGGTGCACCAAGAGTGTCCACCTCAGGTAACTGGGGAGGCTGAGCCACTGTGCCCTATAGAACACCTACCACACAAAACTACTCCACCAACTCAGGGAAGCAGCGAAAATGCAGAGACAAAGAAACAGATCACAAATGAAAGAAATGGAGGAAAGCAAATGACTGGATATAGAGTTCAAAACCACGGTTATAAGGTTTTTCAAGAATTTCCTAGAAAAGGCTGATAAATTTAGTGAGACCCTCGAGGATATGAAAAAGGATCAACTAGAAATTAAACATACACTGACTGAAATAAAAAATATTATACAGAGACCCAACAGCAGACTAGAGGAATGCAAGAATCAAGTCAAAAATTTGAAATACAAAGAAGCAAAAAACTCTCAACTAGAAAAGCAGAAAGAAAAAAGAATCCAAAAATTTGAAGATAGTGTAAGGAGCCTGTGGGACAACCTCAAGCATAAAAACATCCGAATTATGGGGTGCCAGAAGAAGAGAGAGAGCAAGATACTGAAAACCTATTTGAAGAAATAATGACTGAAAATTTCCCCCACCTGGTGAAACAGACTTACAAGTCCAGGAAGAGCACAGAACCCCAAACAAAAGGAATCCAAAGAGGACCACACCAAGACACATCATAATTAAAATGCCAAGAGCAAAAGACAAAGAGAGAATATTAAAAGCAGCAAGAAAAAAACAGTTCATTACCTACAAGGGAGCATCCATACGATTGTCAGCTGATTTCTCAACCGAAACTATGCAGGCCAGATGGGAGTGGCAAGAACTATTCAAAGTGATGAATAGCAAGAACCTACAACCAAGATTACTCTACCCAGCAAAGCTATCATTCAGAATTGAAAGGCAGATAAAGAGCTTCACAGATAAGAAAAAGCTAAAGGAGTTCATCACCACCAAACCAGTATTATATGAAATGCTGAAAGGTATTCTTTAAGAAGAGGAAGAAGAAAAAGGTAAAGATAAAAATTATGAACAACAAATACATGTCTATCAATAAGTGAATCTAAAAAGCAAGTGAATAAAAAATCTGATGAACAGAATAAACTGGTGAATATAATAGAATCAGGGGCATAGAAAGGGAGTGGACTGATAATTCTCAGGGGGAAAGAGGTGTGGGGGACGCGGGAAGACACTGGATAAAAAGTGTACACCTATGGATGAGGACAGTGGCAGGGAAATAAGGGCAGAGGATGGGGTGGGAACCAGGTGGAGGGGAGTTATGGGGGAAAAAAGAGGAACAATTGTAATAATCTGAACAATAAGGATTTATTAAATTTAAAAAAATAAAAGAGGAATGCCGAAACCGGTTTGGCTCAGTGGATAGAGCGTCAGCCTGCGGACTGAAGGGTCCCGGGTTCGATTCCGGTCAAGGGCATGTACCTGGGTTGCAGGCACATCCCCAGTGGGGGGTGTGCAGGAGGCAGCTGATCGATGTCTCTCTCTCATCGATGTTTCTAACTCTCTATCCCTCTTCCTTCCTCTCTGTAAAAAATCAATAAAATATATTTTAAATAAATAAATAAAAGAGGAATAAAGTGTACACACCAAGCCTGACCTCAGCTTCAGTAAGCCTTTTCTTCAGAAGGAAATTGCACAAATGTATCTCAGAGCATGTTTTACTTTAAGCATAATGAGTGGTCTCCAATGCAGCCATACATGGTCCTTACATAAAGCTTTAGGAATACACATGTATTTTGCAAAAGACAGCAGACTAGGCAAACAATGAACTGATTCAGGGAGAGCAGAGCTAAATGGCCCAATCCTATATAATAAAATCCTAATATGCAAATCAACCGAACTGCGGAATGACCAGGTGTATGATGCAATTGACCACCAGCGGGCAGGTCCTGCATTGTTTGCCCCCACCCCTCCAGAGGGAGGTGACCTGCAGCAGCAATGGGGGGGAGGGGGCAGCCAGCAGCCATCAGCCAAGGCAGGTACCAGTGGGGTCCCCCCGATCGCCCCATCCACCAGTCACCCCACAGATTGCCCTGATCACCAGGCCAGGCCTAAGGACCCTACCCTATATATTGGGAACAGTCTCTTAGATTTAAAAATTAAAACCTGGCAAGGCTACTCCAACACTGAAAAAATAGGATGGCCCTAGCTGGTTTGGCTCAGTGGATGGAACGTCACCCTATGGACTGGGGGGTCCCAGGTTCGATTCCGGTCAGAGTCATGTACCTTGGTTGCGGGCACGTCCCCAGTGGAGGGTGTGCAGGAGGCAACTGATTGATGTTTCTCTCTCATCAATGTTTCTAACTCTCTATCCCTCTCCCTTCCTCTCTGTAAAAAAATCAATAAAATATATTTAAAAAAAATAAAGATAGCCAAATTCTGTGGCTTTTCTTAAAAAAAAGAAAAAAAGAAAAAACAGGATGATGCAGCGATGACATGCATGGACTCTGGCTTGCACCTTTTGTGGTCAGCTCTGATTCTGACACTTAACGGTATGACAAAGCCTATAACTTAACTTCTCTCTGCTTCAGTTTTCCCACCCATAAAATGGGGAAAATGGTACTTCTGCCTCAGAAGGATCATGTTATGTACTACTTTTTATAATTAGGGCAAAAAAATGCAGCTGCCCATACAAAAGATGTCTTTCACCTTGTATGGTCACTAGTGCATGCAGTGTCCTGGATTGCGAGGGATGTCCGACTGCTGGTTTAGGCCCGACATCCCCAAAGGGGTCCCAGATTGTGAGAGGATGCAGACAGGGATGAGGGACTGCCCCAACCCCATGCACGAATTTCATTCACTGGGCCTCTAGTCCTATATAATAAAAGCCTAATATGCAAATTGCTCAACTTGGGTTCGTCAGCTAACTATGACGTGCACTGACCACAAGGGGGTGGTATGGAACACGGTGCATGTCAGCGATGCGGCGCTGGCAGTGGGCAGCAGTGGAGGCACTGCTGGCCCCAATGGACCCTGAGTGGGACCGCAGTGGAATAGTGGAGCAGGCAAGTGGGCGGCGCCAGGCCAAGGCAGGTACCATTGTTATCCCAATACATTCAATTAAAAAAAAAAAAGGCAACCTATATAGCCAAAGTGACAGCAGAAGTGAAGTGGGGAACAGGGGGTGGTTGTTGGAGTTGGGGTTGCTTTTGGGGGTGATGTAATGTTCCAGAACTGGTGGTGATGTGTGCACAGCTGGGAACACACTAAAATCACTAAACTGTGTACTGTAAATGGGTGAATTGTATGGTGATTATGTCTCAATAAAACTATTAAAGTATATACATGATTTATTTTCTTTTAACTTGGGGGAACTGTGTCTTCTGGAACCAGACACTCTAGTGGGGGAGAAGCTCGTTGGACCCCAAACTTCTGGGCAAGAAAAGCACAATGGAGCATAGCTGGAAGTGAGCACTGGACTTTAATCCTGCCTTTTGGGTGAAGGGAGAGGACAGATGCACCTTTGCATTGTGAACACTGGACAGATAGCCAGGTATGGCTGTGGCAGTTTGCAGGTGGGGAGCAGCAAGGGGTCATAGAGACCCTGTCTTGAAACCACAACAAACCTGTCCTCCCACTTTTTAGACAAGTGAAACTGTTTACTCAAAATACCTTTAATTTAAAAACACCCAGCTTCAATACCAACTCAAATCCAGAGGTGTTTTAATCTCCCTGCCTGCTGACCTCAAGAGTCCTCAACGGGTCAGGGACAGGGCCACTGTGAGAGGAGCACAGAGAAGGGAAGCTGGAAGTGGGGGCTTACCCGGAGACTTGGACCCAAGTCCCACTTGTGGGGAGCCAACCTGGAGTGCCTGGGGGGAAAGGCAAGAACCTAGGACTATCTTGGTTGCTGGCTGGCTCACTGGCCTCCCTTCAGCATCCTGTCCTCTTGAGGAACCATTTACACAGGATCCCAGGTGGGGCTGTGTCCATATGAGGCCACAGGGCCCTCAGCCCAGGAAGGCAAGCACACAGCCCGCCTTGGGTTCCAGAGGAGCAGCAGGTAGGTTTCCAGGGTTGAGGAGATCACAGCAGGACAGACCGCCAGCAGGCCAACTGCCTGGGTAAGGTGGTTACAGTCTATTTGTCTGTTTCCCGGGAGCTGGGGGAGAGAAGAAAGGAGATGGATAGTGACAGGCTGTGGTGGAACCTGGAAGGAGAAGGTTAGGGCACCAAAGAGGAAAGCAGATCTGGAAAGAAGGGACTGAGCTCAGAGCTCTGGGTCCGAACATTAGTGGGGCAGGTTAACAGGTGGGGCCCACTCAGTCAAAGACTTGGGTCCAGCCCTAACTGGTTTGGCTCAGGGGATAGAGTGTCGGCCTGCCGACTGAAGGGTCCCAGGTTCGATTCCGGTCAAGGGCATGTACCTGGGTTGCAGGCACATCCCCAGTAGGGGGTGTGCAGGAGGCAGCTGATCGATGTTTCTCTCTCATCGGTGTTTCTAACTCTCTATCCCTCTCCCTTCATCTCTGTAAAAAATCAATAAAATATATTAAAAAAAAAAAAAAAAGACTTGGGTCCTTCCTGCACCACCAGTGTACACAGACACCCCCCACCCCTGCATAGACCCCCCAGCTGGGATGGCATCTGTTTTACCTGCTAGGTCGTAGGATGGCTACTGTACCAGCCGGTAGGTGATGTATCTACCTGCGGTTTCGCTGGGCCGGATGATCTTCACTACCTGCATCAGAATGAGAACAGGGCTGGGCACGGCCTCCCCAAGGACCCAGATGTGTGTGGAGTTTGGTGGGGGCAGCAGCAGGGCAGGTGGCACCAGGACCCCGAAGAGGAGAAGAGACTTGGGGGTAGTCCTGATTCTTCAAAAAGCTGGGGGAGGGAGGGAGGTCCTGAGGCTCCTGCCCAGTAGGAAAAAGGCTGGGGGTAGGGCTCTCTGCAAGGGTAGTCTCTCACCTGCCCTCTCTTTATCCCAAAGTAGCGTGCCACGGGGTCTCCAGCCTGGATCCTGGGCAGCTGGTTTTCTCGGAGTTTACTGGGAAGCTCGGTCAGGAAAAAAGCCACGCAGGGCTGCCTGGGCGGGATGGAGAAGCCCAGAGGATTGGGGAGGGGACAGGATAGAAAGGATACTATCTGGCCAGCAGCTCCGTCACCTCCTCCTTGGTCATGACGACATGCTCTGGGACCAGCTGCCAAGAGAACAGAACCTGTGTCTCCAGAGGGCCAGGACCCCGCTGTGCCCCACACTCCCACACGGGGGAGGGTACAGTGTCCTTCTCAGCTAGTCTACACCCCACCCATGACTGTCATGCAGAGGGACCTTGGGACACAACCTGGGATCTCCATGCCCAGGTCAGCAGTGTGGGCTGGGAACCCACATTCTCAGCAAGGCTCAGGCAACGCTGCTGCTGCTGTTGCTCTGGATCCAGGGGCCACACTTTGAGAGTCTGGCTCTACTTCCTTTACCATCTCACCCCTCCCCACCACCCAACTCCCCCCACCTTCCCTAGGCCCCACCTCATGCTCCGTGATGTTGATGAGCAGCTCCTGCTGCAGAAACTGTTCCAGGATGTACTTGGGGGCCATGTCGACCAGGGACTGGAAAAAGAGATCCTCAGACACGGCCATGCCCCAGCCCCAACGCCCCAACACACACACACACACACACACACACACACACACACACACACACACGGGACTGGAGACCTAGCTCTTACTTCTTCCTCAGAGGACATAGCAAGTGGGAAAGCTGAATGCGTCTGATCTTGTACCTCAACAAGAATCCAGGCATCATAAGCTAGGCATTCCCATTGCATGCATAGGGTTCTCCCCACTGCCCTGGCCCTTGGGACATCTCCAGACCTCAGCCTGGTGCCAGGAAATGAGTTTCTATCAGTCAATGAGTCCAGGAGGTTGGTCCCTGAGCTGGCATGGAGGCCCCTTCCCAAGAGAGGACCAAGATGGCAAAGACTCTGGGCAAGGACCACAGGCATAGGGAAGAGGGTGCTCACTGCTCCTCCCATCCCATTTAGGCCTCTCCAACCAGACGGGGGATGCTGGGCCTGCTCTGGGGATGCCCCATGCTGCCCACAAAGGACAGCAGCTCCTTCTCAGACCTGAGCTCCCACATTAGAATGTAGGACCAGAGCAAGTGCTGCCAAAGGTGCAGTGGGTTCCCTGGGTGAAGACAGTGGCAGGCCTCTTAGGTGCCATAGGAAAGTGAGGCTCGGGACAGAACAGGAAGCGATGTGGTCAGGCTCTTTGCTGTGGGGGCACTCACCTGCTTGGCAGAGGGTGTCATGCCCTGCTGCACCACGATGAGGGCTCGGGTGATGTTTTCCTCTTGCATGCGTTGGCAGTACACCTTGATGGTCTTGATTCCCACCTTGGGCTCCTCTGCAGAAAGAGTGCATGCCAGTCCACAATGCCAGGCGCCTTACCCACCCCTTCCCAGGCATGTGTGGCACCCCTCTGAGGCCTCAGTTTTCCTGTTTGTAGAACAGGGAGCTGGCTGCCTCCAGGTCACCAAGCAGCTGAAAGGTGCCTATGCCCCTGTACTTCAGAGGTCCCTGTCTTGAAGTGGGGTCTGGAATCTGGGTTTAGTTGGGTGCCTCACTGGTTCCAAGGTTTGAGAACCCCCAAGCTAAGTGGCTTGTTTAGTCTGGGAGCCCACAAAGTGCATGGCTGGGTGTCCAGAGGTGAGATGAGGTTGGTTGATCTGTCATGGAGACAGACCACCCATCAACAGGAGTAGAAATCCTTACGTTTTCAGTAGCATTAGGGGCCTGGGGCTTTGTCACTAGAGAAACACTGGACCCTATGAGCTTAGCAGGTCAGCCACTGGGCTCTGGCCACCAGGATTCATTTGAGACTCCTAGCTGGGCCTCTGTCTCCTGTAGTGCAAATCACTCCACCGATGAGCTGTATCCTGGGCTGAGTTGTGTCCTCCCAAATCCCCATGTTTGAGTCCTAATCCCCAGTACCTCAGAAGGTAACTAAACTACTGTGTTTGGTAAAGGAGCCTTCAAAGAGATAATTAAGGTAACAAGAGATCATGTGAACCCTGATCCAATCCGACTGGTGTGTTTCTAAGAGACTGAGACAGACATTAGGGACCCTGTGAGGATACAGGGAGGAGACAGCCACCGTCTAACATGCTAAGGGCAGAAGCATCAGAGGGAACCAACCCAGCAGACACCTTGATCTTGGACTTCCAGCCCCAAGCGCTGGAGACAATAAAAGTCAGTTGTTTAGGACTCATCTGTAGTGTTTTGTTATGGCGGCCCCAGCAAACACAACAAAAACTCCAGCCCTGTCCTGAAGCACGTCCCAGTGGAGCAGACACCTCGTGTCATCAAACACCGGAAATGCAGGAGAACTCCCACTCCAGGGAGAAGCTAACCCCTGACAGGCCTGGAGATGGCTCTGTGGGAGGCCTGCAATTAGGCATTAAGGTCTCAAATAATCGTATCTCACACACCGGGACATTTATCTTAAAAAGTGTCACCAGGTTCAGCTCTGCAAATGTTTTCCGCCCACCCCCTTCATTCTAGGCATGTAGTTGACACCAAGGTGCTGAACACAGCCTGGTCCCCCAACTTCTGCAGGCCTGAGAGCGAGGCTGCCTCAATGTGTTAGGTGCTAAAACAGAGGAACACAGGGATCCCAGGACACCCCTCAGTGGGCTCTTTGCTCAACCCAGGGCTCAGTGGGGACTCTGGAAGAGGAGGCACCTGAGTGTAGTCTCCAGGGACAATGACCGGACACTGAGGAGGCAGAGTGAGGAGGAAAGGGTGTGGTGAGGCGGGGGATAGGCAATATGAGACAATAACTCTGCAACGGTGCAGTAAGGAGCTGCAGGGAACACAGGCGCTGAGAGTGGAAACTGGGCTGGTGGTGGACTAAGGAGGAAACAGTGGGTCTGAGGTCAGGAGCTGGGGGCTCGCCTGGAAGGCCTATGATAATCGTGGTCAGAGAAAACAGCCAAGGAATAGAGAATGGGGAAGGGGACCGAGAAGGAAACTGGAAAAGGTACTCAGAAGGGTCAGAGATCAATGGCGTCACCCACAGCACATAAGGTGAGGGGGAACTCTCTCCTCTGGGTCAATGTTACAAGCTGGAATGTTATAAGCAGGGGAATGTTACAAGCTGGATCCTAAGCAGGCCCTCAGATGTCTCTACCAGAACAGTGACCCCCTCAGGCACCAGCAAGACACTCACCTGGGAAAAAGACAAACATCTGGTCAGTGGGGTCATCATTGTGGGCCACCAGCACTGTGAGGTCCGTGCGCCGTGGCCGCCCTTCACTTGGTTTGTCCCCAAACTGGGCCTTGAACTCCTCTAGCGTCTGGTCCAGCTCATCCTGAGTCACCAGGTAGCCTCGGTCATGGCACAGCTGTGGACAGAAAGAGCCAGGTGACCCAAAGGGACAGGAGGAATGGCAGCAAGAGCTTGGGCTGAACGAGCCCACCGTGAGGACAATACAGGGCGTTTGGGGCTCAGTGTGGCAGGTGTGTGTAGAACCCAGAAAAGAGGGATGAAGCAGGTAGAGACAAATATGGGGCACACACCAAGACAGCCATTGTGCCAATCCAGTTAATCAGCTGCCATGGGTGCTGTCATTTTATCCTGAAAACTGAGGCCATGAGAGGCTGTGATTAGGAGGCAGCTGCAGAGCTGGGACTTGGGTTGGGGCCCTGGGGTCTGGGGCAGAAAAAGACAGTTAGGTGGGAGGGGCATTGCTGGGCTGCCTGGACAGTTGAAAACCAGGTAAAAGCTTGAGGGCCAGGAGTTCTAGGACTCATCTTGGAACCTGGGGCTCTTTAGTGGGCTGACAGGAAGAAGAACCAGGTCTGGTTTGGCTCAGTGGATAGAGCGTTGGCCTGCGGATTAAAGGGTCCCAGGTTCGATTCTGGCCAAGGGCACATGCCGGGGTTACTGGCTTGATACCCCCCGCCCCCCTCGGTAGGATACGGGAGTTGTTCAGGAGGCAGGCAATCAATGACTCCCTCTCATCATTGATGTCTCTCTCTCTCTCTCTCTCTCTCTCTCTCTCTCTCTCCCCCCCCCCTCTGTAAAAAACACACAAAAAGAAAAAAGGGGCGGCCAGAGCTACTACTCAGCCTGGCCTGCCTGAGGCCCCCTACATTCCCTTTCCTCTGTGAAGTCCCCACAGCCTGATTTTCTCTCAGCACCCACAACACTGCCGGCCTGTAGCACAACTGTTTCAGTCCCTATCTTTGGGGGAGCTTTGCAAACGAGTGGGGGGAGAAGGGGGGCGGAAAGAGCGAGAGAAAGAACGAGAGCGAGCGCCGGACCAGATCAAACCACAACCTAGGTAAGTGCCCTGAGCAGAACTAGAACTCGCAACCTTTCGGTGTACAGACGACAACGCTTCACCCGGCCAGGGCTCTAATAAACTCTTCTAAAAGTTTTTTACAGGGTTCGGAATTCTTTACGTGGACAACACCGTGACACAAGAGGTAGCAAACATCCGGGTAGAGACCCCAGACTCCTGCTTTCGCCTCTCTGCCCGGCTCGGACTCACGACTGGGCCCCGAGGCCCGCGCTCACTGCGCTCGCCAAGCCCCGCGCGCTCTCACCTGCATAATGGTCTTGCGAATCTTCCACAGCCGGTATGTCTCCTCCTCGTCATCCATGCCTACCTACTGCCGCTCGCACTCACTGCGCCTGTGCCCGCCAGGACGCGTGCCGACTGTGCCGGCTGCGAAGCCCCGTTCAGGCCCCCTCAGCCTCTCCGTTTAGGGCTGTCGCCAGCGAACGCCTGAATGCAACGACCTTTGGGAGAGGCAGTGCTAAGGGCAGCCCGAGTGGCTGGTGGCTTTGCTCGAGGAGTGCGAATGGCACCGCCCACTCACGCTTTGGAAGCTCTCGCGTGGGTTTGGAAGCTCTCGCGTGGGTTTGGGAGCTCTCGTGTGGGTTTGGCTGCTGCTCTGGAGTTCCTATTTCTTCTCAACACCCGTCTCGGGGCGGCGGTTTAGAATCCCGACTAGCTGAGGTGAGGAAGCTAAGGCTGGGGTAACTGAGGCCCAGACCGAGCCAGAGGCCTGCTCTCCTCTCAGGACCCGTGGGGCTGCGTTGTAGTCGCCCCATAAATGTGCGTTCAGCTGTAGGGGGTCCTTTCAGTTGGTTCTGGGCCATGTGCAACCTAATCGTCCCAGCCTCAGTTTTCCCATCTGTACAATGGGTATAATAAACTGTCCCTATTTAAGAGCGTTAGCTGACCCTGGCTGGGTAGATCAGTTGGTTAGAGTGTCTTTCAGATAAACCAACATTGTGGGTTTGATCCCTGGTCAGGGCACATACAAGAATCAATCAATGAATACATAAATAAGTGGAACAATAAATCAATGTTTCTCTCCCTCCTTCCTCTCTCTCTAAAAAATCATAAACTTTAAAAAAAAAGAGAGAGAGGGTTAGTTGAGAATCTAAAGGGACGACCATGTTTGGGAGGAGGTTGGCATAGGTCCTAGTGCTTATGACATTCTCCCACCTCTGTCCTCTCCCCTTCCTGTCCCCTGAGCTCCAGCCCTGTCTCTGCCTGTATCTCTCCCTGAGTTCATACAGGAGGCTCACTCAGCCCAGCCCCTGTCACTTTGGAGGCCATCGGTAACTTCTCATTCGTAACACATTTATTCAATCAGATATTTACTGAACAACCACAGGGCAAGCACCCCCTTAGGTTCCAAGAAGAGACAGGATAGACATGGTGAACATACTAGACAATAATGTGAAAAGGTGACAATGCTTTGTAAGAAGAGCAGGCGGCTATGAGAAACGGGAGGTTTGCAGTATCAGACAGGAGGTTAAGAAAGAGGAGGAGAAGTTCCAGCAAAGGCCCAAAGGAGGAGAGGAAGGGAGGTGTGGCTGTCTGGAGGAAGGCGTTATCAGGCAGAGGGTACAGTCTGTACCAAGACTCTGCAGTTGCATCTTGCCTGGTTGGCAGCAGGAGGCTTGTGGAGGCAGGATAGGAGGTCAGAGGGTGGAGTGGGTCAAATCTGGGAGGCCTTGTTGATTGCATTGAAACATTTGGGTTTTATATTCAGGGAGACCAGGGAAGGGGCTGGGGAGAATGTCCTAACCGGAGAGTGGGGAGCAGTGGTCCGGATCCAGGTGTCTTCAAGGAAGCATCCACAGTATTTGTAGGACAGGACGTGGAGATGAGGGCAAACAGAGCTGCCCTGCTTGGGATGGAAAGACTCCGTGGGCAGATAGGGAAGGACTCTTTGATGTGCAGAGCTTAGGGGGCTCTGGTGAGACCCCAAGGGGAGACGTTGATAAAATGGGGAGGATAGGAGTCTGGAATTCAAGGTGAGGTTCAAGTGGAGACAGACATGTGGGCACTATGGGCACAGGGTGGAGATTGGAGTTGGGAGCCTGAATGAGTTCAGTGAGCAGATCCAGACCAGAGGCCAGGAGGAGGAAAGGCTGCTGTAGAAGGCAGAAGTGTGCACAGACCCTGGACCGGCTGCATGGGCTCCAATCTTGGCTATGTGACCCAAGGCGCACGTTATTTAACCTCTCTGTGCCTCATTGTTTCCCTCCCCCGTGCCACAAGCAGCAGCCACTTCCTAGGGTGACCTGGCTAATGACTGAGCACCTGACACTAATGTTATGTAAATGCTCTTCCATAGAATAAGGGCAGCGAGAGGTTGCCAGGTGTTCTGGAACTAGGTGAAAAGGTGTCTGGAGGAGGAATAGGGAGCAGCCATCAAACCCACCAAGCAATGAGTCTGAGCAGGCCTGAGGATTGGGCAGAGGTCTAGCTAAGTGGTATTGTTCATGACCACGAGGAGAACAGATCCAAGGAACAGGTGAACTAAATGCCTGGATGGTGCAGGTTTGCAGGAGGAAAGAAACTGGAGATGTGGCTAGATGCAGAGAGGAACCGGGGGAGACAAAGTTGGAGAGTGAGAAGGTCAGGGTGGGTTTTAATAGGAAAAAGGGCTCACAAGAGCAGGTAGGCCTTAGGACACCAGAGAGGCTGGCAGAGCCAGACCACAGTGCTGCTGACTCAGAGTCCTGCCACTGATCAAGTGGCCTCAGCACCAGGACACAGAGTAGCAACCTGTTCCTTCACACCCCTCACCTGCTGTGCCACCTGGTAGATCCTGAGGCCCAGAGCTCAGGGCCCCACCCACACACTCATGGGTGGGCATGTAAGATGGGACAGCCACTGTGGAAAACAGTCTGGTAGCTCCTCAAACAGAGTTGCCACGTGATCCAGCATTTTTACTCCTAGGGGCATAAATGAAACTGGACAATCAATGGTTCTGAGCTGCCTGTCTCTATTTGAGCCAATCAAACAGAGGCAATGTTGAATCATAATGAGCATTTATTCCAATAATGCCAGCAGTATGTGAGAGCAGCAGGTCATTCACAAAAATCTGCTCCACTCCTTCCCATAAGCCAGCCACTTATATCAGGTAGGAGGACAAAGATTACATGGGAAAGTATAGGTATTACAGGCATGGGGAAGTGGGCAAGGTATAATGGTTACTAGGTTACAGGCAATGTGGGCTGGGGTCGAAAGGGCGGGCAAAGGGCAGGTGCCTCCTGGGCCACATTGTTTCAGCAACAAGGTTGTTAATCTTCCCATGTTGACAGGCAGTTCTTGGAAGAGGAGAATGGACTGACTGCATTCCCAGGTTAACTTTTATTTCCCAGGGCATATAGCTCTCAGCCAGGTTAGAATGTGCTCTCTAATCAGAGCAGAACAATCACGGTTAACAGAGCAGGATTACTATTTCTTATATTTTATAATCATAGCTAGTCCCTGTTAGGTCTGATCAAATAACTGAATCGATACCCCTCCCCCTACCCCCGGGGAACCAACCTTTAGGCCATTTCACTATGGACATTCCCTTTTGCTGAGACCACACTTTACTTGCTGAGACCACATTCCATTATCTCTCCCCTCTGGACCTGCACAGAGAATTCTCCGCCTAGAAAAAGCCCGCCAAAAGTTCGTTAAAAACCGCTGATTCCTACCACAGGTTGCTGGAGCCATCTGGGGCTCAGCCAGCTGGTGTGCGGATGATCAAATAAATTTGTAATCTCTCACCAGTCTGGCCTTGTGCATTCCTCCTTCGATGACCTAACAGTCCCCACTATTCTATTTCTGCCCTTAACATTAGGAGAAATGAAAACATGCCCACAGAAAAACGTTATAGCATTACAAAGCCAATAGATGAAAACAAACCAAATGTATATCAAGGGATGAATGGATAAAGAAAGTGGTCCATCCACACGCTGGAATATTACTCAGCCATGAAAAGGAGTGAAGCACTAACACTTGCTACAACATGAATGAAATATGAAAACATGATACTCAATGAGAGAAGCCAGATACAAGAGGCCACAGAGTGTGTGATTCCATTTATGTAAATCTAGGGGCCCAGTGCACAAATTCATGCACCTTGAAAGGAACTGTCGGCTGTGAGGCTGTTCAGCACAGGGGCGGGTCTCGGCCCATCCTCTGTGCCTCAGCCCAGCCCCTCCCGCTGCAGCGGCCGGCCAGGTCCTCTCTCTGCTGGCAACCCCGCTCCTGCTGCCTCTGCTCCCATGCACTATTGGGAGGTGCCGGCCCCGCTTGCACCCACTGATGGCGTGGAGCTATTGGGGCCTGTGCCAGCAGTGGGTGTGAGCAGTGGCTGCTGCTCTGATCACCCCTCAGGAGCAGGGGGAGGTGGAGAAGCCTTCAGGGGCGATCAGGGCTGGCAGCAGATGCTTGCACCTGCTGACTGGCACTGAGCGATTGGGACCGATGCCAGGCACCGGCAGTGGGTGCTGGTGGGGCCATCACCAGCAGCTGGTGTGAGAGGCGGCTGCTGGCCCCAATTGCCCCTCAAAAGTAGGGGGAGGTGGAGAAGCCCTGAGGGGTGATTGGGACTGGCACTGGCAGCAGGTGCGAACACCAGGTGGGATGACGAAGCACGGGAGCAAAAAATTTTCAGTAACCACCAGAGGCTCGCCCCGATGACAGTGACCAGTGCCCCGCCTTGGTCTGGTGCCCCCGCTCACCTGCTCCACCATCCTGCCACAGCTGACGCTCGTCATGTTCCACACATGCCCCCTGGTGGTCATCGCACATCATAGCAACTGGTGGTTCGGTTGTTCCGCTATTCCGTCTATTTGCATATTGGGGTTTTATATATATATATAGACTAGAGGCCCGGTGCACAAAATTCATGCATGGGGGCGGGGGGGTGTTCCTCAGCCCAGCCTGCACCCTCTCCAATCTGGGACCCCTCGAGGGATGTCTGACTGCCCGTGATGGCAGCGGGGATGGGCACGTGGGGGCGTGAGTGCCTCCCAGCCACACACCCCATGCCGCCTCTGCTGGTGGCGGGGATGGGCACGTGGGGGTGTGAGTGCCTCCCAGCTGCACACCCCATGCTGCCTCTGCTGGCGGCGGGGATTGGTGCATGGGGGTGTGAGTGCCTCCCAGCCAGACTGTGGGCCGTCGGCAGGGCTGAGAGCACTGGGCGCCACCACCTTGTGGCTATGGGCGCTGCCATTTTTGTGGCGGAGTGATGGCTAATTTGCATATTACTCTTTTATTAGATAGGATCCCCAGAACAGGTTGTTATGCAAAGTGTGATGTCCCAGAAAACCTCAGCATGTTGTTCTTGGATTCCAAAGAAATCACCCAGAAGACTGGCTGTGGAAGACATAGGTTTATTAGGACTTCCGCACACACCAGTGGCTGCAACCAGTGAAGTTGAACCACAAAGCCCATCTGGCCTGAGGACTGGCTGAACCTGGGTGGCCCTGGTGCTATTGTTTTGCGCCACACCCAGACTTTCCAAATACAAGGTTTTATAGAGGACAGAAAACAGAGAAAAACAGGACAAGCAGGAAGAGGGGAATGTGTAAAGGCTGTGTGAGATCAAAACAAATGTTTTCTTGACTGAGGAGCTAGCCAGGCTCAGAAGTGTTACAGGGCAGTGAAAAGCTAGGAAAATTCCATGGCAAGAGGAATAGGGAAACTGAGACAAGAATGTTAAAACAAGGCCAAACAGTGTGGGCAATTTACAGCCAGCTTGTAAATAACAAGCCATTATCTTCCCTAGCCAAGGACACTAGAAAGCAAATGGTTAAAAGCCTCCCTAAGAAGAGAATGCAGGAAAGGGGGAGAAAAGGGGAAGTCTTTCTCACCCACTAAACAAAGAAATCAGCTGTTTTGAGGAAGGGAAAAGGAAAAAGGGCAGTTTTTTTGTTTTTGTTTTTTCACTCCCTAGGCCAGTGGTCGGCAAACTGGGGCTCGCGAGCCACATGCGGCTCTTTGGCCCTGGAGTGTGGCTCTTCCACAAAATACCACGGCCTGGGCAAGTCTATTTTGAAGAAGTGGCGTTAGAAAAAGTTTAAGTTTAAAAAATTTGGCTCTCAAAAGAAATTTCAATCGTTATACTGTTGATATTTGGCTCTGTTGACTAATGAGTTTGCCGACCACTGGGCTAGGCAAAGAACACAGAGTCTCAAGACTTAACAAGATAGGTGCTTCTCATGATTTCTGGGAAGGCCACAACAAAGTAAAAAGGGACCTTGAGAATTAATCTGTACCAAAATACTCAGCAAGGGACTTTTTAAAAATTTTTTTGCTTTTAGAGAGAGTGGAAGGGAGAGGGAGAGAGAGAACATCAATGTGAGAGAAACATGGGTCGGCTTCCTCCTACATGCCCCCTACTAGGGATCAGGCCCACAACCTGGGTGACCTCCTACTGGGATTCAAACCACCTTTTGGTGAATGGGACAGTGCTCAATCAACTGAGCCATCCCAGCCAGGGCTCAGCAGAGGAGTTTTTAAGCCCATAGGCAAGAGGGTATATAATGCCTCAAACCCCCAACCAACTTGCTGTGCTTGCCTTGCTTCTTTAATAAATTTGATTACCTTAATAAATTGGTTTTATCACAACACAATCAGGGCCTCTCATTTAAATTCATTTATATGAGAAGACAAGAACCAGGGTGGGACAGCCCTCTCCTGTCTCAAGATGCTGTTTGATAGGACCACTCTGGTCTTCTGTGAGCAGTGCATATAATACAAGGTCTCACAGTCCACTTACCGATAGCCTTCACTTTATTTCCTACAGGGTGGGAGGGGGAGTTGGCGCTTGGGAAGGGGCCCATGTTCTCATTTACCATACACAGGCAAATCCACAGACAGGAAGTGGGTTAATGATTGCTAATGATGATGGGGAGTGACTGCTAATGGGGACAGGGTTTTTTTATATAAAAATTTTTTAATTGATTTCAGAGAGAAAGGGAGAGGGAAGAGAGAGAGAAACATCAACGGAAGAGAGAGAATCTTTGACCGGCTGCCTCCTGCATGCCCCACACTGGGGATCGAGTCCTTCCTGGAACTGGTTGCCACTCTGGAAAGACCTCTGGCCAGTGGGCAACTCACCTTCCTTACTGAGGGACTTCAGCCACCACAGGGGAGCCTCTCTGAGGCCTTGAGACTGCCCAAGACCCCATGAATTCTGTCTGTAAGATGGGGTCCCTTTGGCAAAAGCTGTGAAACCTCAAAGGCAAACCCCTCCCAGAGCTTGGGGTGCACTTTCCCCACAGGGCAGCTGGGGCCCCACAGACTTGTCTCCTCCCCTGTTCTTATCTTCTATGTATCTGGGAGGAAGTCAGGCATGGGGTAAAGCCCCCACCCTCCATCTCTTACCCTTGGTGTACTCCATGGGGGGCTCACCCTGTGCTGTTTTTCTGGCAACTCTGAAATGTATAACAGCAAATAACAACGGATCACAACTTAAACAAAAGTGGAAACAGCTGTGTCTTCCTAAGGACCAGACTGTCTGGGATACCCAGTGCTGCCAAGGGGAGGAACTGAGGAGGGTTTCCTGAGAAGTGAGGAGGCCCAGCTGAAACAATGCCCCCACCCCCAGGGGTGACTCCCAGAACTATGGAGGCCTGCTAGAGGGAAGAAGCCATGATGAAGACAATCGTGCAAGAAGGGGCATATAGCAACCGGTCAGGGGAACATTCTCCCTCTACTACCTTTACCACCCAACTCCACCAGTAAGCCCCCTGCTCTGCCCTCTGACAGGCCTGGGTCAGGGACAGAGGGAGGGGGCTCAATGGTTCTCCCAAATGAACCCAGCCCCAAGAGTCCTGACCCCTGCCCTAGATTCTGCAGAAATGTTCATGGGAGGGGCCAACAAAGAGATAAGACGTTGACAAAGCACAAAAATGCTGCAACCACTCTGCAGTCCCAAGGTCAAACTCCAGTCATGGCTGGGGGATGGGGGCAGCCAGGCCTGCTGTGGATTCCATGACTCAGGTCCCAAGAATGAGGTGGGTCATTTTTCTGCCCTTGTGGCCAAGTGCCTGAGCCCAGAGGTGGAGCCCTCCCGTGCTGTGCACCCACCGCGTGTAATGTAGAAGTGGCGATGTCGCTCTGGGGTTGTTTTCCTTGTAAGCACACACCTGGGCATCCCCGCGTGTTCTCCCTGGGGGGCGGGATCCCATAGAGCCCGTTTTAATGACTCCGCCCCCGCCAGGGCTCAGGTGTGACATATATAAGTGACTAAAGGACCGTGACGCTCCCCCCCCCCCCCGCTCCCCGCTGGCGGACACTGCAGCAGTGGGCGACTCTGGCCAGGGACACCCGCCTCTAGGTGACCCCAGGCCCTCCTGGGCGCCCAGATGGAGCCGAGGAGCCTCGCGCAGTCCCAAGATAACGGGTGTCTGGACCCCAGTTTGGTTTTATTGACATTAAAAACAAAACCCCAGTTTTCAATGAGCTGCAGCGATTTTTCTGCAAGTTCAAGACCCCTCCTTTCGGGTTTCCAGTAGTTTCTCAAGTTGTGCGGCACCCCGCGGCGCTGTGGTCAACTACCCGGTAACTGTCAACGGGCCACCAACGAGCCGCTTTCGCGGAGGCGGCTGCCCACCCGCCAGCAAGCATGCGCAGTCACAGACAACAACAAAACCGCAGCCCGCTCAGGCCCCGCCCCCACACACCCCCACCCCAACCTCCCAATGGCTGTCGCTATCACGCGTCACAGCGCCCTAGCGGCTGACCAATGAGGGCGCTGGTGGGCGTGGCTGCAGGATGGGAGGCCAGGCGCGCCGGCGCGCGTCCATTGGTCGGCTCGGCGAGGGGAGGAGCCGCTGCCTCCGGGGTGCCCCCGCCGCCGTGATGAGCCTCAGCCGCCTGTGCCGCCTGCTGAAGCCGGCGCTTCTGTGTGGTGCTCTTGCCGTGCCCGGCGTGGCCAGCACCATGGTGAGTGCGGTGCCGGCGGCCGGGCTGGCGGGCCGTTGGGGCGGGCGCGCGGCCTCCACCGTGGCGCGCAGGGCCACGGTGGCCTTGGGTGGGAGCTCGCTGGCCGGGCGCAGGCGGGCGGCCGTCGGGACCGTGGGTAGCGCGCGGGCTGAGGTACAGGCAGGGTTATGCCTGGGGGCCTTGGCTAGATGTGAAGGGCTGAGCGGTCGGGAACCTCAGGCCGCGCAGGGGCTTTTGCGTCGGGACAGCTGGGGGCCTGTAGGCCACTGGCCCCAGGCTGGGGCCCGGAGAGTGGGGGAGCCCCTTGGGCTAGTTAATCCGGGGTCACGCGCCTCGGGGCGTCACCGCCCCTCCCCCGCCTTGTACGCCCCGGGACACTGCGCGGTGGCGTCACAGATGGGCGGCCGGAGTCCTGGCTACCGGCCCTTTGTCCCCGGATGCCGCACTTGGTGGGCACAGGAGCGTCCGAAGGGTTGGCATGGGCCGCGCAGCCGCCGGCTCCCCGGGTCGCTGCAGGCAGCGGCGCCGGTTGCCGGGCAGGCGGCGGCGGCGGCGGCGCCGCTGCCGCCGCCGCGCCCTCGGGCGGCGGAAGGCTCCAGTTTACGATCGCAGGAGGACGCGCCTCCGGCGGAAGGAGCCTGGTTCTGAGAGCCTGGGGCAGGTACAGCCCGCGACCTGGAAGAGTGACTGTTGTGTCGAGTATCAAGATCCGGTGCGCGCGGGGCCCCCACACACGGTGGCGGTGTCCTTCGCCCGCTGGGGCACTTGGTGGGATCCCCAACCCTCCTTGGGCCTTGGTGTCTGCAGTTAAATGCGCCCCGCGCGCGCAGGTTGCATGCACCTTTGAGGAGGAGGAGCTCTTGCCTTTTTCTTGCCCCAGGGTCCTGTCTGTCTCAGCAGGGATCCACCTGGGATGTCCTGCGGTGGGGACCTGGTTGGACGAGTTGACCCGGGTCTTCGGGCCTCGAGGTCCCCCAGCCGCTCAGCTGCTCCCGTGTCTGTCTTGCAGTGCGCCTCCCGTGATGACTGGCGCTGTGCTCAGTCAATGCATGAGTTCTCAGCCAAGGACATCGACGGGCGCATGGTTAACCTGGACAAGTACCGGTGGGTACCTACCTGCCTGGTGGGGGAGGCAGAGGGAAGGTCAGCAACTCTGACCACCCCATCCCACCTCCAGGGGCTTCGTGTGCATCGTCACCAACGTGGCCTCGCAATGAGGCAAAACAGACGTAAACTACACTCAGCTTGTCGACCTGCACGCCCGATATGCTGAGTGCGGTTTACGGATCCTGGCTTTCCCTTGCAACCAGTTTGGGAGGCAGGTGCGTGGCCCCAGTGTCCCTGTTGTGCGGGCGTGGGGAGGTCCGCCCATGGAAGGGAGGACTAAAATGGGGTACACGCTCCCCCTCATACACTGACCCCAGTACCTTTCTTTGCTTGCCACAGGAGCCAGGGACTAATGCGGAGATCAAAGAGTTCGCTGCTGGCTATAATGTCAAATTCGATATGTATAGCAAGATCTGTGTGAACGGAGATGATGCCCACCCCCTGTGGAAGTGGATGAAAGTCCAGCCCAAGGGGAGGGGCATCCTGGGAAAGTAAGTGGGGGGAGGAGAGGGCAGGGCAGGATAGTTCCCCAGGGGCTTGGGGGGGGGGGGCTACAGTTGCCATGGGGTTTCCTCATGACTTCTTGCTTTTTTTTAGTGCCATCAAATGGAACTTCACCAAGGTAAGGAAGGGTTTTGGGGGACAGAATAGGCCAGGACTATGTCCAAGGCCAGCTCACTGCCCACATCCCAAGAGGCCCTCAGCCTGGCCCTAATGGGGCAGCAAGTGGGGGCTGCTTGCTTGCCCCCAGCCCTCTTGCAGAGGCCCCACGGGGGCCTCCTCTGCTAAAACCCCATGTCTCGGCAGTTCCTCATTGACAAGAATGGTTGTGTGGTGAAGCGGTATGGTCCCATGGAAGAGCCCCAGGTAGGTGCCTTTCCAGGGAGCCTGCTGGGAGTGGTGCCTTTGGAAGAGATGTTCTGACCCTGCCTCTCCCACAGGTCATAGAGAAGGACCTGCCCTGCTACCTTTAGCTCCACAAGTATGCCTCCCCCCCCATCTGAGCCCACCGCCTGCGCCTCTCGGAGCCTTCCACCCGGCGCCCATGACAGTCTGTCTGAAAACCAGCCTGCTGGTGGGGCAGACCCGAGAACCCGGCGTGCACCTCTGCCGGAGGAAGGCCCCTCGGCCCGGCCTGGCTCACAGCTCTGCACCCCCACCCCTGGCTGCCTTGTGGGAATAAAACATACAAATTGGCTTGCAGGATGCTTCTGCCTCCCTGGGAGGTCATGGCAGTGGAGTTTCCTTGAGGTTCAGATGACTGCATTCACCCTGAAGCCCTGCTTCTAATCTTGACAGCCCCACCCCTTAGGCACTAGCAGAGCTGATAATTCTTCTTAACTGGTGCTATTCCTGGCCCAGAGCCATGATCTGAGGCCTCTTTTGAGGCCTGCCCAGGGCAGTGGTCTTCCCAAGTGGGCCAAGGTGGGAGGTTGAGGGAGGCAGGCACCTGGAGCGCAGCATCCGCCAAGCTGCTCCTGGCTCAGAGCCATGCTAGGCAGGGCCTGTTCAACAGACTAGCCTGTTGTATGGACCCTGAACCAGGGCACCCAAGCCTGCTTATGGTCCTCATTTGGTGTAATCGGGGAATAGTCAGTCCACAGTCCTCCCTAAGAGGATGGGGAATAATTTGAGGCCAGCTGGTGGGGAGTGGTATTGCTGGAGAGTGACTGGGCTCCCATCTTCCAATAGCCTCAGGGAAAGCCTGCAGTAGATGGGGACCTGCAGAGGGAGGTGCTTTCTGCCCCCTTGTCAGCTTCTTGGCTGGGGGCAGTCCTCTGCCCCTGGACCAGAGGCTTGATGTGCTCCGCACAGCTCCACGAGTGGCCTGGTGTCCATTCCTGCCTTCAAGACCAGACCCAGCTCCTGAGCCCTCCTGTCTCTGGGCTGCCCTGCCTGCTGGAAGGAAACCCTGGGGGAAAACAGAGGAACTGGTCTCACCACCATGAGGGTCCCAGGTGGGCTTCATATCTCTAGTGGGCAGGAGGCAGTGTCTGGTCCAAGACATCACGAGCCTGGCTCAGCTGGTCCAGAGGCAGCTGACTTACGCTGGTGCCAGGACCACAGTGGGCAGTGGCCCTAGTGGGTGGATGTATTTCTCCTGCCTGGCTTGTCATCCACAAGGCCAGTGAGTGGGATGAGCCCTTGTGACTGAAAGCAATGGCCTCAGGAGGGGTGTAAAGAGTAGTCCAGTTTCACACATACCCCCGTATACCTTGCAGATGGTAGCCATCCCCTGACCTCATTGCCCAAAGTGGGACCAGGCACCCTCCACCCCCACTTTCCCTCCTTACCACCCTTGTGGGCCAGAGGAGCAGACAGCCTAGGAGGTAGTGAAAAGGCACATATATTTTAAAAAAGATATTTTTACATATATACACTGAGTTATAAATACACATAGAAACCAGGGGCTGCCCACCCCTCCCTCCAGCTCCACAGATTCTGAGGTCTGGGAGAGGCAGCTGGGCAATAATTTAGGGAGCAGAGAGCAGGTAGGGGGGAATTGCATATATTAATGGGGGGTCTGCCTCTCACAACCTCCCAGAGACAAGGCCCTGAGAACTGGGGGTTTCCTGAGTTTCCAGCTCTTAAGGGCCACCCAGTTTTGTGTATTTCAGGGGTTCTGGCATTTCTAGGTCTGAAAAGGTGGGCTGGGGAGGGGAACCCCACCCAGGCCTGGAGGACAGGATAGGAGAGGCACATAGAGGGTAGCCCCACCCCCAGGCCCTGCCTGAGCCCTGAGTGGGACATACACACCTGCTGCCGCATTGGGCAGGGTGGCAGCATCTCGGATCTGCCCAGGCACCGACCAGGAAGGCACTACAGTGGAGGCCTTGTTTAGCTGGATGAGGGGCACCCTAGCCCCCCCTTCCTTTCAGTAGTTGGCAGGGGGACCCGAGCCCTGCTCACCACCCACTTTGGTACTAGACCATGTCTGTGTAGATGTGGTGTATTACAGATAAGTTTCATCCAGGAAGAACACCTGGCTGGGGCACAGCCCAGGCCTAGGAATTGGGAAAGGGGGGGCTGAACTGGATGACGCTCTGCCGCTCAGGGCCCCCCCCACCCCCTGGCACCCCAGCACCGCCACCCAGGGGGCCAGGGGGCTCTGGGGGCGGCACAGCATTGAGGGAACGCAGCATGTCCTCTAGCACCTCCTTGAAGTTGATGTCGCAGCCCTGGTGCACGAGGGTAGCAGGGTCAGCTGGAACATCGGGGGTGCCCAGGAGCAGAGTGGGCGCAGGGTCCTGGGGCAGTGGAAAGGCGAAGGGTGAGGGCGGTGGGAAGACCTGCGCTGGTGGGCTGTATGTGAGGTCCAGGACCTCTCCAGGACCACAGGGCAGTGCCAGTGGGCACAGGGCGGGTGATGGCACAGGGAAGCCCTGGCCATGCGCTTTCTTGCGCTTCACGTCTGCGTCCATGTGTTGCAGTTCCTGTAGCACACGAGGCACACAGCCCTCAGGGATCTTGATGCCTGCATGGCGTATGGGGATGGCAGGTCAGGGCCTCTGGTGCAGAGCCCACCAATCCCCATAATCCCCTTTCCACTGGCATGCCCACCCACTCACCAACTTGCTTCTTCTTGTCCTTGGTCTTGAGGCGAACAATCTGCAGGTAGCTGCTGCTGGTGACATCAGCCATGACAGCAGCGATACGGCCCCACACGCGCAACAGTGCCCCGCACAGCATGTAGTGGTGCCGCAGCCTCAGGCCCTGCACACAGTCCTTGCCTTCCTGCACCAGCCGGCATTGCCGGTTCCTGCGTGGCAGGCAGGCAGGGCAGCTCAGACACTCAGTGCCCTACACACCCAGCCATGATAACCTGCAGGGTCCTCCCCCATTCTAGCTCAGCTCATCTCTGTAAGTGCCACCTCTTGGGGGTCCTGGGATGCTCCAGATGCCCAAAGGGCCCCTGTGTGTGGGACCATCCCTAGTAGAGCTGCCTAGAAAAAATGGGGCAGGACTGTCTAATGCAGTGTGCCCCCCACCCACTCAGTCCAACCCGGTCCTCACCATGAAGTGTGGCTGCAGTGCTTCAGTGACAAGGTGTAGTTACTCTCCCAGAGCTCCCTGGCCTCCTCCGCCGTCACCTAGGGGGACAGTCATGTGAGACCCTGAATGAGACCTGTCCACACTTCTAGTACACAATTGGCAAAACTGAAGCCTGGAGTGCCCCAGGCTGGCTCATCTCAAATCTGGCAGCCCCCTCCTGGTGGCCAGCTGGGCTGGGCACAGAGGGCAGGCCTGGGGCTGTGGAAGCCCCAGCAGGGAAGGGTCACAGCGGAGTACATAATAGGGATACATAAGCCCAGGGACATGAGCATCCTGGGGCCTCCCTGCCTGCCTCCTTTCCCGTCCCCATCCCTACCCGGTGGAACTTCCGGCACAGGCTGTCAAAGGTCTCCAGCTGACACTGCCGGCCGATGTTGGGCTTGTACACAGTGAAGAGATTGCTGCGGTTCTGCTCAGCCAGGAGGCAGCTCGGTTTGTTGCCACGAGCCTGGGCAGGGGGTCTTGTGAGGTTGGGGCAGACAGGGACACGTCCCAGGTGGGGGTTCCCATGGTGGGTGTGCTGGGGAGGGGATTAGGCTGGAAGCTGCCCCCGATCCCCCCACTGTACCCTGCTTCCAGCACTGTCCCCATTTCCCCAAGCCTGAGGTCCTGCCCCCAGGTCTGCCCACCTTGTAGGAGAGATAGAAGCCATCATGGGGGCCGGTCAGTTCCAGTGACCTGGTGTATGCTTCCTCCCACTTCAGGCCACGGTCCACAGTGATCTGCCACGGCATGTGGGTGTTAAGGATGAGGGTGGGGGCGCGGGGCCGGGGTCAGGGGAGGCCGGTGTCTGCTTACCTTGTAGAAGATCACCTGCCCGTCCTGTGGGTGTCCGGGGGCCAGGAACACCTGCTGGCTCTCCTCGTAGATCTCCTCAATGCCTGGAGCCAGGTCTGGGGAGAGGACACCAGGTGAGACGGGTGCCACCGGGAGGGCGGGTGCCTGGTACTGCTCAGCTGGCTCTAGTTCTGGGTTTTGGGGGGCACCAACCCCAAGTTCTCAGGTGCCCCGCAGAGGGAGAGGTTCCCCAGCAGAGTCAGCCTGGCCCAACAGACAATGAACCCCTCAGAACCCCTCCCCGCACAGCTGTCCTGGGGGCAATTAAGTAAGGTGGGGGTCTATGCTCTCTGTAAATGTTACGAATAAAAGCTTTATTGGTACGAGGCTCCCTTGGCCCTTGGTGTTCTTGGTGAGGGCCTGGTGTGTGGGGTGCTGGCTGTTGATTCTTTTAGGCCCTTCACTCTTCCTTGGTGGCACTCACCCAGGATACCCATGTCGTATTTTCCCTCCTTCTTGTCCACCTCAATGAGGTGGTCGAAGGTGTCAGAGAAGTACTGGAACAGTGCGTTCTGCTTGTGCACCTCCAGTCCCAGGATGCGGTTGAGGAACTTGGTGATGGAGCAGTCTGCGGGGGCAGGAGGGCCTCAGACTGCGTCAACTCCACCCACTCCCTACCCAGCCCACTGGAAGGTGGGGGACTCACCCTTCTCCACATCTTGGCAGCCGGACCTGGACTCCCGCCCACCGATGCCAACTGATAGCAGGCCCTGCTTCATGTCTGCAGAAAGGGAGGGCTTTCACACGTGCCTGTTGCCCTAGTCCGCCCCAGGTCCCTCTGCCACTAGTGTCCCTCTGGTGTGTATCAAAGGGATATTTGGATACAAATTCAGTCTACCAATCCTGGTGCCCCACACTGGTCCTCAGTGAGACCCCTCCCCCCCATGTGCCACATCCCCAGCTCACCCCGGAAGAAGGCAGCATCCCCTCCTGGGTAGCCCTGGGGCAGGGGCACCTTGTTCTCCATCTGGCTCAGGATTGTGTTGAGGACGCAGCTGAGAGCCCGGGCACCGTACTGAGCAGAGAGGCCAGATCAGAGGTTGTGCTTAGGTATCCAGGAACCCCTCCTCTCCAAGCACCCAACCGCCCGGGTACCTTGTTCTCAAAGTTGTACTTGCTCAGGTCTCGGGACTCAGTGGCGCGGCGGTCCCCGTGCGTCAGAGCCCCCTGCCAGGGATGGGAAGCTGTCACACCCTTCCCCACTCCCCTCCTTAGGGAGCTCCCCCAACAGCCCCCCTGACCAGCTCTCATCCAGCTCACTCTGGTCCAGCCCAACCACTCACCAGGCTCTCTAGTCGCTTGGCGACAATGGAGGCGAACCTGCGCTCCCCAGCCAGCTCTGAGATAAGGAAGATGTATTCTGGTGCAGAGACCTGGTTGGATCGATGGGTTCGGCCTGGAGACAGGGGGGGCTCTCAGGGGCTGCCCCAGTGGGGCAGGACCAAGGCTAGGGCAGGCCTGGGGCAGAGAAAGGGAAGAGGCCGGGCATCCTGGGGAGGGGCAGGGCTCACCAAACTGCTGGATGGCACGGTCTGCACTCCAGGGGAGCTCAAGTGTCATGTGGACCCGGCGCCGCTGGTTCTGGACCCGACGGTCAGCTTGGAGGGAGACTCCAGAACTGGAGGCCTCTGAGATGATGGCCACAAGCTGGGGGGACGCAGACGGGTCGGGTTGGCGGTCTTCTCTTACTCTCCCACGTACCTATGCCCTGGGTCACCCTGATGTATTTAGGGTGACCCACACAGCAAGTTGAGGTACCTTCCATCTGCGGGGGGGGGGGGTGGTGGTGGTGGTGGCCACGTGGGCTTAGAATGGAGTGTGGACCATCCCTAGGTCACTCCTGGAGGAAATGGCTGCCCACCGATGCCCACTTTCCCTGTTTCCTCAGGCAGCTTCCACCAGGACCGAAGACAGGAGAGCCAGGGAGGCCTGTGCCCCCCACCCCCGCCCCGCCTCCAACTCGGGCACACATGCACACTCGCATGCACACAGCCATAACAGGGACGGGTGGTTAGTGGTCCAGAGGTAGCCCCTTATGACTCAAGACTCCTGCGCTTCCCCTGTCCGGGGCCTCTCTTAAGCTTTTCCTTCCTGTCCATGTGTACTGGCACATAGGGGTACCCTGCCCCCATACCCCCTCACCTTTTCCCCTTTCATGAAGCGCTCCTTTTCCCTGAGGTTCACGTGGTCGATGGAGAGGCCCTGCTCTGCCCGAGACTCGAAGGCAACAGTCCCGTCAGACCTGGACACCACACGGCCCTTCCTACCCGTCATCTGTGGCAGGGCAGAGACAAGGGCAAGGAACAGGAGTGTGTGAGGGGAGGGGCCAGAACATGGTCTCTGCCCTGAGACCAACCACCTGGGGCTACAAAGGATATGAGGTGGCACCAGAGGCACAGCCCAGGAAATAGCATAGTTAGTGTGGGTGGGGAGGACATGCAGGGAAAACTGGGGGGTAGGGGTCCAGCCTGGGGCCCAAGGACTGCACCCAGAACCCACAGGCCCAGGGGCACACAAGGTGTCGTGGGAGATGGGCACTTTCTGCCCCCCACCCCATGCTGGACCCTGCAGTTGCCCCCCACCTCAGTGTTAGCAGGGACTTGGAGTGACCACCAGGGGGCACCAAAACCTCAGTCTGGGTGGAGGGCCCCAGAGCTCACCTCAGCCACATGCTCAGGGCCCCCCAGTTGGTCTATGAGCTCATCCAGGGTGTTGACTGGCAGTTCCCGGCCCAGCACCAGCACCTTGGCTAGCAGGTCCTGCTTCAGCCGCTCCACCTGTTCTAGGATGCCGGGGCCGTGGGGGTCCCGCTGTGGGGGGCACAGAGGGCCTGTGGGGCCACAGAGTCAGGAGGGACCGGCTAGGTGACCTGCCCACAACACCATTCACAGGACTCAGCCCACTCAAAGGGGGGTCCCCTGCCAGCCTTGGGGACAGTCAGGTGCAGGATCGGTGTGGGGGCCCAGACATTCTCCCTAACCCCAGACTGTCTGTATGAACCCAGCTTTGCTGCTGACCAGCTGTGGGGTACGGACTTCCCCTCTCTGAACCTATTCCCCGTATCTAAAGAAGGGAAATGTGGGTCACAGGTCTCACCGCGGTCGTCAGCAGGAAGCCCAATGGCATCCACGATGACCACGTCATCGTCCACCAGGGATTCAGGGGAAGAGTGGAAGTCACTGTCCAGGCCAGCATCCGACTCGGTACTGCTGTCATCGCTGATTCGGATCACACCTGCTGCCTCATATGCTGGCCTACACGCCTTGGCCCCACGGCCCCTCGGCCGCCCTGAAGGGGAGGAGCCAGGGGTCACCTTGGCCTAGCCCTGCTTCTCCATCCTGTGGGGGTCTGGCCTGGGGTCCAGCACATAACAACTCATGAATGGGCAGTGTGGCTAGAGGCTGCCCCCACCAGTTCGCCCTGGGAACCTGCGGTCGGGGCACTTTGCTTACTGCCCTCCCTGTGGATGTCTGTGATCTCACTCTTCCTAGTCCACCGTTGCAGGTGGATGCTGGGGAAGGGCACCCTGTGCAGCAGAGGGAGCAGCAGGAGTGACCTGCTGACCTGGGATGATGCTCAGAAAGGAGGGGCTGGAGAGAGGCAGCAGGAAAGAGGATGGAAGGGAGGCCCAAGAGGCCACAAGCCGAAGCTGCAGGCAGGGTGGGTGCTTACGTTTTCTCTTGGCTGCTCTGTCTCGCTTTCTTTTGGTTGAAGGAAAGTGCTTCTGAATTAGTGACAGAAAGACACCCCTGAAAGGAGAAGCAGAGTTTATTCTCACTATGAAGATGAACATGCTGTCCTGTCTGCCGAGTGCGATTAGATCCAGAGGACAGTGGGGCAGCGTCTCAAGGGGCAGTTTTGCTACAATGGACTGGATGTGGGGCTGGTGGTCTGGGTGGAGCTGACTACCTCTGAGGAACAAGGGGGTGGACACATCTGGTAACTCCCAAGATTAGGGTAGGTGGGCTGGATATGTGGGGCTGGGAGCTCCTGGAGAAAGGAGGGAATGCTGGGCCATGGGGGATAAGCCAGAATGAGGGGGGCAGCACACTGAAACCCATGCTTACTATGGGCTGGGAAGAGAGGCTTGGGATTTTGGGGACCCTGAAGGCCAGTCCCTAAATTTTGAGGAGTCCTTCTTAAAACAGCACTGTCCCCATGTGGGGGACAGGCTCCTGGAAGCTTCATTCTGAAATCTTGGGACCCTCCATCAGTCCCTCTGATCCCCAAGTCATCAGTTAACCTTTGTGGCTTTAAAACTAAGCTGCGCCTGAGGTCTAAGGACAGGGATCAGCAAGTGAAGTCATGGGGCAGGGCCAGGCCACAGGTCACTGCTGGGAAGGCCCAGCGAGCCAGAGAGTGAGGGATTCCCTGGTGTGGCCACCCTGCCCACCCCCGCTTGCATCACTCACTCGGCGGCTGAGACGAAGCAGTCAAGCTGCCCATCCCTTTCATCCAGCACCTCCCGCGTCCGTGCCTCGCCTGTGGACTGCAGCCCAATGACCACGCACTGTGGGGGATGAGGTGGGGGTGAGCCCACTTGGAACCCCCACCCATAGCTCTGAAGCATGGCTCCAGGGGGCCAGAGGGAAGCCCCTGAAGTCAGAAACCCAGCCTGCCTCAGTTTCTCCTTCCTTCCTCCCTTTAGGTCCTGTTGGCTGCCAGGGCCTCACACACCCAGACCCATGAAGGAACTCTGCACTGCAGCTAACATCTGACCTCAGCTCTCCAAACCTCCTCATTACTCTGTGTCTTATTTCTTCTGGGGACCCGCCAGTTCTGGACACGAAGAGCCCAGGGCAAGGCCACTCCTGCCCCCTGCTGCTGGGAGCTGGGGTCAGGCAGGACCAGAACCTTTGGGACCTCAGCTCACCCTTGTCTTCCTGGACTCAGTCCAGCTACATTTGGGCTTGTCTGTGTTTGTGAGATGGATATTGGTGCCTGTTCCACCAACTCACTCCCTCAGGAACCAGTGTAGGCATCTGGGGTGCAGCCATGAGGCCCACCTACCACTGCCGCCAACTCACCTTGTCCTGGGCCAGTTCCTCCCGGGCCAGTTGCACCAGCCGGCGCACCTTGGCGGCGACGCACAGATACTTGAAGAAGCGCTGGTGGGCTGACCAGAACTGACCCCACAGTGACTTGCGGGACTCCAGGCCGATCCAGTCAGCTGCCCGCTGGAACACGCCCAGGGCCTCGGCCCACTGCAACGACATAGCACACGTGGCCCAACTCACTACTGTCCAACTGTCCCCTAGGCCCCACCCTGCTGGAATGTGGGGCCAGGGCAGGGAGGCTTGTACATAGAGCAACACAAAGGCTCTACTGATACTTGAAATGTTTAACCAAAACGTGGTGCCACCTGTGGGCCATGATATCAGAAAGGGGAAGGGCACCTGCAGTGACTCCTGTGGCAGTTACTCGACTCTTGACACTTTAGACCAGGGGCTCTCACCCTGGGGACACTGGGCCATGTCTGGGACATCTGTAGTTGTCATGACTGGGAGCAGGGGGTTCTCTTAGCATCGAGTGGGTGGGAGCCAGTAATGCTGCTCAGCATCCAGGACGGACTCCCACATAGGATGACCTGGTTCTGCTGTCAGCAGTGCTGAGGGGGAGTCCCTGTCTTGGTTTGAGGTAAGGATACAGCACAGGCAGAGCCAATGCTCAGGGCTTGTCTCATGTAGATGTGCCCCGCAGTGAGGACACAGGGACCCACCACACATGGAGAAGATGGTGAAGATGAGGGCCAGGCCACAGTGAGAGATGTGGACACTGGAAACAGCTTAGAGACAAAGTACTCATGACATCATGGGGAGGTTGGTGGGGCCCAGCCGTGTGCCCATATCACTACAGTCACATAAGAATCCCCGCCTTGAACAGAGAGTCGCTAGGCTCCAGCCAAAGTCCTTGGAAAGTGGGCTGGCTGCTTCCTCCTTTCTGTAACCTGACAAATCCCTGTAGTGTTTTTAAAGACAGATGCTGAAGGTGACAGGGATGTGATTCCAAGAGGAAATGCATGATGTGTCCATGCAGTTAGAGACCCCTGGGCACCCTGCTCACCAGTAGGGCTGCACGGTTATAGACCCGCTCGAAGGTTGGGTCCAGCGGGATCTCCTCAATTCGAAAAGTAACACCACTGAAGCTGAGCTGGCGCGCAATATACATGCCACTGACCTTCATGTCCATGGCCACGATCTCCATGGCACCCACGCCCCTGTGGACAGAGATAAGGTTGCCTGAGCATTGGCAGGGACCTGCCTGACCACATGCTGAGTCCCATCAAGTGATGGAGCTACTCTGTGAAAGGGCTGACACCTGGAGCTGAGCCCTGGAGGGCAAGGAAGGGACAGGTGCACAGGGGGAATGCAGACAGCTGGTGCAAAGGCCCTTTGCTCCCATCTGCCTGATGCTCCTGGGCTGAGGAGTGGTGGTGGTGGGGGGGGGGAGGGGGATGTGTGGGAAAAGCAGGGAGGGGCTCTTTCACCTAGAACAATGGAAAGTGTAGACAGAGAAAGGGCAGGATTTGTGTTTTAAGTTCACTATGGCTGCTGGAGGAGTGTGGGCCCGGATGTGGACTGGGAATACTGATACCAGGCCTCTGCATGTGATGAGCCCCCTTGTGGGCCTCTCAGCTGCCCGTCACAGGCAGGGAGGGACACTCACCTCTTCTCAATGGCATGCAGAAAGTCCTCAAAGGTCCGGAAGGGTGTGCCCTCACCCCAGATGCCCAGGCGGCTCATGTAGATCATGTTTCGGGGCTCAGAGGCGCCTGGGGAGTTGGAGGTGAGAATCACCATCAGCTTCTCCAACCCAGCAAGGTTTGGGGGGATAAGGGACATGGCACCGGAAATGACCCAAGGACCAGGTACAGGGACCTGAAGGTCTCAAGAAAGCACCCACAGCCAAAGAGCTGGAGCCGGTTGGCAGAGGGGAGTCCCTGACAGGGGCTGGAATCCACAAAGATGTGGAAGTTACCATTGGCCCAGGGAGAGTGAGCTCCACCTGTGGGCCAGGCTTCGAGGTCACTGAATGGATGGCACTTGTGATACTCCCACTATGGCCACACCAGGCTAGATAGCATGGAGTGTGTTCGTGATCAGGCTTCCTCCCTGCCCCTGGCAGCTGCCCCCTCACCTGTGGCACTGGCATAGACCACCCTGGCCAGGGGCAGCTTGTTCTGCAGGTCCAGCACGGCCTTGCCCATCTTGGTGGAGCTGGCATTCTTGGCTTTGTGGCACTCATCAAACACGATCGTTGGTAGGTGTGAGTTAAGGACTGTTCTGGAAGGTGATCATCCCAGCTGCCCCTTCCTGGTTCAGGGAGCTCAGCAAGGTGCCTGGGGTATGCGTGTGTCTGACCACAGGTGGTGGCCTTGGGGTGTGTGAAGCCGCCAGAATGAGTGAGAAACAGCCTCTAGGCCCCCACACAACTACTGATGGAAATGAGTGTGACAGCCTTTTGAAGAGCTTACAGATGACACTGACACGTACGGGCACCAATGTGGGGACAGGAGCTTCTGGAAAAGAGAGGTGGGCCATGACTTCCCACCAGGAGCTGGAATCTCTCTCTGTCTTCTCACAAATCTATACTAATCCCATTTAAAAAATATACTGAAGAAACAAATTGTCATACGATGTAGCAAGTTCTTAATATTTTAAGGGGGAAAAGTTACAGGCAGGCCCTCTCCCTCTCAGGAGCATGCCCTCACCTTACCGCCTCCCTCTTCTCCCCCTGGGCACATTACCTTTGCCTTTCCCTCTCCTAAGCTCCAAGGGCCCTTCTTTTGCTTCTGTCACCTCTTTCTTGAGCTTACACAGCCCAGCTGGCTCACTTCTACTACCTCTGTAACTTTTCTACACTTTCTCGTATAATATGGACAGCAGTGGTTACTGAGAGGGAGCCTCCCCTGGGGCGAGCCTCCCAAGCACAGGGTCCTCTCACAGAAATTCCTCCCCCACCAGCTTCAAGCCCTGGCCTCCAGGGCTCCTGGAGCCCCT
This sequence comes from Corynorhinus townsendii, assembly GCA_026230045.1. Classification (NCBI taxonomy): domain Eukaryota; kingdom Metazoa; phylum Chordata; class Mammalia; order Chiroptera; family Vespertilionidae; genus Corynorhinus; species Corynorhinus townsendii. Next base: position 92,242,910 of record JAPDVU010000006.1, on the reverse strand, counting down.
CCAGTGCCTGCCTCCACCCTGCTCCTCCTATTCACAGGCCCGTAACCTGAACTCCACCCCTGCAGCCACACCTCCCTCCCCTCAGCCCCACCCTCTTCACCCCTAGGCCCTGCCCCCTCCAGCCCAGTCCCACCCTCTGTACCCATTCCTCCCCCTCCTTTGACCACTCCAGTCCCCTCCTCCTCCCACCCTTGGTGCCCACCTTGCCCCCTCCTCTGTCGTACCTGTTCCCTCCAACACCCTCCCACCCTCTGGTGCCCACTCCGCCCCCTCCTTCCTTCCCACCCCTCAGTGAGCTAGGATACCACGCCATCAAAGGCTGCCCCACACCATTCCAGGATCTGCCTGATTCGAGTGCGATGTTGCCCACCAGCCTGGCTCTCCCCAATCAGGGCGGAGTAGGTGGCAAACAGGACACCCTCTGAGGTAGTGTTGTCACCATACTTGATCTGGGGAGAGGAGTGGGTATAGGCACGTTTGCAGGGTCACCAGGATCCACCCCTCACCAGGAGACGGGGGAGAGGGCCACCCACCCACCTTGCTCAGCGCGTGCACCGCAATGTCAGGGGCATTGATGTCACGCAGGTCACGCTCAGCATCGTACTTGAGATCGTTGGAGACGCTGAACCTGGAGGGTGCAGGCTGGTGGGTGTCAGCTATCCTTCATGTCCCCTAACCCCCGCCCACCCCACGTGCAGGGGGACACTCACCACAGGGACTTCTTGCGGCCCCGTAGGTAGTTCTCAAGGATGATGCCAGCCACAGTGCGCCCTTTGCCCACACCAGCACCATCGCCGATGAGGAAACCCGCACGCTGCCCACTGGGGAGCAGGACCTCGTGTTGCTGTAGGTGTGTGGTGCAATGATCAGGACCCCTCATGCAGGACGGGGTCAGGTGGGCACCGAGACACCCCTGCCATATGGGATGGGTTGGGTGGGCACCAAAAAACCCCCATGGGGTACAGAGTCAGGTCGGGCATTGAGACCCTCCAACTAGGGATGGGGTTGGTGGGAGACTCTTGGGTCACCTGGCAGGCATAGGTGATGGCCTCCAGCTGCAAGGCAGACAGGACCCCGCTGTCCGAGGTAGGCAGGGCAAGGGTGTAGGTGATGTCTGGTGGTGGGACGCTGGACAGTGTGCTGGTCTCCACAACACGGTCTGGATGCTGCTTCCCGACCTTGGCTGGAGGGGTGTGGTCAGGGTCTCAGCTGGGCTGGACCAGGATGTGGGAGGGACCAGGATGGGGGCCAGCAGAGCAGGGTGGGGGAAGGGGGCCCATCAGAGTTCTGTACTAAGGAGAGGGGGGCAGACCCATAACACCCTGGCTGGGCAGGGAGGATGCTGGGCTGGGAGGAGGTGGGCTTATATTCCATCGCAACCTCTGAGCCACCTCAGTTTTGGGCAAGGTTCAGATCACCACAGTTATAGAACCAACTCCCTAACAGGCCCATCTTCGCTGCTTGAGGGACCCTGGAACCAGGTACCTCCCTGCAGGAGCCCTGAGGCCCAGTGGGTCTGTGTAGACCTGTGGTGCCTGCTGGGGGTGTCCTCCAGGGGTCTCCTCCCACATGCCAAGGGCTAGGGGAGGCCGTGTACTCACACTTAGATGGCACATAGTCTGCATAGATCTCCGTGTGGCCCAGCTCCTCTGCCTCCTCCTCCTCCGGCTCCTCTTCCTCCTCTGGCTGACTCTGAGACTGAAGGCCGGTGTCATCATAGTAGGGACAGTCCTGACGCCCAGCATGGCCAGCCTCCCTCAAGGGGCCCGGGCCTTTTTCACCAGCCAGACCAGTGACGGGGCTGGTGGGGAGAGAGCCCACCTGTCCCCTGCCCCAACATGGTACCTCCCAGAACCTCAGTTTTCCCACCTGTAAAATGGGCAGATCTTGCTTCTAAGCCAGCCCAGGGTCTGACACATAGTAGGTGCCTGAGTGTGAATGGCCCTCCCTAGTCCCAGGAGGGGTGGGCAGAGTTGGGGAAGGGCCCAGCTCACCTGGTAGCTGACAAGAAGTGGGGTGCTGGAGAGGGAGGACACAGGGTCCTCAAGGCCAGTAAATGGCCCACTGGGCAGGAACAACTGGAGGAGAGATGAAGGGGAGAGTAGACATGAGCTTGCAGGCTGGATGTGCCAAGGAAGCACCTTGATAGGACCACTGGCCTAGACTCAGGTTTTCCATGCCATCCTCATGCCCTCTGCTTAGGTCCTGCTGTCTGCCTCCTTCCTGCTGCCTGCCAGCTAGTTCTGGTGGCCAAGACCTACTATGTGGCTACAAAACATGCTTCATGGAAGTAACATGTGGCCATCCTCCTCACCCCCACACAGACCCCCACTATCTCAAGACCAATGACTGTGAGTGCTGGATGCCCTGGACCACAAGTGTCATTTACAGTCTCAGAGGGACAAGGATCACCAGGGGATTCAGTAATGTGATAACCAACTTGATTTTATGACTCCAGTTTTTTCCAAAGGCTAAGACCATGGCCAACGTTTTCTCTCATATATATATGAAACACCCATGAGAGAGAATCATTGATTGGCTGCCTCCTGCACGCCCCCTACTGAGGATTAAGCCCACAACCCAGGCATGTGCCCTTGACCAGAATCGAACCCGGGACTTCTGTCCTCAGGCCGACGCTCTATCCACTGAGCCAAACCAGCCAGGGCTAAAGTTTTCTTTTTAAGAAACTAAAATGCCCTGGCTCAGTTGGTGGGAGTGTGGTCCTGTACACTGAAAGGCTATGTGCTTTGGTTGCGGGTTTGATTCCTGGACCTGGTTGGGGGACATTTAAGAGACAGACGGCCCATGTTTCTCCCTCACATCAATGTTTATCTCTCTCCCTCTTTCTCCCACTCCCTTTCCCTTCACCTTTCTAAAAATCACTGAAAGTGTCCTTAGGGAAGTCAGAAACCTATATTCAAGTCCCTCTCCATTTTTTTTTTTTTAACTAACAAAAACAAACAACCTCAGCCAGGTTCCCAGAAGGCTGAGTCAGGGTTCCGGGAGGGTGGGCTGGCTCGCTGCATAGTGTGAGTGTTGTGTTTCAGCTGCCCTCACACCCTCTTCCCAGGAGCTGGAAGCCACCCAAGGGCCCTGGAAGGCATGAGTAATGCCCCTGTCCTGCTGGGCCCTTTCACCCAGACACTGAGATGGGCCTGGATTGTCTACCAAAGCTGCCAAGGACAGGGACCTCCCTGGGCTGCCCTGGGCACTCCCTGTCCCCCTGCAGGCTCCATGCTTGGTGCCCCTACTGCCTGGTCCTGGGCATATGCTAGAGTCTGGGCCTGGCATACCTGGGGACCCTGCTCACCTGTGACAGCTCTGGGCTGGCCTCATCTCCCAGTTCTCACCTGCCCAGGCACAGGGCCCACTACTGACCTTGGGGTCCATCAGGCTAGTCCCTATCATAGGGTCTGTTTTTTTTTTTAAATATATATCTATAACAATCCTATCCTATATAATCTATCTAAACTAATAAAAGGGCAATATGCTAATTAGACCAGGTCAACTGGCCATCTTCCAGACGTCCAACTTCCTTCTGGACAAAGCCATGGTGGTGGGGGCCGAGGCAGATAGGGGGCAGTTGGGGCGATCAGGCCAGCAAAGGAGTGCAGTTGGGGGCAAGATTAGGCCTGCAGGGGAGGGCAGTTGGGGGCAAGATAAGGCAGGCAGTGGAGGGCAGTTAGGGGCGATCAGGCCACAGGTAGAGGGGTTAGGGGTGATCAGGCAGGCAGGCGAATGGTTAGGAGCCAGTCATCCCAGATTGAGAGCGGAATGTCTGACTGCTGGTTTAGGTCCCAGATTGGAGAGGGTGCAGGCCAGGCTGAGGAACCCCCACTCGTGCACAAATTTTGTGCACTGGGCCTCTAGTATAAGTATAATACGTAAATTGACCCAACGGCTGAACAGCGGAACGACTGTCCAGACTACCATGCTATGACACACACTGGCACCAGGCCAGCCAAGACAGGTGTGATGTGATTGGTCGGGGGGGACCCGCCAACATCCAGGCCACTGGCCAGCAGGGCAATCAATTGGGGGGCTCTACGATCACCCCAAAGAGGGAGGTCCAGGCCACTGACCAGGGGGCAATCAATCGGGGCAGGGGCGGGGAGCTCTGCAGAACTGGGGAACCGGGTGTGTGTGTGTGTGTGTGTGTGGTGGTGGTGGACACAGGTAGCACCAGGCCAAGGTGGGTGCAGGCAGGGATGGGGCCGCGGGGCTATGAGGCAGCCAGGGCTGCAAAGGCACAAATTTCGTACATCAAGCATCGTGTGTGTGTGTGTGTGTGTGTGTGTGTGTGTGTGTGTGTGTGTGTATATTTTTTTATTGATTTCAGAGAGAAAGTGAGAGGGGGAGAGAGATATAAACATCAATGATGCCCTAACCAGTTTGGCTCAGTGGATAGGGCGTCAGCCTGCGGACTGAAGGGTCCCAGGTTCAATTCTGGTCAGGGGCATGTACCTTGGTTGCGGGCATATCCCCAGTAGGGAGTGTGCAAGAGGCAGCTGAATCGATGTTTCTCTCTCATCAATGTTTCTAACTCTCTATACCTCTCCTTTCCTCTCTGTAAAAAATCAATAAAATATATTAAAAAAAAAGAGAAACATCAATGATGAGAATCATCGATTGGCTGGCTGCCTCCTGCACACCCCCTACTGGGGACCTAGCCAGAAAACTGGGCATGTGCCCGGGAATTGAATCATGACCTCCTGGTTCTTAGGTCGACACTCAACCACTGAGCAACACTGGCTGGGCATCACAGGGTCCTTGCACGAGCTGTTCCTGCCACCTCTCCTGGCCAATGATTCCTCCGGCCCTCAGCCCCAAATGGCCTCTACAGAGGGATTCCCACCACCTTTCTATCCCATCATGTGACTTTATGTTTAGCAAGCCTAGGATCTTTCCCCCTCAGCACAGCTGAAATTGGGGCTGTCATTTTCTGTAGGGGGCGGCCCCAAGTACTGTGGAGGAGAGAGCAGCATCCCTGGCCCCCACCCTCTTGGGGCCAGGAGCACCCTCAGTTGTGACAACAGATGTCCCCAGACATGGCCCAGTATTCACTGGGGGCAGGACCATCCTGGGTGAGAACCATGAAAAATGACATTTTGCTCATATCCTGGGGACCCCCTTCTCCCCAGCAGGCCCAACACAGAGCAGGGCATGGAGACTGAGCCCATGGAGGCACAGGAGGGGTGGTGCCTCCAGGAGGGGTGGTGCCTGGCTATGACAGCACTTACATATGAGGAACAAGGTCCCCAACATAGTAGCTTCCTCCACAAACCCTTGCATTGTCTGGGCTGTACAGGAAACGTGAGGACCCTGGACCAACAGCCTCATCAGTGTCTGAATAGCCCTGACCCATCTATTGGCATGGAGGCCTCAGGGAGAACTGACCTTGTCTTGGGCGGAGGAGCCGGTGCTCACGTCCCAGATGGTGGGCACCTGACTGAGGCTGTCGGCGGGCAGGAAGTCAGGGGTATCCGCGATGTCCGAGAGGGAGTCCACAGATGAAGAGAAGATGGAGGCGTTGGAGAGGTCATCGAGGTACGAGGATTCCTGGAAGACAGGCTGGGTGAGGGCACAGCCAGGGCAGCCCCATGACAGGTGCAGGAGGGGTTAGCCAAGGGGCAGATGCTGCTCAGCCACAAGAGGAACAAGGCTCTGACACTGGCCAAAACATGGATGAATCCTGAAAACACGACACTTATGAGAGAAGCCAGACCCCATGTGCTGTGCACTGACCCCACTGAGTGACACCAGAAGGTGACACCCGCTTCATGCCTTCCCTGGCCCATTCCTGTGTGGCTGACACTAGTGTAGGGATTTGTCAGGACTCAGGGGCCCCACACCTTTGGGAGAAGCCTGCTGCATGGAGTTTACACACAGTTTATAAACCTAAATTTAAAGAAAATCAGGAACATCAGGCATTCGTGCTGCCCCACACCCCCATCCCTCAGTCAGAGGTACCGAGTGCCTGGCTTGCATTGGACATCGGGACACGTGGAGACCAGCCCCTCAGAGGTCCTGGACAGGCGGGAGCAAGCCCCCAATCAGACTTCCCTGCAGTGAGTATCTGTTTTGCAGACAGGGACCTGGAAGACCAGGAACTGGGGAGGGTGCAGGCGAGCAGTCCTCAGCCAACACTACCAGGAGAAAGCCCCATAAGAACCTCCCAGATGAGCACCTCCCCTCCAGCCTGATCAGCCGAAGCCATAGAGGGCCAGTCACACTGACTTCAGGCCCTAAGCGTTTCAGTAAGTTTGTGGGAGCATTTCCCGAGCAGGCAGGGCCAGTGGCCTTGGCAGAGGACACAGTGAGGATCCAGGCAGGTCTGCCCTCCTGGAGCCCCACGCCTTGTGCACCACTTACACACTGGAGGCACTGAGGAGCCATGACCAGGTGTGCTGGGATACATGTGTGTCCTGCCAACCAGTGGGTGAAGATAAGAATGGCTGATGAGAGGGGGGTCTTGGGGCTCAGTTTGATGAACTCCAGAGAGGAAGGGGACCCTGGAACCTACCCTGATGCACCTGTAATGCCACAATTAACTGGCTTGGGTCTCAGCCAGTGCCCAGGCCTAACCCATGGCCCTGTGAGGCCCTTTTCCTGGCTCCCCTCCCAGCAATCTGAATCAGATTCCTATTCCGTGGGGTGGGTGTGGGGAGTTGGGGGGATCTGCAGGCAACCTCATCAGCTTCCCAGAAGTTCTGACTCTGACACTGGTGTATATACAGCCCCAGAAAGAGGCAGTTCCAAGGGAGGAGATGGAACTGGGTTCCACCCAGCAGCCTCCCCTGAGCTGGCTGGATGCAAGAGCCTCAGTCTTGCCCATCTGCTGGACAAGATCAGTCCTGGTGCCAACAAGGAGTCAGGGGGCCATGAATGAGCCTCCTGCTACCCTCCAGAGCCCTGGCCATCTGTGCACACAGGGAGCCATAGGGGCCAGCCACACACTCCCATGGTGTGCAAGGGGAGAGCTCTGACCACCAACCAGGCCTTTCCTCACCCCTGCCTGCCCCCCAGCTGCAAGCAGCCTGGATCCACGTGGGGGTGGGGGTGGAAGCAGGAGGCAGTGCAGACCCAGCCCCCCCCCCCCCCCGCCCCACCTCCAGCTGGCAGGACTATGACCTGGACAGTCAGGGGAAGAGGTGGGGCCTTCGGCTGCCCCATAGAAGGCAGGACCTGCTTAGGCACCAGACACAGATGGTGGTGTAAGTAGGTTAATAAAAGCGTTCTAGGACAGAGGCAGGAACCGAAGGGGGCGCACTTTGAGACTCCTTGGGTGCCTAGCACACTCATGCAAGAGCCCAGCGACTCAACAGACCAGCACAGCTGTCTCAGGGAAAACTGAGACAACTATGGGTGAGCCTGGCCCTGTGACCCCCCCAGGCTAGACCTCCCTTGTGCTCTGCCCCTCCCAGGTCAGGGGCGGTCAGAGGTGGCCCAGCCCACGTCTGGTGGACGATGTCAAGGAAAGCCAGGCTATAAGTCTTGCTACCTAGTCCCTATAAGTGACAGGGCCAGAGACCCCAGCAGGCTGGACAGGAAGGGGTCTGGGTGCAGGTGGAGGTGGACAGATATCTTGGCTGAAATCCCTCTGGGGCCACATCTGAGCAGGTCCGTGATGAGTACTGCCTGAGCCTGGGCAGAGTGATGCTACCTCCTGAGACTCTGAGAGGTGGTCCTGCCTTCTGGAGGCAAATGGGCAAGGCTGGGGGTCAGAGAAGGAAGACTGGTCTTGGCAAAACGTGGGTGTGTAGATATCCCTCCTGAGAGGACAGTGGAAGGGGAGGGGGCTTCCCAGTGGAGAAGCCTGATTAGCGCCCCAGCTAGGAGATGAGTATCAATGTTAGCCATGAGGAGCCATGGGGACACAGGGACCCTGATGTGACAAATGAGTAGAGCACATCCCTCAGTGCAAACATGAGAAAGACACCAGAAAACCCTGACGGGGGACATCCTGTAGGACACAACAGCCCAGGGCATCCACATAGGAAAGAGGAGGAACAGACTCAGTCAGGGGAACGGGGGGGGGGGGGGGGGGGAAACACATGATAATTGAGTATCACGGGGGATCCTGATGGGGTCCTGGGGCAGGAGAGGCCATCAGGGGAAACTGAGGAAATCTAGTAAATACAGACTTTGGTTATTAATGATGTCTCAGTCCTGGCTCATTAGCTGTGACAAAGGTACTGCAGTGACATCAAGTGTGGGCAGGGGGACTGGGCAGGGCACACTGGAATATATACCATCCATCATAATTCTGTAAATCTAAAACTGTTTTAAAAATATCATGTTAAGTGGGTACTTTTGCCCCACTCTGCGGACACTTCCTCCAGATGCCCAGACCAACAGCTAGCAATGTGGGGGTTCCTGAACTCTCGGACAAAGTGAGAAGGGGCCTCGTGCGGGTCACCACAGGTCAGGGGGAGGTAAGGCCTCTAGGGCACCCCCTAGCCCCACTCCCTGTGCAGGGTGGGCAGTTGGATGGGGGTGAGAAGGGACCTCTCCCTGGTGGGCTGCCTGCCCACCAGCTTGTGCGGGAACCTGCCTGATTCCCAGCAGCCACCAGCAGAACCCCAAGACCACTCAAGCCCAGAACTGCCCTCCCTGGGTCCCCACCTGGAAACACCTGCTCCCCAGACCCCAGACTGCTCTTCCTGCTGCAGCCCCTGAACGCGGAGGGAGCCGGCTGGTTACCCAAGAGAGTGTAGGGTCATTTGCTGTGGTTACCATATCTGCAGCATTTTGGGGATCCCCTGGATCAGGTGAAGAGCTGCCCAGACAGTAACCCTCCTCCCAGTCTAGCTGGATGAGACAGGACGGACCCTCCACCCTGACCGGGCTGTGGGGCTCCTCTAGGAAGGCTACAACTGCTCAGACCCCAGACATTATCTTCAAATGGGTTCTTTCACTGCCTCCCCTCCCCCGCCCCAGGGGCTAACCACTTGCCTGGGTCATGGGGAGAGGAGGAGTTAGAGACCCATTCCTACCTGTCCAGTCAGACCCAATCCCAAACGGTGTCCGCAGCTGCTGCTGGCAGAGGCTCTGATGGCTGCCCCAGGACATCCCAGAGCCCATGAAACTCTCAAGGTCCAATGCCAGGGACACCCAGATCAGAGCAGGCACACAGACACAGCCCCTCCCACCTCCCCCGCTGGCCACAAGCACTTTCATTTTGCAGCACCTCCCTGGTCCCTCCCCTCGTCCTGTCCCCACGGTTCTCAGAAAACTCCTGCAGATTCACTGTCCCTGCCAAAAAAGCCAGTGGGAGCCAGGAGGACCAGGAGGAGGGGACGCCCCAGGTCTGGTGGGTCCAGTCAGTCCTCACAGTGGCCTGACCTGCCTGCCAGGTGGGAGGGGACCAATTGAACCCTGAGGTAAAGCGGGAGGGTTACCTTGTTGAGTGCTGCAAACTGCAGCCAGAACTGCAGCTGGGACATGGCTTGGCCACCGGTGGGTCCCCTGGAAGGAGCACTCCCTCATGACCTTGGGCGCTGGGCTGGGCCGGCAGAAGGCTCTGCTCTCAGCCCTCAGCCCAGCTGCATTTGCATGCTGGTTTAGTCACCACCAGCGCCTACTTCCCCTAAGGCCCGCTGACTTTCAGGAAATGATGCCTGCCTGGTAAGTCAGGGCGATTACTGGCAGCGCAGGGACAATTACTGTACAGGGCGGAATCTAGCCACAGATGCTGACAACAATGCAACAGTCCGCCAGGTTGCACCCTGCTGGTCCCGGGTGCCCCGTCCACTGTGGCCAGGCTCCTCTGCAGGCACTCAGGGTTCAGATGGGATGTTGGGGGGGGTGGGGGGGCCCACAGCTGAGACGCCCAAACAGACCCTCCCCACTCTGCCTCAGTTTTCCCAGACTGGTGGTATACTGGATTCTGTTCTACCTGGCCTACTCCCCTTGACAGTTGGGCCTGGTAGGGACCCTCTGCTACTCCTGAGATGCCCACAGCAGTGATCCTAAGGGGCACAGGCCCCCAGAACACGGGGAGGAGACAGGTCCATCCCACTGTTACATATCCTTCCACACCCTCCCAGGCCCAGCACCCCAGCTCTTCAGCCTGGACCCAGGTCCATGGCCTTCACCTGCCACCCTGGAGCCATCACTAGTGCCTCATGGGCACCCTAAGGCCTTTGCCTATGCTAGGACTCTGCCTAGAGCTCCTCCTTTTGGGCACCCAGGCCCACCCATGCCCCCTGCCCCTGCCTCCCTCAGTCCAGCACAGGAGTAGGACCAGGAAGGGCTGGTGGGCAGGGTATGCAAAACCATCATACCCTGTGGGCTCAGAGCCTAGGCACAGATACCCACCCAGTGGGAATGACTGCTTAGATCACTCCTAACAGGCTGAGAAGAGGGACCCTGGGCCTCCTACCGAGCCAGAGAGAATGAACAGTTACAGGGTCCAACCCTGCAGTCCAATGAGGACTCTATAGCAGCCCCTATCCTGTCTCCCCATACAGCCAGAGGGCAACACACACCCCAACAACAGAGCAAGTTGTGGGATGCCCTGCCAGGCCCTGGCTGCCATGGGTGGGAGGAAAGTGTACATATGGCAGTAAGTTCATGAAAAGATACTCAATACCACAGGGCAACAGGGAAAGGGAGGCACAAGTGAGATGAGATACACTGCACATCCAAGGGACTGCGAAACTCAAACGACAGTCACAAGTGCTGGTGAAGACGCAGAAGAGTCGGAACCTCCAACAAACTGGTAAGAATGTGTAATAAGCGTCTCTCTGTAAAACAGTGTCCAGTTCCTCCAAATATCACAGTCACCACATGACCCTGCAATGCCACTGCTAGGGGTCCATCCAAAAGAGATGCAAGCATGCCAACAGAAATCTGTACACACATCCACTGAGGCCAGAGTCACAATAGCCACAAGCTGGAAACAACCCAAATGTCTAGCAACAGATGAATGTGTTCCAATCACACACTGCAATATTACTCAGCCATAAAAAGGAGTGAAGTGCCCTGGTTGGTGTGTCTTAGTTGGTTGGAGTATTGTCCCATACACCAAAAGGTGGCAAGTTTGATTCCCGGTTAGGGCACATACCCATGTTGTGGGTTCAATCCCCGGTTGGGTTGTGTGCAGGAGGCAACCAATCAGTGTTTCTCTCTCACATGGTTGTTCCTCTCTCCCTCTCACCTTTCCTCTCTCTTTAAAATCAGTTAAAAGAACAAAAGAGTAAAGCACTGACACTTGCTACAACTTGGATTGGACCTTGAAAAGATGGTGCTCAGTGACAGAAGCCACACACAAAAGGCCACACAATGTGTGATTCCATTTATGTGAAATGCCCAGAACAGGCACATCCACAGGAACAGGAAGTAGGTTAGTGGTTGTTAGCTGGGGGAGGGGTTGGGGGTGACTGCTAAGGGGGATGAGGCTTCTTTTTCAGGTGAAGAAATGTTCTAGAACAAGAGAGGTGATGGGCCTGGCCATCATGGCTCAGTGGTTGAGTGTCAACCTATGAACCAGGAAGTCACGGTTTGATTCCCAGTCAGGGTGTATGCCTGGGTGTGCAGGAGGCAGCTAATTAATAATGCTCTCTCGTTATTGATGTTCTATCTCTCTCTCCCTCTCCCTCTCTGAAATCAATAAAGATATATTTATATTTAAAAAAGAGAGGTGATGGTTGCACAAACTTTGTAAATATACTTTAAAAGGGTGAGTTTTAAGGTATGTGAATTCTGTCTCAATTTTAAACAGAATTTCTTGGAATCTGGAATGAAAGGAAAACATAATAATAAATAATAATTTAAAAAACCACACCAAAATTTTTATTACTAGGTTTAATGGGCATAAAATTTGTCAAGTTGCTAGCAAAGTTTGTAACCTTTGTCTCTCATTATCTCGTCACCAGATGGTTTACCACCTGGCAAAGGTGACCTGAAGGAGACAGGGAAGCCCAGGGTGTGGCTAGGGATCTCAGGACAAGGAAGGGCCCCTGTCTAGGGAAGTCATCACCCACTGGGCTCCTGGCCACCTCACCCACCCCAAGTCTGGCCTGCCAATGGCCCTGGCCACCAAGGGTTGTGGGTCTTGGATGGGACTGGAAGGGGCATAAGGGGTGGGGGGACTGAGTCAGGTCAGAGCAGAGGTCCTGGTGAAGGTGAAACGGGTGACCTGGGTGCCAGTCATGCTCGAGGACATGGATGGCCATGGATCCAGCCCCATGAGTGTGGCTGGTTCCTGTCTGGTGTCTCTCTGAGCTGTGGGCTTGCCCAGCTAGTGGTCCCTAGGTTGACCCTCCATCATGTGGTTGAGTACAGAAGGGTAGGCATGGCCCAACTGCCCCAGGTTTCCTGAGAATCCCCCTGTCCCCATCTGTTTCTGAGGTCTCACTCCTTACCTTCTCCACATATCCCACCAGTTTCTTTACACACTCTCAAGTGCTCGGGCGACCACATAACTGGGCCATAGATGGCCCATCTGTCCCCGAGTTCAGTTGAGGCTGGTGAGTGAGCAGCACACCTCACTGCTAGAATATTCCTGTTGAGGACTCAATTGTGTCCCCCAAAATGACAGGTTTGAGTCCTAACCTATGAACTGGTCCTTATTTGGATATAGGGTCTTTGCAGAGGTAATTAGCTAAGATGGGGTCACAATGAATTAAGGTGGCCCTAATGCAATGACTTACAAGAATAGAGAAATTTGGACACAGACACACAGAGGGAGGCAACATGAAGACAGACGCAGACACTACCATGATGCAACCACAAGCCCAGGATGCCTGCAGCCCCCAGAAGCTGGGAGAGGCAGGAAGGACCCTTCTCTGAAGCCTCAGTGGGGAAGGTAGCCCTGCAACACCTAGATCTCAGACATCTGGCCCCAGAAATGGAAGGGTGTAAGTCTCTATGGTTTTAAGCTGCCAAGTTTGTGGTACTTTGGTGGGGTAACCCAGGACACTCACCCCTACAACTCTCTAGAAAGCTCTGCTCTGTCAGCCTATCAAAGGGACGGCTGCCTGGTGTGGGCCCAGTGGCCTCACCAGCACACCACCCCTGACCGCTTTCCAGCAGTGCAATCAGGAGGAGCTGGACCCTCTAAGAATCTGTGGGACAGCCACTGGACTTCAAAACCTCCCTCACTTCCTTGTTCCCTGGTGTCTGGGTACCCAGACTTCCACACAGAGACCCTCTAGAGATACCATGCTCCTGCTCCCACAGGGTCCTGGCCCTCAGCACAGACCTTGGAGGGGTTCCTGGCCATGGCCGAGTGTAAACCAACAGGCTCCTGTGAGAAGAAACCCACATTCTCTTTTTGCCAATGCTAATTGCTAAGAACACGCTATAAGCCAAGACCTCTGATCCCATGAAATCCATTTGCCAATCAGTTGAGGCCACTCGCCCCTCCCCAAATAGGGAGCTGCTGAGAGTTTTCGAAGTATTTTTCTGAGCTGTGACCTCATCTTGGCTTCCCAGAAGCCCCAGCCCCAAGATGCAATGCTTCCTCTGTGTGTGTGTGTGTGTGTGTGTGTGTGTGTGTGTGTGTGTGTGTGTGTTTTTGTGTGTGTGTGTGTGTTCAGCATATGGGAAAGAGCCGTCTCTAGAGCCTGGCCAAAGTCCAGATGGTCTTGGGAGGAGGTGCCAGGGCAGCACCGACTCCAGAAAATGAGCATGTGGGATGGTAGGGAGATGGAACTCGAAGTCTCTTGCCCCCAACCCATTTCTGACATGTCCCCAAATACCACCCCCAATCATATTCAGCTACATCTGGAACACATATCCACACAAAGGCCTGTACACGACGTTCACAGCAGCAGGATTCACAACAGCCAAAAGGTAGACACAGCTCAAATGTTCACCAATGGATGAACAGATAAACACAACGTGGTCCATTCACACAGTAAAATATTAGCCAGCCATGAAAAGGAGTGAGTGCTGACACTCCCTACGTGGGTGAACACTGAAAACATGACGCTCAGTGAGAAGCCAGACACAAAAGACCACACAGTGTGATTCCATTTATGTGAAATGTCCAGAATAGGCACATCCAGGAAGTGGATTTGTGGTTGTCAGGGGCTGGGGGATGGAATGGGGAGATTACTGCTGATGGGGACGGGGTCTCTTTTTATGGTGATGGAGTGTTCTGATAGAAGTCAGAGGTAATGGGAGCACAACATAATGAGTGTACAAAAGCCACTGAATCATATGATATGCAAATTGTATCTCAATTTAAAAATAGCCTGGCTGGCATGGCTCAGTGATTAAGCTTCAAACCTATGAAGAAGGAGGTCAAGGTTTGATTCTGGTCAGAGCACATGCCCAGCTTGCAGGCTGGATCCCCAGTGGGGGGCGTGCAAGAAGCAGCCAACCAATGATTCTCTTTCATCATTGATGTTTCTATCTTTCTCTCCCTCTTCCCCCCTCTCTGAAATCAATATAAATAAATAAATAAATAAGATGAAAGAAAAGCTGCATGTTCACATCCCTGAGTCCTCAGCACACTCCAGTGTGAGACCTTATGTGGGGCCTCTTGAACTGTTCAGGTCACCAACCAGGGACTTGGGGCCTACATGGCTTCATTCCAACAGGAGTTGGAAGGACAGGAGGCCCTTCCTCTGGGAGGTGGGTAATGCAAGGGCCAAGGCAGGGAAGACACAGCATGAGCCTGGGCCAGCCTGAGTGGCTACAAGGGAGGAAGTGCTCCAATGGGGACACAGAGGGACACAGGAAATCCTGAGCAGACACTCCTGATCAGAGCCCACATTGATATAAATGAATGAATGAATAGCTAAGGGGAGGGGGCAGCTGTCCCTACAGAATGCCAGCTATCATTATAGCAGGGAAGACAACAATCTGTTAGATGGACACCTGGGTTACAATTGCTGTAGCCGACAACCCCCCCCCACCCCGTCCCCCGCGACAGATGACAAGGTCATTCCCACCCCCACCACAAGGGGCCAGGATACTGGCACAGCCTTGTGTCTCTCACAGGATGAGGGACAAGTAGCAGCCTGACAGTGGGCAGTGGAGGGACCTGGTGGAGGCCGCCCCAACAGGGGTCAAGGTCAATCCCACTGGCAATGAGATACATCAATACCAGGGTCTCAGAGACAAAGCACTGAGGAGGACACAGGGTCTCATCTGTGGGACTCCTGCCATAAACACAGAGCCCCAGTCTCAGCAAGAGGCCCCCAGACAAACTCCTCAGAGGCCTGTGTCCACCTAGCACTCAGGTCTGTCACCAGCACTGAATCAAGCTCATTTTTGCCCTGTGACACATGGGCCAAGGTTATACAGGATGATGACATACATGTACAGAAGCTAGGTGAATAAGGTGGCCAGGAATTCTCAGTACTGTTTTTGCAACTTTTCTGTAAATATAAAATACTTTAAGATTTGTTTTGTCGTGAAAACATTCAAACATTAAAAAAAAAAAAAAAAAAAAGGCGTCAGAGTTTAAATTTTCAGAGACTTGGGTCTCAGGCCCTAGGCAGGACAGGGAAGGGTGATGGGAGACCACACCCAGCACAGCTACTCGGAGAGGGAGAGGCATGTGAACTGTAGAATCCCCCAGGCTGGAGGACCCCTGGTATCTGTGAAGTGGAGGCCCACAGAGGCATGGCCGACCTGCCCCCAATGTTCCTGGGCCTGGACTGGCTCCTGTTCGGAATCAAGGGAGAAACCCAATACCCCTGGGATTCCATGACAGGAGACAAGAGAAGAGCAAAGACCTCAGACAGCAAAGCCAGGCCGAGGCCAACCACAGGCTGGAGAACCACAGGTCTGGATGTATTCCCTATGGAGGTGTGGGTAGAATGTTGACCCCGGGGGAATTGCTCTGTGCCCTAAAGGGAAAGTGGAAGAAGCTTTCTCTTTGTAGGTAACAGGAGTCACACAGTTCATCTTGCTGTTTTTGCTTTGGCTGCCAGGAAACTTGGGAATCAAGTTTAGTTCCTAGGAAGTATATTAAGGCCTATGGGTTTAGATTCACTCTTTACCCCCAACCCCCCTTCTAGATTTTCCATTTCAATTCCTTCTGACTTATACAACAGTGGGGAACATTTCTAGAGTGTGCCATGGACCACAGGAGGGCTTTGCATGGTGTATCAGTTTCCTTTCACTGCTGTAATAAATTACCACAAACTTTCTAGCTTAAAACAACACAAGTTTATTACCTTATGGTTCTAGAGATCAAGAGTTCGACAAGGATATGAAAACATGCTCAAAGTCACTAATTATCCGAGAGATGCAAATCAAAACGACAATGCAGTACCATCTCACACCCGTCAGAATGGCAATCATCAACAAATCAACAAACGACAAGTGCTGGCGAGGATGCGGAGAAAAAGGAACCCTCGTGCACTGCTGGTGGGAATGCACACTGGTGCAGCCACTGTGGACAACAGCATGGAGTTTCCTCAAAAAACTAAAAATGGAACTCCCATTTGACTCAGTAATCCCACTTCTAGGAATATATCCCAAGAAACTAGAAACACCAATCAGAAAGGATATATGCACCCCTGTGTTCACAGCGGCACAATTCACCATAGCTAAGATTTGGAAACAGCCTAAGTGCCCATCAGCAGATGAGTGGATTAGAAAACTCTGGTAAATCTACACAATGGAATACTACGCTGCTATAAAAAAGAAGGAATTCTCACCATTTGCAGCAGCATGGATGGACCTGGAGAGCATTATGGTAAGTGAAATAAGAAGCCAGGCAATGAAAGAAAAATACCACATGATCTCACTCATTTATGGAAAATAAAGAACATTATAACCTGATGAACAAAAAGATAGATACAGAGGCAGTAAAGCACCGAACAGACTGTCAAATTACAGTGGGAAGGCAGGGGAGTGTTGGGGAGGGAGGGAAATAGATCAACCAAAGGACTTGTATGCATGCATATAAGCACACCAATGGACACAAGACACTGGGGGATGAGGGCATGTGACAGAGGGTAGGGGAGGCTTTAAGATTTTGTCGTAGGTAAATGGAGGGGAAAAAAGGAGATATATATACTACTATATGTAATACTTTAAACAATAAAAAAATAATACCTGGGGGGGGAAAAAAGAGTTCGACATGGGTCTCACGGATCTAAACACAGGTGTGGGCATAGCTGGTCCTTCTGGAGGCTCAGGAGAGAATACTTTCTGGCCTTTTCTAGCTTCTAGAGGCACTGCATCCCTGGCCCCTTCCTCCATCTTCACAGCTAGCAGCACAGCTTCTTCCACCTCTCTGACTCTGACCCTCTTCCCTCCCTCTTATGAGGACCCTATAAGGACACTGGGCCCTATGGGGAATCCAGGTTGTCTCCATCTCAGGGTCCTAGACTTAATCCCATCTGCAAATATCCACAAGTGCAGGGACCAGGATGGGGACATCTTTGGGGTTGCATTCTAATACACCCACTCAGTGCAATGCATTCTTTCTATCTTTTGGGCTCTCCCCAGCTCCCTTGTCAGGGACTCTACAACAAACTGTATAAACGGTTTAGAGGCCAGGTGTCTGCCCTGCCATTGTTGCTCAGTTGGTTGGGGGTCATCCCATGCACCAAAAGGCTTCCAGTTCAATTTCCTGTCAGGGCACATGCCCGGTTGTGGGACATACAGGAGGCATTGGATCGATGTTTTGCTTTCATATCGATGTTTCTCTTTCTCTCTCCCTAAAAATAAATTCAATTTCAAAATCATAAAAGAAAAAAGAGCTAGGTGTCAGAGGGTCCGAAGAGTCTGAGGAGCACTTGGCTTGGCCAGGGTGCAGACACAGAGAAACTTTCCAGCACTAAGCTTCCTCCAGGGGCCCAGACAGAGGCCCAGGTACCTCAGAAGGGAGGGTCCTGGGCCCCTTGGGTAACCCAGGCTCAATCCTATGTCAGGATCCTTGACTTAATCTCATCTGCAAAGTCCCTCTGCCATATGAGGAGACATGTCCACAGTCCCAGGACCAGGATGGGGACATCTTTGGAGCTGTCCCCAAGCCAGCCACCATGCTGATGTCACAGTCTGGATCAGGAGCAGAAGGTGCTTGTGGTGGGCTATAAAGGGCTTCGAATACTAGGCTCCGTCTGGACTTCTTCCTGGCGCAGATCACGTGGGCCTGGGGATCATGGGGATCATGTGGGAGGTACAGGAGGCTGACCAACAGGGCCTCAGGATCCCTTACCCTGAGCAAACTCTGATTTCATATTTGTATGATCCCACACTCAGCACTGGGGTGAGAGGGAGGAAGGGTCTGCTTTCCTTATTTATTCATTTAAATCCTCACCCAAGGATCCGGTGTTTGTTATTTTTTAAATATAAATATTTTAAATATTTTTTTACTGATTTCAGAGAGGAAGGGAGAGGGAGAGAGAAAGAAACCTCAATGATGAGAGAGAAACATCGATTGGCTGCTTCCTGCACGCCCCCTGCCGGGGATTGAGCCCGAAACCCTCCTGGTTCATAGGTCAACGCTCAAACACTAAGCCACAATGCTGGCTGGGTGATATGGTGTTTTTTTTGTTAGTTTGTTTTGGTGTTGTTTTTTTAAATTGATTTTAGAGACAGGAAGGGGGAGAGAGAGAAACAGAAACACTGATGTGAGAGAGAAACACTGACTGGTTACCTCCCATGATCGGTTGCCTCCTGTACGCACTCCAATTGGGGATAGAATCTGCAACCTGGGTATGTGCCCTGAGTAGGAATCGAACACGCAATCTTTTGGTGCACTGCACGATGCTCCAACCAACTGAGCCATCGGGCCAGGGCAGTTCTGCTGCTTTAACAGGGAGAACTGGGTCCAAGGTGCCCTAACAAGGAGACTGGAGTGGGAGACAGGGTGCTATGTGTTCAGCAGGCGCTCAATAAACATCTGTGGGATGGATACATGAACTCTGAGTGCTAGGAAAGGCGGCTGTGGTGTCCCAAGGGGTTCTAGGCTGAGAAACCACGCTGTTTCTTGGCAGAGCAGGGGAGGTGGTGGGAGCTGAATGCATTAGAGAGAGAGATGGGGGAGTAAGGCCTGGTGGGTGGCCACAAGGGTTGGGAGGCTTCCAATGGCCGTGGACTCTGCACACCCCATGCCTCAGTTTCCTCCTTCACATGTCAGGTGATTCCCCAGATGGGGAAAGAGCATCAGGAAATAACTAGTCTGGATATGGAGTCATGTACAAGACGAGTGGAGAGGAACTTAATCAGAGCTCTGAGAAGGTCACCAGCTCTGCAGGACAAGCCAACACGCAGAGACGCAGAAAATGGGGGAGGGTCTTGAGCTGACAGCCAGAGCACCCTGAGAGGTTGAACCCACTGGACAATGGCACCTCCCAAGATTGTGCAATGGCACTTGTTAAACTGGAGGTCCAGGGTGTCCTCATGCTCCAGAGTTGAAGGAAGAAACTTCGAACCCACATGGAAAGATTGGAGGGCCATGTCCAGAGGGCCTCTCATCTCTGTCATCACTGCCTTTATCCTGGGATACTTGGGGGCCCAAATTCCTTCTGCAGGCCCCCAAGGGGCAGGTAAGCCCTGTGCTCCCATCTCCATGAGGCCCAGCCTCATCTTTTCCTGGGTGGCTACAAGGGTCACCAAGGGGCAGCTTAAAGAACAGACACTTGCCCTAGCTGGTTTGGCTCACTGGACAGAGCATCGGCCTGCAGACTGAAGGGTCCCAGTTTCGATTCCAGTCAAGGGCACATGCCGGGGTTGTGGGCTCGGTCCCCAGTAGGGGGCCTGCAGGAGGCAGCCGATCAATGATTCTCTCATCATTGATGTTTCTCTCTCTCCCTCTCCCTTTCTCTCTGAAATCAATTAAAAAAAAATATATATATATATATATATATATACATATATACATACACACACACACACACACACACACACACATATATATATATATATATATATATTTTTTTTTTTTTTCTTAAAAGAGCAGACACTTGCTCCTACAGCCGTGGAGGGCAAACATCCCAGGAGGGTCCCTTCCGCCTCTCCTACTCCCAGTGTCCTTGGCTCTGGCCACATGGTCCAGTCTCTGCCTCTATGGTCACATGCTTTTGTCCTCTGTGTCTCCTCTTCTGTCTCTCTAAGGACTCACCAGGTTTAGGGCCAGCTGAGATAACCAGCATCCTCTCAACTCCACTTTCAGCTAATTACTCCAAAGACCCTAGTTCCAAAGGACCCATTTTGAGGATCCAGGTGGATGTGGATTTGAGGGGGGACACTGGTTATCACAGTACAGACCCCCCCGGTCCAGCTCTCTGCCCGGTCCTGCTGAAGCCTTGAATGTGGAGAACGGCTGCCTCCAATGGGTGCAAGCTGGATAAATGGCCTGTCTGGATCCAAGCAAGTCCAGTGGGTTTTAACTGACTGATTTATGCTGCATCCCTCCACAGCCTGTCCTCACATCCCCCACTTCACAGGGGGAGACTGAGGCTGGGAGCTGAGCGGCCGCTGCCCGCTCCCTCCCTGACTGGTCTCAGCACCCTCACACCTGGGTGGTTCCCAAACCATATGCCGAGGCCCCTCCACCTCCCCTGCCACAAAGAACAGGCTCAGGGAGTATTTGAAGTTTCCCAGGGAAATGCAGTGCCAAGGCCTCGGCGGTCCCAGGTAATCACGTTCGAGCAACGGTGCCAGCATTAGACCAAGGGTGGGCTTCTTCCCGAGAATCATCCCCATGGAGCTCAGTTTTCCAGAGCTGCCATGAAGAGATGGGGTGCTATGCAAAAATACTGATGGTGAGGCCAGGAAGGCAGGGTCTGCCTGATTCCTTGGGAGCTGAGCTGCCCCCATGTCCCCCGAGAGAATAAATCAAACTTTATCTTCCTTCGACTGGTGTGTGTCATGTTTTCAAATGGCCGCTAGGTTTGAGGGCACAGACACTCACTGTGGTGTTTGCACCTGATGGGCACCGCTCTTGCCTGGGGGCACAGGGACAGAGGATCCTCCCCTAGACACTAAGATGAACACAGGGCCTACGCTAGGAGAAGGAAGAAGGCACTGAGGTTTGGGGAAAGCAAATCAGGAGCTCTAAAAGGCTGCCCCACCACCCATACACGGGATGTGAGCAAAGGAGCGATGGGGACAGCCCCCATCCTCTGTTACATGACCCCTGACCCAGCTCTCTACTGTGGTGAAACTGCCTCTGCCAGACAGAACAGTGGGGCTGTAGTTCAGGCTGGTAGGGCCAAGGGGCATTGCTATTCCCCAAAATAAGCTTATTTCCACATGGCGCGTGGCTCAGGAGAGGTTGTTGGTGCCGACCTGAGATGCAGCAGGGATCCCGTGGGTAGGCACTGGGCCACTGAGGGCTTGATGGGCTGCTTGAACTTGAGTCTCCTACCTGAGGAAAGTCACTCTTTGGCAGGAAGCTGGGGGTGGCGGCCATTGGGCTGTAGCTGGTGTCTGTGCAGGATTGGCCCACAACATTCATATAAGGGCTGGAGAGAGACAGGAAAGAAGGTGAGCTATAGGTAGGGGCACTGTCCTCCCCATTTTGAGTGCAGAACATGAGTGGAGCTACCCACCAACAGGAAGAACTCTGGTCTCTCAGAAACTCAGCTCAGAGGAGTGGCCCAAGCATCCATGTCCCAGAAAAAGAGGGTCCAGCTACATGTGCCTTGAGGCTTTGGCATCCGCCATTCCTTGGCCTGGTTCCAGGCATGCTCCCCTGCAAACTCCTATTTGCCCTACAAAACCCAGCTCCTGTTGCCCTCTGGAAGAAGATGCATGCCTGGTTCTTTTTGCCCCCAAAGTTTCTCACCCTCCCCACCTATTGTCACCTCCCACAGTGGAACCCTCCCTGGCTCATCCCCACTAAGACAAATCATAGCTGGTTGATCTCAACTGCTTCTAAGCAGCCAAGACCAGGTCCATAGCCCACTTGGCAGGAGGTTGAAGCCCTCCAGCTACGAGTTCTAGTTTTGTTTAATTCATGGCTACAGAACAGAAAGGCAGAGGGAAGCCCCTGAGGGAGATGTGGTTATGGAATGTGGTGGGGCTGGCTGAGACCCGGGCTGTGGAACTTACTGGCTTTCACTGGAGAAGACTGGATATTGGGTGTTCCACCACGGGTAGTGTAGCATGGCGCTCTGCAAGAGAACAAGTGCATTATAAGGGGACCAAAGGGGATGGGAGAAGAGGGAGCCGGCCTCACTCACTGGGTAGGGTTCCAGTGGTCCAGAGTCAGGGGCTCTAAGGTCAGGGTACGAGCCCACCCTTGGTCCCTAGCTGGGTCACCTGGGCCTCACTTAACCACTGTGTGTCTCAGTTTCCCCACGTGCATGGGAGAACCCATTGAGACAGTTGCAGCAAAGATGAAGGTATTGATCAATACATGTACAGGACCAGGTGGGGATGGGTGGGTGTGGTCCCAGAATCCCAGAGGCCTGGGGAGCCAAGACTGCCAGCTGCCCAAGGTCTGACACCCAGGCCTGGGACCTAGGAAACTGTATTTAACAACTTGTGTGTTGGTGATCCAACACCCTGCTTGGAGGTTCCCTACCCCCATTCTACAAAGTGAAGGATAAGACCAGATGCAAAGCGAGACAGTTCAAGTCCCTGCAGGGCCAGGCCCCATGGGGAAGATGTGTGGCCTATCCAGCGAGATAGGACTTCTCAGAGAGGGGGGGGCCAAGGCCAGGGCAATGGGTTCCCACAGCACCATGAACTGGCCCCTGCCATAGCAAGACCCTCATGGTCAAACCTCTCCTAGTCAAGGTCGGGTGGGGGGGGGGAGGCACACTTCTCAGAGCTCCTCAGAGCTCCCATAGGCCAAGGGAGCTACCAGTATCAGCCAACTCTGTCTGGTCCAAGAGCGTATGAGTAGGGGTTCCAAGGAACCTGCTTTGGAAAACACCAGTGAGGAAGAGTGAGCCTGAGGTCAATGGGTATATAAGAGGCCTTGTTGCTCTGGGATTTGACAGGACTAGCTTGAAACTGTGGGACCGTGAACACGCCAGCCCCTCTGTACAATGGAAGTGGCATGTCCTATACTGACACACAGGTCAATTGGGCAGGAGTCCCCTCCCCTAAAACAAGCCACAGCTTCACCAGCAATGAAGCCCACATAGGACCCCATCAGGAAGGCTGTTGCCTGGGGAGAGGCCTACTGGCTGCAGTCAGGGTCTCCAGTGGTCCCAGCTGGATGGCAAGTCCAAGGCAGGAGCCCAGCAGATGGCAGCCTCCCACCACCTGGCCCACACAGGTCCTGGTCCTTGGTAAAGTGGCTGAATGCAACTCCCTAGGCCACCGTGCCCTCCCTCTCTGAGACCCTGACCCAAATCTGGCCCAGAACCAGCCCAGATGTCTGAAACCACCACAGCGCTATTCTCCTGTGCCCCCTCCATGCCAAGGGGGGAGCCAGCCATGAATTGCCATCACTATGCCCCACCCCTGACCCCTGAAGGGGCCTTCCAGTGTCCAGATGTCCAGCCCCAGAGAATCAATGCAAGGAAGAAGGGGAGAGAGACACGTTGAGACATTATTGACTGGCAGAGGCCCCGGTTGGCCTGCCCGTTCTCAGTTTTTGCACAGGCTGCAAAATAAAAATAAATAAATAAATTGGGGAAAAAGAAGCACAAGGCCTGTCCCCAGCATGAATACCAGCAGTACAAACACTCTTACAATGAATCCGCTGTGGAAGCCTCCAGAAGGAAGCCATGCTGTGGCCTGGAGAGGATGGGGTCCCCCAGGAACCCCCACTTCTCCCTAGGGCCCTGGTCCAGGGTCACTTAACCTTTGTGGCCCTATTTGAAGAGAAATCCAGCTCCAGAGGGACAGGAACTTCCCAAGGTCACACAGGCACTTCTTGAACATTCTACTCCAGACCAGGCTCAGCCTCCTTAGATGAACTAGCATAAACAGTCTCAGGGCGTGTAGACAGACAGCACCTCAGCCAGGCCAGTCCAGGGAGTGGGTGCCTATACTATGGGCTCACAAGGGGCACAGCTGGCCTGGGGGCTGTGGGTATCAAGGGTGGGGAGGACCGAGGGGGTTGTTCATTCCCCAATCTGCTCTGCCTACACCTAGATCAGGTCTGGGGAGCCTGGTGGAGTTCCTGGGCCAGGGGACCCCTAGTTTCTCGAGGCACTCAAGGCCTCAGCAGGGAAGGCAGGATGGTGGGGGTCACTCCTGGTTTTGTCTACCCAGCAACCCCTACCTCCTCCCCAATACCCCACTCTAGTAAGGCTGCCAATCAAGAACAACCCAGTTTGGCCCAGGTTGGGTGGTTCAGTTGATTGGAATGTCATCCCATACACCAAAATGTTGGGGGTTCGATTCCCCATCAGGGCACATACCTAGGTTGCAGGTTAAATCCCCCCAGTCAGGACGCATATGGGAGGCAACCAATTGATGTTTCTGTCTCACGTGGATGTTTCTCTCCCTCTCTCTCTAAAAAAATCAATTAAAGAACATACAAAACTGTCCTGGCTGGTTTGCTCAGTGGTTGGAGTGCTGGCCCTCAGACCAAAGGGTCTCTGGTTCCATTCCCAGTCAGGGGCATGTACCTTGGCTGCAGGTTCCCCAGCCCTGGTAGGGGCCCATGCGAGAGGGAACCAATAGATGTGTCTTTTCCCATAATTTCTCTCTCTTCCTTCCACTTTCTCTAGAAATCAATAGAAAAAATATCCTCAGGTGAGGATTAAAAATAAACAAATAAGTGAATAAAAAAAGGGGGAACAACCCAGTCTCAACCCCAGAGGTGGCACCACAAATATCAGCCAATCAGAGTCTTCCTTGGGATTTTCCAGTGCAGCCAGAAATGGTGGCTCTGCCTTCTGAGGGCAGGCCCTGGGATGTGACTGGTCCAGAGACAGGCACCTGACACTAGCCATTCAGAGCCTGCCTGGGGATTCTCCATCTGTGGACAGAGACTAGCCCTCTCCTGGGGAGGGGCAGGCCCTGGGTCATTAGCCCTTGCTGCCCAGGCCATCTGTAAGCTGACTAGGAAGATAGAACTCCTGCCAGGGAGGCAGATAAAATACAGGACATTTGGTAAAACTGGAATTTCTGACAAGCAAAAAGTAAGTGATTTTGAGTGTAAAGTATTACATGAGACACACACAATAAAAATTATGTGTTTATGTGAAACATAAATTTCACTGGACAGCTGTGTTTTTATTTGCTAAATCTGGCTACTTTAATGACACTGAATATCCTGGGGCCAGCTCCACCTCTCATCTGGTCCACTCTGCTTCCCCTTCCTGAGCTTGGTTCCACCCAGCTAGGAGGCAGAAGTAAGAAGCATGTCGCCACTCTGACTCTCGCAAACTCTAAGACTGCACAGGCTACAAGGTGTGCCAGTAGCTCCCTGGCCAGACCTGATGTGGCCTGAGGGGCGACCCCCATAATTGGTGGCCCCAAAGGAACAGGCTGAGTGCACAGCCTGGGGAGGGGTGGCCCAGCCTTGGTCAGACAGATCTGACTGCCCAGAGGGGAGCCCAGAGCCAAAGCCAGGGCTCAACTGGTACCTTCCTTGCACCACGGTCCCTATACCTGCCCCATACGCCAGTTTCTGAACCCCTCAGGTCCTCACAGGCTGTTCAGGCAAAGCTCACATCCTGGCCTTCTGCTAGCTTCCTGAGTCACCATAAAGGGGACATGGCAAGAACCCACATTTCTGTCCTCGGCTACCCAGTCAGTGCACATTCTGACCCAGGAATTGTATTCCAGAAACAGTTGTGGGACAAATCGAGGAGGGGAAGGAAAACACAGGGCGCTATATATACTAACAGAAAATTGGAACCACTTCAAAGGCACAACACTACGGAAATAATTAAGCAAATTATGAGACGCTGAGAAGGAAGAATCCTGTGTGTTAGAAGAACAGCAAGTCTGTGCTCTGAGCCTAAGAAACAGGCACAATGGAACCCCGGAAACAGACACAATGCCACTCACGGGGTGGCACGAAGGGACAGTGAAGGGGATCAAAGGAGGAATGGGAAGGTATCAGCTATGACAACATGAGCAGAGGCTCAGGAGGGTCAGGGGACATGTGGACAAGCTTCAATAGGAAGGAGAGAGGAGGCTACACCAGCTCATGGCGCGACGTGGACCCTGCAGAGGCCCTGCTGGACCTCAACTAGGCTGTGAGCTGCAGGTGGCATATCAACTCACTGCCTGCCCAGTGTTTATTAAGGCCAACTCTGAGTAAGTTCGGATCCATGCCCTGTCATGTTAAGACATCACGTGGGCACAGCTGAGCTTGGAGGGAATTCAGGGTCCGAGTCCTCCCAGCTCTTTCTGATGCTCCGGTTATGGGCCTGATGCCTCCCAGTGGTTTCCAGCACTGGAACCTGAGCTCCATCTGATCTGTGGCCCATTTCCTGGCTCCTCTTAACCTTGAGGTTGAATCTTGCTCCCTCTGCCCACCTATCC
This sequence comes from Corynorhinus townsendii, assembly GCA_026230045.1. Lineage (NCBI taxonomy): Eukaryota > Metazoa > Chordata > Mammalia > Chiroptera > Vespertilionidae > Corynorhinus > Corynorhinus townsendii. Next base: position 92,216,585 of record JAPDVU010000006.1, on the reverse strand, counting down.
TTCTGCCCATCCCTGCTGTTTCTCAGGCTGTTCTCTGCCACTCAGCACCACACCTGTTCTCCTCACCAGTCTCCCCACTGAGAAATGCAGCTTTGTTGTTGTTGATGTTTTTTAAATACATTTTTATTGATTTCAGAGAGGAAAGGAGAGGGAGCGATAGGAACATCAGTGATGAGAGAGAACCATTGATCAGCTGCCTCCTGCACACCCCCCACATTGGGGATCATGCCCTTGGCCGGAATCGAACCTGGGATGTCTACAGGCTGACACCCTATCCACTGAGCCAAACCAGGTAGGGCGAAAAATGCAGTTTTTCTTTCTACAGTGGAAGAGGAGCTCTGCTTCCACCCAGGAAAGGAGATGCCAGGCCTGACTTGCTGGAGAATTCTGGACCCTTCTCCTGGGGCCATTTGTGCCTCTGTGACATGAGAGTCCAACACCTGTGATGGTTTTGTTACTTAGGCTGGCATCTGTAGTGGTTTTGTTACTTAAGTTACTTACTAGAGGCCTGGTGCATGAATTCATACACAGGTGGGATCTCCCTCGGGGTGGCCTGTAGAGATCGTGCCCCAGCTCGTGCCCTCAGCCTCACAGCCTTGCCTGGCACCCCGCTGTGGCCTGGCACCGCCCCCTCACCTGCTCCATCATCCCACCTGCAGGGCAGTTGATTGGAGGCCAGGCCTCCCACCTGGCTCCTTCAGCACCTGGGAGGTGGGCAGCGGCCCCGCCCACCACTGCTGGTTGCCATCTGTGAGGCAATTGGCAGGGCAATCGAGCCCCCGCTTGCACCCGCCTTGGTCTGGCACCACCCACTCACCTGCTCTACTATCCCGCCGCGTCCCGCTCTTGTTGGGCCCATCGGGACTGGCACAGCCTCCACTGCCGCCCACCGCCAGCACCGCATCGCCTGTCATGTTCCGCGCTGCCCCATGGTGGTCAGCGCACGTCACAGCGAGCAGTTGAATTCCCGATCAAATTTGCTTATTAGGCTTTTATATATAGAGATTGCAGTTGTTAAAAGCTGGGAGCAACCAAGACACCCTTCAGGAGGTGATGGATAAAACTGTGGTCCATCCAGACTATGGGACATTGCTCAGCACTAAAAAGAATGAGCTATGGAGCCATGAAAAGACATGGAAGATCCTCAAATGCATATTACTGAGTGAAGGAAGCCAATCTGAAAAGCCTGCATACTATATGATCCCAACTCTAGGACATTCTGAAAAAACAAACAAAAAAAACCACTCAGGCTCAGAGCATAGACTTGCGGTTCTAAGAAGGATGCCAGGGTTGGGGAGGGATACTCAGGCAGAGCACAGAGGTTTTTAGGACAGTGACACTACTCTGTATGATGCTGTAATGGTGAACAAACATTACATGATGGTATACATGTGAACAAACATATAGAGTGTCCAAGAGAGAACTCTGATGTCCACTGTGGACTTCAGTGGATAACAACATGGTCAATATTGGCTTCTTTGGCCCTAGTCAGTTTGTCTCAGTGGATAAAGCGTCGGCCTGTGGACTGAAGGGTCCTGGGTTCGATTCAGATCAAGGGCATATGCCCGGGATGTGGGCTTGATCCCCAGTAGGGGGCGTGCAGGAGGCAGCCAATCAATGATTCCCTCTCATCATTGATGTTTCTATCTGTTTCTCCCTCTCCCTACATCTCTGAATTAATAAAAAATATATTAAAAATATACACTGAATGGCCAGATTAATTGTGTGTGTGTGTATATGAGGCCTGGTGCATGAATTCATGCATGGGTGGGGTCCAGCCAGCCTGGCCAGGGGGAGGGGACATGGGTGGCTGGCCGGCCTGCCTGCTGGTCGAACTCCTGGTCGAGGGAACAATTTGCATATTAGCCTTTTATTATATTGGATATACACTGAGTGGCCAGATTATGATCTCTGAATGCATAATAATCTGGCCACTCAGTGTATATACATTGGCTTCTTTGTTGCAAAAAAGTAACTCACTCGTTAACCAAGACGTTGACAACAGGGGATGTGGTGGAGGGGTATATGGAAACTTTCTGTGCAATTTTCCTATAAATCTAAAGCCACTTAAAATAAAGTCTAGCCCTGGCTGGTTTAACTCAGTGGATAGAGCGTTGGCCTGCAGACCGAAGGGTCCTGGGTTAGATTCTGATCAAGGGCACATGCCCAGGTCGTGGGGTTGATCCCCACTAGGGAGCCTGCAGGAAGCAGCTGATCCATTATTCTCTCTCATCGATGATGTTTCTATCTCTCTCCCTTCCTCTCTGAAATTAATAAAAAATATATTTTAAAATAAATAAATAAAATAAAATAAAGTCTAGCCCTAGCTGGTTTGGCTCAGTGGATAGAGCATCAGCCTGCGGACTGAAGGGTCCCAGGTTCGATTCTGGTCAAGGGTACATGCCCAGGTCACAGGCTCAATCCCCAGTAGGGGGCGTGCAGGAGGCAGCCGATCAATGATTCTCTCTCATCATTGATGTTTCTCTCTCTCCTCTTTCTTCCTCTCTGAAATCAATAAAAATATATATTTTTTTAAATGTCTATTGAATTACAAAGAACAAATATTGAAGAAAAATAAACAACCATGACCCACTGCAGTGGTCCCAGTCCCACAAGTGAAGGTAGCCACTAGGCCCAGGTGGCTCCCCGAGGGCCAGTCATGATCTTTGCAGAAGAAACCTAGTAGCTCACAGTGAGGAACTTGGTGGCAGACAGGATTCCCACTGAAGGCAGTCTCCCACCCCAGGGCCAATCCTGGGGGTACGGGCTCACCTGGACGCTGGGCCCACACCGTGGGCTCTGCAGAGGTGACAGGCTGCACATCATGTTGCCAGCTGGCTGGGCTTCATGCTGTGGGAACTCCCTGTCCATGGTGGACCCCACTGCCAGCATCAGGCAGCTCCTCGACCTGGGCCACGGGGGCGTCTATCTGGGCTTCTTGCTCCAAGGTGGAGGCATCATGACCTGGGGAGAAACACAACATGTCCTGAGGTCAGCCTCTAACCTCAGTGGGCAAAGACACCTTCCCTAGGGACAAGGGACAGTGGGTGAGGGACAGCTAGGCAAGGCTTACACAGAAGGATCAGCGCCCCCCCTCCCCCAGGCTCTGCCTCAGCTGCAGAGCCCCATGGGCCATGCACCGTACCCTCACCCAACCTGACTACCTCACCTCAATGGGGAAGATATGAGGGGAAGCTCCCCAAACACTACAGTGCTGCCGGGGATGCCCCTCAGTTCCCAGCCTCTCCCGGCAGCTATTCTGGGGAGGGGGCCCCTTAGAAGCCAGGGTAGAACCCCCACTTGGCCTCCACGCTCAAAACCCACAGGGGGCCCCACCCTGGGCCCCCTCCTGGGGACACTGGGTCTGGACCTCTGTGATGAGGGCAGCCTCTTCAGCATGGCCAGCTGACCCCGCTTCATTCCCTCCCTGCTGGTCACAGCACCATCTCAGGCAGCCTTGCCCACCGAATAACAAATATGTGGGCCCTAAAGAGCACTCTTGATACCCACATAGAGAGCCATGAGCTCTGGGACCCCTGATATGAGGGGTGACCCCTGAGCACTTGGCTTTGTGACCGGCACGTATGGCTAGGAGGCAGAGTCCAACCAGCTGGCACCTCCCTGTTGGGGGTGCCCACCAGGCCCATGGGCCAGCCCTGCCCCTCTGTAGCCAGGAGAGGCTTCCCAGAGGATCTCTGGGGAGTCAGGGCCGAGCTGAGCCAGGAAGAGTCCCCCAGACCTCGTTCGGAAAAAGGACACACAGTGTTCCCACTAAGAATGTCCCCATTCTTTAGGGCAGGCATACCGGCCAGGAAAAGGCATAGGAGTGTGACCCTAGCTCCCCATGACTTCCCCCTACCCTGTGACTGAGCACCCCCACCCTGGGCCCCACCCCTCACTATGAGCAGGGACCCTAAGCGGGCCAGCATGCGCCTCAGGAAAGAGGGCACCTCAGGACATTAATCACCCAGGGAGGCAGGCAGGAAGGGGAGGCAGCCACCACTCCCAGCCAAGCCCTGAGTGAAGAAATCCTAAGAACTTCCAGTAATCACAGTCGAAAGAGCAGCTTGTGCAATCCTGGGGCCGGGGCGGGGGGGGGGGCGGTTGTTCTGCACCCTGCTGGCCGTGCACCCCTCATCCTTCGGCCCTGCTCCAGCCTCCGCCCTCAGGCTCAGGCTCATGTCTGCTGGCAGGATAACCTTTCCCATACCCCCAGAGGCCTGGACCCTGGAAGATGCCAGTCACCTCCTGAATGCACCCTCTAGGCTCTCGCAGACCAGATCTAGTGGGACACAGGCTTGGACGCTGCAAGTGGGAAGCCCTGGGATTGTCTGTAATGAACACACACCTATTCTGATTATGGTCTTGGCTGGTATTTATACAAGTTCTGGGCTCAGGCAGACAAGTTGAAGACTTGAATGGTTAGATAATTGGGCACCTCAGGGCACTCTGGCTCCTGAAGCCTCCACCTGCTTATGTAGAGAATGGGCTGGTTGGCCAGGGCTCTGTGGACAAGGTTCATCAGGCCCTTAGCAGAGCCAGAGGCCTCTGAAACCCAGTGGCCCCAGGAATTGCCTTGCTTCAGGAGACATACCTTAAGGAAAGTGTGCTCCTAGCACCTGGGACAGCAGGCAGGTGGAAACCACCTCTACTCAACAGAGAAAGCTCACAAAGCTGACTACAGGCACTGGCTGGCTCACTCTTGTCCCTTCTTTGCAGCAAAGACTCAGGACAGGACATGTCACTGGCCCAAGAACCTCCCTACCACAGCTCCCCCTTACAGCAGCCACATCCCCGAACAAAGCAGACCTCAATCTATACAGGGTGCTTCTGGGCTCTGTGACCACAGGGCTTGGCTGTTTCCTAGGAAAGCACTGTCCAAAGCCTGCAGCCAACAAGCATGTGGGGTGGGGGTGTCAAACTGGTCAGGGCTTTATTTGACATTCTAAGGGAAAAGAGGTCGGTGCCCCTGACTAAACAGTTAGGTATTGCATGTTTTGAACAAATCTTGTGGCATACCAGTTGAAAATTGGTATTCTAGTATGTTTGTCTATTTATTAGCTGATGGACTTTTTGGCTGTTGTGTGAATCATGTCACTATGAACATCTAGGTACAGGTTTTATGTGGACATCTAGGTACAGGTTTTATGTGGACATGAGTCTATCCACCTCTCAGTGGATAGAGCGTCGGCCTGAGGCCCGAAGGGTCCCGGGTTCAATTCCGGTCAAGGGCATGTACCTAGGTTGCAGGCACATCCCCAGTAGGGGGTGTCCAAGAGTCAGCTGATTGATGTTTCTCTCTCATCGATGTTTCTAACTCTCTATTCCTCTCCCTTCCTCTCTGTAAAAAATCAAGAAAATATATTAAAAAAACAACAAAAAAGAATGTCAAATAAAAGTAATTACAACAGCCAACACAACAGCAGCCATCCGGTGTGAATGAATCAAAATTATAATTACTTTTTTTGTCAGATTGGCAAGAAATAGATTTTTTTCATATGTCACAGGATCTTAGCAATTAGTTTATGTGTGCCATGAGATGAAAAAGGGCAAAAATTGCTGCACTAGGATATTACTCAGCCACAGAAAGGAGTGAAGCACTGACACTCACTCTTAATGCAGATGAACCTGGAACATGAGTTGGTGAGAGAAGCCAGACACAAAAGGCTAGAGTGTGTGATTCCATTTATGAGAAATGTCCAGAACAGGGAGACCCACAGAGACAGGAAATGGGTGAGTGGGTGCCAGGTATGGGAGAGGAGGCTGGGAAGGAAGGAGGGACACTGTACCCACTACCATCCACATGCCCCCAGAAGCCATCCATATGGTGTCCCTTCCTCCAGCACCCAGGTCCAACATCACTTCTCAGTGCCCTGGTGCCTCCACAGCTTCAGGCTTCCTGCTCCCCTGCCCCCCCAAAACACAGGCTGTACCATCCCCTCACTTTCTGGCCTCTGCTGACTGCCACTGCCCTACTCCTTAGTCCTGAGCTCTGGACCCTGCCTCCAGCCCATGAGTGTGAACATGTCACGTCTCAGAGGGTACCCACCCCAGGGGGCACCGTGTGGGATCTTGGGGCACGAAGATCAGAGCCAGTGTGCAGTGAGCCTGGTATTTTTAGATGCAAGTCTCATTACAGAAGCGTCAGTGCTCTCAGCAGGTAGAGGCCTGTAGTCGCCATCATGATTTATGTTCACAGGATTTCCTTTTGAGATCAGATTTTCATGAGTCATCACGGAAGACAAAGATCAAGGAGTCAGTGGCCTGGACAGGACCATTGGCAGTGGAAGGTTTGGGAAAGCTTGAGCCCCAGGACAGGCCAAGGATCTCACCCCATACTGAGCTGCTGGTTCAGCCCCCAAACACTCTCCATCTGCCCAGACGCTCCCCCTGGTGCCTGGACCCTGCTAGCCACTCACTACCTGTTCTGTGTCCTCCCAGGCCAAGAGGAGGCTGTCCCCCGGAAAATCTGTATCTGGCAGGGACATGCTGCATACGGGGCAGTAGCCATTCCAGCCACCCCTCCCTCAGGCTCCAAGTGAGATCCCTGAGATCCAGACAGAGCGGATCAGGGGCAGCCAGGGCTCTATGAGGCTCAGCTATTAGGACAGAGGCCCCAGTGGTTCGTGAGGCCTGGCTAGGCCTGACTTGGCAGATCAGGACTGTCTGGGGGGAGGGCCGTCAATGAAGTTGACAGAGCTGGGTGTAGGGAGCTCTCTCCTTACCTCACTGTTCAGGCCGTCTGGGGTCAGTCCCTAATGAGAGACCCAAAAAGGAAAAAGAGTGGGGCATCCTGAAGAGGTTGCTCTGCTCCTAGATGGAGGTGCTGGGCCGACGAGATAGGGCATGCTGGAGTCAGGGGCAGAAATGGGCAGCTGCAGGCAGAGGGGCCAAGCCAGTAGAGATCAGCGTGGGGTGAGACCCAGCAGCCTGACTTGGGGACACCAGCTCTGTACTAAGGTCCTGTCTGGGCTAAGCTCAGCTCTTCCAGGACTCCCAATGGGGCACTCACACCTGAACAGCCACCTCCACGGATGGGCTAGACCCATGGTCGGCAAACTGCGGTTTGCCGTTCTGTTGATTAATGAGTTTGCCAACCACTGGGACAGGGGCTTAATCACAAGGAACAACAGCCTGTAATTATTGGAATCGAGAGTCTAGGTCAGTGGTCGGCAAACTCATCAGTCAACAGAGTGGCAGACCGTGGCTAGCGAGCCACATGCGGCTCTTTGGCCCCTTGAGTGTGGCTCTTCCACAAAATACCACAGCCTGGGCGAGTCTATTTTGAAGAAGTGGCGTTAAAAGAATAAGTTTAAAAAACTTAGCTCTCAAAAGAAATTTCAGTCATTGTACTGTTGATATTTGGCTCTGTTGATTAATGAGTTTGCCAACCACTGGGCTAGACCCAAGGACAAAAAAGACTGTGGTGGAGGGTCCTGAAGGATGTGACAGCTGTGGCTCTTTCCTTACCAAAAGCCTCGGGAGCCCATTCCTTAGCTACTGACCACTGAGGAATACTTGGGTCGGATGCATGCGGACAAGGCAGCAAAGGGAGGACGCAAGACCAGGGTGAGACCCCAGGGCTCAAGGGCCAACAGAGGGATGGATGCCACCTGGGAACAATGGGGGGTTGGGGATTTGGGAAGAGAAGTGGTTCAGGAGGAAGTGGGGAGGAGGGGCAGAGGAGGTGTACTGGGGCAATCAGTGTCCACCAAACTCACATCCACTGGGAACCTGTTAATGGATCCTTATTAGAAAATTTGGTCTTTGTAGATGTAATTAGTTAAGATGGGATCATGCTGGATCAGAGTGAGCCTAATACAAACTGGTATCTTGGCCCCCCTACCCCCCAGATTTGGACACAGACACATGGAAGTAAAGCCATGTCAAGATGGAGCAACAAGCTAAGTGACACGTGAAGCACCCAGAAGCTGGAAGAGGCAGGAAAGACTTTCTCCTAAGGCCTTCAGAGTGAGCATGGCTCTGTGGCACCTAGGTCTTAGGCTTCTGGACTCTAGAACTGGAAGAGCACAAATCTCTGTGGTTTCAGCCACCCAATGTGTGGTCAGTAAAGCTGTACCAGGACACTTGGACAGGAACAGGAGGCAAACCCCAGCTGGAGCCACCCTGACCCTCGGCCCAAATCCCTGTGATGCCTGGGGACCAGGAGCTCCACTGACTGGGGCCAGGTTGGCACCAAGCGTAGGTCTCAAATTTCTACAAAGCCCCTAAGAGGCATCTGGAACATGGCAGCCCTGGAATGCCAAAGATGGCAGGGACCCCAGCCCCATGCACATGCTGGGAAGGTGGGAGTGGGGAGCCCATCCATCTGGGACAAGGAGAACAAGGTGGGCCACAAGGGAGCCCCATCTGAGAGTGCAGGAGGACAGGTTGAACTTCCAGTTCTGCACTCAATGTGGTGAAAAGTAGCCTGCAGGACCCCAGGACTCCCCTCGGGTCCCCACCTGGGTGGAACTCACACACTTCACCCACAGAGGGTGTCTGAACTAATGCAGCCATCTTTTGCAAAACCTCCCAACCTGTTAGACATGAAGCCCCTGTCCCCCATGCTCCAGTCCAAGATACCAGGTGGCCACCCAGTAGGACAGGGACCCCACAGCTCCTCTCCAGGCTGAGCAGGGAGATTGTTCAACTGATACCCTGGCCCTGAACACCTGGCTGAACAGAGGACCAGTGAGCAGACAATGAATGGAGGAAACTCAGGTGGGAGGGTGACCACACAGCCTGTTACTCCAGCCTTCACTCCCAAGAGTGAAAGCTGCAGAGCTGGACCATGTGGGACAAGCAAGGGGGAACATGCACGGTGACTCCACATGCCACCCCAGGGACAATGCTATTGGCATAGGAGCCTGGGACAGTGGACAGGTACATGCCTAAGGACTGACCCAACTGACAAAGCACGCGGTGAGTGTTGGTGCTCCCCCTACACACACACACACACACACACACACACACACACACACACACACACACACACACACACCCTCTGACAGGCAAACAGCCAGGAGGGAAAGAAGGACCATTAGGAGAAACTGCACCTGGGGAAGCAGAACCCAGCCATTGATATTTGGTAAAACAAACACTTATGCAGAAAAGGAGACCCTCAGGCTAGGTTCCCGGGGCACCTATTAGGGGTAACCTTGGCTGGCTGTCTCCAGCCAATGCATCTGCCAACTGTGAGCCCACAGATCCATCCACTTGTCCAGGACAGACCAGCTGGCCACTGTGCTGGTTCCATACAGGGCAAGGCAGAATGATGATGTTCTTACAGCTATTTGGTGAGGTGGGTGCTTTATAAAGCAACTTAGATTCCAGGGAAGCCTCTAAGGTTATAAGGACACAGCGGAGTTGTGCAGCCTTCAGGAGGCCTAGCATCTTTGTGCGGGCATCCTCTTCTGGTAAATGCCTACTCAGGTCTTGTGCTTACTTGTGGTCTTTAGAAAGTTTTAGACATGCTAAGCTTGTGGTCTCCTCTGACCCCAGGTCTTCTTCCCCTGAATGAATGTTAAGCCAAATCCCCCTGGTTCTGACTTCCTGGTCCTTTGATACCTACTTGAGCAGTCTTCTGGAGTCTATGCAGAGAGTGGTCTGTCCCTTCTGGCACTTGCTGCTGTCCCTATTTGATGTTGGGTATCCCTCGGGCTGGCCAGCATGCCAGGTCTTTCTATCCAATTCCTCAGAGAGCCCCGAGCAGCTACTCGTCACACTCATCCTAGGTGAGTGGTCTGAGCAGTCAGCACTCTCCTTGGGCTCCTTCTGTCCAGCTTGGTACCAGGAATGTCATAAGGGGCCTTTGTCCCAGCCTGAAGGGCATCGGTGTCCTACAGGAGGAGGAGGTTCTTCCTGGCTTCGGGCTGGGCTAGACCCTGTGCCCTCTCTGGGGAAAAGGCAGAGACCTCCAAATCACAGTAGCAAGTATCCCAAGACCTATCAACAGAACCTGGACCCATTTCTCTCTCTCTCTTTTTATTCTTACCCGAGGATATCTTTCCATTGATTTTTTTTCCTTTTTTTTTTTTCCATTGATTTTTAAGGAGAGGGAAAGACAGAGAGAAACATCGATGTGAGAGAAACACATCGATTGGTTGCCTCCTGCACGAGCCCCAACCAGGGCCCAGGCCAGGAAGAAGCCTGCAACCAAGTTACATGCCCTTAACTGGAATCAAATGCGGGACCCTTTGGTACACAGGCCGACACTCTATCCACTGATCCAAACTGGCTAGGGCTGGATCCGTTCTCTTGCCATGACGAGTGACCACAAACTTGGCAGCTTAAAATGGCATAGATGGCCCTCCCACGGTTCTGTGGGCTGAAAGTCCAGGCCAGACCGCCACCTCAGCCCTGGGGCTCCCAGGCCAGGCTCTATGCTGCGTCCTCTGGGGAAAAGCTGTTTCTGAGCTGCCAGCAGGGCTAGGTCTTGGCTTTGGAAGGCCGCCTGCCCATGCCCCCAACCCCGACGCTCTGCCCCATTTTCACAGCCAACAGCAGCACTCATGTCCCCTCAAGCTTCAAGTCTCTCAGTTCTCTTCAGCCTCCAGCGGAGAAAGTTCTCCACTTATGAGGACCCTTTGATGACACTGGGCCTCCCGGGAATCCTCAATCACCCCCATCTCAGGATCTTCAATTTAATTCCATCTGCAAAACCCCTCTGCCACATGAGGTGACATGTCCACAGATCCCAGGACCAGGATGGGGACAGCTGTGGGGTGTTACTGAGATAGGACACAGCTCAAGAGTAGAGCAAGCACCCCCCAACATACACACACACCCGCAGTGACAGGCTCTGGGGATGAAGGTCTTGCTCCCCATAGATGCAAAGCCCACATGGCCCCTTCTCCTGGAAGCCTCCCCAGGGCCCTTGGAGGGGCCAGGCAGTGGGGGGCTGGCTGGCACAGGAATGTGGTCCAGGCTTCCAGAAGGGCTGGTTTTTCAAGAGAAGCAGCAAGTCTGGATTTGGAGGTGGCGGCCCCTGATTTCTCAAAACTGGAAGTCCAGCCATCATGCCCAACCCTCCCTGTGGGGCACCTTCCTCCAAGTTCCCCCGGTGCTGACAGTGGAGCTTCCCAGACCCTCTGTTACTACCCAGTACTCCTCCAGGGCTGTCCCTTACAGCCTCCATATCTACTTGGGGTCTCATTCACCCTGAGTCCCCAAAAATTAGTGGGTCGAGTTCCTGGAGGGCCAGAATCTAATGAACATCCCCTCCCCCAACCCCACCCCCAGCCAGCTCACATATATGCTGGGACACCAGGAGAGGCTCCCACACCCTGTGTCACCAGCACCCACTCTGGACCGGGTGGGGGACAGGAAGGGGCCCTACACCCCCACTTCACAGCCTCCAGGGCACCTCCCAAAACACCAAGACCATCCCAAACCCTGGAGCAGCCCTACTGAGCTCTGGCCACACAGAATTGGCCACAGGAGGAGCCAAGGGCATGAGGGAGCCTGAGCGCAACTTCCCCACCGAAGCCTGTGCTGGCCCAGTGCCCGGGAGTGAGCCTTTCCTCGGTTTACCTCATGTGGGGAGGAAGATGCCTTCTCACTGTGGCCAGACTCAGAGCCCTGGGCTGCAGTGACAGCTGACACTCCCAGTGCCTGTGGGCCATCTCTGCTGCAGATGAGTCAGGGCCATAAAAGTTTACTGCCAGCTAGGACCCCAGCCCGACCCCTCCTCCTTCCCACCATTGAAGCTTCCTGTGTCAGCAACCTTTCACCCTCAGGGTGGACTCCCAGGAAATGGGGGACGGCTTTCCTGGTGGGCGTGGACACATTGCTTCCAAGACCTTGGAGCAAAAGGATTGAGGGCTCTTTCAGTTTCACTTGGTATTTATCCTATAAGAGGACTGAGGCCAATCTGACGGGAAACTGGGGGTCTGCTCTATACACCCACTGAGAAAGGCACAATGTGGCTAGAGGTTAGCCCTGAGCATGTTCTGTAAGTTAAGGGAACTCTGTGCCTAGAGCACAGCCTGGAAAGGTTTCCTGCTGCAGGTGACATGCTCAGAGGAGGTATCAGAACATCAGAGACCATGAGCGAACCTTTCCTTTACAACCTTGCTGGCTTCCCTGGACTGTGTCCCCGCCATCGACACTATGGACACTCCTTCGGCCCTGTGTGTACCAGAGGAAGGAACCCTCTCTGCCAGCAACTGACCCAGGAAGAGTTACATGTAAATGGGTGACTTGGGGAGGGAGGGGCGCTCAGCACTGACTCTCTGGGACCATTCTCCTCCCTGCTGTCACCTGGCCTCAGTGGTGGGGAGGGGGGAGCCCCGGGGGGGGGGGAGGGTTCCAGCCAGCAAATCAGGGAAACCTACAGGAGGCCCACAGAAGTGCCAGCCCTCAACCCACCACCTCCCACTGAGTAGCCTTCAGGGAGGAGCTGCTCTCTGGGCCCCCCACCCCCACCCACTCGCATCCCACCCGACGCCCCTGTACCAGGAATCCAGATCCCCTAGGACCGTGGTCAGCAAACTGCGGCTCTTTGGCCCCTTGAGTGCGGCTCTTCCACAAAATACCACGGCCTGGGCGAGTCTATTTTGAAGAAGTGGGATTAGAAGAAGTTTAAGTTTAAAAAATTTGGCTCTCAAAAGAAATTTCAATCGTTGTACTGTTGATATTTGGCTGTGTTGACTAATGAGTTTGCCGGCCACTGCCCTAGGACCACCTCTTGCAGGATGCACTGGTTCAGGATAGAGTAGGGGCTTAGTGAGGGGCCCCTGGGGAGCCTCGTTCACCTTCCATAAAACAGATAGGACCTCCTCTGCCATCCCCGTGTGGGGCAAACCATCTAGTACCCATGTATGAGCTGGCAGCGGAAAGGCATGCTCAGCCCACTCATGTATACATGCACCCACCCCCAGACCACAGCATGTGGGCATTGGAGGGGGGAAGGATAGACCGGGCTTTCTTTCCTTTTTTAACACTTTGTTTTGTAGAGACACAATTCACATGCCACATACTTCATCCATTATAATGCACATCTCAGTGGTTTCTAGTACATTCACAGGGTTGTGCAACCAGTATCACTATGTAGTTCCAGAACATTCCATCACCCTAAAAGAAGCCCCATCCCCATCAACAGTCACCTCCATCCCCTTCCCAGTCCCTGAATACCACAAGCTCACTTCCTAAATCTGTGGATTTGCCTGTTCTCGACATTTTATATAAACGGGATCACACACCGTGTGGCCTTTTGTGTCTGGCTTATCAATGAACATAATTTTGAAGGTTCATCTACGTTTAGAATACAAACAACAGGTCTTGTCTCTGCCACCCCTGTCAAGCCCAGGGCAGCAGGTGATGGAGCCCCAGCATCAGAAACCACAGTTCAGGCCCTCAGTTGAGTCACCCGCCTGCTGGCAGGGCAGCCAAACCTCCCAATGAGAGAAGCAGGAGACCTCAGAGCAGTTGCCACCATCGGCAGGACGATAAAGGAAGCCTGCTTTCTGTCTTAGCCCTGCTCAGGCCACTCATGTGGGACTGACCTGCCAGTGGCAGGAGAAGGGAGAGGGTAGTTCCAAAGAACAAGGATTGGGGGTTCCACTCAGGGGAGAAATGACCTACACTTGCCAGGCACTCAGGGACACCAGCACTTGAGGCCAAAGCTGGGTGAGTAGTATCCAGGCCAGGCCTAGATGGGGTCTGGGTGACCGCACTCTCTGGCTACACCCAGCAGCCTTCTATGCCCAGCCTCCCTGCAGTCTGACCACACTGCCCTATGCTGGGGAAAAAGTGGTGGAGATGCGCCAAACCTGTCCACAACAAACCGCACACACACACACACGTGCACACTCATGTATGACATGTGCTTGCGTTCAATCTCAAGTGTACACATGCAACCCACCTGCACACCCAAACCTGCACACTCATACACATCATACAAACAAGAGCCCACTCATGTTACATGCATACAACAGACATGGATACAAACATGCATGTACTCAGCACAAAACACACACACATGTCCACATATAAGATGCACAGTGTGGCACACATTTTCATATGAAACCTGCACTTGCATACACATTCAGACCCTTGGACTGTATTGGCGCCATGGGAAGCTGCCGTCCTAACTCAACCATGTCAGCCTCATGCTGTGTTTACACTCTGAGATTACGTTAACCCCCCCATGCTGGCAGTAAAGGCAGAGGCCATCCTGGGGGGTGGCCGCCTCTGGGGACCTGGACACAGTTGCCTCTTTATTCCTGACCAAGCTCGCTCATGCGGCCAGAGTCTTAGCTGGGTCAGCAGTTCTAGCCAGCCCTGGCTGGAGGGGCATCTGAGACTAATAAAACAGAGCTGGGCCTGCCCGGATTGGTCAAACCCCTGGGGTGGGACAGGGGTATAAGCTGCAGGGGCCTGGCTGTGGTTTTGCCCAGGTGGGGACAGTGACTGGCCCAAGATCACACAGCCTGGAGAGCACTAATCCTGGGCTGCCCACCTGCAGCCTGCTTTGCCAGCCCCAACTTGAAAAGCAATGGCCTTCCCTGGAAATCCAGACCCTTGTCTGACTCCAGGACTTCCCACCCTTTTGTGAGAACATAGAGGTCTCTCCCCCCTCCCCACACACACACAAATACTGGGCAACCCGGGTCCTCACTCCAGACAGGTGTGAGCAGATGTCTGCTAAGACACTCAGTTAAACAAAAGCACCTCATGCCTTCTGAAATTCCGGAGCATCTTCCCCCAGGTACCAGCACTGGTTTTCCCCTATGGACAGCACTCACAGGGCTCCTCAGGGTCTGATGGGCGCTGCATGTGCCTCCCCCACCATGGAGAGCCCTGGGCGCCCCCTCCCCATCCTGTCCTTCCCTGGTCTCACCCACCCATCAGCCCAGATTTCACAGTGTTCTCCACAAGGACTCAGGGCAAATGGCACTACGAAGCCAGTGGCCCCAACCAGACAGCAACCACCACCCACTTCTGGGGCCTCCCCTGGGAAAATCCAGGGTGCTTGGAAGAAAGGACACAAATTGGCTGACCAATGGGGTCCCAGGTCTCAGCCTCAAAGACAGCGCCACTCCTCTGCTCACAGGGTCCCAAAGGGCACGTTGCCCCCAGCAGGGAAAAGCCACTGCAGGGTACTGCCTGGCCTGGAGAAAGGGCCAGTCTCACATCTACTGACTGAGGCCAACCTCCAATCCGTCTCGGGATTTCAATGCCTGTGACAGGAAGCCTTTCTTCCCTCCAGGGTCTGTGGTGCCTGGCCCCACAGCCCTCAGGTCCCAGCCCCATTTGCCTTGAATCTTTCTGAAGGGTCTACTGGGACAGACTCACCATGCCCTGCAGCAGATAAGCAGGTTTCCAGCTAAACTCAGTCCAACACCAGCTCCCTTGTTACACCCTGAAACACTCACCACCACCCCCAAACTGCCAGCAAACTTCATCACTGTCAGCTTCCAACCAGGCTCTCTCCTGTCCTCAGTGCAAATAGATGGCACTAAACCCAGCCTGGGAGGCGAATGGACAGGTAGAAAAGACATCAGGGCAGGTGGGTCCAAGGCAAATTCAGGGAAGCAGAAGCCGGGTTTGCCCTAGACACACCTTTTACTCAATTCTTTTTCCCTTTGTAGAATCTTAATAATGTTATGCAGGGAGACACCCCACCGCCTCCCTGGCTCCTGCCTGGCTGGCTGTCCACGCCCAGTCCCTCCAAGCCCCATCAGCCTCCTGCTTTGGGGTTCTGAGTTGCTGGGAAGCTCTGGTGGGCAGGACCTGCCTGGCAGCCCTGCCTTCCCCATCCACCCACACAGGCTGCTCCTCCGCTCACCTGTGGGGTGGGAGCCATCTTTGCATCCCCCACCCCACCCCCTGGCCTGTCCTTGTCTGCCGGGTTTCATTACTAACTCTGGTGACACTCCCACCCCAACATGCTCTGCCAGGTCAGCTGATACAAGCAAGGCCCTATCCCAAAGCTGAGGGTGTCTGCCCTTCTTGGAGCGTTGGAGGGGTCCAGGGAAACTCCAAGGAGTCTGGGGTCAGGAGTCACCAAGATGGGAGAGATCGGGGCCTCACAGAAAGGGAGGGGCTGGGTCACGGAGGTTGAGGATCACAAGAAGGGAGGGGTCAGGGAATCGCGGAGGAGAGATTAGGAAGTGAGGATCACAAGGTTCTGGGATGTCACCGAGATGTATGGACTTAGGAGTCACCAAAGAAGTAAAGTTCAGGATCAGCAAAAAGCACGGGATAGGGGGTCACCAAGAAGGAAGGGATCAGGGAATCACCGCTAAGCTGGGGAGGGGCTCGCTGCTCAGGCGTGTCGGACTGGGGTCATAGAGCACCGCAGGGTCGGGGGTCGCGGGAAAGGGCGGGGACAAGCCGCCGCGCTCCCCCGCCCGCGACTCCCGGAATCCCGGAAACCCCGGCCCGGGGATCCCGGGCCAACGCGGGCCGGAGAGCGAGACTCGGGCCAAGGAGGGGCGGCGGGGTAGGGCCGGGGGTCGGGCTGGACTCACCTCAACTCATAGCCGGGTCCGGCCGCCTCCGATTCTGAGCTTCGCCGCGGCCGCGCTCACTTCCTGGTTCCGGGCGCCATCTTGGGGACCGCGCACTTCCGGTCATGCCGCGGGGCGGGGCCTGTGGTGGGCGGGGCGCGGGCGTGGTGCGGACCGTGGCTCCTGAGACTGATGAGGGGCTGGAACTCTCCATAGGTTCTGAATTTGAATTCCGACCCCGCCACCTACTGTTGAGACCCTGGGACGTAGCTTACCCTTGCGAACCTCGGTTTTCTCCTCTGTAACATGGGTAGAGAACCAACTACTCCGATTTCCAGGCCAATTGTGCGGACTGTGCCCTCTCCTCGTGCACTCTCACCGCTGACCTTACGCCACTGGGGTTCTTGTACAACCCAGATCTTGCCTTGAAAGCCCCCTCCTCAGAGACTTCCTTGCAACCATCTGAAATGGCCCCTGACCACCCAGTCATGCTCCCTCCCTTGATTGCCTCCGCAACAATAGTAGTTGGCTCATTAATCTGTTTCCCCATATGAATAGGAGTTCTAGGACCTTGCCCCTCCCACCCCCAACACGGAGCCTGTCACTTGGGTATCTGTGTTGGGGGGAGGGGATGTCTGGTAAGTCTCAGGGGTCCCGGGAGAGAGAGCAGAATCCTCTCGCGCAGGGTGCAGGGCCAGAGGGTTCTGAGTGGCTCGCATCCCATTAGGGCTTCCAGGGGCCTGACACATGAGATTCGGGGCACTGCCAAGAAGAGGATGGGGCCAGACTGTGGCAGAGAAAGCAGTTTTCCTGTGACATGAGCCCACTGGACTCACTATGGGGTGGGCTGGCTGGTTCAGGCATATCCAGTGCAGGAGGCACAACTCCCTCCCCAGTTAGGTTATCAGCAATGAAGGTGCTACAACTCTTTCCCAGGACCCACCTTACCACCAGCCAGTGCCTCTTGAACCCATTCCAACCCCCTGAAATTACAGGTCACCTCTTCATATATTTGTTTATTCATTCAGTGAACTCTAATGGATGCTGCTTTGTGCCTGGCCTTGAGCTGAGCAAAGTTGGGGCCCCAGAGAGAACTCAGTTCTCAGCCCTGGCCTCAGGAAGCCCCCAGTCTAGGGGAGATAGAGCCAGACACTCTCATCTGCAAGATCAGGCCTTGGGCCCAGGGAGGTGTGATGTCTCTGCCTAAGGCATCATGGAGGGCTGCAGGGAGGAGGGAATATTGGTGCTAGGGCTTTGAAGTTTAAGTAGGAGTTTGTTAGACACACAAGAATAGGAAGGGTAGTCCAGGCAAAGTATAAAAGCTCTTCAAATGATTGGTCTGGTAAGGGAGAAGCGTATGTTTAAAACCTGTTTGCCCTACAAAATTCAGGCCAAAGACCTGTGTCCAAGCCCACAAGCAGAGAGCAGATGGGGAAACTGAGACCCAGATAGAAGTGATTTATCCAGAGTGAGTATTGCTTTGGCAATCTGGGTTCTAACCCTGCCTTTGGAATTATTTTTCAGAACTAATAAAAATAAATCCAAATGAGCAACAGACACTGAAGATTCCAAAGGGTGAACAAGCTGATTTGGGGGATGGAGGGTGCCCAGTTGCATTTTCCCAGTTCCTCCTACACAACACCAACCACACAATTTTCAGGGACCAATGAAGAAGGACAATGTGAGGCCCCTTGTTCAAAAAGGGTTCAGAATTTTAAGGTGGTGGCAGCAGAGGTTAAACTGAACCAAGGCTCCTAACCCCTGAGTGCAGGGCCTGGGTGAAATTCAAGTCCCTCAGAAGCAGGGACTGGTGTTACCTACATGTTGCTAGTGGGGAAACTGGAGTGCAGAACTGAGGTCACCAAGAGTGGCAGGCAGGCGTGCACTTGAACTCTGCCACATCCACCTTGGGAAACCATGTGGTCTTTACGGGTAATTTTGCCTGAAGTGGGGGCAATTTGCCCAAGCCAGGGTGGGTCCAGCCATCTCAGCATGGAGAGATCTGCCAAGTCTGGGGATGTCTAGGGAATTAGTCAGATTTGGGGATTTCCAGGGAATCGCATGAGACAGCCTGGGAGAGCAGAAGGAACACAGTTCTGGAGCTCTAGCCCCAGCCTCAGTGCAGCTGTGTTTTCATGCTATGTGGCCCTAGAAAGTTACTTAATCTCTCTCTGCTTCTCTTTCTCTACCGGTAAAGTGGGGATGATGATGATAATAGTAGTTGCCTTTTAAGTTGTTTAAACAGCTAATTGAGCAGTGCCTAGTATTTAGCCATTAGGGTGTCTGCATGTGAGGCCTCTGGACCACAGGGTCACCTAAGTGAACATTCACAGATCACATGTGCCCAGGGCCCCATCAGCAGGGGGGACAGTGCTCACACAAAGCGAGAGGTGCCCCTAGACACTGTGACCAGGCTCGTGGAAGTAGGGTTGCCAGATAAAACACAAGAGGCCCAGTTACACTTGAATTGCAGGTACACGAAGAATACTTCTTTAGTGTAAGCATGTCCCAGGCAATGTTTGGAACATACTTACATTAAAGAAGTAGTAGCCTTCATGTATCTAAAATTCACATTTACCCAGGAGTGCTGTATTTTTATTGGTGAAATTGGGAGACCCAATGTGGGAGATCACAGACAGAGATGGGGTCCTAGAGCCAGGACAGGGGAGGCTTGGGGGGCAGCTGCCTCTCTCTGAGCCTCAGTGTCACCCTTGCTAAAGGGACATAGAAGACACAACACACATATAGGAGAGGATGTGCAGTGAGCTTGCAGTGCAGGTCAGCTGTTTTAATTACTTCCAACAGCAGAAACTTTAAGACAGACCCAAAGGTCAGGTCCCCTGGGGCTTCCCTGTGAACCCATGAAATTCTTGGGCTAGCCTCAGTTTTCCCATCTGGGAGGTGCCACCGATTAAACCCCCAGCCTCAGTTTCCCTTCTGAGAGGTGTCACCCTGGAGCTCCTCCCACTCCCAGCCTCAGTTTTTCTTCTGGGGAGCACTCTGGGGCTATGCCCATTTTGCAGTCAAGGAGACAGAGGCAAACTGAGGGCCCATCTAGGGAGGCGAGACTCTCAGACCTGGGCAGGTGAGGCAGGGCAGGTGGGCCTGGCCTCAGTGGGGGAGGGGACAAAGCCACTTCCTGTTTCTCCACATTCTGGAAAGCCCCAAGCCTTCCTGAGCAGCGGGAGCACCTCCCTCCCAGCCGCTCCCAGGCCTGGTTCCCTCACCACTTCTCCTTTCCACACCCACTTCCCTTCACTACCACCCCTTTACCCTGGCCAGTGGCTCCATTCCTGCCCCCCTCTTCCCAGTCCTTCTTCTTCTCCCCTTCTTTCCAATCTCTTCTCCCATGCCCCTCTTTTTTCTTCTTCTCTAGCCTTAATCACACCCTCGCATGGTGCAGAAGAGAAGACTGAGGCAAGAGCTGCAGCGCGTGCCCAGGTCACACAAGCTATTCTATGTCCCCTGACCTCACTTTCCCAGGCACTTTCCTTTTTTCCCTCCCTACCTCTTTCTCTCTCACCATTTCTGTCAGTTGGTTCAAACACCTATCTCGGTCTTTGGCTAGTGACCC
Organism: Corynorhinus townsendii; assembly: GCA_026230045.1. Taxonomy (NCBI): domain Eukaryota; kingdom Metazoa; phylum Chordata; class Mammalia; order Chiroptera; family Vespertilionidae; genus Corynorhinus; species Corynorhinus townsendii. Next base: position 92,196,554 of record JAPDVU010000006.1, on the reverse strand, counting down.
TCTCCTCTCCAAACCAAGCCTGCCCCACCTGTTTCAGCCACCAGACTGTCCCTGTATCCTGGCCCACCTGCCACCTGCCCCAAGGGGTCTTCAGGTGGCTCTGGCTGGCAGGTTGCAGCTACCTTGGCACCATTCTGGCCTGGCCTGAGCCCCTAGCAGGATCCTGCCAGGCCCAGCCAAGGCTGCCTCTGAGCCAGGGCAACTTCAGGGAACAGCTAACTCGTCCAACGGGTTTGGGTTTGAGATGCACCCCGGACAGGCCTTACTGCCTCTGCCTGAGGCTGAGACACTCAGGCTGCAGGAGGGTAAATGTGACACCTGACAGAGCATCCCCGAGGCTGGGTCAGGGCTGGGCCCTGAGGGTGGGGAGCAGGTGGGAAAGAAGAAAGATCAGCAGTCCACCAGTCAAGCCCAGAGGAGAGGGAGTGTTAAGAACATGGCACAGTACTGGTAAAGGCCCTCAGGGAGAAATGCATCAGGGAGCAGGGTATTAAGGCTGGGAAGGAAGTGGTAGGATCATGGGGGCTCCCAGAGAACTAGGAGGCCTTTATCCTTAGGGCAGTAGGGAGCCATGGAAGGTTAGGGAGCAATGGAGTGGCATGGTCAGGATGGGGTTGGAGGTCACTGGATCTGCCCACATGGCTAGACTGGATAGGACTGAGGGGCCACATCTCTGAAGCTCATCTGGTGGCAAGACTGAGGCCATGGAAGTTGACCTGCTGCCTGAAGCCAAGAGAAGTGGTCAGACTTTGGATTTCTTTCTATCAAGGGCCCATTGTGAACCAGGCTGGAGCTGAAGAGTTGAGGTGGGGGAGGAGGGAGGACCCTCAGGATGACCCCTTACCCCCAACCCCACTCCAGAGAGGGAATTTGCTTGGCTTTGTACCCGAATAATGGGAGTTATGGGGGATTTAGAGCACCAGGAGAGATGGAGCTAGGATGTGTGTGTGTGTGTGTGGGGGGGGGGGGGTTCAGGTGATCACAGGAGGAGGTGCGTCAAAAGGTAGGGGAGGCCACACATCCATCTGAGAAGCATTTACTGGGTGCCTCTTAGGGCTAAGCCCCAGGGACACAATGGAGAACAGAGCCTACCCCATGATGTTCCTGGACCACAAGGGAGTGCAACAGTCCTGCAGGACAGGACATTGATATGTTGGTCCTTCCTGGTCCTTCCATTGATATGTTGGCCAGTCCCTGTAACATGAGTACCAGGTGAGGATCTGAAAAGGTGAATGGAGCCTTCCTGTTCCCCCAGGCTTTACCTCACCCTTTCTCCCTGAGCACTGACGTCACCTGAACTGGGACTTCCTGAAACTTCACCTTGGATCTGCCCCACCCCACGGGAAATTCCAGGGCAGCCAGGCTGGGTGACTCACATCAGGTCCCAGTGGCGTGAAAGAAGCCAGACTCCCCAGTCCCAGTTAGGGCGTCCCCATCACAATCTGCAGAGCAAAGGCCAGAATCTGGGTTCCAACAGAGGAGATATTGGGGATGAGTATTGGAGCTGGTTTACAATGCTTTTCCTCCCCTATTGGTCATCTCTGTATCCCCAGGGCTGCAAGTATGGTCTACATAGTGGAGCTTCAGCAGCAGAGTACCAGGGTTAAGACTTGGAGGGTTCAGGAGAAACCAAGATGGCCGCATAGGTAAACACCTAAACTGCTGCCTTGCACAACAATATCAAAACTACAACTAAAAGACAAAACGGACACCATCCAGAACCACAGGAAAGCTGGTTGAGTGGAAATTCTACAACTAGAAGGAAAGAGGAAAGCACATTGAGACTCAGAGGAGCTGCAAAAAGCTGAGGTACAGAGGCTCACACACGGAGAGGAAGGGCGGCTGAATGCACGGGTGGCTGAGTGCATGACTGGCTTTCTAAAGCGGGAGGGAAATGGAAGCTCCCGACTGCGCTGAACTCTAGTCCCGGGTGAGACTCTGGGAACCCAAACTCATTCGGGGGGGAATCTGGACTGTCAGGAAAAGAGAAAGCACACTGAGACTCAGGGGAGCTGCGGAACGCAGAGGTCCGGAGGCGCACGCGCACACAAGAGAGGATTGACTACTGAGTGCATGGGTGGCTGAGTGCGCGGCTGGCTTTCTAAAGCGAGAGGGAGACGGAAGCTCCCGACTCCACTGAACTCCAGTTCCGGGCAAGTTTCTGGGAAACCAGACTCATTCGGGGAGAAATTGGACTGTCTGGCAGCGGGCGAAACTTGATGGCAGCTTTCTCTCAGAGGTGCTTGCAGTGATTACCAAGGGACACTGAGACCCAGGGGCCTCATAGGGCAGGGCTGACGGGAAGCCAAGGCTGTCTGCTCTGCCCTGAGACTCCGCCCCATCCAAGCTGAGCACAGAGGCTTTTGCAACTCTTGTCCCATAAGGGTGTCTCCAGCACAGAAGTTCTCCCAGCGTAGACACAGCTGATCCTCACAGCCAATTGGCCTAGAGGTCAATTCCTCCCAGTGATACCAACAACAATCAAGACTTAACTACAACAAGGCTGTGCACACAGTCCACAAAGGGGTGCACCAAGAGTGTCCACCTCAGGTAACTGGGGGAGGCTGAGCCACTGGGCCATATAGGACACCTACCACACAAAGCTACTCCACCAACTCAGGAAGCAGCGAAAATGCAGAGACAAAGAAACACATCACAAATGAAAGAAATGGAGGAAAACAAATGACTGGATATAGAGTTCAAAATCATGGTTATAAGGTTTTTCAAGAATATCCTAGAAAAGGCTGATAAATTTAGTGAGACCCTCGAGGATATTAAAAAGGACCAACTAGAAATTAAACATACACTGACTGAAATAAAAAATATTATACAGAGACCCAACAGCAGACTAGAGGAATGCAAGAATCAAGTCAAAGATTTGAAATAAAAAGAAGCAAAAAACACTCAACTGGGAAAGCAAAAAGAAAAAAAGAATCCAAAAATTTGAAGATAGTGTAAGGAGTCTCTGGGACAACCTCAAGCATAACAACATCTGAATTATGGAGGTGCCAGAAGAAGAGAGAGAGCAAGATACTGAAAACCTATTTGAAGAAATAATGACCGAAAACTTCCCTCACCTGGTGAAAGAAATAGACTTACAAGTCCAGGAAGAGCACAGAACCCCAAACAAAAGGAATCCAAACAGGACCACACCAAGACACATCATAATTAAAATGCCAAGAGCAAAAGACAAAGAGAGAATATTAAAAGCAGCAAGAGAAAAACAGTTCATTACCTACAAGGGAGCACCCATACGATTGTCAGCTGATTTCTCAACAGAAACTATGCAGGCCAGACAGGAGTGGCAAGAAATCTACAAAGTGATGAATAGCAAGAACCTACAACCAAGATTACTCTACCCAGCAAAGCTATCATTCAGAATTGAAGGGCAGATAAAGAGCTTCACAGATAAGAAAAAGCTAAAGGAGTTCATCACCACCAAACCAGTATTATATGAAATGCTGAAAGGTATTCTTTAAGAGGAAGAAGAAGAAAAAGGTAAAGATAAAAATTATGAACAACAAATACATGTCTATCAATAAGTGAATCTAAAAAGCAAGTGAATAAAAAATCTGATGAACAGAATAAACTGGTGAATATAATAAAATCAGGGGCATAGAAAGGGAGTGGACTGACAATTCTCAGGGGGAATGGGGTGTGGAGGATGCGGGAAGAGACTGGACAAAAATCATACACCTATGGATGAGGATAGTGCGGGGGAGGTAAGGGCAGAGGGTGGGGTGGGAACCGGGTGGAGGGGAGCTATGGGGGGGAAAAAGAGGAACAATTGTAATAATCTGAACAATAAAGATTTATTAAAGTAAAAGAAAAAAAGTCCATGAAAACTATAGTAAAAAAAAAAAGACTTGGAGGGTTCAAAATCCAGCTCTGCCACATAGTAGCTGTGTGACCCCTGACAAGTTACTTAACCTCTCTGTGCCTCAATTTTCCCATCTATAAAATAAGGACAACCATAGTAATTCTCTTGGAGGGTTTTAAAAATATATATGTATATGTTTTATTGATTTCAGAGAGGAAAGGAAAGGAAGAGAGAGATAGAAATAACGATGAGAGAGAATCGTTGATCAGCTGCCTCCTGCAAGCACCGCACTAGGGATTGAGCCCACAACCCAGGCATGTGCCCTGACTGGGAATCAAATCCTGACCTCCTGGGTCATAGTTCGATGATCAACCACTATACCATACCAGCTGGGCTCTCTTGGAGGGTTTTTGTGAGAATTTGGTGAGGACCAGTATGTGTTAAGTGTTTGGAGCGAGACTTGGGATGTGGTGAGGACTTCATGGTAAAATATTTAAAGAGACAAATTCATAGCAACAGTACTCATAACAGTCAAGAAGTGCAAACAACCCAAATGTACCTCAGCAGATGAACAGAAAAACAATGTGCCTACCACACAATGGAATATTATTCGACCATGAAAAGTAGCGAAGCACTGACACTTACTACAATGTGATGGACCTTGAACACAGAATGCTCAGTGAGAGAAGCCAGACACAAAAGGCCACACAGTGTGCGATTCCATTTATGTGGAATGTCCAGGACAAGCACATCCATAAAGACACAGGTTAGTGGTCGTCAGGGCCTGGGGGAGGGGAAAAGGAATGACTGCTGATGGGGAAGGGCCTTCTTTTTGGGGTGGTGGAATGTTCTGGAACTAGAGAAAGGTGGTGGCTGCACAACATTGTGAATGTACTAAATGTCACTGAACTGTACACTTTAAAATGGTTAATTGTATATGAATTTCACCAAGATAAAAAAATAAGGTAATCAACCCTGGCCATTAAAGGAGTGATAAATGTCACAGCGGGGTTCTCCTGACATCTAATACTAATGCTGCAGACCTGCTAATGTTCAGGTTAGGGTTCTGGTTCTGATCAACAGGCCCCACACCAGAGAGGTTCCGTGGCCATTGATTGTGATCAGCTGTGTGGACAACAGGGACCTTTGATCTGATGGAATGAGAAAGGGGTCTTGCCCTCAAAACCCATCACTTTGTCTAACTAACCCTGAGACAAATACCAGGCAAACCCCAATCAAGAAAAATTCTATAAACTACCCAACCAGTCCTCAAGTCTGTTCAGATCATCAAAAACAAGGAAAGTCTGAGGAATCATCACACCCCAGAGGGGCCTAAGGCAACATGACAACTAAATGTCAGGTGGGGTTCTGGGTCAGAAATGGGACATTAAGGGAAAACTAAAGAAATTTGAAAAAACAGCCTGGCCAGTATGGCTCAGTGATTCAGCATCGACCTATGAATCAGGAGGTCCCAGTCAGGGCACATGCCCAGGTTGGGGGCTCGATCCCCAGTAGGGGGCTTGCATGAGGCAGCAGAGCAATGATTCTCTCTCATCATTGATGTTTCTATCTCTCTCTCCCTCTGAAATCAATAAAAATATATTTAACATACACACAAATAAACTGAGGACTTTAAGTAATAATAATAACGTATAAATGACAGATGTCCCACACTAACATGAGATGGTAACAGAGCAAAGTAGGTACCAGGCATTTCTCCATATTTTTTGCAACTTTTCTATAAATCTAAAACTAAGCCTGTGTTAAAAAATAAAGTAGAGGCCTGACCCATGTCCTTCCACCTGGTTATTGATCCCAACTAGGATGCTCTGCTTATGGAGGTGAAGCCCCAGGCCAGCCATCTGCAGCTTCCATCTCCCAAACCCCTGCATGTGTCTTACCTCCCAAATTGGTTAGAACCTTTTGTTGCATCTCACAGAAACTGAAACTGTATTGTTATTTTTTTCCTTTAATGGGAATTTTTTGCTCATGGAACTGAAAGGTCCAGGGATAGATGTAAATCAGGGGTTTTCCCCTCAGCGTGGCTGACATTTGTGATCAGATGTTTCTTTTTTTTTTAATACGTTTTTATTTATTTGAGAGAGAGAGGAAGTGAGAGGGATAAAGGGATAGAAACATTGATGAGGGAAACATGAATTGGCTGCTGTCTACACGCGCCCTGCTGCGGATTGAGCCTGCAAACCTGGGCATGTGCCCTGACTAGGAATTGAACCAGAGACCTCTTGGCTTATGGGTTGATGCTCAACCACTGAGCCACACTAGCTGGGTGGGATCAGATTTTTCTTTGTGTTGAGCACACCCCTTGCCCACACCCACTCAATGCCAGGAGAACGCCCAGTCATGTCAACCACAAATGTCCCCAGACATCGCCCAGTGTTCCCTGGGGGGTAGCATCACCCCTGGCTGAGACACACTGGCCAGCTAATTTCAAGCTTGACTGGATCCAGGACCTTCAAACAGTGCATGAAAATTCATCCATCTCTCCATTCTCTTGGCTCTGTCACCCTCTCTCTTGGCTTTTTACCTCAACAGTCTCACTTCTTGTGGGGCCAAAGATGGTGCCAGCAGTTTCATCAGCTTAACAGCCCCAGCAGGTCAGCACTTCTTCCCAAAAAGAGGTAGCAAAAATTCAAGGGGAGGTTTTGGTTGGCTCAACCTTGGTCACATGTCCTTGTTCAATCAATTGTTGTGACCAGGCAATGGAAAACTCTGATTGGCTAAGGTGGGGGTCACATGGTTATATGGAGTTAGCAAACGGAGTGAGTACGCTATGATGTCAGTCAATGCGGAGTATACAGTTAGCCATTAGAATGAGAACCCTCTGGACTGGATTGGAAGCATGGGGAGTAACCCTGGGCAGAAAATTCGGGTTGCTTAAAATGTTAAATATAGAATCACCATGTAATCCAACAGCTCCACTCCTTTCAAATTCAGAGAACTGAAAGCAGGGACTTGAACAGGTACCTACCTGTACATGACTATTCACAGCATCCCGATTCACAACAGCCAAAGGTGTGTCCATGGACAAATGAACAGGCAAACAAAACATGGTCCATCCATACAACCTTCAAAAGGAAGTACAGTCCAGCCAGGGTGGCTCAGTGGTTGAGCATCAACCTATGAACCAGGATGTCATCGTTTGATTCTGGTTAGGGCACATGCCCAGATTGCGGGCTCGATCCCCAGTGGGGGGCATTCAGGAGGCTGCCAATCTATGATTCTCTCTCATCATTGATGTTATTATCCCTTTCCCTTCCTCTCTGAAATCAATAAAAATAAAATTTTAAAAATAATAAATAAATAAATAAATAAATAAATAAATAAAAGGAAAGACATTCTGCCCAGCCAGTGTTGCTCAGTGGTTAAGCGTTGACCCATGAACCAGAAGGTCACGGTTCGATTCCTGGTCAGGGCAAATGCCTGGATTGTTGCTCGATCTCCAGTAGGGGGTGTGCAGGAGGCAGCTGATCAATGATGTTTCTCTTATCATTGATATTTCTTTCTCTCTCTCCCTCTCCCTTCCTCTCTGAAATCAATAATAAGTAGTAAATAAGTAAATAAACAAATAAAAATAAAAAGGTCATTCTGCCCAGCCAGTGTTGCTCCATGGTTAAGCACCAACCCATGCATGCACCAAGCGGTTGCTGGTTTGATTTCCAGTAAGGGCACATGCCCAGATTGCAGGCTCGATCCCTGGTAGGGGGCGTGCAGGAAGCAGCTGATCAATGATATTTCTCATCAATGCTTCTATCTCTCTATCCTTCTCCCTTCCTCTCTATCTATTCAAAACAGATTTTAGCCCTAGCCGGTTTGGCTCAGTGGATAGAGAGTCTGCCTGCAGACTGAAGGGTCCTGGGTTCGATTCTGGTCAAGGGCACATACCTGGGTTGTGGGCTCGATCCCCAGTGTGGGGCGTGCAGGAGGCAGCCGATCAATGATTCTCTCTCATCATTGATGTTTCTATCTCTCTCCCCCTCTTCCTTCCTCTCTGATATCAATTTTAAAAAATTATTTTTTAAATACTAAAGAAAAAACAAAAAAGGAAGGACAATCTGACACTTGCTACAATGTGGATGAACATGATGCTCAGTGACATAAGCCAGACAAATACTGTGTGGTTCCACTCACAGGACGTCCCCAGAGGAGTCAAGTTCATAGAGACAGAAAATGGTGGGAACTAGGGGCTGGGGACTTAGTGTTTAATGGATGATACTGATGGTTGCACAACAATGAGTGTACTTAATACCACTGAGCCATGCACTTAGCAATCATTAATATGGTAAATTTTTAAAAAATATATGTTTTTATTGATTTTAGAGAGAGGGAGAGGGAGAGAGATAGAGAGAGAAACATCAATCAACTGTGTCCTACATGCCCCCTACTGGGGATCAAGCCAGAAACCTGGGCTTGTGCTCTGACCTGGAATCAAACCAGCGATTGCTTGGTGCATGGGATGATGCTTAACCAACTGAGCCACACTAGTCAGGGCAAGATGATGAATTTTTTTAAATAAAAATATATTTTATTGATTTTTTTACAGAGAGGAAGGGAGAGGAATAGAGAGTTGGAAACACTGGTGAGAGAGAAACACCGATCAGCTGCCTCCTCCACACTGCCTACTGCGGATGTGCCTGCAACCAAGGTATATGCCCTTGACCGGAATCGAACCTGGGACCCTTTAGTCCTCAGGCTGATGCTCTATCCACTGAGCCAAACCGGTTAGGGCAAGATGATGAATTTTATGTTATGTGTGTTTTACCACAATAAATGTGTACCAGGTTAAAATCTCCCCTCACAGTGTCCTATCAGTGATGACCAGATCCTTGAGTGTCCTTCCAGGGCAATCTATGTGAGACAATGCTCCAGTCTATACACACACTCACACACACACACATACACTCACACACACACCTGTCACACAGTGTGGCACACTCTACATTTCCCTCCACCCTGCCTTTTCACCTAACACTGGAATTTGCTGCATACGAATTCATAAAGGGTGCCAGTTCTTGCCCTAGCTGGTTTGGCTCAGTGGATAGAGCATTGGCTCACGGACTGAAAGGTCCCAGGTTCATTTCTGGTCAAGGGCACATGCCCAGGTTTCCGGCTCAATCCCCAGTAGGGGGTGTGCAGGAGGGAGCCGATCAATGATTCTCTCTCATTATTGATGTTTCTCTCTCTCTCTCTCCCCCTCTCCCTTCCTCTCTGAAATCAATAAAAGTATTTTTTACAAAGGGTGCCAGCTCTTGTTGATAGCAGGCTCTCTTTCTGGCTCTTATGAAGCACATTGTCACACTGGGGAGGCTCACATGGTCAAGAAGTCAGGCCTGGGGGCCCATCACCCAAAAGGAACTGAGTGCTGCCAACAACCAGTGAGTGAGCTTGGAAAGGACCCTTCCTTGCCCGAGCCTTCAGATGAGTCCTCAGCACCAGAGGCACCATGACTGCAGCTGTGAGATGTTGTGAGGCAGAAGACTGAGCTTGGCTTTACCTGGATTCCTAACCTATAAGAAACTGAGATCATAAATGTGCCTTGTTTTAGCGGCTATATTTGGGGTGATTTGTTACATAGCAAGTGCTAATAAATATAGCCTCCTCCTGTCTCAGGCAGACATTCCAGGGTATCCCTTGAGTTGGGTGACATTTAGTGCATGCCACCCATTTACATGGGATGCACAAGGGAACATCCTGGGACATGCCCTTTGGGCAGCACCAGGGTGTTGGAATGCAGGCCCACCCAGTGTCCGTCCTGGTGCCCACGGTGATGGCTGGTGATGGGGAAACCAGACTAAACGGACTCACGAGAGGCAAAAGCAGCAAGAGACCAACCCAGATGTCTGAAGGCATCTACTCATCCTGCCCACTCCTGAGATGCTTGTGAAATCAAAGTTGTCACATCTAGACTATATTAGATCCCAATGTGCCCTCAGGATTTATCAAGCAGGCACTTTCTATGCACCAAGCCCATCAGACAGACAATGAAGAAATAAATACCTTCAGTTAGTGAAATGCCAAGGAGAAGTATTCAGAGATGAAAGAGCCTGGGGGGACTTGGGGGCCTTCCAGAGGAGGTATGGGCTCAAGCATGATGCCACATCAAGTCAGGAGAAAAGAGAAGCTGTCCAGGTCAAGGGAAGAGCATGTGCAAAGGCCCGGAGGCAGGAGTGACACAGGAGCACTTTGCAGATGGTGGGCAGGGGTTGTGGGGAGTAGTCTGAAGCTCAGTCAGTCAGGACTATGAGAGATGGTCACAGAGATGCAGGGAAGTGACCAAACTCCAGAACTGTTTAAGAGGCTGCCTGGGCCCTGGTCGGGTAGCTCAGTTGGTTAGTTAGAGCATTGTCTCAATACACCAAGTGGTTGCAGGTTTGATCCCCAATCAGGGCATAACAAGAATCAACCAATGAATGGATAAGTAAGTGGAACAGCCCTAGCCAGTTTTGCTCAGTGGATAGTGTTGGCCTGTGGACCAAAGGGTCCTGGGTTCAATTCTGGTGAAGGGCACATACCTTGGTTGCAGGCTCCTCCCCAGCCCAGGCTCTGGTTGGGAAGTGTGCAGAAGGCAACTAATCAATGTGTTTATCTCATATCCACATATCTGTCTTTCCCTCTCTTCCACTTTCCCTAAAAATCAATGGAAAAATATCCTCAGGTGAGGATTGACAAAAACCAATCAAACAATAAAAGTAGAACAACAAATTGATGTCTCTCTCTCCCCTTACTCTCTCTCTAAAATAAAAATAAAGATATGTTTACATATTTTAAAAAATAAAAAAGATGCTGCCCCGGGTTCAAACCCTGTGACCACAGAGTCTTTGGGCTTCAGTTTTTCAGTGAGAAGGCAAGAATGGAGTGTTTAGGGCTGGTGGCCTGATGTGCAGAGAATTGGAAAAGGGAAGTCACATTACAGAGCCTGGAGGCCAGGTGCTTGTGGGTAGGACCCAGGCAGGCAGAAGATGACTTCAAGGGGCCTCAATGCCATGTCCGGGCAGGGCTGCCCTACCCAATTTCCTGGGTGTAAGGGACAGCAGACTGCAGGAATCACATTTGGGTCCCCAGAACTGCAAAACCTCTGCATGGTGAGCGCCCCCATCAGGATCGTGGATGACCACCAGCTTATGGGGATGTGAAGTGAGCTCCTGAAAGAGGAGAGGCAGCTGGGCATGTGGTGGAAGTGGGGACTATCAGGGTTCTATCCTGAGTCCTCACCCACCCACATCCATGGCCACGAGACTGCTGGCTGTGCCTCTCGGAGGCTCAGTTTACCCATCTGTGATATGAGGACAATAAAAACCCACTGCAACATCTCTGAGGATTGAACAATTAAAAAAAAAATACCTAAAGCACTTTCAACAGCGCCAGGAAAATTAGATCCTCCCACCCTAGCAAGGAAGGGGGGCTTTTTTGAGGCAAGAGAGTGAAAGGCGAGGCTACAGACCTTGAGGGCTCTCAGCTGCTGTGCCCAGTTCGCCAGCAGGCGCTGGAGGTTCAGCGAGAAGCGGGGAGTCCGCCGAGGCCCGACCCATGTAGAGGCGTCTTCTGCTTCACAGCCGCTAGAGGCCACTGGAGTCTTCGCGCAGTCTGCTCACGGGTTCCGGGCGGGTCCTCATCACGTCACGCCCTCGGCTACGCCCCCGCCAGTCATGGTCACACCCCCCGGCCCAGAAGGCCCTGCAAGGACCAACCCTTCGCCTCGGGAGCAGTCTGGGTTGCCCGTCCGCCTGCAATATGAGCGCCCCCGCCGCGACCCCCATCTTCGCCCCTGGAGAGAACTGCAGGCCTGCGTGGCTGGCGGCGCCCGCGTCCTACGACGCGTCGGACATGCACCTGCAGATCCTGGGCAAGCCAGTGATGGAGCGCTGGGAGACCCCCTACATGCACGCGTTGGCGGCCGCCGCCGCCTCCAGAGGTAGCTCCGCGTCCTGCCCGAGGGTGACCAGACTCATGCCAGCCAGCTCTCTGGCTGATGCGCATCCGAGCCTCTCCTTGCCTCTTTCCTAGCCTGGAGAATGGGGCTGCTAACGGGGGACGACAATGGGAAACTAAAAGGGGTGCTACAGGCACGGGGCATGCACCCAGTAGGCGCCCCCTAAGTATCGAGAACTTCCTCTCCAGGAGAAATGAGGTGCCAGCCGCCCCCCCCCTCCCCGCCTGAGATCGGGAACAAGGGGTCTGGCGGAGGTCGCTGCCCAGAGGCACGTGGGGAGCGTTCTTGCGCTAGACACCCCACCCGCCCCAGCTAAGAATAGCTCTGGGAAAGCTGAGGCTGGGAGACAGCTGTGACGGGGTGACCCTGCCCTCCGGTGTCGGCGCCCAAAGAGTGCTCAGGTCCCCCAAGGGCTGGACTCGTGGCCTGTAGGCCTCTGGTTGTAGTGCAGTGGGTACCACCCCCACCTCTACCCCAATTGTTCCAGGCCCTGGCCTGGAATCCTGGTCCTCCCTTGCCCTTCTCTTGTGAACTTCATTGTGGGGACAGTGGGAGGGGGAGAGAAAAGTAATCAAAAGATAAGCTGCACCGGTGGCATGCCATCAGTGCCACTGGTGTACACAGCCAGAGTCAGGCTCAAAGTCCAGGTTTTGACCCCTCCCCTTGCCCCCCCCCCCAAATACCCGACCCAAAAGCTGCTCTGCTGCCTCCCTGGCAGGTTATCCCTTTTTGGCCGCTGGCCAGGGTCCACACTGTTCTTTCTCAGGGCCACTGTGTCCCTATGTCTGCTGTGCCCTTCTGTCCTAGTTTCTCGGCCAAGGCTCTGCCCCTGAGCGACCTCCTCCAGGTGGTCTCCCCAGCCCCCGCCTTTTGTGTATCCAGGGGGCCGGGTCCTGGAGGTGGGCTTTGGCATGGCAATCGCAGCAACCAAGGTGCAGGAAGCTGCCATCGATGAGCACTGGATCATTGAGTGCAATGACGGTGTCTTCCAGCGGCTCCAGGACTGGGCCCAGCGGCAGCCACACAAGGTGCTACCTCTACCTGCAGGCCCCCCTTCCACTCCTGGGGCAGTCTCCAGCATGGGATAGGGGCAGGGGGCGGGGGGAGTATTCTCCCTTAGGAATTCCTCTGCCCTCCTTCTTACAATGGAGAAGTCCTGGGAATCCCTCTGACCGTCAGCCTTCTTTTTCTCCCCTGCCTCAAGGTGGTTCCCTTGAAAGGCCTGTGGGAAGAGGTGGCACCCACCCTACCAGATGGTCACTTTGATGGTGAGGGGACTCTGGGCACTGGGTGAGGGGGAACCTCTGCCTGAATCTCCTCCTCACGTGCTGAGGGACCTTTTAAAGAACACATGGGCTGACATGTCACTGGGCCAGCTGAGTCTGGGAAGGGGGCACAGACACACACTCCTGACACTCAGCAGGATACCTAAGGGAATCACTGAATTGCACATGACACCTAGAGGTGGTGGCAGCATAGTGAACTTGGGGTATGGCTGCTGGGGTTCCTTGGCCATGTTCAAGTTCCACCTTCATGTGGAGCCATTGTCCTGGTGTGGCTGCCCCTGGCCCTGACCATGTGACTTCCATCCTCCCATGCAGGGATCCTGTACGACACGTATCCACTGTCTGAGGAAACCTGGCACACGCACCAGTTCAATTTCATCAGGGTAGGACCTCACGGAGGGATAGGGTCTGCAGCCACCAGCATGGGAGTTCAGCTGGGTGGGGGCATCTGCCATCCACACAGGGCGCCCCTCCTTCTACTTGGTTCTCTGATCTTCCTCCCCACCTCTGTCCCCCTCTCAGGGCCATGCTTTTCGCCTGCTGAAGCCTGGGGGCATCCTCACCTACTGCAACCTCACCTCCTGGGGGGAATTGATGAAGTCCAAGTACTCCAACATCAGTACCATGTTTGAGGTGCAGCAGCCTAGCTCCCTGGGCCTCCCCTCCCCCACCCACCCCAGGCAGGTTGGGGAGGCAGCTGCAGTCACCTTGGACCTGGGAAGGTCCCTTGCTTCCAGACTGCTCTTGGGTGGACTGTGTGCTGTGTGTGGAAATCAGGCAAGGTACTCCCCAGTGCCCTTGGGACATAGGACTCACCCAAGCTCTCCACCTGTCTGACAGGCCCTAAACTCCTCCCTAGGCCTTCCTCTACCCAGGGTGCCCCTGTTAGTTCAGGGCCTTTGACCAAACTCTTCCTCTGCCTGCCAGGGGGAGCAGTTGGGCAGCCTGGTGATGGCCTGTGACAGCCAGGAAGCTGCTGCCTGAGTTTAGACACCTGGAGACTGCCACTTAGACCTGGCTCCCATGTTGTCTCAGCATTTGGGCCTGGGGTAGAGGCTACTGCAGCCCTGGGGGCCTTGGCATTAACAATGCTGTGCAAGGAAGGGTAGGCACCGGGTGTGTGTGAGGCCTCAGAGCCTGGACATAACTTGGCACTTCACTTTCAGGAGACACAAGTGCCAGCGCTGCTGGAGTCGGGCTTCCGCCGGGAGAACATCCACACACAGGTGATGGAGCTGGTCCCGCCTGCTGACTGCCGCTACTATGCCTTCCCACAGATGATCACACCCCTGGTCACCAAGCACTAAGTCTGGTGCACCACCCTCCTAGTACCTTCGTGGCCAGGAGCTCAGGCTCTGGCTTCAGCCCAGGTTCTAGCTGAAGTAGCACCAGCTGTGAGACCCCAGCTACCTTCCCTAACCTCTGCAAGAGTACCAGTCTCAGCCTTCTTCTGGGGTCACAGGGATGAAATAAATGCTAACACTAGGCTGGCCAATCAGCACACATTGCAAAAGTGCTCTCACTTACTCCTCCAAAAAGAAAAAGAAATTTGTTACACAGCTGTGTCAATCAGTTGGTTGAGTGTCCCATGCACCAAGATTCCTGGACAGAGCACATGCCTGGGTTGTGGGCTTGAACTCCAGTAGGAGGTGTGCAAGAGGCAGTGGAGGGATGTTTCTCTCTCATCAATGTTTCTATTTCTCTCTCTCTCTCTAAAATCAATAAAAACATATTTTTTAAGAAAAACAATCTGTTATTGGACTTTCAGGGAGCCAGTGGGCAAGCTATATGCTCCATTGTGTACAAGTCAGTGAACCCAATCCTGCCCAAGGGAGATAATCACCTATCAATCACCTACGGTCCTGTCCCTCAGCTGTCCAGGGCGGTTGCCCCTCCCTTCCCTGTCTTTGGCACTTGGGGTCCGGGGTGGGGGCAGAACTAGGTCAGGACTTTGAGGGTAGCAGCTCTAGGCCCAGGTCCTCAGGCCACTGATGAGGATTTTCTGGTCCCACCAAGTCAGGCTGAACTTCAGAATAAAGCAAAATTTTGATATCTGGACTCTCACAGAACCCTCAGCGACTCGTGAAGTGCCGTGTCACTTGCTGAGGTCTGACACTCTCCCAGTCTTGTTTCCTTTGACTCCACGTCCCCTTCAGTCTCAGTGCAGGGGCAGCCCAGCCCCACCTGGCTCCAGGGGTTGCTCTGGGCTCCCCTAAGAGGGGCTTATGTGGACCAAGCCATCTGCCTCCAGGGCCTCAGTATCTCTAAGAACTGACTGACCAAGGAAGCACTCGCCAACCTACACCCAGCACAAGGGGCACCTCTCTACTTCCCAGGACCCCCTGCCCATACACCCTGAGGGCAGGCTTCCGTGCCAGTGCGTTTCTCAGGTTTATTGATCATCTCTCAGGATGAGGAAGAGGATACAGGGTGGCAGTCAGGTGGCACTACCTTCGGTACCAGATCTTGAGTCTCTTCTCTCGCTTGATTTTCTTCTGCAGCTGCAGGATGCCATAGAGTAGGGCCTCGGCGGTAGGTGGGCAGCCTGGGGGCGGGACCTTGCCTCAGTGTCTACCCATGGGGAGGGGCCCACAGCTCTAGCTCTGCCAGGAGCCCTTGACCCGTGACTGGATCTGGGCCCTACTGGGGCACCACCCCTCTCCCTGCTGCCTGGCAAAGGGCACATGAAACAGAAGGAAGGTCAAAGGGTCCGGCTGTGGGCAGCAACTACAGGCCACATGGAGCAGAAAGGCCTGGACTACCAAGGGCCCTAGGAAGAGTGACCTGGGAGCTGCAGGTAGGCTAAGGGCTGGTTGATCCCTTCCCATGGTGGGGAGGGCTGAGAAGGACCCTCACCCCAGCATCCAAAGAATACACAAAGGGGGTGGGTAGTTCGGCCCATCACTGGAAGTAGCCAGCAAGGTGGGCAGGGCGGGGAGGCTCACACACTGAGAAGAAAATTCCCAGAGTCTCCAACCCGAGTATCTCAGGTGGAAGAAGCAGAGAGACACTTTGCCACCTGAAGGACAGCCAGGACCTGACAGGCCTGCCACCTCGTGAGGCTGGATAAAGAACTGTCACAGTCATTTACTTCCAGCTAACTCTGGGGTGCTCAGTGCCTGACAGTATGATCACAATGGCCATTTGATAGATGGGGAAACTGAGGCATGGAGAGATCTGCCTGAGGTCATGAGTCAAACAAGCAGTGACTGACTAAGGGTCTGGCTCCTGGTCAAGGTTAACAAGCCTGCAGGGTAGACTTCTATGCATCTTTCAAAGTCTTATACAATAGGCGGGTTGGGGCACGTCTGTGTCAAGTTCCATCCCCCGCAACCTGGGGGTTCCCCAGGGCCTGGTCCAGTGATGGGTCCAGTGCTGCCCAAGCTAGGCCCAGGCCTGGAAAATGCACTCAATATCTGTAGCCCAGCCGGTCTGGCTCAGTGGTTGAGCATCAACCTGTGAACCAGTTCGATTCCCAGTCAAGGCAAATATCCCGGGTTGCGGGCTTGATCCCCAGTGTGGGGCGTGCTGGAAAGGCAGCCGACTAATGATTCTTTCTCACCATTGATGTTTCTATCTCTCTCTCCCTCTCCCTTCCTCTGTGAAATCAATAAAAATATATTTAAATAAAAAGAAAAGAATCTGATGTTCAAGATTAAAAATAAATAAATATTTGCAGAATGCTAAACAGATAAATGCCATTTTCCAATGAGCTCTAATCCAATGTGGAAACCTGTTTCTCTGCCTTTGGGAGGTGCCAGCACATGCCCAGGAGGCCACCCCCTGCTCATTGGCCCAGTGAGGAGGCAAGGGAGTTCTGCACGACAGTCCGATAAAATAAAGACACCCAGTTACATGTAAAGTTCAAACAAACTACTGATACTTTTTTTCAGTATAACTATATCCCAAATATCATGGGATATATTTATAATGAAAAATATTATTATTCATTGTTTCTCTGACATTAGAATTTAACTGGGTCCCTGCATCTTTATTTGCTAAACTTGGACACCCTGGTGATCCTGGGTCTAAGCAGGGTGGGGTCTCACCACCCATCATGAGTATGAGACCTCGCAGACACTGTTCATGTCCTCCAGGAACTTTTTCCTGTTTTTTAATTGCATTTATTTGGTTTGGTTTCTATTAGGTGGAGTCATATAAAACTGTAGCTTAAAAATGGCCAAATATCAGCAATTTTGTACAGCTCAACCTAACCCTTTTGATGTTGGCCTGGTCCAACATCTGGATGAAACTGGGGAGCCCATGAAGAAAGGACAAAAAGGAAAGACTGGTATCACTCTTCTTAGACTCAAATCTGCTCTTTTTCTTTTTTTCCAAAAATATATTCTTATTTCAGAGAGGAAAGGAAGAGAGATAGAAACATCAATGAGAGAGAATCATTGATTGGCTGCCTCCTACATGCCCTGACCTGGAATCGAACTGTGACCTCCTGGTTCATAGGTCAATGCTCAACCACTGAGGCACGTCGGCCAGGCCAAATCTGCTCATTCCTAAAAGAGGGAGGACCCACCATGTCTATAGGGGCATGGGGATTCCTTTGTGGGGACCTGAAGACCTGGGTGCCCAGAGACGAGGCAGTGGACTTACCTGGGACGTAGATGTCCACAGGCACGATGCGGTCACAGCCCCTCACGACGGAGTATGAGTAGTGGTAGTACCCTCCTCCGTTGGCGCAGCTGGAGTGGGAAAAGTGCTGTGAGGGCCTCTCTGGCCATCCTGTCCTTGCTCCCTCCTCAGGGCCCTTTCCCTAACCCACACCCGCCTTCAACTGCAGGCAGGTGCCTAGGCTGCCAAAAAGGACAAGAAGGGATATGAAGTCATAGGAAAGACAACAGTCACCTGAGACTAGGTAGAGCAGAAATGAATGGATGGGCTTTGAAAACATGATGCTCAGTGAGGAGCCAGGCACAAAAGGCCACACAGTGTGTGATTCTTTATATGAAATGTCCAGAACAGGCACGGGACAGGAAATGGGTGCATGGTTGCCAGGGGCTGGGGAAGAGGGTGGGAGGTGAGTGCTGATCGGGGGACGAAGCATATTGTTGGGATAATGGAATAATCTGGAACTAGACAGATGGGATAGTTTTACACATTGTGAATGCATTAAAGCCGACTGAACCGCACACTTTAAAAGAGTGAACTTTCTGTTATGTGAATTCTATCTCAACAAAAAAAAATTAAGTGATTAAACAGGTTTTAACAATGTAGAGAATGACTATAAGTTAAAAAGGCAAGGAGAATGTAAACTGTCTACAGATGGTGATATCATTTAGGTATTCATAAAGAAACAGACAAATCAGATGGGGGAGCAATAATAATCCACAGGAAGGGACATTCTGAGGAGGAGGAAGTGTACACAGCAGAGTGTCAGAGTCACTATTTAGCTTCCTGCAGGTGTGGGATTTTACTGAGTATAAATTACACCTCCCCCTGGCTGGTGTGGCTCAGTGGATAGAGCGTCGGCCTGCGGACTGAAGGGTCCCGGGTTCGATTCCGCTCAAGGGCATGTACCTTGGTTGCAGGCACATCCCCAGTACAGGGCGAGCAGGAAGCAGCTGATCGATGTTTCTCTCTCATCAATGTTTCTAACTCTCTATCCCTCTCCCTTCCTCTCAGTAAAAAATCAATAAAATATATTTTAAAAAAATAAAAAATAAAAATAAATAAATTACACCTCCATGACCTTGATCAGACAGAAGCCCAGATAAAACCCTGGGGGGAAACACAACAGTGTGTCACAGGTATGTCTCGGCCCTGGAGCCAGATTATGGGACGAGACATACCAGCCACACTGGAACTCACCTCCCCATGGACACAACATAGCGAGGCTCTGGCATCTGGTCATAGACCTGGAAGAGACGACAGGGTCTATGTGCAGCTCAATCCTGGGTGGTGGAGGGGAGAGGTCTGGGGCCAGGCCTACCTTGCGGAGTGCGGGGGCCATCTTGTTGGTGAGTGTCCCGGCCACAATCATGACATCTGACTGGCGTGGGCTGGCTCGGAAGACCACGCCAAAGCGGTCCATGTCGTAGCGGGGTGCTGCCATATGCATCATCTCCACTGCACAGCAGGCCAGGCCGAAGGTCATAGGCCACAGGGAACTCTGAGGGGGCCAAGGTGGTCAACCCGTGAGTGGACAGTTGGACCATCATGTTTAAAGAAACTGGGCAATTTCACATAGAAAAACAGATTTCTAGCCTTTCTTGAAGAACGACACATCAGCTATTCCCCACCCTCTTCCCCGTACAGCAACCACGTGACCTCCAGGCCCCTCAGACCTAGCCTGAGCTTGCTGCCTGCCCCAGCCCAGGGCTGGCCAATGTGAATGTAAAGTAGGCTAGGCCTGTGGGTCAGCACTTGCCAATAGCCATATTACCAAAAAAGTTGTCCTGGCCAGTGTGGACAGTTCGTTGGGCATCATCCCATGCACGGAAAGGTTGCCGGTTCATGCCTGAGTTGCAGGCTTGATCCCCAGTAGGGGACATGCAGGAGGCAGCTGATAGATGTTCAGCTCTTGCATCAATGTTTCTCTTTCTCTCTTCTTCTCCCTTCCTGCCTCTAAAAAAATAAAAAACAGCCCTAGCCTGTTTGGCTCAGTGGATAGAGCGTTGGCCTGAGGACTGAATGGTCCCAGGTTCAATTCTGGTCAAGGGCACATGCCTGGGTTGTGGCCTCAATTCCCATTAGGGGGCATGCAGGAGGCAGCCGATCAATAATTCTTTCTCATCATTGATGCTTCTCTCTCCCCCTCTCCCTTCCTCTCTGAAATCAATAAAATATTTTAAAAGTAAATAAAAATTTAAAATACGTAAAATTAGTTTTAATACCATTAATGTAACCTAGTACATCCTAAACCCCATCCTTCCAACGTGGGCACTTGCTTCTCTGAGTGCCTGGCCACCACATGTGGCATAGGCCTAACCCTGAGGATCTTGTTCTGGACACCCCCTGGTGCCCAAGAACTTCAAATGCCGATTCCTCCAGGAAGTCCTTCTGGATGGCCTTGAGAGCCCTGACTCCTTTATCTGTTTGGTGTCTGATTTCCCCACAGCTGTGCTCCTTGGCTAAACCTATCTCTGCTCCTCTGCTTCGAATATGGGACTACAAAGTGGCCCCCACTGCCCTACTAATGTGCTAGTGTGGGTGACAATACAAGAGTTGCCCAACATGGCTAGGCCACCTGACTGACCAAGTACCTGAGCTGCCTGACCCTGACCTCGTCTCTGGGTGTTCACAGTCATAAACAAGGCTACAGTGGACATCTCTGTCCTGGAGCTGGAGGCTCTAGTAGGATGTTTGCTGTGGTGCTGTGTGTGACACAAAGACACACAAAAGACTGAGCTAGTGCATAGCCATCAATGAGGGATTGTTAACGTGGCCTATCCAGTCCAGCACCCCTTGGGCACTGGAAGGAGCCTCTGTCTTGGGAGACAGGACATATGTCCACAGGGAGACATGCCATGCACACAACCTAAGGGAATGGATACAAGACAAAAACTGTTTCGTGGCTGATGCTAGGGGCAGGGCAGGCTTTTAAAATTTTTGCCAGGAAGGAGTTACTGTTTTCAGTACACATTACTTTTCTAGCCAAGAAGATTACTTTTACATTAAAAGAAAAAAGAGGCATTAACAGAAGACAACTATAGAAGGGAAGTGGGCAATCTTCACAAGGGTTGAGGGAGAGACAAGAGGATGGGACAGAGACACTGAGGGGATGTCAGAGCCAGGAGCTGGCAGGGTAGGGGGTGCAGAGGATGAATCCTGACATAATCACGAGCCTCTTGGGCTCCCTGAACCACAAGGGCAGTGAGAGTGTGTGCTGTACATGTGCACAAGCAAAGAACAGAGGTTGGAGAGATGGAGGAGGGTTGGGGGCTCACCCGGCGGGCCCAGTTGACGAGGTCATCCAGCTTGGCCACCACATACTCGCCCCGGCTGCTGGGAAGTGAGCTGGATTTGGAGACCACGGCTCCAGCCTTGGACACGGCAGGCTGTGTGCTGGGCATGGGACATGGCACAGGAAGGTGTTAGTTAGGCAGGAGTCCCAGGAAAGGAACACTGGCTACCCCCACAGCCTCTGCCCTGTAACCTAACACAGAGCAGCTCTCAGAGCACAGGTCAAAGCTATGGTCACAGCTGGTCCCCAGAGCAGTAATGGGAGGAGCCATGGGGCCAGGGATTACCCTGGGGCTGCAGCATCTCAGTACCCAGGTCTGGGTCTGCTGAACAAAGGAATGAAAGATGGCATGGATGTGCCTCAGCCTGCCTTGCTGTGGCCCCAAGAGGCTCCCGTTTTCTCAGGAACTCAGTGTCCTCATCTGGAAAACAGGGGCCAACTGACACACTCTTCAGCAAAGGCCCTTCTGGACTGGGGATGTGCAGCCACTGGTCTGGACAGAGCTCCAAGGACAGGGACCTCAGAGCTCTGCTGGATGGGGGAGGGCCCTGGGGTTACCACGGGTACTACTGTGCTGGAGGGGGTGGTGCTTCAGAGTGTTCGGGCCACTGGGAAGGCTGGCCTCACCTGCTTGGGCTGTCAGCAGCCAAACTGGCATGGACACATCGTACCTGAACAGCCGCACCCACGCCGGAGCTGCAGAGACAGAACACACATGAAGAGGAGCCTGGCACATCCTGAGATGCTGTTACAGGGGCTACACTGTAGCAGGGATGGGGCTAGTGGCCAAATTCGGCCCTCCACCTATTTTTGTTAATTCTCACCCAAGGATATTTTTCCACTGATTTTTAGAGAGTGGAAGAAAGAGGGAGAGACAGAGAGAAACATCAATGTGACAGCATCAATTGATTGCCTCCCGGATGTGCCCCAACCAGGGCCGGGGATTGAACCTGCGACCGAGGTATGTGCCCTTTGTCCGGACTCGAATCCAGTACCCTTTGGTCCTCAGGCCAACGTGCTATCCACTGACCCAAACTGGCCAGGGCCACCTATTTTTGTAAATAAATTTTACTGACACACAGCCACACTCATCTGTCTCTGTGCTGTCTGCAGCTGTTTTCACAAAGGCAGACAAGCAGTCTCAACAGAGATCATCTGGCTTGCACAGCCAAAGACATTTACTATCTGACCCTTCAGGGACAAAGTGCCTGGTTTTTATTTGACACTTCTTTCATTTCCCCCTTTTCCCTTCATTTCACAGTGAATATGTATTTTACCCCTAGGGAAAAGACTTTATCAAACCAAACCACACTCAGCCCAAATCTGTGCCCACCTCCAAGTCCCCCGACTTCTCTCCACTAGGAAAACCCTCTCCTTAGATCTGTCATGTCCCGGATCCTATGGACCTGGGGTTTGATTTCCAGGCTCTGTCCATAACGAGGCCCCAGTGGCTACCTGCCTTCCTGTCCTAAAGAGGCCTGCATGGGGTTGTCACCTGAGCAAACGCACTGATTACTTTTGGTAGCAAGTGAGTCCCGAGGGCACTAGGACAGGTGGACAGGGGTCCGAACCCAGGCTCTGCCACAACATGGACAGAGGGGCCAGCACACCACCTGCTGGAGGGCAGCTGCCAGTCCCAGTGCTGCCCCTGACGCGCTGTGACCTTCAGCAGGCAGGACCCCATCTGTAGTGGCTCGGCCCTTCCCAGCTCAGCGGTACTCTGATCCCATCCCCCTCCCAGTCTAAGGCCTCCCTTCAAGGGCCTCTGGGTGGGGGCGAGGCCAGAGAGGGAGACGCAGGCACTCACCGCAGAGCAAGGGCTGGGCGGAGCAGGCCGGGAGCTGCAGAAAGAAGCACAGGGTGTGGGCAGTGAGTTCTGGACAGCACCAGAGGCCACCAACTCAGGGGCCGGGACCAGCCAGGTCTTGGCCCGTCAGGCCTCCTGCCTAGTCACCTTCCCTCTGCCCTTGGTCTATCTCAATTCTACTTTAACCAACGTTTGGTAAAGAGGGGTCTTTCAGAATATGAACCGGGTAGTGCCCATCCCCTGCTTAAAACCCCACAGCCCCTGGGAGAAAAGCCAGGCTCCACACCAGGGCCACCTTCCGGGCCTCACCGGTCGGAGCTGACACTTCCTCGGTGCCGGCCAACGGGCTAATCCGTCTGCCTGGCGCCGGCCCCACAGGTGCACCGGCCAGCCCCGCCAGGGCAGGTTCACTTCTCAGAGGGTCTGCCTGGCGCCCCGGCCCCGGCCCTCTGAGTCCTGGCACCCGTCCCATCACCACCTGCACTTATTGGCGTGGTGCCTGCCTCCTCAGCACTGCTAGGGCCTCCAGGTTCCGCGACAGCCTTAGCCTTGGGTGGTGTGTGTTGAGTCAACAGACCTACAGACACCAGCATGGAAGACAGGCTAACTGCCCAGCCCCAGACTCCTGTCCCAGCTGCTCCTCTCTGAGCCTCAGTTTCCCCGCCTGAAAATTTAGGGCTTCGCATAAATTGACAGCCCAGTAAATGTCCTTCACAGATCAGGAGACCTGTGAACTTGTACAGGAAAGAATACCCTCTTTGTCACCGTCTTACTGGAAACTGGCCTTTCTTTCAATTCTGTGTCGCCAACAAACCACAGGACCCCTACTGGCAGGACCCATGGTTTTCACCAACAGAAATCACGGACGTTTCCCAGTGGTGTCACCAGGGCTACAGACATCTTCACCCATCCTTCTAAACCATAGTAATCGGACCTGCCGCTGGATTTCGGCGTTAATACCCAAGCACAATGAATGAGGAATTCGTCAACCCGGTTTAGAGACAGAATCCTGACAACTGTCTCGGGATAACGGCTTTCTTTTGCAACCCTGCGGATTTCATCCTATGCGTTTAATCACTAATCTCGGGACGAAGGTTCCGGGAGCAGGCAAGGTGGGACGCCTGCTGTTCTGGCACCCCTCCGGGCCTCAGTTTCCCCGCCGGTCCGAGTTGCAATCTCAGGCCACCTCTCTCTCGGGAACTTCCAGGGCAGCTCCCCGGGCCGAGCCTTGGGCCCCTCTGGGGCCCGCTCCGGGGACCTCCCGAGGCCGGGGTTCCTGCGTCGCTACCCCGACCTCAGTTTCCCCAGGGGGGCCCTGCCCTAGGCGCCCCGACCCGCTCACCAGCCAACGCCGACATCTTGGCCTCGGCCTTCAGATAACCTCTGCAGTCCGTCCGTTTTATCGCTCCGAGTCCCGGGGGCCGTCACCCAAAGCGGTTCGACTGCTGAGGGAAAACGGAACACAGGCTCAGAACGTTCCGCCTCTGTGGACGTCCCCTACACTGTGCGCCCCCAAACCCCCACGAGGGATAAAACGACAGGGGAGTCCGCCTCCAAAAGAGCAGGCGCCGGCACAATTTTTTCCTTACCGGAGAAGCAAAAGCAGGACTACGTCCCTGGGTGGGCTCGAACCACCAACCTTTCGGTTAACAGCCGAACGCGCTAACCGATTGCGCCACAGAGACCGAGTTACATTTTTGTTTCAAACGCGACCTTACAAGGCATGCGCGGTCGGTAAACGCAGGGCGAAATATGCCTGCGTGCCCAAAAAATGGGGTAAAATGGACTATGGGGCCCTTCCACTCACCTGAAAAAGCTCAGTTGAAAAAGCGCTGGATTGCAGATTTAAAGGTCCCTGGTTCAATCCCGAGTTTCAGCTAGCGTTTCAGCGCCCCCGAGCATCGTGGGGTTTTTGTTGTTTGTTTTGGGTTTTTTTTTAAAAACATATTTTGATTTCAGAAAGGGAGAGGAAGAGAGAGATAGAAACATCAATGATGAGAATCATTGATCAGCTGCCTCCCGCAGGCCCCACACTGTGGATCGAGCCCGCAACCCAAGCATATGGCCTGACTGGGAATTGAACCGTAACCTCCTGGTTCATAGGTCCAAGCTCAATCACTGAGCCACGCCAGCCGGTGGCCTGGGACCATCATTACCCTTTTTCTCAGCTGGTGCAGTTTCTCCTTTCACCAGAATGTGTCTTCATTCTGCAAATGAAGAGCAGGGCTGCCACTCATGCCAAGTGGGAAGGACAGAGCAAGGAACTCAAATCCCGCAAACGCCCTTGTCCCCACCTCCAAGACTATGATTCCAACCTAAACGTTCCCTTTCATCAATCCGATTTTTAAAAAAGCAATGATTAGGTTTTTTCTTTTTAAATATTTTTATTGATTTTTAGAGAGAGAGGAAGGGAGAGAGAAACATCCATGTGAGAGATTGAAAACATCAATTGGCTGCCTCCTGCACGGCCCCTACCGGGGATGGAGCCTGAAACCCTGGCATGTGCCCAGCGGGGATCCGAAACCTGGGTGCAGGAGCTGATTATGCTCAACCAACTGGCTACACTGGCCAGGGCAACCCGATTTTTAAAAGAACATATTTTTATTGACTTCAGAGAGGAAGGAAGAGGGAGAGATAGAAACATCCGTGATGAGAGAGAATTATTGATTGGCTGCCTCCTGCAAGCCCTCCATTGGGGATTGAGCCCAGAACCCAGGCATGTGCCCTGGACTGGAATCGAACCTGGGACCTTTCAGTTAGCAGAGGGATGCTCTATCCACTGAGCCAAACCAGCTAGGACACAACCCAATTTTTTAAAGTGATAGCTTTAGAACCAGTGTTAATTGTAAAACCGAACACTACTGAACATCAAAACTGGCAAAATAGATTTCAAGAACACTTCCCCCTTGTATATAATTTCATTTCGACAATTCTGCTAGGTAGCTGTTCTGTCCATTTTATGTACGGGGAAACTGAGGTCCAAAAAGGCAAAAAAGCAGGTGAGTGACAGAGCTGGTCTCCTGGCAGGACCATTCCCTGCTCTGTGCTGGTACTGAGCAAAGCAAGGCCTGGTCCCTATTCTTAAGGAGCTCAAGGTCCCTTGGGAATGAGAGGTGTGGGGTGGGCCTGAGGCCAAAACCCTGTAGCTAAAGGGATGACACACAGGTGGGAAAGAGGAGGAAGAGCTGCCAAGCCACCTGAGCAGTTCAGCTGGAGAGAGTACTGTTCTGACACATCAAGGTTGTGAAGTTCGATCCCTAATCAGGGCACATACAAGACTCAGCCAATGAATACGTAAATAAGTGGAACAAATCCATTTTTTTCTGTCTTAAATTGTAAAAATTAAAAAAATGAAATAATAATAAAAGGGTGGCCACTCTGACAGGACTATACAATTCTGGCAGATGCACAAATAACCTTTCCCTGTAGTTCCCACAACTGGCGATGTTGTGCAGTTGGATTTTTATATTTATTTATTTGTTTTTTTTAAATGTTTTATTGATTTTTCACAGAGAGGAAGGGAGAGGGATAGAGAACTAGAAACATCGATGAGAGAGAAACATCAATCAGCTGCCTCCTGCACATTCACCACTGGGGATGTGCCCGCAACCAAGGTACATGCCCCCAACCGGAATCTAACCCGTGACCCTTCAGTCCGCAGGCAGACGCTCCATCCACTGAGCCAAACCAGTTAGGGCTATTTGTTTTTGTTGTTGTTTTATCCTCACCTGAGAATATTTTTCCTTTTTTTTAAGAGAGAGAGAGTGGAAGGGAAAAGAGGGAGAGAGAGTAAAATCAACATAAGAGGCACATTGCTTGGTTCCCTCTTGCACACACCCTGACCAGGGCCAGAGATCAAACCACGACCAAGGTATAAGCCTTTGGCCAGTAATCAAACCCGTGACCCTTCAGTCCTTGGGCCAACACTCTAACCACTGAGCAAAACTGAGTCACTGCCGCCTGAGCAAAACTGGCCAGGACTGGATTTTTATATTTAAATTAACTTTGTATCTTAGACACATCAAAGTTTTGATTTATAGAAAAGTTACGAAGATATTACAGTTCCAACTAGAGGCCTGGTGCATGAAATTCAAAATCTGTGCGCTGGCGGGGGTGGGGGCGTTCCTCAGCCCGGCCTGCACCCTCTTGCAGTCCGGGATGTCCAACTGATGGCTTATGTCAGATCCCTGCGGGGAGCAGGCCTAAGCCAGCAGTCAGAATCCTTAATGCTGCCACAGAGGCAGGAGAGGCTCCGGCCACCACTATGCTCACCAGCCATGAGAAGCCTTCTGGCTGAGTTGACCACCAGGGGGCAGCTCCTGCATTGAGTGTCCCCTGGTGGTCAGTGTGTTATAGCGACCGGTCATTCCCCCGTTCTGTCAATTTGCATATTAGCCTTGTATTATATAGGAGGATGTACCCCATACCTGTGGTTAATGTTACACTGATTTGATGCATTATCACAACTCCTGAACCAATATGGATACATTAAGGACACCCCCCTTTATTGGGTTTCCTTTCCCCTAAAGTCGCACCCTGTGAGCATGGCATCCTGGGAACTGAGCCCCCAACCTAGGCTCACATCTGACTGAGAGAGACCTCAGGGGACCACAGAGCCTCCCCGCCAAGCTGCTCCTGAATTTCTAACCCACAGAAATCAGAATGTTGTTTCCAACTCCTGGGTATCTGGTGCAATTTGTTATACAGCAATAAATAGAGGAAGAAAGAGCCTGCCTCAGGAACCCAGGTCTTTGGGGAGAGGGGAGAGGGGAGAGAAAAGGAAGAGATACATAGGACAGGGGGAGGAGAGGGAGCACAGGAAATGTGGGTCAGTAGAGGCTGTGAATCTGGTGCAAGAGTGACCCATGTTCATTGTGCAGACAGGCTTCTCTGTGGCTTGAGATTCTTACCCTGTGAATATGCTACTTTAAAAAAAACTTCTAAAGATAAATAACAGACTTGCCAACACTATGCAATGAAATCCCCTTTCCAGGAAGTGGTTC
Organism: Corynorhinus townsendii; assembly: GCA_026230045.1. Taxonomy (NCBI): domain Eukaryota; kingdom Metazoa; phylum Chordata; class Mammalia; order Chiroptera; family Vespertilionidae; genus Corynorhinus; species Corynorhinus townsendii. The sequence continues at coordinate 92,168,772 of JAPDVU010000006.1, read as the reverse complement.
TGTAGAAAATGGCCACTTCCCTGAGGGTGAGTTTGACTGCTCTGCTGCACAGGTTGGTGCTGGGAGTCAACTGACCACAGGGAAGGCATCTGTGTAGTTGCAGGGTCCCAGGGTCTGGATGAGGTTCAGTGGAGGGCTGGGCTGGGGAAGGCTGGTCTGGAGGAAAGTGTCTCAGGAGGTCCTGGGGGAGGACAAGGGGGCAGCAGAGAAAACTCAGCAGAGGTGCTGGCAGCTTAGAGCAACTAGTTAGACAAAGCCCATGGGGAAAGGGTGGAGGAGGAAGGCAGGAGTCACTGCCTCCATAGGTTCAGTGACAGGGAAAGATAGCAAGATTCCAATCAGTTTATGGCAGTGCTCCTGGCAAGCAGCAGGGGCCAGGGATGCTGCCCAAAACCCTCCTCCAGTGCCCAGAATGTCCCCCACCCTTGCCCCATGTCAACAGCGCAGAGGGGAGAGCCTGCTGCAAGAGATATGCAGGCTCAGCTGCCAGAACACTGGAGGGAAGCCATCGCATTGACATTGAGAATGGTGGGTGCAGGAGGGTGTGGGTGGGTGGGGTGCCCCAGCTGCAGCCCTGCCTTGTGCTGGGTGAAGTCCATCTTCTTCATACTTGAGAAGCAGTTGAGTGGCACTGGCTTCCCCAGAGGCAGTGACTACCTCTCAGGCCTTCTAGGAAACTTCTCACTTGTCAGGTAAGCTGGCTGTGACTTCCTGAACTACTACCACCACCCAGGTAGAGGGAGAACAGACTTCTACCCACCCCACTAGCCACCACTGCAACCTTGCCTCCAGACAAAGTTTGAAGACAAACACCCTTAGTATCCACAAAAACACTGAAAGCACCCTGTTGGGACACGGGACCAGGATGTGGTTAGAAGCCTCTCCAGATGGGGCTGGGCCTGGACCCCACAAGCTCCAAACCAACCTGAGGGAGACCGCACGCGCATGCGGAGCCCAGGAAAGCAGTCAGAGCTCCAAAATGGCATTTACTTCCCATCTGAATGATTCAAGTCTACAAGCACAGCCTTGAAACACAGTGAAGATTAGCAAAGAAACAAATTTAAAAATACTTCACAATAATGGAATAGGCCCATGTGGACCTCAGGGTTTCCATGGGGTCTCATGGACATTTGTTATCCAAAAAGTACAGCCAGTGTATTTGTTCACCGTCAATGCCGTAAACTTTTGGAAGGGAGCCAGGCCCATTTTGGCAGTGCTGCTGGGGCCCTCCAGTGTGGGGATAGAGGACTTGGTCCAGGAAGAGTGACCTCTGCAGGGCCAAGCTACTAGGCATCAGGAACCTTCCCCATGAGATGCAGACCCTCACCCACTATGGTCTTAGCTTTGGGCCACCAGTCCCTCTCCCCCAAGCCTGGCCCTATACTGTCACCCCTCCGGCCAACTTGGAAGGGACGACAGCAGGTCTGTTAGAGCCACATGTAATAATTTCCTGCTCTTAAGATTTGAGCAAAATAAACTAAGACAAAGATCGCTGGCAGGGTTCGGGGGCCCCCAACATCTCATGCCATCTCCCCAGCACATGCTGTTAACCAACCAGAAGTGATTGTGCATTGCTTTCCTGTTCAACATCTCAGGGCACCAGGGCACCTACTCTCACACATGCCAGGAGAATCTCCTTCAGACTGTCATCTACAGTAATTCCTGTCGGGTAAGGGCGACAGGAGAGAGGGCGCTGTCATCACGGGTGACAATGAAGCCAGGGTAATAATGATGGGGTAGGACCTTGAAGTTAACATCACCAATGTTTACCACAACAGTGTTGCATCAGCTTAGAATAAATAACTCATTGGGGTTTGGCTCGAACTGGTACGTGTTCAAGGCCTGGCCAAGTAAAAATGGGGCATGGGTTTGTATACAGCTAGAATTCCAAGCCAGGGGCCCTGGGTCCCGTCTCATGCTTCACGCAGGAACAAGCCCAATCCTATGGCTCCCAGGCCAAGAGCTGGGTACAAGGCATGTACACAATGACCTTAGTTGTCCATGTGGGAGCAGTGAAAACATGGGATCATCACAGCTATCCATGTAGGTTACTGAGACAATAGCGTTGGCTGGACTGTGACAATGCTCAGCGCTGAGACATGCATGGAAATCCACAGGGGACAGGCAGCCTCAACATCCATCTGGAGCAGAGACTCACCCCAACATGAGTCCGAGCAGAAAGAGGCTATGGAAAGATTTATGTCTGTCTCTTGTCCTGCATGAGCAACATAGCAAATGCTAAAGCACAAGAAAGCAGGTGGTCTTTGTTTCTGCCTTTTACAAATACTGGTTTTCCTAAAAAATGTATAAGGAGGCACAGCAAACTCAGGAACCATCTTAAGAGGAAACCACACAAAGGAGGGAGGGAAATGGAAAAATACATGATTATCTCTGGAGCTATACATTATCAGACTGTTTAAAAAACAACAACTCCTGTTTAATATTGAATACAATGCTTTTTAACATAAAAAGACAAATGTGTACCTTATATTAAACTATTCTGTACAGTCGCAAGTAATGAAATAAAGCAAAATGAGTCAGTTTCGTCCTTTCAAAAACCTTTCAGGAACTGCACCTTCCCTGAAAATCCAGGAAAATAGAACCCATAGACAGATCTGATGTACACCTCTCTCCAGTCCCATCTTCAGAAAGCGTGTGCAGCAGCCCCGGGTCCTCTGGCAACTCTCACTACACACAATGGCGCCTTCCCACATCAGCATCGCTGGTTCCTTTCTTCTAGGAGCTGGTTGTCAAATATTTCTTTTTCCCTTCAGAAGATAAAAAGTGACAACTTCATTTTAGTAATTGTGTTTTTAAAAGCATAAAACAGAGGAGTGGATGTATGATAGGGGCAGTTTCAGTTTGGAAAGTCCTGGATGATGGTGGCGATGGTTGCATGACAATGTGAATGTGTTTAATGCTGCTGAACTGTCCATGTTAGAATGGCCCTGGCCAGAGAGTCCAGTTGGTTAGAGACTTGTCCGGATATTCCTAGGTTGTGGGTTCAATCTTCGGTCAGGGCATATACAAGAGTCAACTAATGAATGCATACGTAAGTGGAATAATAAACTGATGTTGCTTTTTCTCTCTCTCCCTTCTCCCCATTAAAATCTAGTAAAAGAAAAGGTTTAAATGATTTAAGATGGTAAAGTTATATTATGTATATTTTATCACAACTAAATAAAAAAATTAATCCTCGCCCAACCAGCATGGCTCAGTGGTTGAGCGTCAACCTATGAATCAGGAGGTCAAGGTTTGATTCCCAGTCAGGGCACATGCCCGGGTTGCAGGCTCAATCCCCAGTGGGAGGCATGCAGGAGGCAGCCAATCAATGATTTTTTCTCATCATTGATGTTTCTATCTCTCTCTTTCTCTCCTTTCCTCTTTGAAATCAATAAAATTTATATATTTTTAAAATATATTTTATTGACTTTTAACAGAGAGGAAGGGAGAGGTAGAGAGTTAGAAACATTGATGAGAGAGGAACATCAATCAGCTGCCTCCTGCACGCCCCCCACTGGGGACCGCGCCCGCAACCCAGGTACATGCCCTTGACTGGAATCGAACCTGGGACCCCTCAGTCCGCAGGCCAACGCTCTATCCACTGAGCCAAACCGGTTTTGGCCAATAAAATATATTTCAACAAATAACTAATCCTTACCCAAGGATATTTTTTCCACTGATTTCTAGAGAGTGGAAGGGAAGAGGGAGTGGGGAGAGAGACACATTGATTGATTGCCTCCCACAGGCACTCCTACCAGGGCTGGGGAACCTACATCCAAGGTATGTGCCTTTGACAGGGAATCAAACCCATGACCCTTGGGTCTGAAGGCCAACACTTTAACCACTAAACAACCCAGCCAGGGCAAAATAATTTTTAAAAGTATGAAATATAAAATTGTTCTTTTTTGGGTGTGGGGGTTTAATCTTCACCCAAATATATTTTTCCATTGATCCCTAGAGAGAGTGGAAGAAAAAGACAAGAGAGAAATATCGATGTGAGACAAACACATGGATTGGTTGGTTGCCTCCTGCACATGCCCCTACCAGGGCCTGAGCCGGGGAGAAGCCTGCAACCAAGGTATTTGCGCTTTACCGGAATCGAACCTGGGACCTTGGGTCTGCAGGCTGACTATCTACTGAGCCAAACCATCTAGGGCTCAAATTGTCCTTTTTAAGTGACTCCCAGTTAAGAAAAACTGTGTCAACGATCACTTGGCTGGCCACTGCATTCAGGATATAAATAAGCACAGTAATTCTGAGGTGGCTCAGTTAAACACAGGAACATTAGAGAGGTAAATGTGCACGTCACTTCAAAACAAGAAACACAGGCAGCCTGAAAATGAGCACAACAGAAACAGCACACACACCTTTACACAGTGTAGTCAATTTTGTGCACAAGCTCTTAACGTGTAAGACAAGAGGAACACGGGTACATGGATCCCGTGACACAGACCCTGTGGCTGAAAATTGGGGCGAAAGGACAGAAACAGAGGCTAATCACTAATTGTGTTCCTTAGACCATGTCCCCGAGGAATAAAATGGGGCCAGTGTTTTCACCCTAATTCAGTCATGTCAGCCAGTGAACCTCATTTCCAGGGGGCATTTGACATGTTCATGGCAGGCAGAGGCTGTAAAGAACTCACACTCTTAATGCTGGCAACCCAGCAGAGGGAAGAGTGTGGAGATGGAGATAGGATCATAGGAGCGGAAGTTTGAGCTCCCAGACGAAGCTACTCTGCCCTGCTTCTCCCAAGACCACTATCTTGATTTGTATATGGATTGTGCCAGGCCTGAGATCCAGGAACAGAGATGCCAAATTTGTTTCCAAAGGCCCTTCCTGTCCTGTTAAGGGAGCTGCATGCAGAGCCAATTGACTCTTCTGTGGGCAGCTGCATAGGAGGCCTGTCATCCACTGAGGCCGGCAGGCAGCCCTCCTACCCTCCCTGCACACGCTGGGGCCCTGCCTGGGAAGGATGCCGAGCGCTTCACCTGAGTGTCCCGTGACAGTGCCCAGTCAGCCCTGGAGGGAGCCCCTAGCCTGTGACTCTAGTTGAGTCTTCAGCCTTTACTGGCACGTAGCCACGCCTGTTTCCAGCAAGACCTGGCAACATGCCCAGAAGGGATTAGGGGCTCAAGGGCCAGAACTCCAAGGGCAGCTAACCACATCAATGTGAGAAAAACATCTTGATCAGAGCCTTCTCTGACTGGTGAATACCCATCAGGACGAGTGCTTCCTATTCTCAAAGAGTCATACCGTTGCAGCACAGGGGAGAGTTGAAAATACAATATCAGCTCTCAGCAATCAGAGATTAGGCAGAGAGGCCCGAGTACACGTCCAGGGGTCACCCTGGCTGCCCCTATAGGGTGCTACATGGGTCCTCGGTATGTATCCAGTATAGGGACCAGGGCCCACGGCCCAAACTTGACAGAGGACAAGAACGTCCACTGCTGGCTTCACCAGGTTTGTCTGGCATTTCAACTGCCAAGTGCTAATGTGTATTTTCAAGTTTATGTGACTCATTTACCAAAGTGTATCTAGTCCAACATATCAAGAAGAGGGGCCTCAGTTCCAGCTACTAGCATGTGTGCAAATACAAGCCTTGGGAAATACGTTGTAAAATGGTTGGGGCAAGGCTCTGAGCAACCTACCGGTAGCTCAGCAAAGGTCCTTTGATGTACTTCTCCTCAGCCGTCTTGTAATCTACCGCATCCACTGCAGAAATCGCGCAGATGATGGCCTGCAAGAGGGGAACAGGTCAACACCAGGTCAGGCACTCTCAGCGCCGAGCTCTGATGTATTAGCAAGTGGCCAGTTCGACCACATGCTGGCCCCCAGATACGTCCCCATTTATGGCTTAAAACAGTGGTCGGCAAACTGTGGCTCGCGAGCCACATGCGGCTCTTTGGCCCCTTGAGTGTGGCTCTTCCACAAAATACCACGTGCGGGCGTGCATGTACAGTGTGATTGTAACTTCGTGGCCCATGCGCAGAAGTCGGTTTTTGGCTCTCAAAAGAAATTTCAACCATTGTACTGTTGATATTTGGCTCTGTTGACTAATGAGTTTGCCGACCACTGGCTTAAAAGATATGTATGGAACCCGTGACATCTCTGCTAGTAATCAAGTTTATGAATTAAATCAGTAACATTATCTTCTGGACTAAAGAGTAGAGTTCCTGTCACTAAAAGCATATAATAACAAAAGGCAGCACCCAAATCAACAAGTGCATTTTTGAAAAATTTTGAGTTTACTGTTAAAAAATAAAAAGGTACAATAGTGATGATTTTAATACATAAAGATGCCTGATATCAAGGAATCACTGTCAATATTTTTAGGTGAAATAACAGCATTGTAGTTACATCCAAAGACATCAGGGCCAGGTCTTTCTTTGTGGGGCTGTCCTGGGTTGTTGAGCAGTATCTTGGCACCACCGCCTTGATGCCAGGAACAACCCCAGATGTTCCCAGGAAGCAGGATCATCCCATTTTAGAGATACACAAGGAAGTATTTATGAATAAAAAACATTTGGGCCCTGGCCAAGTAGTTCAGTTGGTTATAGCATCATCCCAATGCGCAAGGTTGCAGGTTCAATCCCCAGTCAGGGTACATATACGAATCAACCAATAAATGCATAAATAGTTGGAACAGCAAGTTGATGTTTTTCTCTCTCCTTCCCCTTTCCTCTCTAAACTCAATGAAAAAAAATAAAAAATATACCAAAAAATTTTTTTACATGTTTGGGATTCCCCCCACCCCCTCACCCTAAAGAACTAATTTGGGGGAAGGACTGGAGGCACATATGGACTGAGGTCACCATTCCAGCCAGGTGATGAACACTTAAGGGTTCACAATATTCTTTTGTATATATATAGTACATACATATATATATATTTGGGACTTATGACAACTGTAAAGTTCAACATATTTGCATTTGTCAATATCTTGTCCACGCTATGCATACACACCCAGCAGTGCCCATTCTGAATTTCACAGTAACCGAGGAGCTGTGTCTGCTTCTTGCCCAGCCCGGCACCAGTACTGTAGCAAGTTAAAATTCCCGTTTCCAGAGTAAATTCTGGAGCAGTCACTACCAGTGCATGCAGATGAAGCCTGCATCTTATTCCCCTAGGGCTGGCGATGAGATCAGAACACCCTAGCCCTGTGCCACTGCCCACGGAATGGCCAGGAGGGCTGAGACCCCATGAAGTAGGGGCCTCCAGGCAGATTTTGGAAGGGTGACATTCTAGCACCATGCCTGGTACAGCCCATGCCTGGGCAAAAGTGAGCTGGGTCTATGGTTGGGCCCACACCACAGACCCCCACCACCCTCATGCACAGAATTTCTTTCTGGCCACTCACTTCAGGCAGAAGGACGTCCAAGATGAAGCGGATTCTGTCACCGTTGATCTGAGTCAGCATTCTGCTGCCTGTTTCCTGGTAGACCCCTTGCAAGTACTTCACCACCAGGTCCAGCTGTTCCTCATCTTCCAGGTACGTCTCTACACACGTCACATACTGTCCCGAGTTCAGAAACGTCTTCAGCCACCTGGATGGCTTCTTGTTCTTCAAGATGGCCCGCAGGTGGTTCTCAGCACCCCTCGCCTTCACGATGTACTCCACCAGCTTCTGGTTGGCCCGGTCCCGGGCAGCTCGTGATCGATCAGGCAAGACTTTTCTGCAGGGCTGCCTCCTGCCCCAGGGACTCCCGGCCATAGGCATCTCAGGATCCTCATGGCAGAGCCGAGGGAACCGGGTCCCCAAGACATCCTGCTGGATGGACTTGCGGACAGGATAGCCTATAGAGAAGGCAAGGCATGCGTCTGTGGGACTGCTGGCTAGGTGGGGTCCCTTCACTACGTCCTGAGGGTATGGAGAAGACCCCAGGCCATGGGGACACTGGGGCAGTCACATTCCTAAAGGCTTCATCCTCTAGCAGACCCTCATCATTCCCCCAACTCTGCCCTTTAGCCAAGTTTAACCTGAAAGAGCAGAGCTCCTCCAGTCCCCAAAAGAAGCATTAATTCACCTATCTCCCTCTTTAAGGATGGGAGGAATGGGACAGTATATATGTGTGACTGTCACTAAGTGAAAACAGAGACAAGGAAGAAAGACAAAAAGTACTGTTCATATACATATTTTAACATTGGGACAGGGCAGTTTTAGAAGTGGACCTGCTGTCCAGGCCCCTATGGCAGGGAGGGAGAGGAGACCTGGGGGTGCCCTGTGGATACCGGGCTAGCTAAATGGTCCCACAATCCAGCAGAAGGCTTAGGGACCTATTATTTTAGACTAAAGAGCAGGCCACACTTTTCAAGAGGCGCTGGTGGACTTACTTATATTGGCTGCATAATATTCCAGGAAAGAGCCAGAGAAGGAACCACAGCCTGCAGAGGAGGGAGAAGGGAAGAAGGCGCACATGAGGTATGCTCTGGAAACCCCTTTCAGGTTGTAGGGTCTAGATGCTTCGGCCACACATCAGCCCCAATCAGACCCCTTCTAGTGGAAGGGCTGGTGCAGCATGGAGCCTAAGGCCACGAAAAGGCCAGGAGTTTCTACTAATAAGCCTGATTCAGATACCCAATTCCCAACTTGGGATGGACAGAAACGAGCTCTGGTTCAAAGGAGGCCCCATCTTTTGTCCATGTCCAACATCACCACCTCTTCCTGGGGGTCTACTTATGCACCTGTACTGGGCACACAACTATCAAGGGCTACGCCAGATTACCATGGGGAATGGGCTGTGCTCAGCCTTTACCACCAGAGGGTTTGCAAAGGAGGCCCCACGCTGCTGCCCCCATCCGCTCCCTTTGTCCAAGGCTGTGGAGGTCCCACATACCGAGTCGGACCCTGTAGTCAGTGATCAGGGAGACGCACCAGCCAATAGCCTGGTCGAAGTCCTCCTTAGCCTCATTCTGCAACGAGAGAGATAGCATGTGTCAATGGGAGTCTGCTGGGGACTCCTCCTCTGGCCTGCTCAGTACCCTTATCTAGGAAGGGTACCCAGCAGATACCCTCAGGCAGGCTCCCAAGGCTGGCAGGGAATGCCTGGCAAGGTCCAGCTCTGGGGCCGGGCTGCTCCCTTGTGAGCCTGGCTCTGGGCCAGAGGCCTGAAGACTCCAAGAGAAAGGTGGATAAAAACCTCGAATTGTAGTTGCCATGACCATCATAGGGAGAGGACCTTAAAGTGTGAAATAAATCCTTTTAAGAGACGTCTTTGTGCCCAGCACTTAGAGAGGGGCAGTCTAAGCCTAAAGGGAGTGACATTCGGTCACCACCAAACCAAGAACAATATAACTGGCAAGGCTCCCTGAGCTGGGAAGAGTTTCCAGGAAATGTCCACAGACTCAAGATGAACCCACATCCTGCGTTACTGCTGCTTTGGCCTGGCCACCCTCCTGTGGTCACCACACGAAGCAGGCAAGGGATGCAAACACAGCAAGCAGCTCCAGCGGGAGAAGGCCAAACTAACTGGCACCTGGGATGGCAGACAGTGTAGCACCAGGAAAGGAGACACACAGGAGCCTACAGATGCCACAAAGCAGTGATTGTCACCCAAGGGCCAGCAGAGGCCGTGAGAGCCAACCCATCAACCTCTAGAACAGGCGACACATCCACCCCTTGGATGTGCTGCTCAATGCTACTCAGAGGTCTCAACACCTCGTGCTCTCCTCCACACTCATCTCACAGGGGAATAGGAAGCTGGCCACAGATTCCCTCCAGGAATCTAGACCACAAGAGGCCCACACACCATCTTCTCATAACAAATCCTAAAACAAGATTCCTACTCTGCTTTCTGCACCATTGCAGCCCCACCTCCTCCCCGCCATGGGAAAGCTACCAGGACCCTAAGAATGCACTTAGAGGAGTCAGGTAGCTTCTGGCCTGGAAGGCTAGGTGAGTAGCTCCTTGTACTTATAGATTGGCATTCAGGGAGCATAGAACCCTGTAAGACTAGAACCAGGTCCCACTGATACGCACTCTGATGGGGATCAGGCACCCAGCACTGGTTGTGGGTTAGACGTAGCAAACAAAACAGATGGAGCAAAGCTCACGTTGTGAAGATGTGAAAACCAGGGGGGAAAAGGAAGGGATAGAGTCTGGTATGGGAGCCAATCTTCCAAATGCCCACCTGCCCCTGCAGCCTGAGGCCTGCTGTCCTCAGGAAACAACACAGGAATGGGCTGCAGGCTTCCCAGATCACAGCACTCTTGAGGACACAGCTCAGACAGACTGCTTCCCAACCTGGAAACCCAGGAAACTCTGGCAACTGCCACAGGAACCCCTGTAGTGGGGTGCAGGCAGAAGCCTCAACTCCCTGCCCAGTTTTGGTTTGTCTTTTTCTGAAAGCTGGAACAACATAGAGCAGTGTTTCAAAGCTGGACAGGGTTTTGAAGGAGCAACACCTCATGGCTCATGGATTCATGTATAACAAAGTTGATCATAGAATTGTGGGACTCGGTCACTGGAAGCAGAGCAGGTAGCGTGGGGAGTGTCCTGACCCCAACTCATGCTGTGCTCAGGCACCGGGTGGGCAGGGTCCTTACTCCAAGAGGCCCTGTGCCTCATCGCAAGGGGCGGCCTCAGAAGGAGCCAGAGGGAACAGGCCTCACGTCCAGCCTCTCTGCCACCTTAGCTCCTAACCCGGGACAAACGGTTCCCCTGCCACAGCCTGTTTCCACCCCTGAACCACAAGGCTGACAAGTGGCAAGCTCCTGGGTAGTTGAGGGCCCCTGCAGGAACCCCTGAGGGTAGTGGCCAAAGCAGACAGGGCAGGTGCTAGTAGTACCCTATGATAGTGGTTTCAAAGGCTACACAAAGAACACTGTCACCAGTCATAAGGGAGCTATTAGGTGAAGCACAGATAACAAGCCACCTACCAGAAGTGCCTGCTTCTCTTTACAGTCGAAGTGCTTCAGCCTCTTGAGAGGCACTGTAATGCTGCAGAAAGCAGAGGCAAGGTAACAGACGTAAGGCACCACGTGAACAGACATTCTCTTCCTCTGACAATTAGGAGGGGCCTCTGCCAGACCAGGTCACCCAAGGCAAGTGCTGTGCCCCGCTGCCCAAGGAAGCCCGTTGGAGCCATGCCCTGGAGTGACAGGTACACAGCTGGGGCCACTGTACAGATGCCAGGGCCCAATCTCTACACTGCTGGTGACCAAAGGAGGGGTGGCAGCACCAAAGTGCCAGAGGATCAGAGAGGACCAGCTCTACAGTAGCCTCAGTGCAGAGTGGTGTGGTGCCTGCTGAGCTCGCTGGGAGCAGTGACACATTGTGTATATTCTCATCCCCAGGACGAAGAACGAGTAGAGAAAGACTGACAACTACCCACATGACAAAACTCAGAATGAGGGAGGGTCCCTCTTCACAAACTGCATGGAGGGAGCCACCTTTGCTAGTTTCTGGGAAATGGGGGGTCTGGTGCATGTGTAGCTGGATGGCCTTTCAAAGCCCACAAATAAAGGTTGGAAAACTGAGCTGTGTGACCTAGCAGGCCCTGGTTGCCTGCTCCCCAGCTCCTATTCCGGGAAGTGTCCGTAAAGAGCCAGGGATGATGGGCTCACCCTCGCCCTTTCGGGTCCATGTGTCCTTCGATGAAAAGCACACTCGCTTTCTTTTCTCTCCGCTTGACATTCTTGACCTATGGGCAAAGCCAAGAAAACAAAGCTTCAAAAACCGAGGAAAAGCCATGGGTTTTAAATCCTTTATTGACACCATCTCATTGAGCAAGAGGTAACCAACTGACACGTGACAGGGAATGCCGCTGGCTAGGGGACTGAAGTGAAGTCCACATGGTAACGTGCTTAGGAACTGCCCAAGTTTTGCTGCATGCATGGCTCTAAGGGATTTGACAACTGAGCAGAATCAGACAGGGTTTTCTTAAAATTTTAAATACAAGCAACTACTTCTGCTGTTAGCTGTCACCTCTATGTTATCGTCATGGCTGATTGTCCTGTGGCCAAGCAGGGCTAGTTCAGGACCAGCCAAGGGCACGAGATAAAGGCAGGGCCTGACTCAAACCCACGTCCTTGGGCGAAAGGGCCAAGGAGCCCCTTTCTGTACACAGGGTTCACTGACAAGGCTGGGTGTGGACATCCATGCCCTAAGAATGTCATGTTGGTGACCCGTTAACCAGCAGGGCTCCCAGGGAACTGTTGGAAATGAGGAAAGGGCTTGAAAGGGCCAAGAAAAGGGTGCTTACTATAAGCAGGCTGTGGCATCTCTTGGGAAGGGGGTACTGGAGGGAGGAGGAGGCCCCAATAAAGGCTACCACAATTGTCCCAAGGGCTTTCTGAACGTCCAGCTCACCAGATGTGTGTTCAAACTACATATTCCATCCACAAACACTGCAGGGTCTAGTTCTGCCCTTCCTGAAGCCATGCTGTCACCCTGTGCAAGGAGGCCCGGCTGACTGCAGGTCAGACTCATCCAGACAACACAACTCCTGACTATGACTAATACCTTCCCAACTTAAAGGCCACTGTCTCTCACTAAAAATTAAAGAACTCTGGCTAGAATTATGCAGATCCTGTCTCAGCTGAAGAAGGATAAAGAGTAGCCATGACAGTGCCTTTGCCTAAACAATAAACTGTTTGCAAATCCTCAAACTTGGCTACATTTAAGCTTATTCACCACAGTGGGGCACTGGGCAGGATCTCAAATGCTTGTTTTTATTTGTTGATTTGATTAATTTTAGACAGAGAGAGGAAGGAGGAAAGAGAGGAAAAAACCTCACAAAACATGATTTGTTATTCCACTATTTATGCATTATTGGTTGATACTTATATGTGCCCTGATCGGGGATTGAACCTGCAATCTTGGCATTATCAGGTTAATGCTCTAACCCAGTGGTCGGCAAACTCATTAGTCAACAGGGCCAAATATCAACTGTACAATGATTGAAATTTCTTTTGAGAGTCAAATTTTTTAAACTTAAACTTCTTCTAACGCCACTTCTTCAAAATAGACTCGCCCAGGCCGTGGTATTTTGTGGAAGAGCCACACTCAAGGGGCCAAAGAGCCACATGTGGCTCGCGAGCCGCAGTTTGCTGACCACAGCTCTAACCAAATGAGCTCCTCAGGCAGGACCTCAAATGCCTTTTTTCATATGCACAATGGCTTCCTACTGCAAAATCTAAAAGATTGAAAAGCTCCTACAGAGGAGAAACTCTATTTTATTTTTCCAAGCAGGTTTTTCTAAGCCTGGTTGGTAAAAATGTGACCTGTAAACTTTATCAATGGTGACACAATGACTAAACTCCCTTTATTTTAGGTACATGTGTCTTCAGAAATCCTGCTTATAAGCCCATCATTTTCCTAGTTATAATGTGAAAACATTTGCCCAGATTCAATTGTCGAAGAGGCCAAGTAACTGCACTTAGGAGATAGAGTTGTTCTTACCACTGCAGGCCAGAAGGGGTACTTTTGGTATTTAAGCCAGACCAGCATTCCTACTTCAAACGAACTTGGTTCTAGAATTAAAAAGGAAGAAAAACAAAAAGACAGAACAGATAAGTCAGATCCATGGCAAGCAGAAAATGCATCAGCTTGAGAAAACAGTTACTGTGATAATGTTTACATATGATGTTACCACAGTTCACTTGAAAGAACACAAGGATTGCCCTAGCTGGTTTGGCTCAGTAGATAGACTGTTGGCCCAAGAACCGAAGGGTCACGGGTTCGATTTTGGACAAGCACATTGAGCAGTTAAGAGTGAGACACCTTGTTAGTTTCCAAATGGTGACAACATGCCATAGTCACGTAGTGTTTGTGAAACAGGAGAAGCTGGTAGCAAGGACTCTGTATCATGTTAACATCTCTGTAAATCTCAAATTACTCCAAAATAAACTTTTTTAAAAAGTATTGATAGAGCCCTAGCCTTCTCCCTTCCTCTCTGAAATCAATACAGAAATATATATATTTTTAAAAGTGTTGATAGAAAACAGAAAGGAGCCAATAGCACACAATGAAGACCCACATGAGAACTCAGTTCTGAGAAGCTCATCTGTCTGAGGAACTGGAGACTTTAAGGGGAAAGAAGGAGAATTATTTGAATAACCATCAGAGAACTATAAAATTATTTCTGAACAAAATTAAACTATTTTACATCAAAAACTCCTAAATGAGTAAATAATTTAAATGTTTAAAAAATCTGGTAACAAAACCTTGGAGAAGACAGGCTGGTATTTGACAAAGAGCCAAGATCCTCTGTCTGACACTACTGTGGGAGAAGGGAAGGCGTGCTGTCCAACTATATAACAGTTAAAAGTTTAGAGAGTGAGAAGCAAGACCAAGGGAGGATAGAGGCAAACTGGGAAACCACCTTCCACAGGTCTGTGAGGGGCTGTTTTCCCATGAGAAGCCTCCCTTTCTCATAGGACAATGGGTCAGGGTGCAGATGGCCAATTAAGAAATCAACAGTAAACATCCAGACAGACGATCATGGTGACCGGGAATACCCACACCAAACAGAAGCAGAAACCAGGAGAAAAAGCAAATACCCACGTTTGGGGGCCAAGGCAACCTGACCCCCTACTGGTGGCTGTGGGGATGAAAATGCTCCTCTGGAAGAAGGCAGTGTCCCTTCTGTGGCCCAGGAAGCCCTGCTCCAGAAGCTGATGTTACAGAGTTATTTCCCAGAAGCATGTGCCACAGACACTGTAGCCCCAGAGCTGTGGGACAATCTAGACACGGATGGTGGTGAAGGCTCAGTATGTGATCACCCATCACTCCTAGTAAATAGTAATTAGTTTCCACTGAGAATAATCAGAAGACCATGTGGAAATGTAAAAAATGGCCGAGTTATGCCCTGGCCAGTGATCAGTGGCCTACAGACCGAAGGGTCGCGGTTCGATTCCTGGTCAAGGGCACATACCTCGGTTGCAGGTTCCCTAACCCCAGTTGAGGCATGTGCAGGAGGCAACCAATCGATGTTTCTCTCTCTCCCTTCCACTTTCTCTAGAAATCAATGGAAAAAATATCCTCAGAGGAGGATTAATAAAAAAGTCTGAATTGTCAAGTAAAAATAAAGAAAATGCAAACCTTTAAGTACAGTGACAGTGAGAGAAAAGCACTTAGTGATTTCTGGGAAAAGATGGTGTGACAAAGGAATGTAGCCAGCATGGGAGACATGGAACACCCACGAGGCTTCCTTGTCCTGCAAGCTGTTGCCATTGAAAGGCTAGGGGACAGGTCTCTATCCTGCCCTGTGCTAGTTCTGCAACATCCTGTGAATCTACAAATCTTTCAAAATCAAAAGGTTAAAAAAAAAAGAAAAAAACTAGATTCTGTTAACCTGAGAGGGTAATGGGCAAGTCTAACAAGGAAACTGTTTCTCAGTCAATTATTTCAGAAAACTAAAGGAACTGGTGTTGTTGGTGCACATTCTGGGCCCCCAGCTCTTATCTGTCCAGGTTGGTCTGTTCAGAGCAGGCAACATGTGTGGGAGGGAGAGAACTCCTGCCTCTAAAAGACACACACAGGCACCATCTCCAAAGGCCTATAAGAGGTGCCAGGCCACATTCCAATGGTGGCCGGGGAGCCCACCTGTTTAATTGATTGTCCTGTTCCCACGAGGGACAAGGAAAGACAGCCCTGTGCTGACAGAGTCCCTCCTTCCTTTGTATGGTTAAGCTTAAGGCAGGGAACCAAAAATGAGGCACTTTCCAAGGTCTTGGCTCAGAAGGAGAAAAATGAAGGAGCAATAGACCTTCAGGCAAAGGTGTCAGTGGTCCAGGAATACATATTTCCTTCCTGAGGATTGAGACATCTAAGAGTGTTCCTCCCACCCGAGTCATTCTCAAGCCTTACCGTGATATAAAAGGATTCTTGGAGGCTCCTCCTCCTCTTCCTCCTCCAGGATGGAATTAACAGGATCAAACTCCATTGACTCTTCAGAAGACTGATGGTCTGCCAAAAATGTCAGATTAGACTTTCATGGTGAATGACTCATCCCCCAAAAAACACTTTGTGATCTGTGACCATAAGTGAAAACAAATCCATGTTACACAGACTTCCACAGTGCCTGAATCAAGTGGGGTGCATTTCCATTAGAGGGCATTTAAAAGACAAATACATGAGACAGAGAGGGGATGTCAAGTCTGGAAGGAAAAAAAGCAATGGAAGTCACAAGAGATTGACTGGATTCTGTGCAGGATCCCTTTCGGGTGTGAAGCACTCAGTGGATATGCAGGGGCAGTGATACCACTGGGAGACAAGGCAGGGCTGTAGTCAGAACACAGGGAGGTGCACATCAGTTCCCTGCAGCCTGCACATATGCCAGGGTATGGGCCTCATGAAGGAAGTTTGGACTCAGGGCAGAACCTGGGCAGTAGGTGGGTAGTGAGAACTCTTGACAACCCAGCAAGCAGAAATGAAGATTTCTCAATTAGTGTTTCAAAAATAAGTGGGATGTTACGATGTGAAAATAGAAAAAAAATCGAGCCTGACTGTAGCTGCATAGAAATGTGTCTACACGGGAAGTTAGGAGCCTCTATAGTGAATTCATCACTTAAGAGATTCCCATGTTCTCATTTCTGCAATGGTTTAAGAAAAAAGAAATCAATCTTAGAAGGGAGCATTCTCATAACTACAGTGCCTCCCACAACAGGTCTGCAGGCACGCTGCCCCAGGCCCCACTCCAACTCCTCCCTCCCCTTCAAAACAAAAATAACAACACAAATATGGGGAGAAGTGGAATCATTAAAGCCCAGTTCAAGAGCCAGACAAATGCCCTAACTGGTTTGGCTCAGTGGATAGAGCATCGGCCTGCAGACTGAAAGGTCCCAGGTTCAATTCCAGTCAAGGGCATGTACCTGGGTTGCGGGGACATCCCCAGTAGGAGGTGTGCAGGAGGCAGCTGATTGATGTTTCTCTCTCATCAAAGTTTCTAACTCTCTATCCCTCTCCCTTCCTCTCTGTAAAAAATCAATAAAATATATTTTTTAAAGAGAGACAAAAAGGGAATTGGGAAATCTTTGTCCTGGATCTATTCTGGTACTGATCTCATTAAGATCTGGTTAAAAATACATGGGGCCTGGCTCTGGATCTGGCTGAAAGAAGATCAGAACCCAACCCTGTCCCAGCACTGGAACAGACCTACCTTCCTCCAGGACATGAATGTTATCTGAGGGAGTGAAGAGGATGGAAGGGCCAAGCCTACTGGCACTTCCCAGAATCATGCAACCCCTTAGTCACCAGAGCACAGCTGCTTACCAGGTGGGCCTTGAACATCCGGGTAGGCTAGGTGCACAGTGGGGCTGCCTGATGGCAAAACTGAGTGGCAACCTTTGGCACACAGACCCTGCTCCGTAGCTGCAGAAGGTGAGTTCAGGACTGCAGGGCTGTCCGTCTCTTCCTCACTCTCTCTTTCCTGATCTCCCACTGAAAGTGAAGAGCCATTCAGATGCCTGCTGGGCTCCTGTGCCAAATTTCTTGCCCTTTTACTCAGGGTTGTCCCATTTTTGAGGTGTATTCTTGATTTACTCCGGTCCCGAGAGCCACCTCCAGCTGAGACTACCAGGGTAAGTGGGCTTTCACTTTCCCCAATCCCCTTCTTGTGGTCCATTTGGCACCTGATCTCATTTTCACTAGTGGACAAGCCCAACAGCTTCTGGTGTACGCGTTCCCTCCTCTCAGGTCCAGAACTGCCCAACACCCCCTCATGGAGAAGAGATGAAGCGTTGTGATCACAGAGTGAGGATGCTAGTTCCATGTGCTTCTCTCCTGCAGACACAGCAGTTCTGTCTTCCCTTGAAGAATTGTCTTGATGAGAATGTGTTTTCTCATTTAAAATATCCAGAGCCACTCTAAGCGACCGTCTGTAGGTCAACTCCTCCACAGGTTTGGCTGAAACCTTGTTCTGTGAGGCTGAAGGATGGTAAATAAACAAAACTGAGTGATGTCCAGGTGCCCGGGCACTGCCATCAGAGCATCACTTTACAGGCTCGGTCTCATTCTATAGCTAATTTTCCACCTAAAGGGAGAACTGACACTTCTCCCCTCTGTCTTCCCCAAAGGAGGACAGGGCTGCAAAACCGTAACTGGCTGTGGTCTGCATTCAGGGCTGCGGGGCTGGGTTTTTTAAAAGAACAAATTGAGTAACGCTAACCTGATTGAGTGACAAAAATAAATTCCTCCAGATTACAAAATAATTTGCCAGCAAAACACATTCACATGTTTCATAAATCCTCTTGTAGTCTGACAACTTCCAATTCAATCAAGGTCAATGAGAACCCACTCCAAGGAAATAAAGAATTGGGAGGGCCCAGCTGGTGTGGGCTCAGGGGTTGAGCATCGACCTATGAATGGTTCTATTCCTGGTCAGGGCACAGGCATGACTGCCAGTGGGGGGCGTGCAGGAGGCAGCCAATCAATGATTCTCTCCCATCACTGATGTTTCTCTTTAAACTCCAATTATTTTTTTTTAATATATATTTTCTTGATTTTTTACAGAGAGGAAGGGAGAGGGATAGAGTTAGAAACATCGATGAGAGAGACATCGATCAGCTGCCTCCTGCATACCCCCCACTGGGGATGTGCCCGCAACCAAGGTACATGCCCATGACCAGAATCGAACCTGGAACCCTTCAGTCCACAGGCCGACGCTCTAACCACTGAGCCAAACCGGTCAGGGCTTCCATCACTGATGTTTCTATCTCGCTCTCTTCCTTCCTCTCTGTAATCAATAAAAATATATTAAAAAGAGAACTTGGGAGGAATGCGTTCTGAGGTGGAAGGTAGAGTGGGATATAGCTGACTGAAAGGACTCCTTGTTGGCAGGTCAATTTTCCATACTTTTCTGCAAGAGCATCTCAAAAGGCAGGAAAGAGCACTCTGGGCATTGAGTTCAGCCTGGCCTCTCTGCTGAAACAGCATCATTTATTCATTCCAACACACACACCTGATGCTATTCATGGGAACTAGTGACAAATGCAATCTTCCAGCTCAGCTGGTATAACCCTCATTGACACAGGACTTCCTGTGTTTCATATAAAAGCACCCTCAAACAACTGGCCTCCAACACAACCTGAGCAAACAGATGGTGGCAACTGAGAGGTGATGGTTGACATGCCCAGGGTTTGCAAGGGTGAAACCTGCTTTAAAAAATAAACAGCTGCTTTTCCAAAGACATAGGAATACAGACCCTATTTTATAAACACCATGGTAGGAATTCTGGATGACAAGGCTAACTGGTAAGTCCCTACATGTCCTTTATTAAGGCCTCACAGTGCCTTACCCAATAAGGCAGCAATGTCCTCGATGTGAGACTTCCTCAGAATCTTGGCTTCTGTGCTTTTCACTCTCACCCTGCAGGGACAGAAATGACTGTTATATACTACCTGCTACCCACCAAGGCCATGGAGACATTTTCAAACATGTTTTCTTCAGATTACAAAAGAATTAGGCTGGTTTTCTTCCTTCTCAACTTTGCACTTAAACCAAGTTACAGCCAACTAGGAATCCATGTGCCTGAGGTTTGAGTCAGCAAGGACCCTAGTGAATATTTTATGTGGGTCCCCCCCCCCCCTTTTAAAAAGACAGAAAAGGTTGACTGGATTTAAGAGTACAAATGAATTCAAATTGTGACTTTTATAAGGCAAATCCTACTTTCAACTGCACAAATAACTCCTTCAGTTAGATTTTCAGAAAACAGATAATGTCACTAATAGATGTTTACAGCCCAGCAGGTGTGTTCTAGTTTAAAAGGATGTACTTTCCTTTCAAATTCCAGTATTCAATTACCTCCCCAGCCGCAGGGAAAGTGTGAGCTGGGGACTAAACAAGCTTAGGAGGCTCTGAAGGAAGAGGGGTGGGGAGCTGCAAAGGAAGCCCACTGGGTTTTATTTTAATTCTCTATTTAGAATTGGGAATTCTTCCATCAGACACACGATGCCAGTCCTATTCGATATGAGTATTTTTATCTTCATTCTAGATAATCTTATGTCCTTCCATTCCAGGTAATCAAGGGAACAGTAATGTGCTACCAGAATCATGGGTGTGCCTTCTGAGTTCTAAATCATAGTTTATTAGAGGGACTGACTCAAAATCAAATTATTTCAAAAATATTACACAAACTTCTGGAGAGGGGAGGAAGACACAAATAAATCAGTGGGCAGGAAATACCCCTATTTGAACACCAATGATGAAGAGTTTACCCTAGTGTAATTTTATATTTATTCCATTTTTGTTCTGGTCTCCCTGGAGATCACACAATGCCTTGTGTAGATCTTCATTTTCCAAACTGACATAAAATTAAAATCAGCTACTTTCTTCTTAAGATTACGATGAGCACTAATCAGTTATAATAACTGAAGTTATACTAACTGAAAAGTTAATTTAATAAGACTTTAGGCATGGACTTCACTTTTTTGGTGGGGGCATGGTAATCAGAAATCCCATCCTATCCTATCCTATAATAAAAGGCTAATATGCAAATAGACCTAACGGTGGAACAACCAATTGCTATGAGGTGCGCTGACCACCAAGGGGCGTGAGTGGAACATGGCAGGTGTTGGCTGCAGTGGGATGGTGGAGGTGAGTGGGGGCGCCAGACCAAGGCAGGGCACCAGTCGCTGTCATCAGGGCAAGCCTCTGGTGGTTACTGAAGATTCTTTGCTCACACATGCCGTGGTCCTGTCCAGCACTTGCACCTGCTGCTGGCACCACCGCTTGCACCCACTGCCAATGACTGGCACTGGTCCTGATCACTCGGTGCCATCAGTGGGTGCGAGCGGTGGCTGCCGGCCCCGATTGCCCCTGAGGACTTCTCTACCTCCCCTGCTCCTGAGGGGCAATCGGGGCAGCAGCCACCACTCACACCCACTGATGGCACCAGCACCACTCGCACCCACTGCTGGTGCTGGCCCCAATCGCTCCGTGCCGTCAGTGGAGCGCAGTGGCAGGAAGGGCCAGGCAGGGGCGCAAAGAATGGGCCAAGACCTGCCCCTGTGCCCACCGCAGCCTTGCAGCCCACAGTTCCTTTCAAGGTGTACAAACTCGTGCACTGGGCCCCTAGTAAGGAAATAAAGTCTTGAAAAAACTGTCACACTTAACTTTTTGTCTAAGGAGAGTATTTGAACATTTAGAAAGAATCCCTTTTTTTTCTTAGTTGTTGACATCTCAGTTCTGGCCAAAACCTATGTTTAAAAAAAAAAAAATCCTTGTTATTAAGACACAACAAACAATTGACACAGAGAAAGAAGCAGTGACAACAGATAAAAATGTAGCAGATAATTTTTTGCACTTTTAACTTTTTACTATACTCTTGCTTTTGCTCACACAACCCCAACCATACTGATTTCCTTCCTGTTTTAACATAATAGACCCATTCCTGCACTAGGATATATATATATATATATATATATATATATATATATATATATTTTTTTTTTTTTTTTTTTTTTTGGTCTAAAGTTTTACATATGTCTCCTAAACCCAGTTGATGCCCCACCCCCCAAGCATTCCCACCCCAGGCAAGCCCCCACCACCCCCGTGTCTGTGTCCATTGGTTATGCTACTATGCATGCATACACTGCACTAGGATCTTAACAGCTGTTCCTTCTGCTAGAAATCTCTTTCCCACATATTGGCTTGGCTAACTCCACTTCTTTTAAGTTTTTGTTCTAACCTCTCCTTGCTCTCCTTGATGACCCTTGTTTCCCCACTCTCCCATTTACTAAAACAATCCACCACAATCTCCTTACTTGTTCTATTTTTCTTTTTCCATAACATGTATGGACTTCTAACATAGTGTTACATATCCATCTTTTTGTTTCTATTATGGATTTTTTTCTTATTGATAAAGTATTACATATGTGTCCTTTTTCCGATTGACCCTGACTACCACTCCATTCCATTAGTTATGCTAATATGCATGCATACAAGTCCTTTGGTTGATCTTTTACCACCTCCCCCTCTCCTGCCTTCTCTCTGAGGTTGGACGGTCTGTTCAGTGTTTCTTTGTCTCTGGACCTATTTTTTTTAAAATATATTTTATTGACTTTTACAGAGAGGAAGGGAGAGGGACAGAGAGCTAGATACATCGAAGAGAAAGAAACATTGATCAGCTGCCTCCTGCACATGCCCCACTGGGGATGTGGCCGCAACCAAGACACATGCCCTTGTCCGGAATCAAACCTGGGACCCTTGAGTCCGCAGGCCGACGCTCTATCCACTGAGCCAAACCGGTCAGGGCTGGACCTATTTTTGTTCATCAGTTTATGTTGTAGCAGGTAATTCTTAAAGTATAAAAGCATAGAACTTCAAAGATATTCTGTCTAATCTTCCTGATACTGCAGGTGGGGAAACAGGCACAAGAGGTCACTGGCAGACCCTGACAAGGATGGGTTTCTACCTTTAGGTTTGACTCTCTTCCTCAGGCTTGGCTGGAAAGTCTCCCCAGATCCTCCCATTATTTACTATCACAGGACTCCCTGCCAGAAATTTCCGTGAGTTACTGCCATACATGCCTTTTAGAGCTGTTAACTTTTTTTTTTCAGTGTGAAAAAAACACCACACATTTCCGGCAGTTTACCCTTGTAAGCACTCCACCAAACCCCCCTTAAATGGGGAATGAGATTTGGTGCCAACAGAAACAGCAACAAATTGTTCAGGCTCAATTATCCCACTGAAGCAACTCCTAAGTCTCTCTTGATAAATATTTTACTTGTCACTAAAAGTCATTTCTATTCCTGAAATTAGAAAATAATGCTGTCACCTTTGCAGGCCATAATCGCTCTTTCCATTTGCAGAGGACATACTTGGCGTCCGTCATGATTTGGGCTCATGTGGCAAGTGGTAAAGATTAGACACAAAGTGCCTGAAGGTCTGGTGCAAAGGGCCCTGCAACAAAATTTTCAGGGTGATTTCTAACGTGGTTTGCTGGTGATTTTTACACCGACACAACCCTTAAGGCCCACTTTATGGGGGCTTATTCTCATGTGTAACCCTGCAGAGATACTTGATACCAAAACGAGATGGCTGGCCTTGGTACCCAGGAAGGCACCTGTTGTTTGTTTTCATAAATAAAATAGTCAAACTCCCTCCCCAAAGGCTGTGTCTAGATTGTTTTTTAAAGGCTGCTAAATAAATCATCTCTATGTTGAAGGCTGCCTCGGGACTTCAGCAGGGGGAGCATTTTAAACAAACAAAATCCATAACCCTCCCCCATTTAGGGCGCTAACAGTTGACCGCAGAGCAAAAAAATAAAATCGGAGGGAAAGGCCTGCTCTTTTAGCCGCCATGTCCCTGAAGGATGGGACAGCTGCAGACGCTCCTTCCATCAATGGGAAAGCTGGTTGGGCTGTCAGCACAAACGGAAAAGGACGAGGGGGCATCGTCTGTGAAAAGGAGGGGTTCACCACAGCAGCGAAGGGCGGCCAGTCAGCAAAGGTAGGGGGGTTCAGGCAGAGAAGGAGCTTAAGGCAGCAGAAAAGCGGTTTGATCAGCAGAAGGAATTCAGGCAGTAAAGGAGTGTATTCGAGCAGCAGAGGCGGGGTACAAGCGACAGAGGAAGGGACTTGGGGTCAGCAACGGAAGGGTTGCAGGCAGCAGCGTGGGGGGGTGTCGGTCAGCAGAGAGGGGGGCTCACGCAGCAGAGGAGTTGGGGCTGCAGAAGGGGAGGGTCTGGCAGCAGAGGAGGTTAGTCGTGAACAGAGGAGCAGCTCACGCAGCAGGGGGAGGTGATTCCCGCGGCAGCACGGGGTCAACGCCCCGAGAAGCCTCTTTCGGGGCTCGCTCCTCCCCCACCAGGCACAACCGCCGCAATCCCCGGTCCCTGCCGACCCGAAAGGTACAGCCCGCCGGGGGCTCACCGGACCCCTGGCCTCGCGAGCGCGGCGTCTCCAAGCCCGGCGTGGAGAGCTAGAAGGCCGCGGTGGCCCAACGGCGGTCGCACCCGCGCCGGCCCAGCCGCCGCCGCGGCCGCGGCCCACGCCTGCGCTCACCACCTCCGCAGACCGTGCCGCCACCGCCGCCGTTCCCCCGGGTCGGGGGCGGAGCCAGTTTCGCGGCGCCGCGGAGTTTCCCCGCCAGCGGACCAATGAATCGTTTGCGACCGCGCCTTCGCCCCGCCCCTTCCGCCGGGCCGCTCGCAAGGCTGGCTGACTGACAGGTGGGCGCGGGGCTGGCGGGCGCAGGAGTGAGTGACGGGCGCGGGTGAGCAGGAACGCACGAGGCTGACTTGGCCGGCGGGCGGCCTCCATCTTCCTGGCCACTTCTCCGCCACAGTTTGTAAGGGGTGTTGGCGCAAGACTCTTTGTGAACCCGCCTTGGGGCGCCCGTAGCCTCAGCGGACCCGGAGGGAACTTTCCAGAATCTTGGAGAGCCTTATTATTCTTGAAGATCCTCTGCTGAAACAATTCAAGTTCAGCACCGGTCCCCACCCCCACAAAGGGGGGCCGCGCATGTTGCCAATAACCTGTTTACTTAGTCCAGTACCTGGGGAAGGAGGGCTCCTGGAAGGCCGGCGCTCTGTGCAGTCGATCCAAAGGGCCCCTGCCTCTCTATGATGATGTTAAGTGTTTTTTTCAATTGAGGTAAATGACTTAGAACATGATAGTCTCCCCTTGTCCGTGCCCCTCCTCATCCTTGGCGTTCCAAGACCCCCACTGAGGCCTGAAACCGTGGGAGTGCCCAGCCCTCTACACAGATATTTTCCCCCATGCGGTTGGCCCTTGACCCAGGCAGGTGGGGGTGAGGTGTGCAGACCCTGTACCACCGATCCTATACCTTTACCCCCCCTCCCCCCCCCGCTCTCAAGGGAATCAAACCAGTGCGCAGGCCAACGCTCTAACCATTGAGCAACGCTGGCCAGGGCTCCTTCCTATACCTTTTGGCTCCACCTTTGGCCCTTTATATCTGTGGATTCAACAACCGGGGTTGGGACCAAAGGGGACCAAAACTTGCCACCTGAAGCTGGTTAAGAAACAAGTCTCAGAAAGAACCTTTGACCCTCCCATTCCTGCCCCAGAGATTCAAGAGGCAAAGACCAGCTCCAGGAGGGAAATCTTAGGATGTCGCCTTAGCAGACTAATTTGCATTGAGTATGGTAGGTGGGAAGGTGTCAAATGGGGACCTGTTTGCTACCCTCTGTCCCATTGTTTCTGGGTTGTTTAGTAAGAATTACCTACCGTGTGTTCTGCTCTTCCTCAGTTACTTCTAAAATTTAAGACCCTTTTCCCCCCCTTTTCTCCTTTGTCCAAAACGTCTCATACCCAATGCTGCCTCACTGTCTTTGGAATTTTCATGCTTATGTGAATTCCCCACATGTATGTATTAAAATTTGATTTTCTCCTGTTAATCTGCCCCTATTAACTTGATTACTATAACAGCTGGAAGAACTTACATGGTGAGAGGAGAAATACTATTTTTTGTCCCCACAGTTCGGGCAAGCTGGCCAGAAAAGAATAAAAAATCTGCAGTCGGGAATGTGGAAATACTGGTTTCAATCTGCAGTTGACTGAATTCGCCAGTGTGAAATCCGTGAAGGCCAAGTGTGTTTATTGAAAAAAATCCAAGAGTAAATGGACCTGTGCAATCCAAACTGATGTTGTTCAAGATGTGAGAATACACAAGTAATCGTTTCTGTCAAAGAACAGTTTAGACCAAGCAGGTCAAACTTGCGGCTGGTGGGCTGCATGGCTCAAGGTATGCGGCCCACCAGCCAGAGTCTGACCTGCCCGCTTTAGGCGGCCTCCATTTTGGCTGCGTGATTGGCAGTCACCATGTTGGCCCCATAACTTGCAGCTCCCCTGGTGGCCGCCGCCACCTTGAAATGGCAAAGGCCAACCTCTCCCTTTGAATTAGCCAATCACGAAAGACTATGAGCCTGCGCTCCAATCAAGAGTAAGGGGCAGGTTACCTTTGTAAGGATTGAAAGGCTGAGCAGTGTGCACCCTCTTGCAGAAAAGTAAAGACATTTGCCTTGCTGCCTGGCATGTCCTGAGTATGTTCTGTGTTCCACCAGGACCCCTGAATTTGGGGACTCACTTTATTTCTTACAAAGATCAGCAGCACATGAAGTTTAAATGATAAATTAGGTACAGTAAGAGACTAACAACAAGAATGAAATGTTGCAATGATAACGATAGGCTGTAATAAAAGTTATGTGAGAGCCATTGTGGCTGTTAGTCAGTAAAATAAGGGTGACTGAGTCCCTCTGACAACCAAGGTGGCTGCTAAGTGACTGGGGTGGAGTGTGTGCCGAGCAATTGATGCTTCACCTGGAGCGGATGGTGAGGATGGAACAGGCAGTGAGAAAATTCATCCTGCTACTTAAACTGCGCACAATATAAAACTATGAATTGTTTATTTCTGGAACTTTCTATGTAATATTTTCAGACCGTAGTTGTCCTTGGGTAACAAACCACTCCTAAGGGGGGACTGTTGTATATTAGTGTCAGGTGTACAACGTAATGATTTAATATATGTATTTTCTGTGGCTTCTTGACATATTTTAATCCTGTGCTAACAAGGGCCCAGCATGGACGTGTTATGTCACGTGGAAAATGGAAATTGGTGAGTGGAGGTTCAGTTTACATCTTTTCAGGGTTTAGGGACTTTCAGGTCCTAATGTGGTCCCCAGGGCTGCATTGTGGGGGTGAGTGGGAAGGAGGGAAGAAGCTGTCTCCCAGGGCCTGAACCCTGAGGCCTTTGCCCACCCACCTGACTCCTGGGGTGTCACACCTGCCTCTTGCTTCCTGAATTTCTTGTGTTAAGCCTGTCTGGTTTAAAGGGGACTGTCATCATCACCTGTAGAGCTCCCGTAGGGCTTTGGCCGCTGATTGGATTATAGTCAGTGTTAACAAGATCGGGGCATGGTCAAGGTTTCCAGTGTGGTCCCCTTATGACCTAATTAGGTACTTGAATGGACTGAAACACTGGGTGAGTCTCAGTTCAGAGGCTATTTTGATGTTACATTTCAATCATTTTAGAAAATATAGATTCAGTTCTGGTTCAGGCTGGCTCACTAGGTGTGCATGGATGAGTAGGTTTTAATCTTTGATTCAGTTCATAGTTCAATAACAGATTTATACATTTTTCACCCACCATCAAATTAACAAAGAGGAAAGGAATAATCACACCTGGCCCTAGCACAGGGTTAGGTGGGCCTTTGTAACACAGGGCAGCTTGGCAATGTGAATTGGTAACTTTCTGAAAAGCAACTTATCTGTCAAATGCCTTGAAAATGTTTCACTCTCCAGCCTTGCCATTTCCACTTCCAGTGATTTATCCTAAGGACACAGACAAACATGGCCAAAAATGTGTGGGCAGCAGGTTTTCTGCACATTATTTATATTGTGCAAAAAACCAGAAGTCACCTGAACGTCCAACAATAGAGGTGTGCTAAGGGCTCCAAATGGCTCACTCTTCTCTTGGGTGTGGATAGAACACCCAAGAGAAGAGTGATGTGATGGGGATTGCACCCCTGATTATATGATACTAGAAGCCTGGTGCACGGATTTTTGCACCGGTGAGGTCCCTAAGCCCGGCCTGTGGGGATCGGGCTGAAACCCGCTCTCTAACATCCCCCAAGGGTTCCCGGATTGTGAGAGGGCACAGGCCAGGCCGAGGGACCCCACCGGTGCATGGTTGGTGCCAGGGAGGGACTATGGGAGGGCTCTAGGACGTGTCTGGCCCATCTTGTCCAATCCCGGGTCGGCTGGATGCCAACAGCAAGCTAACCTACCAGTTGGAGCATCTGCCCCCTGTTGGTCAGTGCACATCATAGCAACTGGTCGAATGGTCAGACGAACAGTCAGACACTTAACATATTAGGCTTTTATTATATAGGATTACATGGCAAAGGCAAAAGGACTTTGCAGATGGAATTAAAGTCCCTAATGAATGGACCTTTAGTTAATCAAAAGTGGGCCTGGCCTAATCAGGGGAACCTTCAGAAGTGAGATAGGGGTCCTCCTAAGGTCACAGAAGCTCTCCTGTGGGCCATGGAGAAGCAGGATGCCATAGGTCATGCAACTGCCAGGAAGGGAATTCTGCCAACAACCTGTGAGCTTGGGAGAGGCCCTCACCTACTCTCAGAGGAGACAGCCTCACCTACACATAGACTGCCACCCTGGGGACCCTGAACAGAGGCTCCAGCCCCATAGTAGGAAACAACATTCAGAAGACCCTTCATCCACCATGGTGAAATTACCAGTTCCCTCTCCTGCCTTCTCAGTTTTCATTTTGTCTCCATGGCCAAGCTCAAGTTTTAGCTCTTCCATGCACCCCTCCTTCTGAGCCTAGGACCAGTCTGTACCTAATTATGGTGGCCACTGGAGTTGTTCCTGTCTGTTTGGTTCTCTCTCCTGGGAGGCGGGAGTATATGGTGAATTTACTTCCACTTGCTTGGGCCAAAATGCTGTGGCCAGCATGCATTTTCTTTTGTCATAATGCTGATGGGTAGGGTGTTTGTCACTGCACCTTTGCCTCAGAAAGTAGGGTTAATTTCATTGTAATGTAATTATTTGTCTACACACTTGGCTTTCCCCAGATGCTGACCTCCCACAGATGAGAGATGGTGTATCATTCACTATCCTCCTATATAATAAAAGGCTAATATGCAAATAGACTGAACAGCAGAGCAACTGAACAACCGGTTGCTATGACATGCACTGACCACCGGGGGAGGGGGGGCCATGTGCGGAACATAATGGGCATTGGCTGCAGCAGTATGGTGGAGCAGGTGAGCGGGGGCACCAGACCAAGGCGGGGCACTGGTTGCTGTCATTGGGGCAAGCCTCGGTGGTTACTGAAAATTCTTTGCTCCCATGCACTGCAGTCCCGCCCGGTGCTTGCACCTGCTGCTGGCGCCAGCCCCAGTCACACCCACTGCCAGCGCTGGCCCTGCTCACACCTGCTGCCAGTGCCTGGCACCAGTCCCAATCACTTGGAGCTGTCAGCAGGTGCAAGTGGCAGCCCTGACCTCCCCTGAGGGCTTCTCCACTTCCCCCTGCTCCTGAGGGGTGATCAGGGCAGCAGCCACAGTTCTCACCCACTGACGGCGCTGGCCCCAATTGCCGTGTGCCATCAGCGGGTGCGAGTGGAGCTGCTGGCAGACGGGACCAGGGGCTGCATCAGGAGGGGGTGCAGAGGATGGGCTGAGACCCGCCCCGTGCATACTGCAGCCTCTCGGCCCACAGTTCCTTTCAAGGTGCATGAATTTGTGCACTGGGCCCCTAGTTCTATCATAAGAAGATGGGAAAAATTAATTTGACCAGCTGGCACCACAACTCATTTTAGAAACTCATTATAAAGCTTTTTAAGGAAAATACCTTAATTAGTATGAGGGAACAGTAAGGGAGGCCCTGATGACAGGTAAGTGCTGTTTGGGAAGAGAAGTGGGAGCCATGGAAATTAAGAGACAGACAGACAACCCAGGGGGTAAAGTGGGAGTCAAGGATGAACGACATCCCATTCAGGACCTCTGTGCTTTGAATCAGGCTTGGCCAGATCCTCTCTGATTTGGACACACTCAGCCAAAGCAGAGAACAAGTCTCCACACCCCGGAGCCTGCCAGCCAGGGGGAGCTAGGCACCCAGGGCCCCAAACAGCACCCAGTGGATGGACAGTGTCGGCCAGAAGGGATGAAAATTAACATGATGATCAGAAAATGCCTACAATTCACAAGAAACCCAAGGAGAACCAAGCTGCTAATTAAAACAAAACCCCAACGTGCTCAGGTCACCACGGAACTGAGACTATAGACGACTTTGTGCTGACATGGGGCGGTGGGTGTTGGGCTGTCCTGGAGGAGGAGTTAGGCAGGATTCTGCTGTGTTCCTTAGTTTCCTCTGGTTGTATGGGATCTGTATGACTTCTATGTGTTTTTTCAAGACCAAAAATGTTAAATTTAAAACCATCTACATAATGCCAACCCTTATCTGATCTGGGACTGCCTCCCTCTGGGCTCTGAGGGGTCCTCTAGTGCCACCAAACTAATCACACTTCGCCACACAGTATGACCCCTATCCACACAGCTGCCCAACCACCAGCTGTCTCAGGAGCCCAGGGTCCTAGCGTGGCCTTCAGAGCTCACTGATGGCTCCAATGACGGCTGTGAAGGGGCCGTGCACCTCCTTCTCTGCACTGACCCTATCGTGTCACTGACCTGCTTTAACAGAGCAGGGTCTGTCCCCTTCACTACTGGGGACACTGGGGCCGGGTCACTCTTTGTGGGGGGCCTTCCTGGGCACTTTGGGGTGTTGAACAGCATCCCTGGCCCCCATCCACTTAATCCAGAAGCATCCAGTGTGACAATCACACATGTCCGAAAGCATGGTGCAGTGTCCCCTGGTGGCAGCATTGCTCTGGGTGAGGCCCACAGTCATACACTAATTGCATTCTGGCCATCACTCCTGGATGTGGCTGCGTTGGGGTCAGCTTGCTTCCTGGGGTGTCCTGCACCCAGCATCCATACACCTGGAATATGAACAAATGAAAGACAATCTCCCTCCTGAACCTCTACCTGTTTGTCAAGACTTCCCTCTGGCTTGGGCCGCAGCAGGAGAAGAGGACAGCCCAGGGGCTGGGTATCCCCTCGGGGACCTACTTCTCCTGTACTACTGTCAGCCCACCCCATCGTTCCCCTTCCTCCAAATCCTGGCATTCCCAATTTGATTTTGGCAAACAGAGCTTGGTTTCCTTTTCACTGAAAACATTCCTTCCAGAGAACCAGCCATACGCCTCTGTCATCAACCATTTGCATTTGGCATGCCTGAGGTAATTCCTCTGGGGCTCACAACTTGAGACTGTCCTGACATGGGTGAACATGGGTTCCTGGCTCAAGTTTCTGCACAGAACACAGACTACCTCTGTGTGACTGCCCTAGGGATGCTGTGACAAAATACCACAAACAAATGTATTGGCTCCCAGTTCTGGGGCCAAAAGTCCACACTCAAAGTGAGGCAGGGTCTTGCTCCCTCCCCAAGCTCCAGGGGAGGGTCCTTCCTGCCTTTCCCAGCCTCTGGGGGCTCCAAAGTCTCTTGGTGCCCCTTGCTTGTGGCCACATAACTCCAGTCTCTGATTCCATCTTTGCACAGCCATCTTCTCCCCTGTGAGTCGGTGTCCAAATTTCCCACATCTTATGAAAACTCCAGTCATTGCATTAGGGCCACTCCACTTCAGAATTTAACCTCATCTTAACTAATTACATCAACAAAAAAACCAACATCCCAATAAGGTCACATTTATGGGTTCTTGGGGGCTAGGACTTCAGCATAACTTTTTGGGAAACACATTCAGCCCATAACAATATCACAGTGAATGATCGAGTTCCTCATCACGCAACCCCAAATCCAGTGTCATTAGCAGCAGCCTCATAGATTAGGGTTTGCCAGATAAAACACAGGACTAAGTTATTAGCTATATATTACATACAAAATATCAGATACATAGTAGATATGTAAAGAACTCAAATTCACTATAAATTATTACATATATATTGTATACAAAATAGATACATTAGGTACATAATTAATAATTTCATGTAATGCCCATGAAATTAATTGATTAATTTTTAAATATATTTATATTGATTTTATAGAGAAAGGAAGGGAGAGAGAGAAAGATCAATTGGTTGCCTCCCGTACATGCCCCAAGAAGGGATTGAACCCGCAACCTAGATATATGCTCTGACCGGGAATCGAACCAGCAACCTCTGGGTGCATGGGATAATGCTCAACCAACTCAACCACACTGGTTAGGCATGACCATGAAATTTAAAGGTGATTGGCCCCTGGCCAGCATTTCTCAGTAGTTATGCATCAGCCTGTACACCAAAGGGTCACAGGTTCGATTCCCCCTCAAAGGCACGTACCTGGATTGCAGGTTGGATCACCCACTCTGGTCAGGGCACGTGTGGGAGGCAACCAATCAATGTGTCTCATACCAATGTTTCTCATTCTCTTTCTCTCCCCTCTCTCTCTCTCTAAAAATCGATGGAAAAAATATCCTTGGGTGAGTTTAGCAAAAATTTTTTAAATGAAGGTGAGTGACAACCCTGTTTATTAATTGGATTTATAGAATGTTTTCTACATAGAGAACTTGTATGGAGAGGTACAAATGAAACTTGGAAGCATAATGTTGATTTTTCTGTTCCACAAGAACCTTTGACAGGCACCAAAGTTGGAGTCTTATCAAAAACGGGGAAGTTTTCAACAATATGTGTGAATGTGTGCATGTGTGTCCCAGAAACTGAGGAAAACTGGTAAAGAGATACATTTCTTAAAAACATATGTTGGCTGCTCTTTTTTTTTCTATCAACTTAAAACTAAGTTTATTGAAATTTGTTAAGTAGGCTTATCCTATATAATAAAAGCCTAATATGCAAATTGTCCCCTTGGGCAGTCATTCAACCAGAAGTTCCACTGGGAGCAAGGGAGTTAGATCGCTGGCTATGACATGCGCTGACCACCAGGGGGCGGCGCAGAACATGGCGGGCGTCAGCGACAGTGCCGGCAGTGGGCGGCAGTGGAGGTGCTGCTGCCCCATGGGTCCTGACAAGAGTGGGACTGCGGCAGGATGGTGGAGCAGGTGAGCAGGTGGCACCAGGCCAAGGTGGGTGCAAGCAGGGGCCTGATCACCAGCCAGTTGCCCCACAGACAGCGACTAGCGGTAGTGGCCGGGGAAGGGACCACCTCCCGGCTCCCAGGTGCTGAGGGAGCCAGGCAGGGTCCCAGCCCCAAGCGATTGCCCCACAGGCTGGATGGTGGAGCAGGTAAGGGGGCGGTGGCAGGCCAAGGCAGGGTGCCAGGCAGGGCTGAGGGGCTGCGAGGCTGGGGGTGCAAACTGGGACCTGACCTCTGCAGGCCACCCCGAGGGACCTCTAGTGTTGTTATAATTTACATACCATACAATTCATCCATTTAACGTGTGTGATTCACTGGCTTCCAGTATGTTCACAAAGTTACAACTATCATTGTAATCTTATTTAGGACATTATCATCATCCAAAATAAAACCCCATCCCCATCAGCTGTCACCTTTCTCAAACCCTGACTACCACTAATCCACTTCCTATTTCTGTGGGTTTGCCTGGTCTGAACATTTCACATAAATGGACTTACAACACTGTGTGACCTTTTGAGTCTGGCTTCTCTCACTGAGCGCCATGTGTTCAAGGTCCATCCATGTTGTAGCGAGTGTCAGTGCTTCACTCCCTTTCATGGCTGAGTAATACTTCACTGTGTGGTGTGGTAGGCTAAATAAGGGCCCGAATATATATCCACATCCCAATCTCTGGACCTGTGAGTGTTTTCTTATTTGGGGGGAAAAAAAGGAATTACAGATGTGATTAAGTTAAGGATCTTGAGATGAAAGATGACCCTGGATTGTCTGGGTGGGCCCCAACTGCTACAAGTATCCTTATAAGAGGGAGGTGGGGAGATCAGACACTTAGAGAAGAGGAAAAGCCAGGTGCAGACAGAGGCAGAGACTGGGGTAATGTGGCCACAAGCCCAAGAACCCCTGGAGACACCTGAAGCGGAAAGAGGCAGGAAAGACTCCTCCTGGAGCCTCCAGTGAGAGGGGGACCCTGCAACAGATTGATCTCAGACATGTGGTCCCAGAATTGAAAAAGAATAAATTAGGTTGTTTTAACCACCCGGTTTGTGGTCATTTGTTTCAGCAGCTGCTACAGGCTGACTGATGTCTCCTCAAAAATCCATATGGCCCAGCCAGCGTGGCTCAGTGGCTGAGCATTGACCTATGAACCAAGAGGTCACAGGTCAATTCCTGGTCAGGGCACAGGCCCAGGTTGTGGGCTTGATCCCCGGTAGGGTGTGTGCAGGAGACAGTTGATCAATGATTCTGTCTCATTATTGATGTTTCTATTTCTCTCTCCTTCTCCCTTCCTCTCTGAAATCAATAAAAATATATTTTTCAAAAATCCATATGTTGGAGTCCTAACCCCCAGAACTTAGAAATGTCTGGTATTTGGACAGTGTCTTGTCTTTAAAGAGGTGATTAGATTAAGATGAGGTCACTAGGGTGGGCTCTAATTCAAGGAGATTGGTATTCTTATAAGAAGAGAATATCATGACACAAAACACATGGAAGGACAAGCAGGTGAGGACATGAGGAGAAGACAGATGTCTACACACCCAGGAGAGAGGCCTCAGGAGCAGCTAGCCCCACCAACACTTGTCTTGTAACTCTAGCCTCCAGCTCTGGGAACCATAAATTGTTTAAGTTGCCCTATCAGTGGTGTTTCGTTATGGCAGCCAGAGCAGACAAACACAGGAGCCTTAGGTAACTAAAACCAGACTGTTTCTTTTGCCCCTGCTGCCACCAGGCCTCTCTGTGCCCAGAGTCCTCGTTGCCAGGCCATTCCCAGTGAGCTCTCCAGGCAACTTGCCCCTGATCTTTAGAGGACGCTATGTACACGTGCCAGTGCTGGAGTCCACCTCTGTTGGACTTGGCTGGGGGCTGAGCGGCAGGCGCAGAGATAAAATGGGACAACCGCTGTGAAAAACAGTGTGGTGGTTCTTCAAAAAGGTAACCACAGAATTACCACATTGTAGGGAGCGGCGAGAGGGTCAAGCCTCAGACTGAACTGTGGCAGAGCCACATACAAGTCCCAGCTTGGAGGGCAGAGCCCTCCTAGCACAATTAAGCTTGACCTTATAGTCCTCCCTTGTTCCTAGGTAGCTAATGGGCTGTGGGAGGTGCAGCAAGTGCTGCCAAAACAAGGCTTGAGTAACAAAATAGATTTGAAACTCGCAAGAACATTGTAAACATCTTGCCCCTGTTTTGCTTTGTGTGATCTGACTATAAAATAAAGCTTCGGCTTACAGGCTGTCACTGTTTCCTCATCCAGGCACAGTGATCCTACCTGGCCCCAACTGTATTCTCTTGTCTGTCTTCTTTAATCCTTCACCGCCCCTCCTCAGGTTCACCCCTGGCCGTGCTGGACATGGGTCACCATATGACCCAGCAATTCCACTGCTGGGTCCATACCCAGAGCATTGAAAGCACACCCATGTTCACATTAGCACAATTTATAACACCACAAAGGTGGAAACAACCCAAGTGTCCATCAACAAATGAACGAACAAATGAAACATGGTCCCATCCACATAAAGGAATATTATTCAGCCATGAAAAGGAAGGTCATTCTGACACCTGCTACAACATGGACGAATCTTGAGGACATTATGCTCAGTGAAATAAGCCAGACCCAGAAGGACAAATACTGTGTGATTCCACGCACAGGAGGTCCCTAAAGGAGTCAGATTCATAGAGATAGAAAGTAGCTGGTGGGAACCAGGGAGTGAGGGAGGGGAAGGGGCGATTCGTGTTTAATGAGGAGGGAGTTTTAGTTTGAAAAGATGAGAAAGTTCTGGAGATGGATGGTGGTGACAGCTGCATAACAATGTGAATGTGCTTAATTCCACTGAACTAACTGTACACTTCAAAATAGTAACAAATGGTTAAAATTTTATGTTGTGCTTATTTTGACACATTAAAAAATTGTTTTATACCCCATTCATACAAGCAAACATCTCCCATACCATGTGGGATGTTTCCCAAGGTGTTCGCTGTTCGGATCAGAGAGTGACAGACAGCCTGCCAGGAATGTGACCCCACCAGGAACACCACCCTCCCCCGCCCCGACGCTGCACCTCCCCTTCCAAACTGTTTCCCTATCTCTGCGTCCTCCCCAACCAGAAACGGGCAAGCGCTGCAGTGTCTCTTCCACAGAGTCAAGGATGAGGCCCATTGAGTTTCCACCCTGTTTGCCTTTGATTTTTAAAGCAAGCCTTTCATTTTAACTATTAGGCAGTTCAGGGCAAGCTACACAACTCCTCATCTGCATTTCAAAAAAGCGCCTCACAAGGATTTGTTTTCTTCCTTTCCTTTCTTCTCCCAGACTGAGGGTAATCTACAACCATCTTTTATCTGTTTTCTTCAAGGTCCTCTCTCATATTACTTCACATTGTTCCCAGGCATAAATTTCCTCTTTGTCTGAAACTCTTACACATGGACGCGGCTGACAACCCCCACACAACCACCCCTCCCAGTCCCCCACCAGCATACAAGCCAGCACCCCCCATCCTCTCACCTCCCACCCCACCCCCCACTTCCTGGCATCAAAAACTCGAATTTCTCAGGGTCACTATAACCCTGTTCCAGTTCCACCTAAAACACACTGAATGGAAGGAAGGATTCTGCTTTGTTAAGTCCCCGAGAACGTGGGCACCCACGCCAGAGCACTGAGGGTATACGCTCACAGTCCAGCTTCTCCCTGCAGGCTGGAGCCCAGCCAGGACAAATCACCTGGACCTTAATCATATTGACTATCACCTTCATCCCACCCGGGAAAGATGTGCCTCAGCTCAGCAGTTTGGATTTGAAACGGATTCCAAAGAACCTTGTTTATTCCTATCTCATTCTTACAGAGGGGCAGTTTTTTTACAGAATTTTTAAAATATGTTTTTTATTGATTTTTTACAGAGAGGAAGGGAGAGAGATAGAGAGTTAGAAACATCGATAAGAGAGAAACATCAATCAGCTGCCTCCTACACACCCCCTACTGGGGATGTGCCTGCAATCCAGGTTCATGTCCTTGACCGGAATCGAACCCAGGACCCTTCAGTCCGCAGGCCGACGCTCTATCCACTGAGCCAAACCGGTTTTGGCAGAGGGGCAGTTTTAAAAATTGTGGTAAAATACACGTATTATAAAATTGACCATTTTAACTATTTCTTTTGATCATCACCAGAGGATATGTTTTTATTTATTTTTGTTTGTTTTTGTGTTTGTTTTAGACAGAGAGGAAGGGAAAGAGAGAGAAACATTGATGTGAGAGGGAAGCATGGGTTGCCTCCTAGACACCTGTATACCCACTGGGAATCGAACCAACTATTTGGTGTACAGGACTCCAATCAACTGAGCCACCTGGCCAGGGCCCATCTTTAAAATATTTACTGATTTCAGAACGGAAGGGAGGGAGAGATAGAAACATCAGTGATGAAAGAGAATCATTGATCGGCTGCTTCCTGCACACCCTCTACTGGGGATCGGGTCACCACTCAGTTGTATGAGAATCCTAGACTCTGACACCTGCTTTCAACAGCACCATGCATCACAATATAAGGGAGCAAGGAAAACGGAAGAAAAATTAGTAAAAATAAACTTTTTGTGATACAACGTACATTTGCTATAGCCTCAAATCACAGACATGCTGGGGAGGCTGCTAGATTCAGTGATTCACTTTGTTCCCAGAGCACTTATGGCAGAATGGCTCCTGAGTCTCTTGGGGGGAAGGGAGACAGGATAAGGGGGGGCTTCCTGGTGGTGGACAGCACCCTTCTGTAACTTTGCTGTTGCTGTTAATCCTCACCTGAGGATATTTTTCCATTGATTTTTAGACAGAGTGGAAGGGACAGGGAGAGACACACATCCATGTGAGAAAGGTTGCCTGCAACCAAGGCACATGCCCTTGACTGGAATCGAACCTGAGACCTTTCAGTCCACAGGCTGACGTTCTATCCACTGAGGCAAACCAGCCAGGGTCCCTTCTGTAACTTGACCGCTGGAGCAGTGACTTGCATCTGCATATGTGATCGGATAGCATGGAAACACAGATAAATGCATGTGTGTAAGATTGGTATGATATCAATAGGCTCCGTGCTCTGGCTTTGAAACTCTAATACCTAGATACTCCAATTCCTAGGTGCTCTGGTATCCAGATAGTCTAGTATCTAGGAACTCTGGTATCTAGGCAGTCTAGAATCCAGGCTCTCTGGCACCTAGATACTCGGGTTTCTAGGCTCTTTAGAATACAGGTATTCTAGAATCTAGGCACTCAAGTGTTCAGGCACTCCGGTGCCTAGACACTCTGGATTCCAGGCACTCTGGTACCCAGGTATGCTAGTATTTAGGTACTATAGCAAGTACCCAGGTACTCTGGCATCTTGGTACTCTAGTTATAAGATGTTATCACTGGAGGAGGCTGGGTGAAAGCTACACTGAACTTCCCTTTATATAATTTTGCACCTTCCAGTGACTCTAATTTAAAAATAAAATGTTTAGCCCTGGCCGGTTTGGCTCAGTGGATAGAGCGTTGGCCTGTGGGCTCAAGGGTCCCAGGTTCGATTCCGGTCAAGGGTATGTACCTTGGTTGCGGGCACGTCCTCAGTGGGAGGTGTGTAGGAGGCAGCTGATCAATGTTTCTAGCTCTCTATCCCTCTCCCTTCCTCTCTGTAAAAAAAAAAAAAAAAAAAAAAAAAAAAAAAAAAAAATCAATAAAATATATTTTAAAAAATAAAATGAGCCAAAACCGGTTTGGCTCAGTGGATAGAGCGTCAGCCTGTGGACTGAAAGGTCCCGGGTTCGATTCCGGTCAAGGGCATGTACCTGGGTTATGGGCACATCCCCAGTGGGGGGCATGCAGGAGGAGGCTGATCGATGTTTCTCTCATCGATGTTTCTAACTATCTCTCTCCCTTTCTCTCTGTAAAAAAAAAAAAAAAAAAAAAAAAATCAATAAAATATATATATTTTTAAAAAGCTTTAAAAAAATGTTTAAAAGTTCATTTAAAAACACAAAAAAGGAAGTGCCCTAGAAATATGTTCTCTCCCCAAGCTGGTGGGGCTGCACTGTGGACAGAGACAAGTGGTGCCTATCTGACCTCACACCACGTAGCCCCCTCAGGGGACTGGGAGTGGAGTGAGGCTATGGGGATGCGGGCAGGTCCTTCCCACTTGGAGAGCTGCCCTGTTTCCGGATTCTGTGTCCTGCCACACACACTCCGTTCGATGAGGACGAATTC
Organism: Corynorhinus townsendii; assembly: GCA_026230045.1. Taxonomy (NCBI): domain Eukaryota; kingdom Metazoa; phylum Chordata; class Mammalia; order Chiroptera; family Vespertilionidae; genus Corynorhinus; species Corynorhinus townsendii. The sequence continues at coordinate 92,129,995 of JAPDVU010000006.1, read as the reverse complement.
CCATCTGCCCAGCAGACTTGTTGCACTCACCATTCCCAGGCACATGAGTGACGAGCTCAGGGGGATGAGAACTGTGTGTGTTCACTGATGGGGCCCCAACTCAGCAGGGACAGAAGCCCTGCAATATATTTAAAAACCCCGCAGTACACTGTGTTTCTGCAAACTTGTCCCCTGCGGGAGAGACAGACATCCTGTGTCTTTGTTAGAATGAAGGAGGGTGCTAATATTCCATGGCATAAGCAAAAGTTTCAGGAGGATTGGAAAAACATGGACACAATGGAACCCACAGGCTCCCCAGGCTGGAGTGAGGCTACCGCTGTGCCCTGGGGGAAAGGGAGGTGGTACAGTGGCTTAAAATAAATTGCAATAAGTTGCAGCAACCCAGGGGCCCTGGGGCCCCATGGCTGCCACATACCCCTGTTCATTTGGGGGAGCCTGGGAATTGCAAAGCATTGGGGCTGTGGTGGCTCCCTAAAAGAGACTGTCCCATCCGATAACACTGTCTCCCTAAACCAGAGAACAGGCAGCCACTCCATACTGCTCCCCCAAAGATGAAAGGCCCACGGGTCCCCAGGCCAGGGCAGGATGGTACCCTCGTAACTCAAAAATCCTTTCCAACTTGGAAAACAGTGCCAGTCCTCAGGATGGAGGGGATGAGTTGAAAGGAAGCTTTCAAGCCGTGTGCCTGCCTCCTGAAGCAAATGGTCCCAACACAGACTCCTGGGAGGGTAGGACCAGAATTCAAAGGACCTTGACAAGTTATCAGTGCACCGCCTTGGCAGCAGGGACTCCTTGGCACAAAGAGAAGGCGGGCTCAGGGCTTGAACTGTGACCTCCAATTCACATGTTGGAGCCATAGCCCCCAGGACCTTAGAATGTGACCTGATTTGGAAACAGTGTTATTTACTCAGATAAGGTATACTGGAGCAGGGTAGCCCCTAATCCAATGTGATAGTGCCCTTATTTAAATTTTTTTGAAAAGCCCTAGCTGGTTTGGCTCAGTGGATAGAGTGTCAGCCTTCGACTGAAGGGTCCCAGGTTTAATTCCAGTCAAGGGCACATGTCTGGGTTGCAGCTTGATCCCCAGTGTGGGGTGTGCAGGAGGCAGTCAATGATTCTCTTATCATTGATGTTTCTATCTCTCTCTCCCTCTCCCTTTCTCTCTGAAATCAATAAAATTATTTTTTTTAAATGGAAGCAATCATAGTCCCTACCTTATAAAAAAAAAAAAAAAAGAAAAAAAAAAAAGGAAGAAATTTGAACACAGACACACATACAAGGGAATGCTCAGTGTAGGGCAGGGTGCCCCTCTGGATACTGGGATCACTGGGTGGAGTATCTCTGTGGGGGCCATCCTGGGAACCAGGGGTGTTAAGCAGCATCTCTGGCCCCTACCCACTTGATGCCAGCAGTCCTGACAACCACAAGTAACAACCACAGAAGTCCCCAGACATGGCCCAGTGTCCCCTGGGGACAGAATAACCCCAGTAGAGAGTCCCTGCTGTGTGTAAATCTCTATGCATTTTTCAGGTAAAAGAACATGGAATTTTTAAAAATTGACTTTTAGAGAGAAATATCAGTCAATTGGCTGCCTCCTACATGCCCCACATTGGGGATCAAGCCCAAAACCCGGGCTTGTGCCCTGACCAGGAATTGAACTTGCAACCTTTTGGTTCACTGGATGACGCCCAACCAACTAAACCACACTGGCCAGGGCAAGAATTTTTAAAAATGGTCCTAGAGAGAAGCCAACCAGCTATTAAAAGAATTACTTCCTGCCCAGCCAGAGTGGCTCAGTGGCTGAGCATCAACCTATGAACCAGGAGGTCATGGTTTGATTCCCGTTCAGATTGCGAGCTAGATCTCCAGTGTGAGGCATGCGGGAGGCAGCTGATCAGTGACTCTCTCTCATCATTGATGTTTCTATCTCTCTCCCCCTCTCCCTTCCTCTCTGAAATCAATAAAAATATATTTTTTAAAAGAATTATTTCCTTCTGAAATCCAGAAAAGGGCATACATTTTTTTTTAATGTGAACAGCCAAACATTTGAGCATTTTTTAAAAAAACACAAAACTGGCCCTAGCTGGTTTGGCTCAGTGGATGGAGCGTCGGCCTGCAGACTGGAGGGTCCCAGGTTCGATTCTGGTCAAGGGCATGTACCTTGGTTGCGGGCACATCCCCAGTGGGGGGTGTGAAGGAGGCAGCTGATTGATGTTTCTCTCACATCGATATTTCTAGCTCTCTATCCCTCTCCCTTCCTCTCTGTAAAAAAGCAATAAAATATATATTAAAAAAAAAAACAAAAAACACAAAACTGTTACTTTTTGTTTTTAGATTCTGGAAGCTGAGTTTTGTTTTTTTTTTCCCCCCAGAGTATGATTCCTTTACTTAAAGTTTAAAAGCAAGACCAAGTAGACATTACAGAACATGTAGTATAACTGTGAATACCCACATCCCGCATGGTTCAGGGTTTGAGCTCTGGAAGAGGGGCCACACACAAATCAAAGTGACGAGACAATAAATAATAATTTGGAAATATTTGGGGACCAGGCGGGAGCCCAACTCAAGAGGAAGGACTCCGCTTGGGCACCGGCCTCACCATCCTTTTATTCAATTTGGGATACACCTATAGCCCTTAGGCAGGCAATTTCCAGTAACAGGCAGACTATCTTATCAGTAAGAACTTACACGACTGTCTAGTAGGGAAGTTGCTTCAGCTACCATTGTCTGGACTAAACAGTGGGTGTACAGCCCTGACCTTTGCCTGAGCTCAAGGGTCACCAGCCTTCCGGGTTCCTTGTCCACGCCTCTCTGCTAGTGAAGACAATGGGCGGCTTCCGCATATAATTTAAATTTTAAAGGTCATAAAATGAGTAAAACACACAAAACTCCAAAACTAAATAATTTTAGAAAACGGAACAGCCAAGTTATCGGTGATGGGGAATATGCAGGAGGTGCTGGTGGGTCCTGAGATCTCCCCCCAGGACCTGAGTCCTAAAGAGCAGGATGACTGACCCCACGAGTTCACGGAAGAACCCCCAGAAACGGCCTGGACTGGGACTCCTCCCCGAAACCCCCACCCCAGCCTGACCATGACAAACACATGTGGTTCTGAGGGTGTGGTCCTGAGCTGGCTGTGGACCCCAAGCCCCTCTCCCACCTGGGCACCTAGCAGGCCAAGTGGCTGCTCGCCTCCCACCCCTCAGCCCCTCTCTAACTGGGTTATGCCTGCACTGTCCTCAGTCACCTGGCATTAAGGGGCACCCTGTGTCCCCACAGGGAGAGAGACACCAGTCACAGTGCAGAATGCCCCTGGTCAGGAGGATGCTGGTCACCGGAGAGCCTGCAATGGGAGAGCGGGTGTGAGCAGGGGATGTGGGCCCCATTCCTCAAGTGCCCAGATGGATTAGGGTCTGGCCGTGACGCCATCAGCCGAAAGCCATCACCCACCTTGTCCAGAGGGTAAAAAGGAAAGTACCCCCTAGTGTCTCCCCAAAGGGACGCACAAAATAGTGACAAAGACAGCCTTTCTGCAAGGGCTCTCAGCCCCCAATTTCCACAGCGGCCCTGGGACAGCAGAAAACTCAGATGACAGGAGCATTGTGTGCTTGATGCTTTGCTCCACCAGAGGCCTCGGCTTTCTGCAGCCGTGACCAACGGGCTCCCATGAGAGCATTCAGCTGGCCTGTTGAGGCCCAGCCTCCCCCACATCAGCCCATTCCAGCCCCCGTTAGGACTCCTGGGCACAGCTGGGACAGGGTCAGAGATGGCAAGGCATGTTGGGGTGCAGAGAGTGACCCCACAGTGAGTGCCCGGGATCCAATGTGGAGGCCTCAGCCTTCCCCATTTGTCACACCACCAGCTTCAGTGGGTCCCCCCAGCAGGTCATTCCACCCCACCCTCCCCTCAGCCCCTCTCTCTCCTCAGGGCCTCCTTCTAAGCAGCTCCCGGTTGGGAAAGGCTCCGTCTGCTTCCTGTGGGTTAATGTGTGGACGCCCGCAGGCCCTCCTGGAGGGGCAATTAGGCAGCATGTGTCCGGAGCCTTCCCCAGAGGGGTCAGCCCCATGGGAGAAGTCACAGTGAATGACAACCACAGCCCCACCTAGCACGACAGTGTAAGCTTCACAGACTCTGTCCCAGAAGAAGAATCTACACAGGAAGAGGACCATGTAGTGATACACTGTCAAGTGATAACAGGTCACAAATCAACAAGCAAAGCAACAACATATCAGCGCACACATGTGCCAGAACACACACGTGTAACTGAGGTTTGGAGATGTGCTTCTCGGTGCCAGAGAGGATTCAGGGTGAGGATTTTGGGGTTTGGTTTGGGTGCTGTTCTGTGTTTTCACTTTTTCTATGTTCCATGTCCTGTTTCATACCCAGCAAGAAGATATTTGTCTCTAAGACCAGAAAAAAGCCATGTGCTCTCAGGTGAATGCTCTGCTTTTGGATGCTGATTGTCACTTCCACTTGTCCATTGCATTTCTTCCCTGACAACTGCGTTTTTACTGACTTTGCCCATTTTTCTACTGGGTTGCTGGTCTTTGTTGACTAGTGGCAAATGTTTTTATATGAAGGATATTAATTATCCCAACTTTTACACAATGTAATTTAAAAAAACTTTTCAGAGGTCCAATCTGTGCAGGTTTTCTCTTTTAGTTTCTGGATTTGAGAGTGTGTTTAGAAAGGATTTCCTCACCTCAAGACTTAAAAAAATATCTAGAATTTCTTCTAGGACTTTATGGTTTTATGAACAACCCTAAAACATATGTATGTTTTTAAAACCTCACCTGGGATATGTTTACTGATTTTATGCGGTGTAAATTTCATCTCAATGACAAAGTTACCATCCTAATTTCCTTCTTTATATTGCAAAAGTCAGGCGTGGTCACCATTAACTAAAGCAATCATAAAAGACAGTAGCCTGCAATGAGGAATGCACTGTTCAAAGTCTCCTTCAGGGAGCAAGGTCTGTGGGGACAACGTTGTTTTTACGCAGCTACTGAGGGAAGCAATGACAGCCAACGAGGATGGTCCTCCTGATAGGTACATGCCTCCATCACATCCCTCCCCTGCTACAAACCTTGCTGTGGCTCCCCAGTACCTTTGGGGTGAACCACACTTCTCCCCCCACTTACCCCTACTCCAGCCATGCCAGCCGCACGGAGGCTGCATCCCACTCCAAGGCCTTTGCACTTGCTGTTTCTTCTGCCTAGATGCTCATCTTCACCAAGAATATGGCTTCTTCTCTCCCTTCGGTTTTGGCTTAAATGACATCTCTCCTTCTCTGTCTCCCCCCGCTGCATGACCTTTGGCCTTCCTGTGTCCTCTCTGGACCCATGGCCTCTCTGTCCAATGCTGTTTCTGCTCCATCTCATAGAACTTCTTCAGGAAAAGAAGGGGATGGAACCATTTCAGGGATGGGCAAAGGCCAGGACCTACCCAACCCCTACTCCCTGAGGAATGGAGGGGACATGGGTCCTTAGGGCCCAGGGAGGGTCAGGCCTCCCCAGGCATCCCCGGGCAGAGCAGGGCAGCTTCCAAGGAGCAACCCTGTACCTGCCACCTGCCTCCACCCACCCTGGTGCCCCAGATGTACTGGTGCCCTTTGCCTTGGGTTTTGGTGGGCGTTACACTTGTGTGAGGGTTTAATGTCCAATAGGAGGTCCAATGAAAGCTTTTCTTCTAGAATCATTCCCTTCATAAGCACCAAAAGAGGGGAAACAACCAATTGCCTCTCCATGGAGGAATGGAACACACAATGTCCATCCACACAGTAGAATATTACGCAGCCAGGAAAAAGCGTGAAGCTCTAACACTTGCTACAGCATGGATGGTATGTGAACACATGACAGTCAGTGTGTGGTTCCATTTATGTGAAATGTCCAGGACAGGCACATCCACAGAGACAGGAAGTGGGTTAGTGGTTGCTGGGGCTGGGAAAGGTGAGGTATGACAGTTGTTGGGGACAGAGTTTCTGAGGAGGAGGCTGAAAATCGAGGGTATTGATGGACACATAACTTTGTGAAAACACTAAAACAAATGAATTGTACACTTTAAATGAACAAACTGTTAAGGTATGTGAACAGTTCAATTAAGATGTTTAAAAACATGACAGTCCCTCCTACCTATGTCAGCTTTCCTCCCCGACTTTGGAAGTCCACACCCAGATAAGCTATAATTTCACATTCATCTGGGGCCACACCCAAGGAAGCCTTGTCTGTAAGCCTTGCAAGATAGTGAGCTTCCATCTCCAGAGGAATGCAAGCAGAGAGCTTCAAGCCATGGGTGAGAAATGGCTTCTGACTCTCAGACCCAGTGCTGAAAATCCAGAAACTTTTTAAAATATATATTTTTTTATTGATTTTTACAGAGAAAAAGGGAGAGGAATAGAGAATTAGAAACATGGATGAGAGAGAAACATCGATCAGCTGCCTCCTGCACCCTCCCTACTGGGGATGTGCCCTCAACCAAGGTACATGCCCTTCACTGGAATTGAACCTGGGACCCTTCAGTCCGCAGGCCAACACTCTACCCACTGAGTCAAACCGGTTAGGGCCAGAAACTTTTTAAAAATTGAAACATTGACTTGTGGTTCCACTTATTTATGTATGCATTCATTGGTTGATTCTTGTGTGTGCCCTGACAGAGGATCAAACCTGCTTGGTGTATTGGGATGACACTCTAGCCAACTGAGCTACCGAGCCAGGGCCAGAAACTTTTTTTGCTGATAAAACATTCTGGTATCTCAGACTCTCCTGCCTGAGATGGCACCTTGTGGCTGGAACCTTGGGACCTGTGGGGCCTCAGCCTCAGCCAGAGCCCTGCGTACACACATATGTTCACATGCACCCACATAACTGTTTGCGGATCCCCCCGCCTTTTTTTCTTCAAGTAACGGGGCCTGTCATGGTCTTGGGGCACTGGTGACACTGTTGATTTCACGGTACTTTTATCATCGCCAGCTAGGCACACAAAGGCCCCTTGAAGCCCTTTGCACTGTATTCTCTATGTGGAAGCCTCTTCATTTCCTATTAACTTCAAAAGTCCCAATCCTATTACAGCAGGGACAGAGAAACAGTGGAATGGAAGAGGTGGCCTTTATTCCAACCCAGGCTGGGTAGGGGCCCTGGGGACTCTCATTAGGCTGGTGTTGTTCCCACAGGTCTCAGGGTCTCTGGCAATGACCCTCCCAACTCACTGACAGCCCAGAAGCAACAGCAGAGTCTCTGAGCCACCAGAAAGGGCCTCTGGACAGGAATGCCAGCCAAGCAGTAGGGTCTGGTCATCAGGGGTCTGGCATCACTTCACGTGGCTGAGAACAGGACTCATTGCAGCCCCAACTTACATCGCAGCCCCAGAGCCTACATTTCCTTACCCAGAAAATGGGGACAATCCCACTGCCCACTTCCCCTGCTCTCGTGTCTCCTATCCCTGGGTAAGGAGCACCCCATTTCTTCAACCTTCTGAGAATCTTCCAGCCTCATCATGTAGCCCACAGAGAGGTCTGGTCATGCCCCGGAATTCATACTAGCCTTGAGGGTGATGGGGAGCCATAGGGGGGTTTAGGCAGGGGTGGGTCCTGGTCTCATTTTGGTTTTGAACTTTTCCACGGGTTGCTCCAGGAAGGAGGGAGCATGGGGCAGTGAACAAGGCCTGGCCCAGAGCAGAGGGTGGGGTGAGGGGAGTGGGCAGATGCCACGTACGTTGTGCAGGGTGGGGACAGATGGGGAATCAGGGAGAAGGTGGATCCCATATGGGAAAAGTGGCCAGAGGCATGGTTCAAGGGCAGAGTGGGACAGCTGGCCCTGAGGGAGGAAGAGGCAAATCCAGCTATCTACAGGCAATGTTCACACGTGTCTCCTCAGGACCCTGATGTTGGCCCTGACCAATACGGAGAAAAGAAGAGGAAAAAAACAAACAGTGGAAATATCCACATAGTAGAGTATAACTCAGCCATGAAAAGGAGTAAAGCACTGACACTCACTACAACATGAATGAACCCTGAACGCATGATGCTCAGTGAGAGAAGCCAGACACAAAACTACACAGTGTGTGATTCCATTTATGTGAAATGCCCAGGACAGGCACATCCACAGACAGACAGTAGATTCATGGCTGACGTGGGGTTAGGGAGGAGGATAGGGAGTGGCTGCTGATGGAGATGGGATTTCTTTTGGGGAAATGGAATGTTCTAGAGTTAGGTAGTAGTTGCATGACTCTGTGAAGGTACTAAAAACCACTGAACTGTAGACTTTAAATGGGTGAACTTCATGGTACTTGAATTATATCTGAAAAAATAAAAATAAAAATCCCACTGCTCTCTGGGTAAGAACTTATTTATTCTATTAATGTAGGCTCCATCTTTTTAGAACATTTGTCTTCGGTGCTCAATTGAGACTTTCCGGAGGGAAGGGACTGCGCCTCATTCACCTAAGGTGTACAATACCTGACCCATCTGTGATAAACATTGTTGAACTGAAACTAAAAATCTGTATCAGCAGGTGGGGGGTGTGCGTGATCACAGGTAGGCAGCAGGTAGGCGGTGCTGGTCTTTGCCTGGCTGATTAAGGGAGAAGAAAATGGTCTGTGCACAGGCCCTGCAGCAAGAACAAGATTGGTTTGTTTCCAAGAAGAACAAGGTGGCTGGGCTGTAGGGAGCAAGCGGGGAGATGCAGGGCCAGATTCGTGACTCTTGGTGCCTTGAACCCAAATGGGAAAAGACTTCCAAACTCTTTTGATAAGCCTAGCATTATCCTACTACCAAAACCAGATAAAGACGCTACAAAGAAAGAAACTTACAGGCCAATATCCATGATGAACATAGGTGCTAAAATCCTCAACAAAATATTAGCAGATCAGATCCAGCAATACATTAAAAAGGACATACACCATGACCAAGTGGAATTTATTTTGGGGCTGCAAGGCTGGGACAATATTCACAAATCAATAAACATAAATAAAATGAAGAATAAAACAATCACATGATCTTGTCAATAGACTCAGAAAAAGCATTCAACAAAATCTAGCACCCATTTATGATAAAAACTCTCAGCAAAGTGGGAATAGAGGTATTCTCAACATCATACTCAATGGGCAAAAACTAAAAGCTTTTCCTTTAAGATCATAACAAATGGAAGAACATACCATGTTCCTGGATTGGTAGAATCAACATCATTAAAATGTCCATACTACCCAAATCAATCTATAGATTCAATGCAATCCCCATTAAGATACCAACAGCCGAAACCGGTTTGGCTCAGTGGATAGCATGTCAGCCTGCGGACTGAAGGGTCCCAGGTTCGATTCCGGTCAAGGGCATGTACCTGGGTTGTAAGCACATCCCCAGTGTGGGGCGTGCAGGAGGCAAGCTGGTCGATGTTTCTAACTCTCTATCTCTCTCCCTTCCTCTCTGTAAAAAAAAAAAAAAAAATCAATAAGATATATTTTAAAAAAAAGATACCAATAGAATATTTCACAGACCTAGAACAAACTCTCCAACACCATTTTTTGAAGAGACTGTCTTTACTCCATTGTATTCTCTTGCCTCCTTTGTCAAATATTAATTGACCAGAATGACATGGGTTGATTTCTGGGGTCTCTGTTCTGTTCCATTGGTCTATATGCCTGTTCTTGTGCCAGTAGCAGGCTATTTTGATTACAATGGCTTTGTAATATAGTTTGATATCCGGTATTGTGATGCCTCCAACTTTGTTCTTCTTTCTCAAGATTGCTGAGAATATTTGGGGTCTAAATTTTGGAAAAATTGTTCTAGATCTTGAAATATACCATTGGTATTTTAACAGGGATTGCATTGAATCTGTATATTGTTGAGTAGTATGGACGTTTTAATGATGTTAATTCCTCCAATCCATGAACATGGTATATGCTTGTGTACCGTGCCAGCACAGCCAAGGGTTCGGTGAGCCTGAAGGAGGGCCAGCGAAGGATGAAGAAAAGACAGACAAAGAGAATAAGCTGGGTCTAGGTGGATCTTCTGTGTCTGGCTGAGACCACAGAACAGATCCAGATGGCAAGCTGTGCTTTTATTTTATAGTCAGAGGTAAATAAGGTAGTGGTCACCATAGTTACAATGTTCTTGTGAGTTTCACTTGTTTTGTCAGCACTTGCTGCACCTTCCACAGCCCATTAGCTACCCAGGAAGGATCTAGGGAATGTCATAAGGTCAAGCTTAATTATGCTAAGAGAGCTGTGCCATCTAAGCTGGGACTTGTTTTTGGCTTTGCCAACTGGTCAGTCCAAGGCTTAACCCTATAACCACTCCCCACATGCTTGCAATTGTTTTGTGTGTTCCTCTATCTCTTTTTTCAATGTCCTGTAGTTTTCCGAGTATAGGTCTTTTATCTCCTTAGTTAAGTTTATTCCTAGGTACCTTAATTTTTTTGGTACAATGGTAAATGGGATTGTTTTTTTAGTTTCTCTTTCTTTGAGTTCATTATTGGTGTATAATTTCTGGGTGTTAATTTTGTATCCTGCTACATTACCGAATTCATTTATTAAGTCTAGTAGTTTTTTTATGGAGATTTGGGAATATATATATATTGGGAAAATTGGACCGGTACATGCCAAAGAAAGAAAACCTAAACCAACAACTTACACCATTTACAAGAATAAACTCAAAATTGGTAAAAGACTTAAATGTAAGTCTCGAAACCATAAAAATTCTAGAAGAAAACATAGGCAGTAAAATCTCAGACATCTTATGTAGCAGTATTTTTGCCAATACATCTATGGCAAAAGAAACAAAGGAAAATATAAATAAATGGGACTACATGAAACTAAAGAGTTTCTGCACAGCAACACACACACACACACACACAAAACCAACAACAAAATGAAAAGGGAACCCACTCTATGGGACAATATATTCACCAATTATACATCTGATAAGGGGTTAATTTTCAAAAAATATAAAAAAAACACATACAACACTTCTCCAAAGAGGACATACAGATGGCCAATAGACATATGAAAAAATGTTCAAGGTCACCAATCATCAGAGAGATGCAAATTAAAACTACAATGAGATATCACCTCACACCTATCAGAATGACTATCATCAATAAATCAACAAACAACAGCCTTGGCTGGTGTGGCTCAGTTGGTTGATCATTGTGCCTTGCATCTGAAGGTGGCCATTTTGATTCCCAGTCAGAGCACGTGCCTGTTGCAGCTTCAGTACCTGGTTGGGATGTGTACAGGAGGCAACTGATTGATGTTTCTCTCTTACATCAATGCTTCTCTCTCTCTCCCCCTTTTCATTCCTCTTTCTCTAAAAATCAATAAAAAACAAATTAAAAAACAACAAGTGCTGGCGAGGATGTGGAGAAAAAGGAACCCTGGTGCGCTGCAGGTGGGAATGCAGACTGGTGCAGCCACTGTGGAGAACAGTATGGAGTTTCCTCAAAAAACTGAAAATGGAATTCAGTGATCCCACTTCTGGGAATATATCCTAAAAATTTTGAAACACAAATCAGAAAAAATAGATGTAGCCTTATGTTCATAGCAGCACAATTCACCATAGCTAAGATCTGGAAACAGCCCAAGTGCCCCTCAGCAGATGAGTGGATAAAAAGCTGCGGCACATTCACACAATGGAATACTACGCAGCTGTAAAAAGAAGGATCTCTTACCCTTTGTGACAGCACAGATGGACGTAGAGATTATTATGCTAAGCAAAATAAGCCAGTCAGAGAAAGACAAATATCACATGACCTCACTTACATGTGGAATCCAATAAACAAAATAAACTGTGGAACAAAATAGGTCCAGAGACATGGAAGCATGGAACAGACTAACAGATCTCAGGGGGGAGGAGTTGGGTGGGGCTCGAAGAGATTAGCCAAAGAACATATATGCATAGCACAAGGACAGATAATACTGTGGGGAAAGCCTGGGTTGGGGGTGGCTGGGTGGAGGGGGGCCATTGGGGGGGTGTGGAAAATGGGGGACATCTGTAAGACTAGCAACAATAGATTAAAAAAAACAATAAACAAGAATGGGTTCCAAGGCATGTGGTCTTTCTGTGGCCCAGGGCACATTGCTAATTATACAGAAACAGAGGTAGATATGCTAACTACACAGAAGTAGCCCCCAGATGTGCTATTTACATAGACATAGAAGATGTGCTACTTACACAGAGTGGGGGACCCTGATGTGCTAATTACACAGAAGGGGCCCCAGATGTGCCAACCTGACCAACCCTCTGTGCCTCCCGTTTTCTTTTCTGGAAAAGGAGTAACCCAAGAGAATTAAGCCAGAAGCCATTCATCAGGCAGCTGATGAGAAGCTGGCAGACACAGGAGGAGGCACAAACCCAGCCCTGAGACTCTAGGGTCGTGGGGCCAGCCTGAGGGCTTGCCTGGCCCCTGAGCCCACTCAGGTCACCCACATCTCTGAGCTTCCTGCTCTTCTCCTGAACCAGGGCCCCAGCCACTTTCTACACAGACCTCAACTGAACCCTCACCTAGCCTACTCTCTGGTACTCCCCAGCATCCATGACTGCCCCCAGAGCCTGTCCTCAGGCAGCCTCAGGGAGCTGTGAAACAAAGTAATTTAGATTATGTCACTCTCCTGCTCTCACTCACCATGGCTCCCCAGCACCCTCTGCAAAAACTCAGGTTCCCCCAATTGGCCTATAAAGGCCTGGGAGCGGGGGCTGGCCCTGACCCACCTTTACCTGGTCTCCATTTCCCAAAACATGCTGGACCCTACCTTGGGGCCACAGCAAACTGTCCCTTCTGTGCTCACCCCTGCCCAATACTTCTCATACCTCAGATTTAAGCTGAGCCATTACCTCCTCAGAGAAGCCTACCTGACTCCCATGTCATGGAGTCCTTGCTGTGAGTGGGAGGTTATCCTCAGACTCAGAACTCTCACTTAGCCTCAACCGAGCCCTAACTCAAAGTGTGCTCACAGTTCACACCTGCTGGCCAGGCATCCAGCCTCAGTTTCCCCAGCTGCCCATATGCCCAGCTGCCAGACTATGGATAGGCATCAGGAGGTGGATATTCTGAACTACACATGGGCATCTCGGGTGCAGCAGCAGAGTCAGAGGTTGGGGGTCAAGGTCACAGTTGTGTATAACTCAGGTGCTTTGGACACCAGCCTTTGGGCTTCTGGTTCACATCTGTCTGGCCACAACTGGTGCTTCCCTCCAAGGGCCACTGTCTGTCAGGCAGGAGGCTTGACCTTGCTGCTATCTGAGGCATCCACCTAGCAGTGGCCAGGAGACTCAGAGCGTGACTTTGCTTGTGCTGGGTCTCCACTGGCCTCCTCACTCCACCTAGTGGTGGCTGGAGCTGAGCGGGGGTGCGAGCGGAGGGGGGGGGGGGGGGGCAGAGAGAGCATGGGACCCACTGAGCAAGCACACAGTGAGATTGAGGTCCAGAGAGGTCTTGGGGTGTAGGGACACACAGTGGGGATGGAGCCCAGAGAGGGTGCAGGGCACAGGGATTTGGAGAAGGGCTCGGGGTTCAGGACCCAGAAAAGGCATGGGAACACACAGCTGGGTTGGGCCCAAGGACGCAAAGGGTCACAGGGTGCACAGCAGAATTCAACACCCCGCCCCCCCCCAAGCACAGTGAGAATTGGGGCCTGAATAGGGCTATGGGGGTACACAGCAGGGTTGGGCCCAGAGAGGGTGTGAGGCACAGGGCGCTCCCAGCCATTACAGGTGAGGCCTCATCCCTCCCCCCTGCTCACCTTGTCTGAGAGAGAAGTGTCCCCCACAGTCTCTTGTTACAGGTTAGGAGTCTGAGGCATAGAGGGGCAGGCCTGCCCCAAGGTCACAGAGAAGGGCATGGGGTCAAACCAAACTCCAGGCATCAGAACCTATAGATGTCCTTCCTCCTCACCCCATGAAAACGGAGCAGGGCCTGAGTCATGGAGTGAAGTTGGGGGGAAGCAGGAGGGCATGGATGGTAAGGGCTGTGGCTGAGGGTCTACTGCTAAGGAAGGGACCACTGTCATGCTCGAAATCCAGGACCAAACCCCAGCTCTGCTGGGTACCTGCTCAGTAACCTTGACCAGTGACCTCCCCTTCATAGCCTCAGTTTCCTTGTCTGTAAGATGAGTATACTTATAGGGTAGTTGTAAGGTTCCAGGAAGATGAGGCAGGTAAAACCCATAGGTTGATGTTTGGTACACAGTAGGCACTAATAAATATTGAGAGTTAACACTGAGTAATATTGTTACCAAGGCTCCCCCACCCTCTACCCTGGTCCTTTCTCCTTTTCTGCTCCCACCACACAGGGTTCCTTGTGTTCCTCCACAGCATGATGCTCCCTGTTGCCTCAGGGCCTTTGCACTGGCTCTTCCCCCTGCCAGGAATGCCCTACCCTTACCCTTAACCTTACCCTGATTAACTCGAACTCAGGTTTGCCTACTTTGGTTCCCACTGTGTCCCTGGCATCCAACATAGGATTAGGCACCCAGCTGGCACTCAAGAAAAGTTAGAGATTGGATGAAAACAGGGTTGGCCCCAGACCTCCTCAACCCATCCCTGAGGAAACAGGTCCAGAAAGGGGGAGCAACAGTAGGCCCCTCGTGTTACCAGATGCAGGTCTCGGGACATGGTGGGGTCGGCTGCAGCTGTGAAAGCCACCGCCTCCCCCCAAACCCCCTACCCAGCCTTCAAGGAGCATCACGCTGCAGAGGCAAAGAGCAGGCCAAATTGAAATTGATCATGGGGAACAGCTCAGCAGGGTGGAACAGACACATGGCCTCCAGGGAACCCAGGGGTACCCAGGCATGAGAACACATCCCAGCCATTGAGGGAGAGCAGTTTAATCTTCAGTGGAAGCTTCTAGCATCCGCCTCCAAGGAGCTGGAAGGCAAGAGGCTAAGTCACCACAGCTAGCAGAAGTGAGAACACCTCCTCCCTCCGTCCCTCCCTTTACTCATTCCTTCATTCATTCACCCTTTTCTTTCTGGAGCATTTATCAGGCAATATCACCGGGTGCCAACCCTGATATTAATCGTCTTAGAACTCCTCAGCTAGCCCTGCTGGGTGGTGGCAGCACGTCTTGTGCGTGGTGGCCCACGGTTAGGGCCAGAATCAGGGCTGAAGTCCAGCACCATCCTGAGTTGCATGTATTAAGCGCCTGCTATATGCCTGGCCCTGGGCTCAGCCTGATTAATGGGGTCCCTCATTTCATATCTGAAACAGCCCTGGTGTTAATATCCTCCTTGTCCCCTGGGAAAGGCCCCAGAGGAAAGATGGCTCCCCCAAGGAAGGGGGAGCTGAGATTTGAATTCAGGTCCTGAAGCTCCGTGGTCAGAACTTTTACCACCATCTCTGTGGTCCTTGTCCAGGTCAGAAAAACTGTCTTGAAGACAGTGGAAGCTATGGAGGAGTCTATAGAAGGGGAGGGCAGTCAGGTCAGAAAGCTGTTCCCCACACTTCAGGCAAGGGGACCCCTGGGCCACCTATCCCCTTAGACATCCCCCAACCCAGAGGAGTGCACTGAGGCACAAAGCCAGTTAGAAGTAGTATCTGCGTGGCTGTGGGCTGACTTCCAAGTCAGGCCAGACTTCCTATGAGCTTCCTGTTCTGAGTCTCAGAGAGGGTGGCTGCTGGCCCCAGTCACACGCTCTAG
This sequence comes from Corynorhinus townsendii, assembly GCA_026230045.1. Classification (NCBI taxonomy): domain Eukaryota; kingdom Metazoa; phylum Chordata; class Mammalia; order Chiroptera; family Vespertilionidae; genus Corynorhinus; species Corynorhinus townsendii. The sequence goes on along the minus strand of JAPDVU010000006.1, from coordinate 92,114,372 downwards.
GGCTGGCAGGGCCTAATTCTACCTTAGGCCTGGGGCTTCCTAGGGCTCTGCCTGCCCTCAGTTTCTTCTGTGGGCCTCTTCAGGGTGGTAATAGATACGTGGCCAGTGGGGCAGCTGTGTTTCCCCAAGCCCCTGCAACCCCGACCTGGAAGCCCCCCCTCTATGCCTGGGGCAGGGGCCACACCCCAGCCATCTTGCAGGGCCCCTTCCCAGTGAGGGTTTTAACTGGGATTAGGGGACCGAGGTCAGGGGTCAAAAGCATTTGCCTCTGCTCATTTCATGCCATGAGCAGATCCGTTCTCCCTGCCACATCGAATTTCCTGGACAAAAGCTCAGCAGAAGGAATGGACAGAGGACCAGCCAAGCACCCCTGGGAAAGTCCTGGGAGTTTCTCTCCCCGCCCACCCCCCACCTCTGCTCACACAGCTCTCATTCAATCCTCAAAGGACCAGCAAGCAGCCACTACAGGCATGCCCATGCTACAGATGGGGAAAGTGAGGCAGGGCACAGGGGCATCTCTGCTGAGGGTCCAATGGTTTTTTGTGCCAGTCTCAGCCAGGCAGGGTCCATAGCGGCATGGCCAGGATGGAGGCTATGCAATACAGCACTGGAGGTGTTGTCCGTGAGGGCAAGTGGGTGGGGGCCCCCGCAGTGGCCCAAGGTGAGCAGGCTGGGCCGGTGGGGGCATTCCACTGGTCAGCATCAGTTCCACTTGAGTCCATCCTGGACAGGCCAGAATGATGTCCCCTGCTACAGCTGCTGGGCTGTGACGACTTGAAGGGGCCCAGCAGGCCTGACTGGTAGACAGGCAGAGGGGTCACCTGGAGCCCCCGTCACTCCCCTCAACAGCATTGAGCCATCGCTGAGAATAATGATGAGCGAATTCAGTCACTGGAAGGTACACACACCCTTGAAGGTACACACACAGCGAAGCCTGGCAGCCTACAAGGCCCCGATCCCCGCCGGCCACACAGCCTCACCGTAACCTGAAGGAATTAGGAGGCTGGGCCCAGCTGAGTCATGGGAACCACTCGCCTGATCATTTCTCAGCATCTGGGTGGCAGGTACACATAGGTGGCTGGACCAAGACCATACCAGGGGCCCAGGAAAGGCCCCACCAGCTATGCCTGAGGCCTATAGAAATGGCTGTCTGCCAGGTGCCTCAGTCTTTCTGCTGTCAGGGCCACGCTGCAGGACAGCCCTGAGCTCCACCAGTGGGGGTATGCAGGGTATGTCTTCTCCCTCCTCCCCATGCACCTAACTGGAGCCAATGGAAGGCTTCCCACAGGGGATGGGGGTGGGAGAATGCCATCCCGGAAGGAGGGAACAGCTTAAGCAGGACCCGGTGGCAGGGTCCGTGAAGCAGGGTGGGGGCTGAGCTGGGGGAACTAAGCTCCAGAGGAAGGTGACCTTAGGGTCAATGTTCCCTCAATGGATCCTGGGAGGGAAGCCAGGGCCACTTGGGCTAAAACCCCACTCAGAGTCCCTGCTGCTCTCAGCAGAAAATAAAATCCCCTTCTGCTAGCCTCCTCCCACCCCAGCCTCAGCCTTCTCCCTCTGACCACCAAGCTGTGGCTCAGGCAGGTGCTTCTACCTGGAGTGTCTGCCTGGGTGAAGGGTGTGGGCCTGTCCATGGTGACTTCGACTGGGACCCTGAATCATAGCTCTGGGTTCCTACACCTCCCCGGAGGGACCCCTCTTCACTGGCTGGGACCTGGGCTCACTAGCGCCTTTGTCAGGACAAAGACCCCCGTCTTTGGCCCTTGATCTTTCAGACCCACTGAAGCCATGGGAAAATCCACCATGATACGTGAGGGAAGGAATAGCAGTGAACAGCACCCCTTTCCACCTTTGGATAGGGGTCTGAGGGTAGCCTAGGAGAGGCCCCTTTATTCTGGGTCTGGGCCTCAGTTTCCCCAACTATAAAATGGGTGCTGGTTGCCCTAGCCGGTTTGGCTCAGTGGATCAAGTGTTGGCCTGCGGACCGAAGTCAAGGGCATATGCCTGGGTTGCGGGTTTGGTCCTATGTGCAAGAGGCAGCCAATCAATGATTCCCTCTCATCATTGATGTTTCTATCTCGCCCTTCCTCTCTGAAATCAATAAAAATATTTTTAAAATAAAAATAAAAAATAAAATAAAATGGGTGCTGGCCTCTACCAAGGAAGACCTCTCTTCCTCTGCCCCAACCCCTGTGGGCCACTTCCAGGGGCCCCAGTTCTACAAATCTACCAGCCAGACTGCATCTCGGTTTCCCCTCCCCAAGGCCCAATCCCCAGATTGTCTGAGGCTGGTTTTACATGCATTTAGAGGCTTTTCATAATAGATTTACTGGACCCAGAAAGGTCCTTGCCAGGCGATTAGAGCTCCTTAATTGAAAGCTCCCTTCCCAGCCCCTACCCCCCTCTCCACTGGGGCTCTGGTGTAGGGAAGGGGCCAGGGAGGACCCCATAGCTGTGCATGCCCCATGGAGGCCTTCCCATGTGCTGGAATGGGGTCTCCCTGGCATCCAACAAGACAGGGATTGCCAGGATCTCACAAGAAAGATCCACCCTGACCGGTTTGGCTCAGTGGATAGAGCGTCAGCCTGCGGACTCAGGGGTCCCGGGTTCGATTCCGGTCAAGAGCATGTACCTTGGTTACAGGCACATACCTAGTGGGGAGTGTGCAGGAGGCAGCTGACTAATGTTTCTCTCTCATTGAAGTTTCTAGCTCTCTATCCCTCTCCCTTCCTCTCTATAAAAAATCAATAAAATATATTAAAAAGAGAAAAGAAAAGAAAGATCCACTGCTAACTCCAGCCAGTGAGGAGCCGGGGTGGGCCAGGATCCAACCTGATCTGTACCATGCCCAGTGCCCAGTGCCACCACAGCCCTGAGGAGCATCATGGTCTCCTCCGTTCAGGTGGGGGGGGGGGGGGCACGTGACTCTCAGGGGCACCTCGCTAAAAAGCTGGACTTGCTCTTTTTTTGTTGTTGTTAATCTTCACCCAAAGATATTTTTCCATTGATTTTTACAGAGAGTGGAAGGGAGGGGGACAGACAGAGAGAGGAACACTACTGTGAGAGAGACACATCAATTGGTTGCCTCCTATACACCCCTGGGCCAGGGATCGAGCCTGCAACCAGGGTATGTGCCCTTGACTGGAATCAAACCTGGGACCCTTCAGTTCTCAGGCCGATGCTCTATCCACTGAGTCAGACTGGCCAGGGCTGGATTTGCTCTTAAACTCAGGGCTATGGAACCCTGGGGCTCACAATTTAGGCCTTGGGTCCCAGACCTCACTCTCTGACCCCCTGTACGCCTTCTCACATCCCCACCAGGCTGCAGGGGTGCTGAACACTCATGGATAGAATGGGGGGCTATGAGGAGCCAGTGATACATCCCCACCACATACACCTCATTGCCAGGTCCCCATCCAAGGGACTTAATTCCGCCTGTCACCAGGACTTGGGTCCCATTTATTTATCTGGTTTATATACGTATTTTAATTTAAAGATCTGCCAGCCAGCACACTGACTCCTGGGGTGCCCCACCAACCCCCACAACCCAGCCTTGCTTGAGGAGGGAGCGCTGGAGAATGAGGCCAGTACCTCCAGCCTTGCCTAGCTGGTGACAAAGAGCACTTGATATGGAGTCCATGTCCAAAACATACTTCAGGCATTCATCATTCACTGAAGGTGGGTGCTGAAACTCAGCCAAGAGTTTAAGGAAACTCTCTGTGCCTCATTTTCCTACCCTGGCCACAGGGTGTCTAGAGTGGAAGCCTGGGCTGTGCATGATGAATGATGCTAATAATGGCCCCGGGTGGTGCTGGGTCATTAACACATGGCTGGGATATTGCAAACCGTAACTCTGGAGCGCCTGGCCGCCTGGCCAGGAGGGCGAGGGAAGGGGCGGAGGGGCTGGCTGGGTATGGCTGAGTGGGTTTGTGGAGGGCCCATTCAGGGGTGCCCACCAAAGTCAGGATCATAACAGGCTCTAATTTTCACCTTTTAAGAAGGACCCACAAGGACGGTCCAGCAGCCCCACATGCCTGCTCAGGTGCCCCTGCCAGTCCTTCCCACTCCTCCCAGCCCACTTCAGATTGTTGCCAAGAATAAATATTCTGAACATGAGCTGCTTACGGTGCTGCTGAGGAGGGAGGTCCAACTTGTCCCCGCCCACCCCAAGCATAGGGGCAGCTCAGGCACCCACCGCAGGGTCCCAGCTGTGGGGCCTGGGGCTGACCTGCCCATCTTCTAGCCTCAGCTTTCTCATCTGTACAGTGGGTATCACGTATTGCTGAAGGGTAAACTGAGGCCCAGAAAGGAAAACGCTTGCCCTGCCTGTGGGACCCCACTGGAGAAAGAGGCTGAGTTGGGAATGGAACTTTGCAAAGTTGAGGAGATGGAGTCCTGGAGGGGGAAGGTAGCTTGGCCAAAGCTTGCCCAAATAGTTGGAGACCAGAGCTCACGCCCTCAGTTTGTAAATGGGGAAACTGAGGCCCAGTGCACAGAGCTGGGACCTGAAGCATGAGATGCTCTTTTAAGAAACAGAGTGCAGAGAACAGTCTCTGCTGGGAGGACCAGCCCAGGGGAAGGTGTGGAAGAGGGAAGACATTGGCGCGGGACAGGCCCAGCCTGGAGACTGCTGAGGGAGGAACCAGCCCAGTGAGGTGTGGGGAGGGCGGGACGTCGCAGCAGAAGTGGGGCTTTGAGCAGGGGGAAAGGTTGGGGGGGCAGAGACATCCTCAGGGGTCCCCGCCCATCTCAAATTCTTCGTTGGGGTGCCCCTAGCCTCAACCCAGGCTGCCCTGCGCGCCCCAACTCTTGCCCCTTCTGTCTCAGTAGCCACAAGAGGATTTTAAGCACTTGGAGCCCACAAATGGGTGCAAGGTGAGCAGCCAATTCTCCAGCCTGCCCCACCCTTAGACCAGAACAACTGCCTCTCACCTCCTTCCGGGATGGGACCTCCTGCCTGCCTCCTCTGAGTCTCCCTCTTGTCCAATGGGCAGCTCCTCGGTATGGTCAGAAATGGATCATGAAAATACGTATGTCATGAAAATAAGCATGGAAGCTGGCATTGGGTGAGGCTTGGAGGTTGAGAGGGGCTCACATATGCGCCATCAATAACACCCCCTTACACTGAAACTGGTTTGGCTCAGTGGATAGAGCATTGGCCTGCGGACTGAAAGGTCCCAGGTTTGATTCCGCTTGGGGGCATGTACCTTGGTTGCGGGCACATCCCCAGTGGGGGATGTGCGGGAGGCAGCTGATCGATGTTTCTAACTCTCTATCCCTCTCCCTTTCTCTCTGTAAAAAATCAATAAAATATATTTTTTTAAAAATAAATAACATCGCCTTACCTTCCTCCACCTCTCTGC